>CAWUFW010007111.1:0-600000 GCA_963921515.1 Calotriton arnoldi
CCTGAGGGTCTGAAAGACTTGTGACACTCTTTGAGCGTCTGAGAGACTTGTGACAGTCTTTGAGGGCCTGAGAGACTTGTGACAATCTTTGAGGGTCTGAGAGACTTGTGACACTCTTTGAGGGTCTGAGAAACTTGTGACACTCTTTGAGGGTCTGAAAGACTTGTGACACTCTTTGAGGGTCTGAGAGACTTGTGACAGTCTTTGAGGGCCTGAGAGACTTGTGACACTCATGAGGGTCTGAAAGACTTGTGACACTCCTGAGGGTCTGAAAGACTTGTGACACTCCTGAGGGTCTGAGAGACTTGTGACACTCTTTGAGGGTCTGAGAGACTTGTGACACTCCTGAGGGTCTGAAAGACTTGTGACACTCTTTGAGGGTCTGAGAGACTTGTGACAGTCTTTGAGGGTCTGAGAGACTTGTGACACTCCTGAGAGTCTGAAAGACTTGTGGCACTCTTTGAGGGTCTGAGAGACTTGTGACAGTCTTTGAGGGTCTGAGAGACTTGTGACAGTCTTTGAGGGTCTGAGAGACTTGTGACACTCGTGAGAGTCTGAGAGACTTGTGACACCCTTTGAGAGTTCTCTGACAGTGCACAGTGGCCTGTGACGCTCTTTGAGGTCCTTCCGTGGTATAAACTGTTTCAGCTTGAAGCTGCCCTCCCAGTGTTCTGGCTTTGACGCATTTTTTTGAGGGCTGCAGCAGGGTCGTGACCTCGTTATGTTAATGAAGATCTCAGTAAGGCCTTAATTGGCTGTTCACTAACCTGAGCGTTACAGGAGTGACGGGTCCTCGAAATAAGTGTCATTCACTGGTGAGATGAACAGGTTGTTTGGGCCTGAGTATAACGTGCAGTGGCCGAAGGTGGGAGCAACACCGCCTGCTCGGCTGTCAGTTCCTCACCCCACTCACTTCCGCAGGTTCAGGATTACAGATGAACAAACCATGCAAATGAAACCGCGCCTTCCGAGCAGGACAACAGGCCGTGCCAGCTCCGAGCAACAGGAAATACAAGCGTCATGCGGGTGAAAGGAGTGCGCACTACAGGACTAGTGCAAGGGCGGGAGCGCGGAGCTACAACTGCACCCGCGTGCAAAGATAGGAACACACACACAAAGGCAGGAGCACTGACCCACAGCACTAGTGCAAGGACAAGAACTCACAACCATATGTACTAGTGAAAGGAGTGCACACCACAAGACTAGTGCAAGGGCGGGAGCGCGGAGCTACAGCTGCACCCTCGTCAGCGATAGGAACACACACACAAAGGCAGGAGCACTGACCCACAGCACTAGTGCAAGGATAAGAACTCAGAAACATAAGTACTAGTGAAAGGAGTGCACATCACAGGACTGGTGTAAGGGCAGGAGCACAGAGCTATAGCACCCTCGTGCAAAGGTAGGAACACACACACAAAGGCAGGAGCACTGACCCACAGCACTAGTGCAAGGATAAGAACTCAGAACCATAAGTACTAGTGAAAGGAGTGCACACCACAGGACTGGTGTAAGGGCGGGATCGCAGAGCTATAGCACCCTCGTGCAAAGAGAGGAACACACACACAAAGGCAGCAGCACTGACCCACAGCACTAGTGCAAGAACTCAGAACCCTAGGTACTAGTGAAAGGACGGGAGCACAAGTAAAAGAACAAAACCACAGGATGGCAGTGCGTTAGTGAAAGAAGAGGAGCACAGAACAACAGCACCCTAGTTCAAAGACAAGAACACAGACACAGAGCCCTAGTGCAAGCCCAGGAACATAGAACCACTGAGCAATAATGAAAGGACAGAAACAATAGTGCAAGAACAAGTGGGCTTGCACTAGTGCAAGAACTAGGTGTTGGTGGAACTCGCAGAGTTTCACTCCGTGAAATTCCGTGGAGATATATAAACACTCCGCAAGCAGGTCAAGTTCGGCATATTGCGCTGCTCGCGCTAATTTGTAGCGCCGGGAGCTTGTTCCTGCGCTGTAATATCAATGCGAATGGTACCACGGGGTGCGCCAGAGGGCGCTGCTTCTTTCTGCTGCTCGAGTAGATTTTCTACTCAAGCGGCAGCTTTCTCAACGCAAACAGTCGCAACCTGCTGCGACCGTCCGCATTGAGAAGTCTCGCCGGGAGGCGTTCTAGCACCCGCAAATCGAGCTAGGAGATGCAATTTCTTGCGCGTGCTCGCCAACTTAATGTTAGCAAGCTGCGCGCATAAAAAAACTCAACAGAGTTTTGCTGGAACTCTGCATTCTAAGCAGAACGCGGAGTGGGCAGAACTCTGCCGGCAGAGCAGAATTTTTGCCCACCGCTGGCAAGTACAGGAACACAGAACCACAGAGATCTAGTGCAAGGACAGAAACTGGAACACTATTGAAAGAACAGAATCATACAGAGTTAGTGCAAGGACAGGAGCACAGAACTACAGAGCACTTGTTCAAGGAGAGGAACCGGAACCAGAACACTAGTGCAAAGGCATGAATATGGAACCACAGGGCCCTCATAAAAGGGAATGTACATGCCGGGCCCGGAGCCGTGAGGACAAACCGGGAGGCATCCAGCATACTGAGGAAGTCCGGGCCCCCCATGTGAAACATCAGAGCAGCCGGGGCCCGGAGCGGCGGTGAGAAGGGCTCGCTGCCCTCACGGCAAAGATTGAATGGTACGTGGGCGGCCCCGGGAGAGTTGTGCTTCCTTCACATTAATAGAAGAAGAGGCCCCTCGAACCAGAAACTGTCCTGTCTAGGGCCCGGACAGGAGCGAGGGCAGCTGAGCAAGGACAACACGGGCGTTGGGTAGAGAGGGGCTGCGGAGCCCTGTGGGCGGCCTGGCCAGGCCCCCCGTGCTGTGATCCAGGCCCTGAGAAACTAGAGGAGTTGTGGCCTCTGGTGACCTGGAGAGGCGCTGAAGAACACACCGAGCCCAATACCAACCGCAGCAAGCACAGGTTAACATCATAGGAGCAATCAAAGAGCAGACAGGAGATAACCCCTCTACACACAAACCCTAGCGGAAGGCGGGACAAGAATGGGGAAACCCAGAGGTACAATTCAATCCAATAAAATGGACAACTATGCCTTCACAAAGCCACCATCGAACAATGAAGAGGAAGGGGGGATGGAGGAGCCTACACTGACCGCTATAATGGCTGCGATTCAGGATGTTAAGGGGATCCCTAGAACCTAAAATAGAATCAGTGTCCACAGAGGTCACCTTGATTAGGGCGGACCTCTCAAAACTTACCGAAAAGGTGTCCACAGCCGAGACTCAAATTACCCAGCTACAGTCCAAAACAAAGCGTCTGGAAGACCAGGTCCAGAAACTAATGCAACAGACAGTACATATGGCCGCCCGCCTCGAAGATCAGGAGGGGTGAGCAAGAAGAAACAATATACGCCTAGTCGGGGTCCCTGAAGGGGCGGAGGGGCCTAATGTGGACTTGTTTCTAGAAGCCCCAACGCCTATCAAAGTTTTTTCTATCAAGAGGGCACTTAGGGCACCGGCTCCGCCACTGAAACCCGGGGCACCGCCGCGCACAATTATTGCTAGAATTTTTAACCACCGGGGCAGAGACTCCATACTGAAAGCGCCGAGATCGAAAGGAGACCTGCCATACGAAAACACCCGGATAAAGTTTCCCCCAGATTTTACCCTACAAGTACGACAAAAATGAAGCCTCGAGCCGGTGAAAAAAGAACTAAATCAAAAGACCTAAAATACATGACGCTTTTCCCAGCCAGACTACGAGTTATAGCCAAAGGTAAAACTTGGCACTTTGCCACACCAGAGGAGGCATGGGAGTGGCTGGAAGGTTGGCGCACAGTCGGCAGAGGAGCTGGAAAACACACACGATGAAGAGGAGGACACGAAAAAGGGGACAAAGGAAATGGAACAGGACAAGACCGACGGACCATATCCCCAGGACCTGAAGACCAGCCTGATGCGGAAGCAGCGCCGGTGTGAGGAACGCTGAGACCGGGGTGAAGGTAGGAGGGGGGATATGACTTTGATGCTAGGTGGCACCCCGGCTCCAGCAGCAGAACATTGAGACAATAAACCCGGCCTAAATGAACACTGGCCAGATCAACCTTGATGGGACTATTAAAGGCCACTAATATATGCCGGGCTTGGTCAGGAGGGCGTGGAAGAGGGCTTACGGATTTAGGTCTGGTTAGGCCGAAACCCCCGCCTTATTTGATATTAGTTAGAACCGTTATGCAAGTTCTGGGGTGACAGGCGCCCTGCGGGTTGGGGTTTCCAAAACCTTAGAAGCAGGGCAGCAGGGTGGGGGGTAAGTGGGGGGGGGATGTTATTAGTTAGGTACAACATAATAGGTACATCCACTGGGAGTGATCGGGAGTCTGCAGAAGTGATCTGGCCCAGCCTATCAGCAGCACCGGACTAGAGCCCAATTTTAAATGACCAACCAGAAAAGCACGCAGTCCTCACTGAGGATATGGTCTTGGAATGTTAATGGGCTAAACGGCAAACTTAAAAGGTCCATAGTTTTACAATTATTTAAGAAACATGCACCAGATGTGGCTCTCTTACAGGAGACACACCTTAAAGGCAATTATTGTAAAGCCCTGGATAAATTTGGCTATACTCTGATAGCACATGCGGGGTATACCCCCGGCTCCAGGGGAGTGGGAGTTCTAATTAGGAAGGCATTTCCCTTCATACAGTGTAAGAATTGGACTGATCCTCTTGGGCGATACGCAGTTGTGAGCGGAACGTGGGAAGGGAAAAGGCTTAACATAGGCTCAGTGTATTCCCCCCCAGGCCTACAAACGACCACACTTGAGGAGTTGGGCTCTCTGTTGCTGCAGCTGCCAGAAGACAGATTAGTTCTAGGCGGCGACATGAATGACATTGTATCATTAGAATTAGACGTAGCAGGTGGGGGCCCCTTGGGGATGAGTACCACAAGACAGAGGGGGGATTCCTTGACGCGATGAGTCTGGGCGACATTTGGAGACACCAACACCCAGAAACAAAGCAATACACCCACCTATCCGCTGCAGCGGGAAGCCTTTCCAGACTCGACTACCTAATCACACAGGACCCGGGCTAGGAGAGTTCGTAAATGCTAAACATGTGGCTCGGGGGGTGTCGGACCACTCCCCAGTTGAGGCTCAGCTATCGGGCCCAGTGAGGGACCACACACTGCCTCAGCTTTTGGACCCATGGTTCTTCAAAGATGAGGACTTTGTAGAAAATATAAGGGAGGGGGCAGAGCATTACTTTAAAGACAACGCAGGATCGGTCACTTTGGCGGTGACCCTGTGGGAGGCTTTTAAAACAGTCATCAGAGGCAATGCTCTATCAAAAATAGGTGCCCTCAGGAAAGAAAAAAACCTTAAGTGTCTCGCTCTTGAGGAAAGATATACTTCAATTGGAGAGCCGGGCGTCGGGCGCTGACCCCCAGGCAAGATCTGAGAGACAACGTTTAAAGATACGGCAAAAAGAATTGCGAGATTTGCTGGAAGATAGTGACCGGACACCTGCGCTGGCTACACAACATAAATTATACGATGTAGGGGACAAGGCAAGCAAGCTGTTAGCCTGGTTAGATAGAAATCGGACGAACAGGGGATGGGTCCCTGGGCTAATAGATGAAGGGGGAAAGACGCACAAAACCGGGGCCAAGATGGTGGAGAAATTTGCCAGATATTATGAAGGGATTTACACATCCTGTTCAACACATACAGTAGAAGAATGCCCGGACTTCTTACGTGACATCTCGCTGCCAATACTTAATCAGGAGGATAGAGAGACATTAGAAGGTGACCTCACGGTTGAAGAGATTAAAGCCGCCTCCCGAGCATTACAGTCTGGGAAAGCTGCAGGACCGAATGGTCTCCCGGTAGAAATGTACAAAACTATGCTAGATATAACGGCAGAACATTTGTTAAATATGTTCGAACAAGTACAAAAAGACAGTGTATTGCCCCTGGTCTAAAGGACGGCAGTCATTGCGGTAATACCAAAGGTAGGCAAACCACAGACTGAATGTGGGCCATATAGACGATCTCACTACTCAATTACGAGGTTAAAGTGCTGGCCAAACTCCTCACTAATCTTTTATCCGGAGTGATAACTACCTTCATACACCCGGACCAATCGGGATTCATGCCCCATTGGGGCACTAGACTGAATCTGCGCAGACTGTTCGGTATCCTACATGCGACAGAAAAATGCCCGGACGAACAGACAGCACTCCTATCCCTAGACGCCAGGATGGCATTTGATAGTGTAGAGTGGAACTATCTCTTCGCAGTCCTTGAAGGCCTGGGATTGGGTCCCAAATTTGTGAAATGGATCAAACTCCTCTATGAACAGCCGATGGCTAGAGTACGGGTCAACGCCACGGTGTCCCGGGGATTTCCCCTAAGAAGGGGAACTAGACAAGGTTGCCCGCTGTCCCCAATCTTGTTCGCATTGGCACTGGAGCCATTGGCAGCATGGATACAATAGGACCCCCTGATATGGGGGATACCAATAGGAGGGAAATGGGAGGAGCGAATATCACTTTATGCGGACGATATCCTCCTGTACGTAAAGAAACCGAGACACTCGGTAGATAGAATTTTACAGATCTTACGCATCTATGGGGAATACTCCGGGTATTGTATTATTAACTGGGATAAATCGCTGTTATATCCCCTATCGGGAGGAATACCCTCCCTGACATCCAGATGCGCCCTACTCATAGAAGAAAATGGTTTCAAATATCTCTGCATCCATATAACAAGAGATGCCCAGGAATTTCATCGACTGAACTCGGGCCGACTACTAGACAGGCTTATATCAGACGCCAGGCACTGGTGGACTCTACCCCTAACCATGTTGGGCCGAGCAGCGATGTTCAAAATGATGGCTCTGCCTTGGCTATTATATACACTGCAAAACACACCCCACGAGGTGCCCCCCTCGTTCTTTAGGTGAGTAAACTCAGAGGTCCGGGCGCTGCTGTGGAGCGGAGCGGCCCCGCGAATAGCTCTGATTAAACCCAAGAGAGGGTATATGACGGAGGCCTCGCAATACCTGATATCCGTAATTACTATTGGGCGGCCCAACTGGTGAACGTCAATGGGTGGATGTTTGAGGATAGATCAGACCCAGCGTACAGAGTCGATAGAGTCCTCATGGGGGATAAAGGTCCAAAGGCGGTACTGTACACCAAACAAATAGATAAAAACCTACTGAACCACACGAAAACAGTAGTTAAGGCATGGAGGGCAACAACAAAATACCTGGGATGGGAGGACAAACTCACAGGGATGACACCCCTATGGGCGGGCGATCACCTGAAAGAAGTCAGTAAGTTAGGGGGCTTTGAAAAATGGGACCTAATGGGATTAGAGACACTGGGAGACATATGGAGGGGGCAGGCATACATCACGTTCACCAAATTGCAGTCAGAATACAGTTTGGGGAAGGGTGAATGGCTCAGGTATATCCAACTGGGACACGCCCTGAGAAAACACCTGAGAGAAGGTGACGTGCTGCAAACCTCTTCACCTCTGGAAGATAGGATCCTGATGGAACACCTCCAAGAAAGAACTGTCTCCCTTATTTATAAAAAAATAACAAATAATGCCCCAGACATCCCAGACACTTTAAGAGCAACTTGGGAACAGGACGTAGGCCCCTTGGACAAAGAAGAATAGGTGGAGGCGCTCCAGAGCCCGAGGGAAGTGGCTATACGGGCACGATTCCGGTTACTACAGTTAAAAGTGTTGCACAGTGTATATTACTCTAGGTCAATGTTACATCGAATGGGTAGAAGCGAAAATACTCTGTGCCACAGGGGATCTGGGTCAGAAGGCACCTTCTATCATCTTATATGGGAATGCCCGATCCTGCAGATATATTGCGGGAAAATCGCAGAATCAATGGCGAAAGTGGTGGGTAGCGAGGTTCCACTAGAGCCCAAATGGTTCCAGCTAGTAACTGGGGGAAGTGAGGACTGGCCGAGACACATAAAGCGATGGCTGGCTCTGGCAACGGTGGTAGCAAAACAGAACAAAGCGAGAAGATGGGGGCTGCAACTGTCCCAACTTTGGTGGAATGGGAAAAAGACCTAGACTGGTGTTGGCAAGCGGAATGTACGATATACCGGAGCAGAGAGTGCCCCAAAAAAGGGGAGAAAATTTGGAAGGCCTGGCAGACTTACTGAGGACTATAAGACCAATACTTTGATGTTATGGGATTTTGTTACCTATGATTAACAATAAATGCAAAAGTAATTTGAATACAGAAATGTAAAAGGGAAAGATGTAATAGCATGCTTGCTCCATGTTCAGTGTTCATCAAATATGTACCAATAAAAAGAGTTAAAAAAAAAAGGAAATGTACATAGACCCTAGTGTATGGACAGAGAAACAGACCCATAGAGCAGGTGTAAGGACCAGAACACAGAACCACAGAGTAGTAGTACAAGGGTAGTCCTGCAAGACCAGGAGTATTGTTCACCAGTGATAGCACTCGTGCATTAATCACAATTCAGAGTCAATGGAGTGTGGACTTGGCACAGTCTCAGCCTTGCCCATGTATCAGGAACTGGGCCAGGCACTCTGGAGCCCGCGTCTACTCAGAGACCTTCCTGCTGTGAGAGCATGGTGACCACCACGCTCCAGGCCATTACAGACACTGTCTCCAGTCCTGAACTTGCTACCTACAAATCCTTGATATCAGGTGTGCTCATCTAATTCATTAAATGAAAGCAAAACAAAACTACAACATCCAGAATGCATTAAGCTATCACCCATCCACTGGGACTGATACTTTAAATAAAGGGGAGGGGAGCGCGCTCCCCCCTCCCAAGCCTGCTCGGGCCCCGGTGACCCAGTAATTTGAAAGAGGGGAGGAAGACGTGTGGGCCCCCCCTCCTCGAATCGATGATCAGCCCCTGGGACTCCATCCCACGGGGCCCGATACGGCTGCAATGTGATGGGTATACCATCCCCTGGGACACTGCTGTTTTCTGCCTGGGAGAGTGCTGGGAGGCCAGGAAAAAAATGAAACTTTGCTCCGGCCAGGTGGGAGCAGTAAAAAATGCTGCTCCTGCCTGGATGGGAGCAAAAGAATGGTGCCAGCTATTGCCAGCACCAGTATGGTGCTGGCTGGGGAGCCCAGCCAGGGATTTTGGGGCTCTGGGGCTCCTCACGCGGCCCCCAATGAAGCACCCTCGAGGGTGGCCCGGGTGGGCACCAGGGCACTCACCGAAATCTTTAAAAATGTCCGTCTCCTTCCAAGGAAGCCATCAGGGGGGCGTGGAGCACTGGGTCTCCCCTGTGGCCCCCCACAAAATCAAGCTTGAGGGTGTCCTGGGTGTACACCGGCGCACCCACCCAAAAAATAAAAGTAGCTGGCTCCCGCCACAATAGTGGCTGGGAAGCCGACCAGGGCCCTGGGGCTTCCCCGCGGCCATAACATTAAAAAGGTGTGGCTGCCCTGGGTGGGCACTGGGGCACCCAAAATATTTAATAATAAAAGAAAAAAAATTTATTTACTCATTATTCACTGCTCCGCTAAGCAGCACCCCATAATGCCCTGTGGGGGCTTTATAATTATATTTTTGGAGCTTGGTGGTACCACTCGAAGAGAGAGAGACACCACCAAGCCTTTTATTATCATTGTGTGAGGCTGCAGGGAGAGCAGCATTAAAATAAACAGTAAATCTCCTGGTTCAATACATCCATGACCCCAGGAGAGCTTACCATATTTTTAAAGCACTCCTAGCTGGAGCTCTATGCTCTTCAGCTTCAGTGCAGAGCCCTCTTTCGGTTGGTTCTATTTCTGCATTTTCTAGCCTGAAAACTGTTAAAGACTGAAATGCATAATGATTTATTTTTAAATAAATCTTTATTACATTTTTCTTGAGACAATCACTTCATTAAACATTGCACTGTGTGAGTTAAGGAAATATACATTTGATTAAAATTATTGGGGATTTTTTGACAAATAATATAGTTGTGCTTTATATATGTTGATATGGTGAGCCCTTCATAAAGGCAATATGCCCACTTTTTATATTTTGATGTTGTGGCCTGTTGACAAAGTCAGTAGCTCTACCGTACTTAAAATGACACTCCTTATGGGGGGCGTGGCTTGCATGGGCAAGATGGTGCACGCGTCGTAATGCAGCTCTGCGTCACATCCGAATTATCTGGCATTTCCAATACCTGGGGTCACCCATTGTAGGAAGCTGGCTCTGTATATACTATAACAAAGTGAGGTATAGTGTGCACAGAGTCCAGTGGAACCCCAAAGGTAGGCAGAGGTAAAAGTAGATAGCACCTCACTCTATTTGTGGTAGTGTGGTCGAGCAGTAAGGCTTTATCAGAGGACAGTGTTAAGCATTTGTTGTACACAATCAATCAGCAAATGATTTCACACACTCAAAGACTGATCTCAGACCAATTTTGTTTGTATAAAAATATTGTTAAGTTATTTTATTTCTAGAACCAAGTCAAGCTGGGCACAGGTAAGTGAAATAAATGCTTTGCAAAATATTATGCAGTGTTTACAAATGAATGCAAGGTAAAATGCAGTTGTTTGAAATCCAGGTAAGTCAAGGTATTGAAATACTGTACAGATTACTTTGTAGTTACTTTATAGATTACTTTTTAAGTTACTTTTTCTACTCAGTGTGATATGCCTAGATATCACACTGGGACATTTCCTAGAGAAAAGGCAAGTAAAATCAGTTCTGCACAACTGTAATTTTTCAGGTTTCCATACAAATCAACTCATCACTTAGAACATTTTTCAGAGAAAAACAGTCAATGGATTCCTATAGAGAGAAATGAAGTTAACGGTTACCAGATAAGTACTCGGTCTTTGGGGTTGAGTTTCTGGGCTAAGAACAAGGGTTCACCCAGGGTCAAGGATGCACTCTCGTTACACCCTCATGGGTACTAGGGCGGCCGGGTGCAGAGTGCTGTGGCCCAATGTTATCCAATGAGGGATAGGGGGCCTCCGGTTGGTGGCTGCTTACGAGCAGGCCACTGGGTTGTGGGAGCAAAGCTCCTGGTTTTAGGCTCAGGGCAAAGGGGGATCCGAATTAGCACCCAAAGTGCACCCTCAGCGGCGCAGGGGCGGCTGGGTGCAGGGTGCTGTTTTGGCGTTGGGTGCCCTGTTGATTGCAATCGGGATTCTCCGGTTTCAACAAAGACTGCAGGCTCGGGGACGGAGATCTTCTGGAGGTGACCAGTGGTTGGAGAGGTAAGTTGGGATGCCTGGGGATGCTGGGACACCATCGGTTGGGCCACCCAAGGCTGTGGGGCTTCGGGTGCAGCGTTGTCTTTAGGTGTCTGGTTTCTTTTACCAGCTCCGGTCGCGGTCAGGGGGATCCTCCAGAAAGAGGCTGCAGGCTTTGCTGGGAGATTCGAGGCAGGTCAGAGATGACCAAATCTTAGGTCAGAATCGCCGGGGAGACCTCCTCGTGGTGTTGGGCCACTCGAACTTGGGCCACGGGTGCAGAGTGGTGCAGACTCGCGATTTGGCCGGAGCTGGAGGCTGTGGGTGAACAAATCCGGTGTTCACGGGAGACAAAGTCTTTTCTTTGGAAGGAAGGGCAGGTCCTCAGGGTACTTGAGGTTGCTGGCTGCAGGACACACCGGAGTTTCACTTCTGTAGGTTCGAGGTGGGGACAGGCCGTTAGGGCTGGGTCCAAGTCAGTGGGCGTCCTCCTCTTCTTACCTTCGGCATGGCTGTTCGGTCCTTCTTCTTCTTTGCTTCTTGGTCGTTGCTTGTCTGAGGAGGCAAGAGGCGTGCCCCTAAATACTAGATTTAGGGGTGTTACAGGTAAGTAAAATGTTGGGACCAATGGGTCCCTTCCTTGGGGTGGGTACACCCCCTATTATGCCACCCTCCATTGGGAGGGGGGCATATGCCTCACTCTGGTTGGCTGGGTCCCCCCATCTGCAAGATGGCGGGGAATGAGAGTTGTGCTTCACCTCGCCTCCCCCACCTGAGGGGTGGGGTTGGCAAAGGTGGGCACACCTCCCTTCCTCACTTGATTTTCCCACCGGTTCTCCCGCCCAAAATGAGTTCAGTACCGGTGGGGACCAGTTGCTGGAAGCAGCAAAAGGCCTGGGGAAGGTCACAAAGGCGGCAAGCCTTTGAAGCTTCCCCTTCGTGGACCCTGCCCATCCTGGGGGAGGAGGCTTGGCACCTCGTCCCAGGCTGTGCATTGTTTCAGGCCCCGAGAGCAGCAGGCTCTCGACCCAGGAGTCCAGAAACATGTCTGGTGATGGCAGCTGGGGAGCAGCCACTGAGCTTGGACACTAGTGTTAGGTCATTTTTCAGGGGGCATCTCTAAGATGCCCTCTGTGTGCATTTTTCATTAAATCCCACACTGGCATCAGTGTGGGTTTAATGTGCTGAGAAGTTTGATACCAAACTTCTCAGTTTTCAGTGTAGTCATTATGGTACTGTGGAGTTCGTAATGACAAACTCCCAGCACCACATACTCTTAATGGCAGCACTGCAAATACAATGTCTAAGAATTGGCTTAGACACTGTAGGGATACAGGACTCATGCACCTGTACCCTCACCACTGGTATAGTGCACCCAGCTAGAGGGGTGGCTGATCTATGTCAGGGCAGTGGGTTGTAGGCATGGCACGCAGGGATGTGTCATTTCGACGCTTTACTTTGTTCTGCACCAAAACACGCAGCCTGCAAAGGCTGTGTGTGAGTGTGAAGGTACAGGACCTCTAAGGGTGGCACAATAAGTGCTGCAGCCCTTAGAGGCCTTCTCTGGTCACAGTGCCCTGGGTACCTGTGGTACCATTTACCAGGGGCTGACCTGCAGCCAGAGATGCCAATTGGGTTTGGTCTTCAATGCAGTTTTAGGGAAATAACATAGGCCCTGGGTACTTGGTTAGCAGGAGCCCAGGGCACACTCAGTCAAAGCACATCAGCAATTCAGCAAAAAGTGGGGGCAACCATGCAGAAAGAGGGCACTTTTTCACACCCATCCAACGACCGAACTGCACCGGATACCCTACAGCGGACATTGAGCCGAGAGAAAGCAGGGTCAGGGGTAGCGACGTGGAGCTGCGCTGCTGATTTGAGGCGTGGCCTGGGCTCCCGAGGTCTGCGCGGGTCTATGGTCAGGACGGAAGCTGTCTTCAGGCAGAGACCCCGAGTGGCGGCGGGGTGGGGGTACCTTCCTTCCCTTTCCCTGAAACTGCTTGTTTAGGGGATTCGAACTGCAAGCGGCTGCCTGTGACTCTTCGAGGGAGTGCTGTATGGCGGTGAGCCCGAGCGGTCACGCGGCCAATTGAGGAGATACGGAAGCCCGAAAACACCGAACTGTGATGGTGGAGCGGTGACGGGGCCCTACTGATCAGGCCCGCACCACTTGCCTGTAAAGAGGTCGCTAGCCGGCGGAGATACCACGTCGTAGGGGGCTCGGGACGTGCTTCTCCCTCCCTTCCCCCCCATGTTGATTTGGTGAGCGGCCGGAGATGCGGCATGCATCGGGCCCCCTGGGGAGAAGCGTAGTGAGAGCAGCGGGGGAAGAAAAAATACAAAACTGCATGGACTAAGGAAAGAGCGAAGGAAGTCCTGGGTATAATTAATGCCATTGGACCTCTGCACTTGGGGATAGAGCATAGTAAAACAACATGCGGGTGGAATTTGAGCAGAGGCTGCCTGTTGCTGGTGGATCAGCGCTGTGAAGGCACGGAGACGGTTGATTGGTTCCTCCCTCCACGGCCTGCATACGGGAGAGCACCGCAGACATTTGCCTGGAGCCCTGGAAGGGAGCAAAACGGACCTGGGGACTGGGGGCTACCTGAAGGCTGGCAGGACTGATCGGAAACGGCAAATAAGCTGGGGAAGCTGCACAGAGCGGATACTTGAGAAGGGCAACCACACCAGGGCTGGAAATTGCTCCCTTAGGAGAGGGTGGAACTGGCTGCGGGCAGGGTGGCGGCTGCTGACCTGAGGGCAGCTGGGAGACCTCATTTATGCATTGATCAGCAGACATAGCCCTGGTGATTGGAATGGCGCGCACAGTCCGGATATACATGGGATCAGATCTGTACCGTAGCTCCAGGATGCTGGCAATTGATAGGAACGCGGAAAAACTAAACTCACTGCCACACATGACGGACGCACTCTGCACAAATAAATAGGAACACAGCAAGAACTAGTCACTGTAGCACATAGGGAGGCTGCGCTGCTGGATACAATAAAATCGTGCAGGGCGGTGATCGCTTCCTTTACAGAGCTCCTCACCGCTTGAGCCTCTCCGCACAGAAAATCGGTGACAAGCAAAACAGTCAGCAAGAGCGGACTATATAACCCTGTGTGATCACCTCAGGCGAAATACAAATGAATACGGAAACTGCTAAATGGGGCGCACCAGGTGGACATCTTCCAGGGCATCTTCCAGGTCCTCCTCAGTCATGGAGGCAGATCAACAGGACTGTTTGAGCCAGCAGACTCTGCAGCAGGGAGACAAGTTCGATGCAATATAACATGCCATAGAGCGATCTCGGATCTCTCTGGAATCCAAAATTGACAATGTAGCAGCAGATTTGACGATCCTACATGCTGACCACAAAAAACTAGCAGAGCGAGTCACAACTGTGGAACATACCTTGATGGAGGTGCAACCAGCCGTAGACATAATGGAGAAACAGATGAGGAGCTATGAAATCAGACTACGCCAACTGGAGGACAAGATGGAGGATGCGGAAGGGCGTCTAGGAGGAATAATGTTCACCTTATTGGACTACCAGAGGGCCCGGAAGGCCAAGACACAGTGGGGTTTACTACAAAATGGCTGAGGGAAATCCTACCAGTGGAGCCACTGTTGCCTTTCTCCTCAGTTGAAAGGGCACATCGAGTGCCGTTCCAGAAACCAGCTCCTGGATCCAACCCGGCCCGTTCCTCTTCAGGGTGCTCCACTATCGAGACAGGGACTCCATCTTGCGAGAAACACGAAAACTACAAGAAGTTAAAACAGAGAACGCTAAAGTGATGTTTTTTCCCGACTATACTGCCGTAGTGCAACGACAGCGCAACTCCTTTATAGCAGTAAAGCAACAATTGAGGCAGCTGGACATTCAATACTCCCTGTTGTTCCCGGCGAGGCTGCGTATAATAGCAGATGGCAAAATTGGTTCTTCGATACACCGGAGGATACCTGGGACTGGCTGGAGGCGACGGGGAAGTTCTCAGGCCCCAGACCGGCGGGCAGAGGTCGTGCACATAGAGACATGATGAAACCGCTGGAACAGCGACGGCAACGGAAAAGAGTCCACACACGAAAGCTGACTGCAGTGCCCAATTTGGAACAGATCATCCAGGAACACAGACAGGCTGTGCTGGAAGCAGAACGAATATCGGACCAGGTCAAAGACTCTGATAGAGAAGGAGTGTCAGTCCGGTCATCTGATGATGAAGGCTCCTTGGTTACTGGCCACTCTGAAACTAACTCATTAACTCTGCCAGATGTAATTCTGCAAACAGTGGAAGGGCCTCTATGATGATGGGAAATGTATCCTTTTCGAATAACTGCATGCAGCTTTATGTAAAAATTCGTCCTTATGTGCATAACATACTCTTACTATTCAGCTCCACAGACCTTGCATGTTCGCTTGGACAGGTTCCTCGGCACACTCAACCTAATACCTTATGTGACACAAACTGAATATTTGGGGCGTACACACTCGGATCACAACACACACTTCCTGACGCTTACGTGGGATGCACGGCGCCCTCCAATCTCTATGCCTGCCTTGCTCGAAGAACCAATGTACCGAGAATCTATGCACACGGTAATTGAGAATTACTTCACTGATAACGCAGGCACAGCAACATCGCCACTAGTAGAGTGGGACGCCCTTAAAGTCATGGTACGGGGGAGCTGTATAGGGTTAAGGTGTGGGATGATGAGGCAAGTGGAGGCAGAGCTACAGGAAATAAAATGGGGACTGCTGACACTGGAGGCGCATGAACCCACTGACATAGCGAACACTAGAGAGCTAGAAGCGGCGAGAATGAAGCACACTAAATTGATTGAGCGGCTAAGATGCATGAACTATGCAGTGCACTCAGTCAAGACGCATGCGAAAGCAGACCGCTCAGGCACTCTGCTTGCATGGATGATCCGACGAGATCATTTCAGCATGCCCATAACAGCGCTACAATCAGCAGATGGAGGGATGAAATACACTCAGTCGAAATACATAAAGAGTTGAAATCACATTTCAATTCGCTGTATCGAACAAACTTACGGACTTCAGACTCGGAGCAAAATAGCTTCCTGGCTGACCTTCCGTTTCGGACGCTGACACATGAACAACGTCTGGAACTGGATACGCCTATTACACCCAGCGAGGTACAGGGCGCAATTAGGTCACTCACTGGCTTCCGGGAAAGCTCCGGGACCGGACGCAAACCCGTTTGCGCATGCAAAAACCTATTGGGCCATGTACATAGCCTATTTAGCAAGTCACAATTTTTTTGCGACTCGCTAAATAGGTTTCGCGACTCGCTATTTGGAGGGAGCGTTCCCTTCCAAATAGCGAGTCTCAAAACCATATACAAATGTTTTGCGACCGCTATTGCGGTCGCAAAACACTCGCAATTACCAGCTACTTCAAGTAGGTGGTAATGCATTCGCAAATGGGAAGGGTTCCCCAAGGGACCCCCTTCCCCTTTGCAAATGCATGCGAAATTATTTTTATTTTTTGCCTGCCCTTAAAAAATGAAACGAAAACGTTTAATTTCTTTTTTTTAAATGCATCTTGGTTTCCTTTAAGGAGGACTGGCATTCACAATGGGCTCGAAAATTGCGAGAGGCTCATTAATATTAATGAGCCTCGCAATTTGCGACCCCATTGGGAATCGCAAACAGTGTTAAACACACTGTTGTACATTTCAGTTAGCGCCTCGCAATTTGCGACTCGCAATGTGTTGCAAATTGCGAGGCGCTAAATGAAATGGTGGTACATCTGGCCCTACAAGGCTTACCAAGATATTTTAGCTCCGGAACTACAGAAGGTATTTAATGAGGCAGTACATCTGTCACATTTGTCAAACTCCATGACTGAAGCTACACTGGATACTATACCAAAACCAGACAGAGACCCAACCCAACTCGGAGCTTATCGTCCACTGGCATTACGCAACGTGGATTTCAAAATAATAGCTAGTATACTCGCGGGACGCTTGCCTCCTTTCATGTGGCCCCTGGGGACATTGCCGTCTCCACTAAGTTAGCATGAGCTCTGCGGACATTACGTGACTTTGCGCACGTTACTACATAGCTTTATTTTTCCAATGGCTTTGTTCGCACCTTTCACATGAGAACAGTCTGCTGTGTGCCTTCTCTGACTGTTCCCGGTATTTAGTCTGAACATTGTGAGCGAGGTCGATAAACAATGCCCCTTGTTATTGTGTTCTGGTCAGGCCTTAGCACCTAGACAAAACATACTAATGCAGCTGTTGTTTGGGACAACGTACTTTGGTTTTATGGGGATACACAAATAGGTAGCACACACTTGGAGAGGGATCTTTCCAGGGAGAAGAGCAAGGCAGCACCTATGATGTAGATCTACCATCTATAGGCTAAGGTATGGGGTCTGCTGACAAAGCCCAGAGATCTTCTAATATATCAAAATACTGCTTCATAGTAAAGGGAGGGAGGTTAGGCTCTATTGTCTGTTCTCATTGTCTTTTCATGATGACATCTCCTTTCATGATATATGGACTAGCTGCTATGCTGACTGTAGTTGTACTATGCATTTTCATGTTGTTGTGGCACGTATACTTCATGTTAGGGCACGTTAGTTAAAATAAATATTTTAAACTGTTCCGTGTCTCTGTCAGATCTTATTGTGGACAGGTACAAGAGTGCGAGCGAAAGGGTGTGTCTTGCAACCGCGAGTCCTGAGAGATTCGAGAGTGTTGTGTTCTGGGGTGTCTAATCACTTGTTTCTCTGTGGGTGAGTAGGAGAGCAAGTGAGACACTATAGCTAGTCGGTCCTTGGCTCATGGGTACTAAGGTGGTAGGATGACTCAGTCCCTATACACCGGAGTCCTATAATCCTGTGCATAGTTCTGTTCTTGGGCAGAATCCCTGCAACACTCCTTTGGTACCTGACTTGATACATACCGATCAAAATGGGTTTGTTCCAAGTCGGTCAACATCCTTTAATTTACGCAGGCTGTTTCGGGTCAAGAGGTATGCTCCCCATATTTGGCCTGATTCGAGCTGCTTGGTGCTTGACCTTGAGAAAGCCTTTGATACAATAGAGTGGTTCTTTCTGTTTAATACACTGCATCGATACGGCTTGAGTTCTAGTTTAATTTCAATGATTAAACTACTGTATGGCAACCCAACTGTGCGAATCAGATCCGGTCAGCTGATCTTGCAGCCCGTTAGGGTGGGAAGGGGCACTAGACAAGTATGCCCCCTGTCTCCCCTCCTCTTCTCACTAGCCATCGAGCCATTGGCCATGGCCAGGAGATCATCCACCAATGCATGGGGTATTCCAGTGGGTGAGGATATACACGCTATCTCCCTATATGCAGATGACCTGCTCCTTAAAGTGCGAGACATCGGTAACGTACCAGAGGTCATATCTATATATACTCACTTTATTTGCGGATCTGTCGGGGCTGCGGGTCAACTGGGGGAAATCATGTATTTTCCCAATCAATCAATCAATCAATCAATCAATCAATCAATCAATCAGGGGGTTTTAAGCGCTCTACTCACCCGTGAGGGTCTCAAGGTGCTCGGGGGGGGTGGGGGGGAAGCAACTTCGGGTCAGCCGAAGAGCCAGGTCTTGAGGCTCTTCCTGAAGGTGTGCAGGGTGGGGGAGCATCTGATGTTGACTGGGAGTTCGTTCCAGGTTTTGGCCGCGACGTAGAAGAAGGCTCTTCCCCCGGCTCTGGTTCTACGGAGGCGCAGGGTAGTTGCTAGGGCGAGGTCGGTGGAGCGGAGGTGTGTTTTGGGTGCGTGGGTCACTGCCTACATGCCCAACCCGATGCTAAGAGTTAACGGCGCCTTGGTTGAATGGCAACCAAACATGTTCCGCTAACTAGGCATTAGGATATACCACGAAGACAAGGACTTGCTGTATGGCAACCTCACTAGGGCTGTTACCTCAATATCAGCACAAATGACTTTCTGGAAGACACTTGCCCTATCTGTGGCAAGTCGGGTATCGCTTATTAAGATAGTGGTTCTCCTGAGACTCCTTTATTACTTTAACAATTAACTGTTATATCTACCACCCTCCTATTTTAGACCACTTGAGCGTACGGCACGTGAGCTAATTTGGAATACGTCTAGACACAGAGTGACGCTAGCGAAGTTGTACCTGCCACACAATCAGGGAGGCTTAACAGTGCCCAACTAGAACATTACTACCTGGCAGCACAGTTACAGTGTGTAGCTCGATGGATGGCGGGTTTGAATCTATTGGCTACAGCTGGGACTGATGCCCCAAACACATTACAAGCTATACACTCAATATTCCACCCTTGTAGTGACAAGACGGGCCCCTTGCCACTATTGCTACAGGTGGCAATTCGCTGCTACCGGAGATCTCTATATCTCACAAAAGACATCACCCCATATGCACCAGCAATCCCTCTTCTGGGAATGCCCAGAGTAAAAGGGATAACGACCATAGCAGATCTAGCTGTGTGGCATGCAGCTGGCATATATATGATTGGTGACCTCTATCACAATGGTACACTTATACCCTATAATGGATTGCCACAAGAAGAGGGTGTGCCTTTGGGTCAGTTTCTCACACATGCGTCATGGATAGGTACACTACGTAACAAGTGGGGGGATATATCAAAGGAACTACAGATACACTTAGTACTCCAATATATTCATGTAATAGGGAATGGCCGCATCTAGTTCACTGGTTTGCAGATGCACTGCGCATGCATACAGCAGTGGACTTGGCACCACTGCGGAAGTGGGAAGCGGACCTCGGCTGCCCATGTACAACTAAGTAATGGAGCAACGTATTAGCAGGACCCACGCACGTTCCCCGCAATGTCAGATTCAGACTGATCCAATTATATATTGTACACAGAGCATACATGACACCAGAGAAACTTAACTTCCAGAGAGACGACATGGGCAGCCCCATGTGCTCTCAGCCGGATGCGGGCATAGTACATATGCTATGATCATGTCCAATGCTGGGACACTATTGGGAAGGAGTGACTCACCAGCTCTCAGAATGCATAGACAGACCCATACCAAACACATGTGAGACATGTATACTAGAGATGTACGTGAGAGACCGGAAACACAGAGCCATGAACAGATTCCTGGATTTGGGCCTCATTGTAGCTAAGCTCCTCCTCACAAAGCGCTGGAAGTCCAAAGACCCAACAGCTCTGACACCATGGAATCGCTCTTTATCCAACTGGGCCACGGCTGAGGGGGTTTCTCTCCATAGAGAAGACACACTCGGACTGCGTAAGTTCCCTATAGCTGAAACTTGGAACGCGAATCTTAATTCCCTTCAAGGAATTACATGGCCAGATTCGTAAACAGGTCAACCTTTAGAGGAGGACCAGACGCAGGACTAGGAATGGAGAATTCAGACATAAAATAGTGGGAACATATATGTAATGTGCCGTACCCAGTGCAATATGAACTGGTGGGGGGGAGTGCATAGAAATGCCAACTATACAAATTGACACATGTTTACATAGGAAGTCCAGGGAACATTGATATTGAATTTAATAGGCCTGGAGTGAGTTATTGTTAAAGTTTGAAATGTTCAAACGTTTTCTGAGAATATACACAAATGGCATGTGGACAATTCGTGGAAGATGATCCATGTTTGCTAAGGTGAGCAAGAAGTCTGAAACGGATGTTTATGCAATTACACACAAGTGTCACGCACTCAGATATATTGCATGCTCATCACCCCACACTTCTCTGTATGAATAACAATAAAAATGAATGTAGTGCGCTGTTATTGGAAGTAAAAATTGTGTGCTGTCAGAAACTGGGAGTAAGGGGTTGCATTTATAAGTCACAGTTGATAACTGTAGATGCGTCGTTCTTATATGTACTCATGATCAGGGGCTATGTAACACCCCTATATTGATAAAGTAAGCACACATATGTTGTAAGTGAAGAAACTTAATATGGTCAGATAAAAATATGCAAAAACTCCAAAAAAAGAGTAAACAAAAAAAAATGAGACTCCTTATATTCAGCCATGCTCGCCCGCAGGGGTTTGGACTCAAGGCCATGCGGGTAACCCCATGCCAGGCATAGTCGTAGGCCATGCATGGCATGGGGTTGCTGCCCATGGGGGTTTGATGCAGGCCTTGGCCCCAGTCGGTAAACACAGGGCCAGGCCGCATGGACGAAGGCTGTGCGTGGCGTGGGGTTGGCGTTACGTACGGTAAAAAAATATTACTTTACATTACAGAACTCCTAGAAATTCTGTGAAAAAAATAAAGGTTAAAATAACGTTATAGGTAGGTATGGAAATAATATCTTACTTTGCATTATAATAACCTTAGAAATTCATCAAAAAACAAAGGTTAAAGGGACGTTAGATGAAAATGTTAGTTAAAACACACCTTTTAAACTAACAAAAGCACTGAAAATCATCAGTTATAGTTATCTCGAGTATCTATAGCTCGCGCACTAAAGTAACTATATCTCGAGCCCTCGCCATTGCATTGTTAATTATCTCACATATCACATCACTTATAACTTGTTCTATGACATCACTGCAACAGTTGATAGTAGGTAGTTATAATTAATGTTTCCATAGGGAAAGCGTTTTTTAATTTCCCTATTTCTTTGGCGTCGTTTGACGAATCTTCACAAAATTTTCCCCAAAAAGTGCCATAGTGAGTCTTGTTGTGCATGGAAAATTTCGGGCTGATCCGTCAAGCAGGGGTCAGGAAAAAGGGGAGGGTAAAAAAAAAGTATGTTTCCCATGTTACTTCCCATGGACTCTTTAGACATGCCTGCAGCCCGAACTGTGAGATGAACTTACACCCAATTTGGCAGAGGTAGGTTGTGGTCTGCAGATTGTACTTTTTGTTATTTGGTGTAAATTTGTTCAGTAGTTGTAGAGAAATTTAAGGAAATCAAAATTTGTATATCTGCGATTGCGGCTAATTTGTGAATAATAACGAGCTCATGCAGAGATCTGCAGAGCACTGATTGACTGCCAAAACTTCAACCAGGAAGTGTTGGCAGCCATCTTGGGACTCGGTTTCAGCCGAGTCCCCCAAAAATTTGAAAAAGAAAAGGGCAGGGTAGGAATACCCTAACCCCCAAGCCTTGGTCTTGGGACCCCCAAGGGACCCTAGCAGGGAAAAAAAGCATTTTGTTTTTAATTTTTGGTGCAAATTTGGGAATTTGCAGCAAAAATGACAAAAAAAAGCACGGTCTCCTCCTGTGCTTGTTTATACTAAAGCCCCCAGGTGGGCCTGGTCCCGAGGGTGTGTATGTACACACATTTTTTTTAAAAGGAGGGAGGAGCACGGGCCCCCTCCTAGGACTTTTTTTTGCCCAGAGGCTTTTGTATTAATTATTGTGGGGGCAGCCACCTCCCTGGGGCTTATAATAATATGGAGTAGGGGGCACATAGACTCCCCCCGGGGACCACCACCTCCCCGGGGCTATAAATTAAAAGAATGGGGGGGGCTGAGCGGACCCCCTGAGCCCCGGGGACCACCACCTCCCTGGGGCTTTCAGTAATATGGAGTGGGGGGCCATGCAGACCCCCCCCTGCACCCTGTAGACCACCACCTCCCCGGGGCAGCCCATGCAAACAGCAGGAGGGGGGCTGCACGGCTCCCCTCCAGAAGCCATACATGGCCCTGGGGACCGCCGCTCCCCAGGGCTGGCTCCTGCTACATCTCGGGGTGCCCACCCCTGGGACATAGCCATTTGCTTTTCCTTGGCGGGAGCAGAGAGCAAAAGCAAACACTCGAGTTCAAGCAGGTGGGAGCTGTCAAAGTGCCCCCGCCTGCTGGAAGTGGAGGTTTCATCCCTTTCCCTGCTCGCAGACATGCGGGCAGGGAAAGAGATGAAACTATTGCTCCTGCACGTAGGGATCTACATTTCCAGCAGCTACCTGCATGCAGCAGCAATGCCAGCTCCTGCAGGAGGCGGGGAGCCGGCTGGGACCGCGGGGGCCTTGAGGATCCCCCCGCGGTCCCCATCATGCACACTGGTTGCTCTGGCTAGGACCACTCACTCACCAATACAGCCACTTACATAGCCACTCACTCACCTACACAGCTACTAACACGCCCACTTATTCACCCATACAGCCACACACACCCACTCACACACCCACTCACACACCCAAACAGTCACTCACACACCCACTCACATACATATACACACAGTCAAACAGCCACTCACATAATATATATATGTTAGAAGTAGTATCACTCATTAGTAGTACACCTAGTATACTAATTTAACTTTTGTAGTACCTTAGTATATATATTTTTAACAATCATAAACTCTTAGAAAATGAAATGCTTACATTTAGTGGATGATGTCATTTGAGATGTCATCAGTGATTTCACTGACCATGTCATGAGTGATGTAATATGTGAGGTCATAAGCACTGCATTGGATGGGCGCAACTATAACGTCCATGTAACCTTTGGTTTTTTTAGTGAATATATATATATATATATTTTTTTTCACTGAAAACAACAAAGGTTAAAGTGACGTTATAGTTCGGTTTGGTAATAAGATCCGACCTTACAAAGAAAACCTGAGAAATTCACTGAAAAAAAACCAAAAGTTAAAGTTACACTATAGTTAGGAATTGACATAACATAAAGAATTACCATTTAAAAAACAAAAGAACACTGAAATTCACCACTTATAGTGTACTGAGCTTATGCCCCCGCCATGCACTGCTTACAACCTCATATAGTAGGTGTAATGTCTTTATATCCTTACAAATGTTAAATCTGACTTTATCTGAGGGCGTATATCTATAGGTTTATATGTATACACAGATGTGTAGACACATACATGCACGCTTGGATTGAAACATTTTAAGCAAACACACTGCTTTGCATTGGAAGGTACCTGGACAAACAAATGTGTGTGTCAATGCGCAGTGTCAACAGCTGTGGTGGCGAGCCCAATGGAGAGCGCCAGGACCAATAGAGCCGGGGCATGGACTCATCTGGTGGATCCTCCCCCACCAACGCCCCAGAGACGCCAGGGAGTCTCCTAGGGCGATCTGGCGTAGTCTTGCCACTGGGGCCTGAGGTCTCATTCGCCAAGTGAAACCGTCACGGCTTTGGCTGGCATCAATGCCGTACACCTGCAAGGTGGGTATACTTGTAGTTGCCCTGGGATGCTGGTCCCATGCACGAGTGGAAGTTTAAGCAGGTTCATGGCTGGCCGCTGATACACGCCATGTTAATCCGGACCCCATGCCTTCTTTAAAGTAGTAAACGTTTCAAAAGTTACTCTGAGTTACTTATTTATACTTTCTTACTTTATATATAATTTTCACACAACAAGGGGAGTGTAAAGTGCTATCTGTACCTTCTCTTCCTTGTTAGAACCATGTAAAAGGAGTCAAGAGGGTGTCAGTCTTGCGTCGCAATATCACTAGAGCTGGTTGCTCGCTTGGACAGCTTCTGTAGGAATTCAATATTTTCTTCTGAATCTTCGTTATGTTGTGTTGTGATGCAATGCGTCGTGTTATGTTACATTATGCAGATTTGTAGAGCACACTATCACCCGGGAGTGTATTCCTGCGCTGCGCAGGTGTCAATCGAGCCAAACCTTTGGTCTACGCGGACTACTCATAATGCCAGGTCTTCAGCTTTTGCGATATTCAAGTGAGGAGGAGGCCCTTATGTGTGGCGGCAGGTCGTGCCACACTTTAGGAATGATGTAAGAGAAGGCTTGACCACCGGATCTAGTTTTCCGTGTGCGTGGCATGTGTGCAAGTGGGAGTCCAGATGAGCGGAGGTGCCTGGAAGGTTTGTGAAAGCAGATGCGATTGTTGAGGTATGCTGGGCCAGTGTTATGAAAGTGAGGGTGAAGAGTTTGAATTGTGGTCATTTGTGTATGGGCGGTCAGTGGAGCTCCATCAGGAGTGGTGTGATGTGAGTGCCGCGTGGGAGGTTGAAAGTGACTCTGGCTACCCAGTTCTGAATGGTCTGTAGCCTTCGGGTGAGTTTTTTGTTGATCCCGACGTAGAAGGGGATCAACTAAATCTTTTGTTCCTGTCGCCTGCCTTCTTGCCAGAATCTGTCTAAATTCAGTTTCAATCTGGAGTCAGGAATGGTCAAAGAAACCGGCAGCCTTATCCTCTGACTAAGAAGAGATTACGCCCTTGACAACGAGAGGGGATCCGTGTAGGGACGCACTAAGAGTGCTCTCCTCTGGAACCCTGGAACCAGCGGAGCAGGTCAGGCCCAACCCAGCTGCTTGGACCTGACTCTAGGAATCTGGGGGTACTAGGGGCAGGGGCACACATAGAACCAAACTTTGGAGGGGCTAAGATTTTGAATGGTGGGGCAGAGACATCTTCAAAGCCCAAATCACAATTACTCCTGAGGACCCTCATCACTGTTGAATGTTGTATTTTAATACTCATTGGGCCAGTTGTACTGGTCGGATGTGGAAGGCTTTGTTTGAGTTTCTAGGATGATCAGTGGTAAATGGTATCTTTTAAAATTGTTGTATATCACTACATTGAGCGATAAAATATCATCCTGCAACTATATCAAGTCCAGGATATCAACTACCACTATACTGTGAAGTAAACATACATAGGTAAGTACAGATTTACTCCTCTTCTTCCACATGTACGTACGATGAACATATATAGATGCCATCAGGGTACATAGATGCGGAGTGATGACTACTTACCTATAAATGCTTGTCTTCACTACCTTCACAATATAGTGGTACTCAGTATCCTACAGTCAGTATTGTATCACGGCAATATTAAACACTCAGGGAGTCATTTAGTATATTTTGGCATAAGGCAGAGCCGCACGCCTTCCTGCTGCTCTGCCCTACATCAAAAGAAAAGGGCAGGAATGCGCTGTATCTGTGAGACACGGGGCCCGCCCGTCCTCTTTCCAAGCACTGGTGCTCAAACGGCTGTCTTACGCCAACGCAGGCACCTTTGCACCATGGTGCAAAGGTGTCTGCGTTGTAGGGATGATTGTTTTTGTGCAGGAAAGGGCGCCTTCGTGCACAAAAACAATCAATGGAGGAGATTTTCTTTTCCTATGTGTGCTGCTGCAGGGAGAGCCACGCAGGGCGGCTTTACGTAGCCTTGTAGATATGGCTAGGCCATGTGCGCCGCCGGAATGTCACAAAAAGTGACGTTCTGGCTGCGGACTGGGCTTGTAAATAAGCCCCCCAGTTTTGTGATAGAAACACAAAACACACAAGGCCAAGTTGATTGGGCTTTAAACATATTTTACAAGAAGACTGCAGATAACTCCCGCCCCCACTCCTCACCTACAGATGTTTTCGAAAATTGGGAGAATATTTACAAACTTTTGGCATAGGGCAGCGCCGTAAGTCTTCTAGCTGCGCCGCCCTACGTCAAAAGAAAAGGACTGGAATGCACCGTATCTACAAGAAACAGCACATTCCTGTCCTTACTGCCAGTGCCAGCGCACAAACTGCAGCCGAGTGCCAATGCAGGCACCCTTGTATGAAGATCATACAACCTCTCGGCCGAGGATGGGTTCAAGAAGATCACACATCCTCTCGGCCGAGAATGGGATCAGGAAGATCACACATCCTCTCGGCCGAGAATGGGATCAGGAAGATCACACATCCTCTCGGCCGAGAATGGGATCAGGAAGATCACACAACCTCTCCGCTAAGGATGAGCTCTGAAGATCACACAACCTTTAAGACGAGGATGGGCTCAGGGAGATCACACAACCTCTAAGCTGAGGATGGGCTCAGGAAGATCGCACAACCATTAGGCCGAGGATGGGTTCAGGAAGATCACACTACCTCTAGGCTGAGGATGGGCTCAGGAAGATCACACAACCTCTAGGCTGAGGATGGGCTCAGGAAGATCACACAACCTCTCAGTCAACGATGGGCTCAGGAAGATCACACAACCTCTCAGTCAACGATGGGCTCAGGAAGATCACACAACTTCTAGGCCGAGGATGGGCTCAGGAAGATCACACAATCTCTCATCTGAGGATGGGCTCAGGAAGATCACACAACCTCTGGGAAGAGGGGTAATGGTATGTATAGGAAGGTCTTGAGTAGTGTGGGGACCGTGCCTGAGGGAGTTATGCCTTTTCTTGGATATAAAATGATAAAACAACACTGATCTTTTGTAAAGTGATGTCTAAATGATGGATTTGATATAAAAATTTGTCAAAAAAGTAATAGCAATAATGAGAAATTAAATAAAGCTGGGTCAGCAATTATTTCTATGATTACATCTAACGAGAAGAAATACAGGTTCAGCAGGAATATTTATTGTTATTACAATTGTTACTTCCCCCATCCCCAACTTAAAAATAATTTTCCACGGGTGTGCGCTATGTGTGCATACAACAGGATAAATGGCAAACCTCAAAATCAACACGAATAAGTCATGAGTCTTTGATGTAGTGGGGGAGGGTTAGGGCGTCAATGGTTATGGACTTAAATCACCTCACCCCCTTTCTCTAGATGATGGCGAGCATAAAGTACTAAAGTATTCACCGCAACCCTAACCTACAACTCCGTACCACCAAACATTTTGGGCTCTTCTTGCAAGAGGCCAAGACAACACTAAGAGCATGTAAGACTCACTCTCTTTCTTGGGTTGGGAGAATAGCAGCCCTCAAAAGACATTCCAACCACGAATGCTACACATCTTCCAATCCATACCCTTCCCCATCAAGAAAGAAGAAACAGCCTGGCTTACGAATATCTGTAACACGTACACATGGGATGGAAAAAACGAACCTTATTCCCAGAGCATGTACTGACCACCGAAGCTGGAGGGACTGGTGGTGCAACGCCTGCGGCCGAACTACCAAGCCTCCCAGTTAAGATTTATCATCGAATGACTTAGAGATGAAACAGAAAAAAACAATGGTACTTCATTGACCAGGACTTAACCAACAGCCCACTGGGGGAGGTCACAGGGGTTCCCAGAGGTCACCGCCGGCACTGATTATAGATAGAAAAAAATACACAGGTCAATGCGTGCACAATACAGAGGTTGACATGGGCAAAATCTATATATAGAGTTAAACACAGCAGATTCAACAGCACATCACAACACCAAGCTTGCTTCTTCTCTTACACCCGCCCTTCCTGTAGAATCCCACGTTGTTCAGCCTTCGAAGCCCTATCTCTCGCAGACCGCACCAACATACCTGTCTCAAAGCCACTTATTGTGAAGATTCTATCTTACTCATGTCTTTTTATCAAATCTCTCTCTGAGGATGCTCTCTCACCCTTTCTTACCATTGTCAGTGCCTCTCTCACTTAGGGAATCTACTCAGAAACTCCGACTCCTAAAAAGATCTACACTAGACACCGATGACCTCACCAGCTAATGGCCCATCACTCAGTTACCATCCATTGGTAAGTTCATTGAAAAAGCAATCTATGTTCAACTCCAAGATCACATCAACGCCTGCCATCTCCTGTACAGCGGCCAGCCTGGCTTCAGATCGCGCTGCAGCACGGAGACTGCTGACTTCCATGTTATAGACGATGCCGCCCCGACCATAGATGAAGGTAACCCTGTCTTCTAAAACTGCTGGACCTCTCAGCTGCCATCAGCATAGTAGACCATCTTACGCTCATATGCACCTTGCAACTTCCACCAAATGCCAAGTCCCTTTGACTCACTTTGGATACTTACCTCACCTCGAGGAACACATTGCAAGGAAACGGATGGCCTGGTACCAGCTCTCTCTTCTAAACAAAGTCAAACTGTTTTTTTCAGAAAATAACTTCTTCTGGGCAAGCTCTCATACTTGGATTTGGATGGTGGTAATGTTCTACGTCCATGGCATTGTAGACCCCACACTGGCACCTTTAAGGGGCCCCACACTCAGCAGCACGTCTCATCCAGGGCCAGAAGCAATCTAATTACATCACCCTCATCCTGATGGAACTACATTGGCTCCCTTTGCCGGCTCGCACCTTCTGCAAACACAGCAGCATCATTTACAAAGCCATCACAACCAGCACCCTGCACATCTCTGGTGGTTCTCAGCACTTCGGCAGCCAGGACTTCATCGGACTGCAAAATACAAAAAGTAAAAAAATAAAATAAAAAAGCATGCAGGCCTTTTCCATCTCTGCACCCAGGATCTGGAACAACATCCCTGTATCCATCAGGACCACCCCAGGATCTGTGCACCCAGGATCTGGAACAACATCCCTGCATCCATCAGGACCACCCCAGGATCTGTGCACCCAGGATCTGGAACAACATCCCGGCATCCATCAGGACCACCCCAGGATCTGTGCACCCAGGATCTGGAACAACATCCCGGCATCCATCAGGACCACCCCAGGATCTGTGCACCCAGGATCTGGAACAACATCCCGGCATCCATCAGGACCACCCCAGGATCTGTGCACCCAGGATCTGGAACAACATCCTCGTATCCATCAAGACCGCCCCAGCATCTGTGCACCCAGGATCTGGAACAACATCCCTGCATCCATCAGGACCACCCCAGGATCTGGAACAACATCCCTGCATCCATCAGGACCACCCCAGGATCTGGAACAACATCCCTGCATCCATCAGGACCACCCCAGGATCTGTGCATCCAGGATCTGGAACAACATCCCTGCATCCATCAGGACCACCCCAGGATCTGTGCATCCAGGATCTGGAACAACATCCCGGCATCCATCAGGACCACACCAGGACCTGTGCACCCAGGATCTGGAACAACATCCCTGCATCCATCAGGACCACCCCAGGATCTGTGCACCCAGGATCTGGAACAACATCCCGGCATCCATCAGGACCACCCCAGGATCTGTGCACCCAGGATCTGGAACAACATCCCGGCACCCATCAGGACCACCCCAGGACCTGTGCACCCAGGATCAGGAACAACATCCCGGCATCCATCAGGACCGCCCCTTCATCTGTGCACACAGGATCTGGAACAACATCCCTGCATCCATCAGGACCACCCCAGGATCTGTGCACCCAGGATCTGGAACAACATCCCGGCATCCATCAGGACCACCCCAGGACCTGTGCACCCAGGATCAGGAACAACATCCCGGCATCCATCAGGACCGCCCCTTCATCTGTGCACACAGGATCTGGAACAACATCCCTGCATCCATCAGGACCACCCCAGGACCTGTGCACCCAGGATCTGGAGCAACATCCCTGCATCCATCAGGACCACCCCAGGATCTGGAACAACATCCCTGCATCCATCAAGACCACCCCAGGATCTGTGCACCCAGGATCTGGAACAACATCCCGGCATCCATCAGGACCACCCCAGGACCTGTGCACCCAGGATCTGGAGCAACATCCCTGCATCCATCAGGACCACCCCAGGATCTGGAACAACATCCCTGCATCCATCAGGACCACCCCAGGATCTGGAACAACATCCCTGCATCCATCAGGACCACCCCAGGATCTGTGCACCCAGGATCTGGAACAACATCCCTGCATCCATCAGGACCACCCCAGGATCTGTGCACCCAGGATCTGGAGCAACATCCCAGCATCCATCAGGACCACCCCAGGATCTGTGCACCCAGGATCTGGTGCAACATCCCTGCATCCATCAGGACCACCCCAGGATCTGTGCACCCAGGATCTGGAACAACATCCCTGCATCCATCAGGACCACCCCAGGATCTGTGCCCCCAGGATCTGGAGCAACATCCCTGCATCCATCAGGACCGCCCCAGGATCTGTACACCCAGGGTCTGGAACAGCATCCCGGCATCCATCAGGACCGCCCCAGGATCTGTGCACCCAGGATCTGGAACAACATCCCTGCATCCATCAGGACCACCTCTGCATCTATGCTCCCAGGATCTGGACCAACATCCCTGCATCCATCTGGACCACCCCAGGATCTGTGCTCCCAGGATCTGGAACAACATCCCGGCATCCATCAGGACCACCCCAGGATCTGGAACAACATCCCTGCATCCATCAGGACCACCCCAGGATCTGTGCATCCAGGATCTGGAGCAACATCCCTGCATCCATCAGGACCACCCCAGGATCTAGAACAACATCCTGCATCCATCAGGACCACCCCAGGATCTGTGCATCCAGGATCTGGAACAACATCCCGGCATCCATCAGGACCACACCAGGACCTGTGCACCCAGGATCTGGAACAACATCCCTGCATCCATCAGGACCACCCCAGGATCTGTGCACCCAGGATCTGGAACAACATCCCGGCATCCATCAGGACCACCCCAGGATCTGTGCACCCAGGATCTGGAACAACATCCCTATTTCCATGAGGACCACCCCAGGATCTGTGCACCCAGGATCTGGAGCAACATCCCTGCATCCATCAGGACCACCCCAGGATCTGTGCACCCAGGATCCGGAACAACATCCCTATTTCCATGAGGACCACCCCAGGATCTGTGCACCCAGGATCTGGAGCAACATCCCTGCATCCATCAGGACCACCCCAGGATCTGGAACAACATCCCTGCATCCATCAAGACCACCCCAGGATCTGTGCACCCAGGATCTGGAACAACATCCCAGCATCCATCAGGACCACCCCAGGATCTGTGCACCCAGGATCTGGAACAACATCCCAGCATCCATCAGGAGCACCCCAGGATTTGTGCACCCAGGATCTGGAGCAACATCCCTGCATCCATCAGGACCACCCCAGGATCTGGAACAACATCCCTGCATCCATCAGGACCACCCCTGGATCTGGAACAACATCCCTGCATCCATCAGGACCACCCCAGGATCTGTGCATCCAGGATCTGGAACAACATCCCGGCATCCATCAGGACCACACCAGGACCTGTGCACCCAGGATCTGAAACAACATCCCTGCATCCATCAGGACCACCCCAGGATCTGTGCATCCAGGATCTGGAACAACATCCCGGCATCCATCAGGACCACCCCAGGATCTGTGCACCCAGGATCTGGAACAACATCCCTATTTCCATGAGGACCACCCCAGGATCTGTGCACCCAGGATCTGGAGCAACATCCCTGCATCCATCAGGACCACCCCAGGATCTGGAACAACATCCCTGCATCCATCAAGACCACCCCAGGATCTGTGCACCCAGGATCTGGAACAACATCCCGGCATCCATCAGGACCACCCCAGGATCTGTGCACCCAGGATCTGGAACAACATCCCGGCATCCATCAGGACCACCCCAGGACCTGTGCACCCAGGATCTGGAGCAACATCCCTGCATCCATCAGGACCACCCCAGGATCTGGAACAACATCCCTGCATCCATCAGGACCACCGCAGGATCTGTGCACCCAGGATCTGGAACAACATCCCTGCATCCATCAGGACCACCCCAGGATCTGTGCACCCAGGATCTGGAGCAACATCCCTACATCCATCAGGACCACCCCAGGATCTGTGCACCCAGGATCTGGAGCAACATCCCTGCATCCATCAGGACCACCCCAGGACCTGTGCACCCAGGATCTGGAACAACATCCCGGCATCCATCAGGACCACCCCAGGACCTGTGCACCCAGGACCTGGAACAACATCCCTGCATCCATCAGGACCACCCCAGGATCTGTGCACCCAGGATCTGGAACAACATCCCGGCATCCATCAGGACCACCCCAGGATCTGTGCACCCAGGATCTGGAACAACATCCCTGCATCCATCAGGACCACACCAGGACCTGTGCACCCAGGATCTGGAACAACATCCCTGCATCCATCAGGACCACACCAGGATCTGGAACAACATCCCGGCATCCATCAGGACCACCCCAGGACCTGTGCACCCAGGACCTGGAACAACATCCCTGCATCCATCAGGACCACCCCAGGATCTGTGCACCCAGGATCTGGAACATCATCCCGTCATCATTCAGGACCACCCCAGGATCTGGAACAACATCCCTGCATCCATCAGGACCACACCAGGACCTGTGCACCCAGGATCTGGAACAACACCCCTGCATCCATCAGGACCACACCAGGATCTGGAACAACATCCCGGCATCCATCAGGACCACCCCAGGATCTGTGCACCCAGGATCTGGAACAACATCCCGGCATCCATCAGGACCGCCCCAGGACCTGTGCACCCAGGATCTGGAACAACATCCCTGCATCCATCAGGACCACCCCAGGACCTGTGCACCCAGGATCTGGAACAACATCCCTGCATCCATCAGGACCACCCCAGGATCTGTGCACCCAGGATCTGGAACAACATCCCTAGTTCCATGAGGCCTGCCCCAACGTGCTTCAATGTAGGTATGAGTTGGACACACACCTCTTTAAAGGACACTACATCACAATGCATTAACTTTCTTCAACCCAACTACCTCTACTGTCACTCATTGACTTTATGCTCATGACTGGTATTTTATTGTCTCAGGTGCTAAAAATGAGGAAATCACCTAAAAGCCGGGATTTGTTCCTCTCATCAGCACATACTTTACAAGTTGATGTAAGAAGAAGCAGTTCAGATGTGTGGGGGGGAGAAACCAGCAGTCCTACACCTGGCAGCTGCAGGAGTTATTTGAATACCCGTGTTTACTACGGGTCTGAGATAAGCTCCTTTGCACGGCACGTGTGTGGGGGCGGAAATGCCCGTGTGGAATGAAGCCCGGCCGGAAAACCGCCTCAACAGGAACCTTCCTCTGGTGACTGAGGCCAAAACCAAACGGGGCCACAGGCAGGGTTCAGGCCAGGGCGGCGCCAGGTGCAGAAGTAGGGAGCTGCAAGCAGGAAATGACACTAGCAGACAAAAACAAGCATTGGCAAAGCCAGTAGGTTTCACCTATGCCAAATCTATTGGCTTTGTCAATGTGTTTTTACGTCGCACAGCAGTTGATCCGCTGTGCACCCGCGCTTTACCCCTCTCTACTATAGTGAGGCTCTTTTACGCCGGTAATGAAACTGCCCCTCCAACAACACCCACCCCCCACCCCCCCACACACCTTTACTAACCTTACCTGTTTCCTGGTGCACGGGCTTGCACGGATTCGGAGCACTATAGGTGCTCTGCGGTCACAGGGCTGTGCTTCGATGCGCCACGAAGCTGCAGGCCCCACCTGCAGCGCTGTTTACAGCAGGCCTCGCCCTGGGCAGGTCACTTTACTTTAATGAGCCCCTGAGCATTCAAAGGATCCTGGGAAAGGCTGCGTGCAGTGGCATGCTGCCAGCTGCTGGGGCAGAGATAACCAAGCTGTCATGGCATGAATGTGTAAATGCGGGCACTTTAGGTGACAAACATGCCTAACTAAAGGTGGCCCTCCCCCTGTGTCAGCGTCTGCAGAAAACACCCGGAGAAACTGAGCAAAGAGAAGCCATAGAGACGGGGCCCGTCTTTCCAGAAAGGTTTGCCATCCCAAACTTTCACCCCGTCCCCCTGGCATCGTCGAATGCACTTCGACTTGTTAAGTGCCCAGCACCATCCATGGAGGGTCCATGGGTCACTGGGCAGTGGGCACCACACACAGCGGGAGGGCTGCTCCGGGGCACATAAAGGGGTCAAGTGAAAATAAACCCGCGTTCAGCAGCATGGAAGGCCCCAGGCCGAGCCCTCCACCAGGCCGAGCCCTCCACCGAGCCCTCCACCAGCCCTCCACCAGGCCGAGCTCTCCACCAGCCCTCCACCAGGCCGAGCCCTCCAGCAGGCCGAGCCCTCCACCAGGCCGAGCCCTCCACCGAGCCCTCCAGCAGGCCGAGCTCTCCACCAGGCCGAGCTCTCCACCAGCCCTCCACCAGGCCGAGCTCTCCACCAGGCCGAGCTCTCCGCCGAGCTCTCCACCAGCCCTCCACCAGGCCGAGCCCTCCAGCAGGCCGAGCCCTCCACCAGGCCGAGCCCTCCACCAGGCCGAGCTCTCCACCAGGCCGAGCCTTCCAGCAGGCCGAGCCCTCCACCGAGCCCTCCAGCAGGCCGAGCCCTCCACCGAGCCCTCCACCAGGCCGAGCCTTCCAGCAGGCCGAGCCCTCCACCGAGCCCTCCAGCAGGCCGAGCCCTCCAGCAGCCCCCCACCAGGCTGAGCCCTCCACCAGGCCGAGCCCGAGCCCTCCAGCAGGCCGAGCGAGCCCTCCACCAGGCCGAGCCCTCCACCAGGCCGAGCCCTCCACCGAGCCCGAGCCCTCCAGCAGGCCGAGCCCTCCGCAAGGCCGAGCCCTCCAGCAGGCCGAGCGAGCCCTCCACCAGGCCGAGCCCTCCACCGAGCCCGAGCCCTCCAGCAGGCCGAGCCCTCCGCAAGGCCGAGCCCTCCAGCAGGCCGAGCGAGCCCTCCACCAGGCCGAGCCCTCCACCAGGCCGAGCTCTCCACCAGCCCTCCTTGCAAGGGAGGGAACCGAGAGCACAGATGCAACCCGGGCAGGGGCTCACACACAGCAAGGCCGGGGTTTAAATGTATCAGCGACAAAAGTGTAGACAGGTCGGGGCGGCAGCCACGGTGGGAAACAAACTGAGGCCATGAATGATGTTAAAGAAGCAGATGGAGCAGGTAAAGGTGTCACCGGCAGCGCGTGTGTTTTCAGTCCGTGACACGAGCTATTCTTTCAAGTGACCCCTCGCCTCGCCGGCGCCGGAGTCAGGCCTCACTCACTCCGCTGCTACATTCAGTGTGTCAGTGCACTCACAACCTACAGAGGGTTCATGTCAACAAAGACGCGTCACTTGAGTTCGGGACAGTAAAACGGACCTCCAGCAAACCGTCTCTTAAAGAGCAATACTACTGAACTACGTCACAGTTTTAAAAAAACACACCTTCCAGAGACATTAGCAGGGTCCACGTCTGATCCCCACGCATGCTTTGAACCGCTGGCAACAGATGTGCCCAGCTGGAGTTTTTTCCTCTCTCGCCTGACAAATGCGGTGGATACTGGGGACGCCTGTGCGCGGGAGGGGGCAGGGGAGGGCCTCAAATAAAGCCTTATGATAACCGAAGCTGGTCATGGTTTTTTCTTCGTAACAAGGTCACCTCTCTTTCTGTTCAGTGGGTAAAACATGCTTATTAAAGAACGCCCAAACAATTGGCAGCAAAGACCATTGGAAGGGCCGCGAAGACCTCACATTACAAGTAACTCTGGGCTTCAGGGAGCTAGCAGGGCTCTCTGCTTTGTACTGTGGGGACTGCTCAATTCACAGAAACAGAAGCCTCGGTGTCTTCAACCAAAGTGACAGTAATATTTAATTTCCAGGCTTTGGCTGTGGTAGAAATACAATGAAACTAGAGCGCCGACTCTGAAGGCTTTGAAGCTGAGGAGGCGCTTCGAGTCTCGGTGGAGGCTGCCTGCAATGCAACTGGTGCTCACGTAAAGCGCCTCGATACTGCGGAGGAACAGGTGAAAGGCGGAGCTGCACAAATAACGAGTGACAAACGCTTGAGCGCAAAGAAAAAACTAGAGCCATAAAAGGCAAGGGAAAGTGCAAAGGGAGTACTTGGTCCAAACTCCACTGATATGAAAACACACACAGAGAAAGAGGAACACAACAGGAAATAGCATGCTGCAACCAACAGAAAACAAGGAAAGCAGAGTGACCAGCATACAAACAAATAGAAAGCAAGGGCGGGCTGTAAGCCCCTTTTAATATATATATATATATATATATACTAAAAATATATAAAGACTTAGCAAGCTCAGCGCAAGCACTGTGCAGGCGAAACCTAACAAGTCCAAAGATCGCTTCAACAGGTGGTGGGGCTCGGCCTCACTGTGAGGCTCTCACCCAGCAGGAGTTTTGTGTCCGTTGAGTCACGTGCAGCAGCAAATATGGCTGCCTTTGGGGTACCCTGGTGATGTAGCTTTTTTCCCCTCTTTTCATACAAAGGGCCTTATTTACGACAAAGTAACACAGCGCGGTGCCCAAGCCATTTGGCTGCGCCATGATGCATTACTTTGGAAGCAAAGGGATGCGTCATATCTGCAACGATATGACAGATCCCTCTGCGCTCCCCTGCGCTGGCGCACAATGGGCTGCATGCGCCAGCGCAGGGACTCTTGCGCCATGGTGCAAGGGTGCCTGCGCTGCGGGGATCATTGTTTTTGTGAAGTAAGGGACACCTTCCTGCACAAAAACAATCATGAGAGGTGATTTCCTCTTTCAATGAGTGCTGCGGAATGCAGCACAATAGAAAGAGGAAAAAACGAGGAGAAATGAAGACATTTCTCCTCGTTGCACCTCCCTCCGCCTCCCCGGGGGAGGCGTAGCATTCTGACACATTCCCAGGTTTACGAAAGGTTGTAAATATGGGCATGCGTCAGGTTCCATGGATGGTGCGTGGAGACACCCACAGCAACACCCATGCCCATTTCACGCAAAGTGCTGCGTGAAAAGGGGCCGTATTTACAAGGACCCGAAAAGCCACGCAATGGGTGGCTTTACGTGTCCTTGTAAATATGGGGCAGCAAAATGCGCCCCGGTGCGTCAAAAAAAGTAACGCACCAGCGGCGCAAGGGGCTTGTAAATATGCCCGTTTAGGGCTATCGGTGAACCGGGTGCGCTGTTCAATCCCCTTTGGATTTTGATGCTCTACACAGGAGCTGATTGAAAGAGTCAATGGGGAAACCCTGTGTCCCTCAGAGCCTGGGTATGTATACAACAAACTACAAATGGTTCTGTCGGGTGGAACAATTGCTCTTAAACTCATGTAGTATTAATCATGCAAAAGATTAATGTCATGAATTTCTTTATAGACTTCAGAGTGAAACACGAATGACGCACGATATTTGACATAAAAGTTCATTTTAAATTTTTTTCTCTGTGAAGCATATAGGGCCAGATGTATCAAGAATTGCTTTTGCCATTCTTAAATAGCAAATTTTACCAATTCGCTATTTAAGAATCGCAAAATGCAATGTATGTAGGATTTGCAAAAAGATTTGCAATTCTTACATATTCCTTAATAGCGAATCGCAAATTGCGATTCGCTATTAAGGAATACCTTCCCATTCATTCCTATGGGCCTAGAGGCCCATAGGAATGAATAGGATTGCATTCGCAATTTGCGAGTACCAAATAGGTACTCGCAAATTGCGCATGCAATTTCAAGGGGGCCAAAAGGCCACCCTGATGCACCCCCAATAAAGGTAAGCATGCACATGTGGCGCACATACATGCCCTAAGGGCATGTGTGTGCGCCACATGGCACTTAGAAAATTGCAAAAATGTGCATTTTTCTAGGAATTTGCAAATTACCACCAACTTGAAGTTGGTGGTAATTTGCGATTCCTTAAAGCCAGGTCGCAATTTTTTCTTGCTTCCTGCATTGCGTTTAAGGAATCGCAAATTGCGATTCCCTAAATGCATTCGCAAAATAGGTAATCGCAAAAATTGGGATTCCCTATTTTGCGAATGCCTTTTGGGATGATACATCTCAAAAGGCTTTTTACCATTCGCAAACAGGCCAATTCTGCGAATTGGTCCGTTTGCGAACGGTAAAACGCTTGATACATCTGGCCCCATAGTCATATACGGCTGTCAAACTTCAATAATCATCAAATGACATCAGCGACATAGAATTGAGTGACTAAAGTGACAAGGTGACATATGTGACTGGGTGTGGTTTATATATAAGTGATATACACATTCAAATATATACACAATATACAAGAGACAACTAAAAAGATGGAGTCTGTCCTTTTCAATTTTAAGCAAAATGTCTCCGGTGCAAGCTAAGAAGGCTTATTGATTCTTGGGACCGGAAGACCTAATGGACATAGACCGATAAGTACGTTGACGTTTCGACCCAGACAAGTGCGCAATTAGGTAAGCGTCATTGCGGGTCTTCTTCAGGACGAGCAGACAAGGGAGACAGCATAAAGGGAAGGTGATTCATGTACGAGTCACATGTGTTCCATAGTTGGGGATTATCATTAAAAAGCCCAGACAAGCGACTATATTTACTCACCAATTCCAAGAACATTTAAACACTCCCAAGGCGAGGAAAGTGTTTAAAGTATTCCGAACTGTGGGAAAGAGAGAGGGAGTCACTGATAAATAGTGCCTAAATTGACCATTATATCGAAATTATGCAACATGGTATAGGTGCTCACTCACCATCCGGTAATGTTCAAGACGCCTCCATCAAAAAATAATTTAAAAGATAAACCGATTTATTTGTTCAAAAAGCTCCCGCAGCAGTCAGGCTTATGACATACCTTATGACTTTGTGTTGCGCTTCACACAAGTGATGGCAATTCAGAATCTTTGATAAATTTCTGGGGAGGGGGAACAAATTTTAAAATGGTTTGAGCCTATGAGATCAAGAAATGAAATAAAATTGAAGAAAATAAACCAGGCGAGCCGGTGAGGCATACCTTTCGGTTCAGTTGCACTACGAATTGAACAAATAAATCGGTTTATCTTTTAAATTATTTTTTGATGTGATTTTTACTATGCTGTTCATATCCAATTCAATGGTCTGGGTCTCCACCTTCTGATTTAGCCCACTGAGGTATGTCTTGAGCTACAGCACTTAGCATGCTTGTTGCACCTAACCTTTCACACAGTACTGATCAAAATTCCCCTTTTTTATTCCCTAGACTCCAACCTTCAAGGTGGTCTCTCTTCATGATATAGAGCATGGTAAGTCCATGCACTACCATTCTCACGCCCTCAGTCAATTAATTTCACTACTGGAGGCGTCTTGAACATTACCGCATGGTGAGGGAGCGCCTATACCATGTTGCATAATTTCGATATAATGGTCATTGTAGGCACTATTTATCAGTGACTCCCTCTCTCTTTCCCACAGTTCGGAATACTTTAAACACTTTCCTCGCCTTGGGAGTGTTTAACTGTTCTTGGAATTGGTGAGTAAATATAGTCGCTTGTCTGGGCTTTATTAATGATAATCCCCAACTATGGAACACATGTGACTCATACATGAATCACCTTCCCTTAAGGCTGTCTCCCTTGTTGTCTGCTCGTCCTGAAGAAGACCCGCTATGACGCTTACCTAATTGCGCACTCATCTGGGTCGAAACGTCGACGTACTTATCGGTCTATGTCCATTAGGTCTTCCGGTCCCAAGAATCAATAAGCCTTCTTAGCTTGCATCAGAGACATTTTGCTTAAAATTGAAATGGACAGACTCCATATTTTTAGTTGTCTCTTGTATATTGTGTATATATTTGTATGTGTATATCACTTATATATAAACCGCACCCAGTCACTTATGTCACCTTATCACTTTATTCACTCAATTCTATGTCACTGATGTCATTTGATGATTATTGAAGTGTGACAGCCATATATGACTATATGCTTCACAGAGAAAAAAATTAAAAATTAACTTTTCTGTCAAATATCGTGCGTCCTTCGTGTTCCACTCTGAAGTCTATAAAGAAATTCATGACATTAATCTATTGCATGATTAATACTACATGATTTTAAGAGCAATTGTTCCACCCGACAGAACCACTTGTAGTTTGTTCCATACTGGAGCTGGTCTCTCAAACCAATTCAATATCAAAAAACATTTCTCAATTGAACGTAAAGCGTGTTAAGCTTCGCAATATAGATTGACATGTATTACACTGAAAACCCTGAAAGTTTATGAAAAATTAAAGACATTACAGAAAGCAGAATGCGTGGCAAACAGCCAGTTAGCCATTTGTCATATAAAAGCTTGAAGCTCAGAATAAAATTCAAGAATGAAATAGCAGAACAAGGTATAATTCAGCTCAAATGAATAAGTCATAAATCAGAGGTCAGACCCCAGAGTGTCGCCTTCTAAAGACCAGGCGGGAGTGAGGCCAGCACCCCTCAGGATGGGGCCTCTTTTATGGGAAATCATCCAAGACTCATACATTTGGTGGGAATGTTCAGAGATCATTGAATCCCATTAAAATCATGTTAAAGAAAGAATGACTCACTTTAAAACCACATCTGTCAGTGCTGTGTCACAGATCATATCAAGCAGTTCCCGCCCACGCTGCTCCTGAGACACCACAATAATGACTACAAATGTCCCTACAAATTAAGGTTAAGTTCTCATCAGATTCACACCCTGGGGTAAGTTCTCATCAGATTCACACCCTGGGGTAAGTTCTCATCAGATTTACACCCTGGGGTAAGTTCTCATCAGATTCACACCCTGCCCCCCCCCCCCCCTATACGTGAGACCGTGGGAAGCATTCACTTTGCTGGCACAGCATGAAAACGAACCTTGAGAACGAAGCATCATGTTGTAAATGAGAGAACAACATTGTTTTCAAAACGTTGCGTACATAATAACTATTGTACTCTGAATGCAGAGTGTGGAAAGGACAGAGAGATGACTGCGTGCAAGAGAGAGATGGCGGCAAACAGAAGCAACCATTTGAGATCGAGGCCTACATTATTCATGTTAGAATAAACACAACTTCTCAACAGGATAGCGTGAATTCAACACAAAGTATTCGCATTGTGCTTAACGCTCACTCAGTGCTTTGATGCGGCCAGTCTGAAGAGTCTTTGTCCATCAGGGAAGGGCCTGGGGCAGTTTCAGGAGGTGTGGCCTGGGCCGTCTTAACAGCATTATAGGGCCCCAGGCAAAGAAGTGCACTGGGCCCTGCCTACACACCACTCACAGGAATACAAATGTTTCATGGAAAATTAGTGTTAAATTCTGGTCTGCACGGGGCCCCTATGCTTGCAGGCCCCCGGGAAACTGCTCTGCGTGCCCATGCGTTAAGACTGCACTGGGTGTGGCGCGTCCTCACCTGTGGCTCGTTTTCTGAAGTCCAGTAGGGGTCGCGTCTCAATGATGTAGACGTCCTGGAATTCCTCCTCATTTCTACCCTTTCCCCTTTATGGTCAGTCGCTGGGCCCCTCTCCTGCCCACTGCTATAGGTAAGTCAGAATCCTTTGTACCCAAAGAGTCGCTCTTACGTTGCTGCTTCTCCAGGGCCTGTGCCACCAGGACAAAGACTGTGACTGCCCTTGGCACAGGGAGCCTGGCACCTCACCCTTCGCCCCCCCCTTGCTACGCCAGTGTGTGACTGCCCTTGGCACAGGGAGCCTGGCACCTCACCCTTCGCCCCCCCTCTTGCTACGCCAGTGTGTGACTGCCCTTGGCACAGGGAGCCTGGCACCTCACCCTTCGCCCCCCCCCCCTTGCTACGCCAGTGTGTGACTGCCCTTGGCACAGGGAGCCTGGCACCGCCCCCTCCGCCCCCCCCTTGCTACGCCAGTGTGTGACTGCCCTTGGCACAGGGAGCCTGGCACCTCGCCCTTCGCTCTCTATCTCAGACAGGCTCGGCACACGCAGGCGGCTCTATTGATTTTGTGCAGTCAGAACACGTCCACCTTGGAGTACTTTGCTCTGCACACACCTGGGCTCTCTGTGGCCTCTTGCCCAGTCCTTGCCAATCAATCAGTCAAATTGTCTTTATTCGATCTTTCGAGGACAGATCATAAAAGATACACACAATAAAAATACACGACATTGTAAAAACACACATATTAAAAAATAACGACCTCATATTAAAAAATAAAGCAGATCCTTGTGCAAGTACAGGTATTGGGGTAACAGTCCAAAACATGGAGTTCTGAGTGCGTCATGTCTTCTAAGTTAGTTACAAACTACCACATTTTGAAAGCAAAAAGCTAATTTGTGTTGTTTTACATTGAATAAAGTGACAGTGATGACTGATTTAACGTTAAATAAAGTGACAGTGCAAGAGTTCTAAGTCCAGAGGCATCAACAGAGTGCCAGATGATGACAAATTAAAATCAGCAATGTACATTTAAGAAACAATGCAAGGGCAATGATTAAAAGAACAATACAATGCCTTTTTGTCAAAACAGCAAACTCCTTCTCTTAGCTAAAGTACACTTCAGAAAACTAGCAGCTGCATAGCAGACATTGCAATCATTAAGTTGCAGTAAACAGAAGAGAGCCGCTTTGCACTTAGAGAATTTGTGTCTGCGCAGGAGCGGTAATAAAAACTTCCTAGTAAACGGCAGATAAAATTGACAAAAAAAGACAAAGTGTAAAATGGTTTGACTCGATTGCTCATCACATGGACAAATGGTAACAGTGTCAGAGGAATACTGTCCTATGGGAAAACACATCAACCAGCGAAAAGAACCCAGCCTGAATCTTGCCAACAGAGTTCTTTCATAAACGTTGGTCACGTATAATAAATACGGAGCAATTGTTGAAGTCGCTTGAATAATGCAATAATCTCTAACTGAGGGTTTGGCCACTTCCAATAGTCCCCTAGAGATTTGTTTGTGCTTGCAAAAACTATCCCGGACTCACTTTTTGACCTTTTTTTCGATTGACTCGGGGTGCTCGTACAGTGAGGCACAGCCAAGTGTCGAAAAACAGTTTTTAATGTATTGTAACCATGGAATGGTCAAGCCACGGCCGCAAGTTAGACAATCTCTGATACCAGCCCGATTGAAATCGGCTTCTTGGTTGGACCAAATTGAACACCAGAGAGCCAGGGGGGCAGCCTTGATGGTATCTTGGACATACTCCATGCCTAGCTCCAGGTGAAGGGAGAAATGCGGGGATGAGGGAGGGACGCCTAGTAACCGGCGGCAGAATCTATTCTCCTCTATCTGCATCGCATATACGTCCCTACAATCCCAGATACCCATTCCATATGTTAAAATTGGCAGGCATTTCTGGTTGTATATCTCTAGTATAGGAGCCATGGGCTTTTTACCGATAGACATGGCAAGCGAGAAAGTAGTGCCTACAGCTTGAGTATATCAGGTTATTCTATTTTTAATGCATGTGAGCCACGAACATCCTTTATTAAACTCCAAACCTAAATAGGAGAAGGAACTGACTCTCTCTAGGGGTTTGCCCTCAATGTTTAGGGTGCAGGTTTTGGTATTTCTTGGGCCACATATCACTGTGAATGTTTTCTTAAAATTTGGCTCCAGGCCCAGGTCTTTCATGAAGCTGACATAACTGACGATAAGCTTTTTAAGGCTGTTGGCCGTCCTTGCAAGAGAACTGCATCGTCGGCATATAGCAGTGCGGGCATGGCCTTTTTCTCCACAAGTGGAACGTCCGCCCCAACCGAATCCAATGTTTTCTCCAGGTCGTTCGTATAGAGAAGAAAAAGGATTGGGGCGAGGACGCAACCTTGGCGCACCCCACGCTTAATGCTGAACGGCTCTGTGCATTCGCCAGCGCTCCCAAACCTGACTGAGGCTGTAAGGTCATGGTGGAGGTGCCTTAAGAATGTAACCAGCCTCGCATCCACACCCATGCTCTCTAAGATGACCCGCAGCTTTGAGCGGGAGATGTAATCAAAGGCGCTTGACAGGTCCATAAACGCCAAATGGGTGGAGACACCCTTGACGTATTTATATTTTGCCACAATGAGGTGGAGATTAAGGCACTGTTCAATTGTCCCGAGCCCTTTTCTGAACCCATACTGGCTTGGAGCAAGTATACTGTTGGCATTAATCCAATCCAGTAGGTGATCGAGTACAACTCTCCCAATGATTTTTGCTGAAGAATCCAAACGGGATATCAGGCGATAGCGCTTGACATCATGCATGTTTCCTTTTTAAAAACAGGGACAATTATTGATGAACGCCACGACCTTGGCACCCCCTGGCTGCAGACAGAGTTGAATACTGAAGTGAGGACCGGGGTTCAGAACACTGGGTCTTCCCTGAATAAATCAAGCGGGATGCCATCCGGTCGCGGAGCCTTCTTGCATCTTCTGTCTACAATTGCTTTAAAAACCTCCTCCTCATTAAAAACAAGTTTTAAGCACGTTGGAATCATCGACACTGAGGCATCATCAGCCTTGCAGTCGGTAGAATACAACCAAGAGAAATGCGCCAACCATGCCTCGGCCGAGATATGGACTGTTACTTTATCTGGTGGTAATATGGGGGATATGACAGACTGCACTGCTTTCCAAAAAGCTTGTGGGTCTTTAGATTGGCAGGCACCCACAATGGACTCCCATTTCTCCTCCTTCATGGCCGACTTCCTTCTCTTAATGGCTTGCTGATATGTCTTTCTACTTTCCAGGATCACACTCTGGTCTCTGGTAATTTGCTTTAAGGCCCTGCTTACAGAATCATTGGCTGCTCTGCATGCTTTGTCAAACCATGATTTGCATGGCGACGTGGCTGGGCAATGGGTCTAGAAAGCATCACTTTTATACTTGATAGGAGATTTGAGAAATCAGGTAAAATGAGAGCCGGATCGCAAGGTATGCGATTGCAGCTATTCACCAGGGCAGTACTATTGCATACAACCTGAGACATAATACTCTTTAAGTTCGCAGATGTCCATACCACCCTACGCCCGGCATCATTACTAGATAGGACCTGGGGAGGCAAAGACTTAAACTTATATTGCACATGTGGCAGCTGTATCTTTGCAGAAATGGGGTTGTGGTCACTATAGACACGAGTAAGGACCTCACAATTATTAGTAGTTGGGGACATACTCCAAGAAGTAAAGATGTAGTCAATGGTGCTCCCAGCACCCCGCCCTATGAAAGTTGGAATATGACGGTCAGTAAAGTTAGGGACCTTATTGATTAGGCCCCGTTCTGCCAGGAGGGGTAATAGGACCCGCCCCCTAGTGTTCATCACATTACAATCAATATCTCGAGCAATTGTGTCAAAGGTGGTTGGAGATGGAGACGGCGGGTGCCCCAGTTTAGCATTGAAATCCCCTGCCACCATCAACTTAAGGGGGCATTCCGCTCGTGCCTCTTTCTCCACAAGCACGTCGATCACTACAAAGAGACCTTGGAATTACAATCGCCCTTACACGAAAAATTGTTGTAATAGAAGTTTACCAGATAGATCTTATGGATTTCATTCCAGCTGAGGCAGAAAGCCTGCGCCTCCCCTTGCTCCTGATAAAGCGGTAAAACTGAACAGCCAATATTAACTTTAAACCAGGCAGTCAATCGCTCTTTAGCTCTGCCCGATGAGGATGGGATCGCAGGCAAGCTAAAGCACGTAAAACCATTGAATACTATTTCATTTACCTCCCAAATTTCCTGCATGAAAACTATATCGAAGTTAGCAATAAAAGATTGCCATCCATCAATCGAGATTTTGGAGGCTAAACCCGCAATGTTCCAGCGTAGAAAATGTATACATGCATTGTCTGTAGGACCTTCATCCCTGGAAGCGCTCGCGCCAGGCCCTATGGGAAGAGGATTCGGTGTAGGAATGGAAGTCAAATTGGCAATAGGGATAAGACTATCAAGAGCCCCACCCTTATCCAAGGCACCAGGCCCTTTACAGGGATGGTTCAGTACAGGATTGGTAATCAATTGGGCAACAGAGATGGAACAATCAGGTGCCCCACCCTTCTCCAGTGCACCGGAGCAACCATGCTCCTCACTGAACCGTCAATCGATGTCCGCCAACCCAGCCAAGGCTGAGAATCTATTCTTCAGGTGGACTATCGCTTGAGGGGGGAGTCTAGGCAAAACACTCTTTTGTGTAATCAATCCGCCAGGAATACAGGGTGGGTTAACAAGATGCTAATAGAAAAAGCCAAGTGGCAATATCTTGACAGGACTAGTTTTAACCATTCCTATACTTGCTTTACGCAGTATTTCATGAACAACAATAGGATCACGGAAGTTAACCACAATGACTTTACCATTGTACCCTCTTCCCCCCGCCAATCCCCCACACACGTCTTGCCAGCAAAATCTCTTTTGATATGTCCCAATTGCCAGCAACATTGCTGTTCAACCAGTGTATAGATTTGTTCATTAAACCCCTGGTGGTTTCCGTACTGTCAGCTGCGAGCCTGGGGACATTGGTCAGGGCAACAACGTAGGGAGCAGACGCAAGAGGGAGATCAATCACAGGTAGGGGGGGCTGGCTTGAGACTTGTGTTACTGATTGCTTGTCAGGTAATTTAACCTTTGGATGATGCACTTCCATGGTCTGACCGGCTTTCATAGGGGATAAATCAGTGGCCGAATACTGAGAGCATGTAGGAGTCCTGAGGGCCGAAGGCTTCACTAATTTAGCTTCAATTTGCGCTAATCGATCAATAATGGGACGCAATTTGGAGTCCAAAAGTTCACCTATACGCCTACTCAATTGGATCCAAGTATTTTCATTAGCGCAGACAGTGGCCCAATCGTTTCATTGTTGCAGGCCATATTACGCGGAGTCGTTTTGCTGTTTGCAGCTAGATTTCTGATTTTTGTTGATTTAACGGTTTTCCTCCTGCGCTTGGCCTTTAGACCACACTCTAGATCAGATTCACGATGTTGATCACCACCCTCCGTACCAGTAGGGCTAGGCTCAATTCCCCTTCCGGGCACTGAGGACCCAGCCCCCAAACATGCTGTGGTGACACCGGAAATTTGTCCTGTCTCCACGGGACAAACACGGCCCAATGAGTCAGCAGGTGGACTTGTTGAGGTGGATACACTCAGCGGCAGCTCAGAGGAGCTTTGGTTATTGGGCTTAAGCAAGGGTACAACTACGAAATTTTCTTCTGCAGTAAGTGAGAGGAGTCGTTCCGCCAGTCGTATTTCATTAGTAACCATATCCACTGCCCGAGTTAGATAATTATCGATAGTCGAATGAGTGCTGGGTGGAGGTAGCACACTGGGAGTCCCTTTCCTCTTACACATACTTAGGGACTAAGATGGAGCAAATTAGTATAAGGCTGAATAAACGAATAGACTGAATAGACGAAGAAAACAACAGGAAGCCAACATACCTCAGCCACAGTCCTCAGAGCAAGGGAATAAGTTATAGGAGAATAAACACTGTACCTCTTGTCGTGGTGGCAGCTTAAAAACCCAGCCAAACGCAAGTCACGAAGGATCCTGGGGCAGATCTCAGGGGGTGGCCCAGCCCAGCCTCTTCTGGGCTATGACGGGCCCGCCCTTGGCCCAGACTTTGCCCGGGCTTTGCCCGGGTGCGCCCACTCATGTCCAGCGCTGCAGGAGCCCTGGGGCAAAAGCAGATAGCAGAATCGAGCTCCCGCGCTGCGGGAGCCCTGGACGAGCTTTAAACGCCTCCTGTCGCTGCGGAAGTGGTGTTGGCGGCATGAGAGCCGCTTGTCAGGCTGGGGCTTGAAGTCCGGCCCCCCGCGGCAAAAGCAGACAGCAGTATTCTTTTTAAAAAAAGTCTTTTTATTAGGTACATGACATATAACAGTATTGCATATATAAATAAATGCATACAAAGTTCGTGCTTCTTCACACAGTTGCCTCTTCTGGTGTCATACAAATGTGTTACTTTTGGTTCAATATTTAACATTGGCACACCCTATTATCAACTGCTGTCTAGTGTGGGTTCGCCAGGTGGTAGCGCACAGATATTTCCTCTAAAGTTGTTCCATTTTCCTCATACCCGCTCCCACTTCTTGGGGCACCCTCTATGTATATAGGCTGCCTTCTCCGCCACCATAGCCCCATCCATATCATTACACCACTCCCGTTATGTCGGAGTATTTTGCGTCCCCCAGTTTTTGGCAATGTTTTTTTTTTTTTTTTTTAGTTTTTGGCAATGTTGCGTTTGGCTATCGTCATACCCAATGTCGCCCAATCTTGGGCCGTATGATTGAGATCTGTTGCTTCCCAAATATTCAGGAGACATCGCTTGGGTTCCGGTGGTATGGGAGCCCCACTGACTTGTGCTATTGTGCGCATAATTGCTTCCCAATATACCATTATCTCTGGGCATTCCCATATCGTATGATAAAATGTGCCTATTGCCCCACAGTTTCTCAAGCAGAGTTGACTGTCAGTCCTTCCCATCTTATGTAAGGTTACCCTCGTGTAGTAGATTCTATGTAGCACTTTAAGTTGTACTAAGCGCAGCTTTGAGGATATCGCCACTTCTCGTGGAGAAGCCAGTGCCTCCTGCCAGTCCGTCTCATCTAGGTCTCCCATATCGGTCTGCCACTTGGCGCGGAGAGTCTTGGTAGGGTCTGATTGATTATTGATCATTTTGCGGTAAGTGAGGAGCAGACAGCAGTATTGAGCTCCCGCGCTGCGGGGGCCCTGGACGAGCTTTAAACGCCTCCTGGCACTGCGGAAGTGGTGTTGGCGGCATGAGAGCCACTTGTCAGGCTGGGGCTTGAAGTCCGGCCCCTGCGGCAAAAGCAGACAGCAGAATCGAGCTCCTGCACTACGGGAGCCCTGGACGAGCTTTAAACGCCTCCTGGCACTGCGGAAGTGGTGTTGGCGGCGTGAGAGCCACTTGGCAGGCTGGGGCTTGAAGTCCGGCCCCGCAGCAAAAGCAGACAGCAGTACAAACTTTAAACTCTTCAAATGTGTTCTAGAGCTGCCTACGGATCCCTGGCTGATAAAGTGAAAAACAGACAGTGATGTCATGGCTACAGACAATTTCATATAAAGTTCTACTTAAGAACCCAGCCTGGGCGTTCATGGAAAAGACTGCTCGGTCAATGATGTTTGCCTTCCTGCGGGGGTGGATGCCTTCCAATTGTCTGACGCTGAATTCAAACCCAGCATTGATGCCTCCTGCTAGACCAATGCGTGTCCAATGGCATGTTGTCTTCTGTCTGGGTCTGATGCTGTAGCCAGACAAACTGCTTAGGAGAGGATGGATGTCTGCAGTGCACAACTTTCCCTCAGAGAGTTTCCCTTAAGCAGTGCCAGGAAGCATAAATCGTCGAATGGAGAATATTTATAGACAACAGGTCTTTGGAAGAACATATTCTGAACTTCTACCAACAATGAGTAAAAGACATATATCAGTAAATGCTTAATATAAAGGTAAGGGTACATGAAAGTACAACTGCAAGCATTGTTTGCAGCCCTAACACAGAGAGCCCTACCTCACAGAGCACGTGTGCAACCCAAAATGGCAAGGCCTGGTAATATGAGGAAGAGCAGACAACATCCGTCTCTCTCCAGATCAGAACCCAGGACCAAGAGAGCCCCCAGACCCAGCAGAGTAAGTGATACCCCCTGGGAAGCCTGCCCACACCCCTCAGTATCCGCTCCCTGAAGGAGGCTCCCACGCCATAACACCTTGGTGTCACAGTGGAACAGGGGTTGGGGCAGGAGATATTCCTGTGGTGGAGGGCTGATCTGGGGGGGAGTGGGGGGTACCACTGAGCATGCTCACTACAGAGTTGACTCGCGGGCAGAGAGTCACCTCCTTAAGACTGAGCATGACGGAAAGTGTCTGCCCACCCCCTCCTGAATGGCCTCGGTTTGTTACTCAGCGGAAAGGGGATTTTGCAGACCCCCAATGTATACCTGGTCCGGAACACAGACCATCGTCAACTAACCCCAGAATCCATCCACCCATACGTAAACTTCACAACCATCTCTCACTGTCTGTTTACACTTTCCCCGGTACATAAAGCCGGGTGCTGCATGTCTGCCTGAGGTACAACAGGGATCAGCAAAGTGGCCATCATGGGTGCAACCATCTGATGCTCAAGAACAGTCATCGTACGTCCAGACACAGCCTCAAATGTCCAGATGTAAAATCTAATGTCAAAGCACATCACTATATGTCCAGGCAAAACTGTGCTCAGCCAGAGACTCCTTTGTCCCAGACACAACCGCTGTTGGAGCAGATAAAGCCTCAACAGCCCTTGTAAAGCCTCACGTGCCCCTGTAAAGCCTCACATGCCCTTGTAAAACCTCACGTGCCCTTGTAAAGCCTCACGTGTCCTTGTAAATCCTCACATGCCCTTGCAAAGCCTCACGTGCCCTTGTAAAGCCTCACGTGCCCTTGCAAAGCCTCACATGCCCTTGTAAAGCCTCACATACCCTTGTAAAGCCTCACGTGCCCTTGCAAAGCCTCACATGCCCTTGTAAAGCCTCACATACCCTTGTAAAGCCTCACATACCCTTGTAAAGCCTCACATACCCTTGTAAAGCCTCACATACCCTTGTAAAGCCTCATTTGCCTTGTAAAGCCTCACATGCCCTTGTAAAGCCTCACATGCCCTTGTAAAGCCTCATTTGCCTTGCAAAGCCTCACATACCCATGTAAAGCCTCACATGCCCTTGTAAAGCCTCACATGCCCTTGTAAAGCCTCATTTGCCTTGCACAGCCTCACGTGCCCTTGCAAAGCCTCACGTGCCCTTGCAAAGCCTCACGTGCCCTTGCAAAGCCTCACGTGCCCTTGCAAAGCCTCACGTGCCCTTGCAAAGCCTCACATACCCTTGTAAAGCCTCACATACCCTTGTAAATCCTCACATACCCATGTAAAGCCTCACATACCCTTGTAAAGCCTCACATACCCATGTACAGCCGCACATGCCCTTGTAAAGCCTCACATGCCCTTGTAAAGCCTCATTTGCCTTGCAAAGCCTCAAATACCCATGTAAAGCCTCACATGCCCTTGTAAAGCCTCACATGCCCTTGTAAAGCCTCATTTGCCTTGCAAAGCCTCACGTGCCCTTGCAAAGCCTCACATGCCCTTGTAAAGCCTCACATACCCTTGTAAAGCCTCACATACCCTTGTAAAGCCTCACATACCCTTGTAAAGCCTCATTTGCCTTGTAAAGCCTCACATGCCCTTGTAAAGCCTCACATACCCTTGTAAAGCCTAAGATACCCTTGTAAAGTCTCACATACCATTGTAAAGCCTCACACACCCTTGTACTGCCTCATTTGCCTTGTAAAGCCTCACGTGCCCTTGTAAAGCCTCACATACCCTTGTAAAGCCTCAGGTACCTTGTAAAGCCTCACATGCCCTTGTAAAGCCTCACATGCCCTTGTAAAGCCTCACATGCCCTTGTAAAGCCTCACATGCCCTTGTAAAGCCTCACGTGCCCTTGTAATGCTTCACGTGCCCTTGTAATGCCTCACGTGCCCATGTAAAGCCTCACATGCTCTTGAAAAGCCCCACGTGCCCTTGTAAAGCCTCAAGTGCCCATGTAAAGACTCATGTGCCCTTGTAAAGCCTCACCTGCCCTTGTAAAGCCTCACGTGCCCTTGTAAAGCCTCACGTGCCCTTGTAAAGCCTCACGTGCCCTTGTAAAGCCTCACATGACTATGTAAAGCCTCATATGCCCTTGTAAGGCCTCACATGCCCTTGTAAGGCCTCACATGCTCTTGTAAAGCCTCACGTGCTCTTGTAAAATCTAATGTCAAAGCACATCACTATATGTCCAGGCAAAACTGTGCTCAGCCAGAGACTCCTTTGTCCCAGACACAACCGCTGTTGGAGCAGATAAAGCCTCAACAGCCCTTGTAAAGCCTCACGTGCCCTTGTAAAGCCTCATGTGCCCCTGTAAAGCCTCACATGCCCTTGTAATTCCTCATGTACCCTTGTAAAGCCTCACGTGCTCTGTCAAAGCTTCACGTGCCCTTTCAAAGCCTCACGTGCCCTTGTAAAGCCTCACATGCTCTTGTACAGCCTCACATGCCTTTGTAAAGCCTCACGTGCCCTTGTAAAGCCTCATGTGCCCCTGTAAAGCCTCACATGCCCTTGTAATTCCTCATGTACCCTTGTAAAGCCTCACATGCCCTGGAAATCCTCACATACCCTTGTAAAGCCTCACATGCCCTTGTAAAGCCTCACAAGCTCTTGCAAAGCCTCACATGCCCTTGTAAAACCTCACGTGCCCTTGTAAAGCCTCACGTGTCCTTGTAAATCCTCACGTGCCCTTGCAAAGCCTCACATGCCCTTGTAAAGCCTCACATGCCCTTGTAAAGCCTCACAAGCTCTTGTAAAGCCTCACGTGCCCTTGTAAATCCTCACATACCCTTGTAAAGCCTCACATGCCCTTGTAAAGCCTCACATGCCCTTGTGAAGCCTCACATGCTCTTGTAAAGCCTCACATGTCCTTGTAAAGCCTCACATGCCCTTGTAAAGCCTCACATGCCCTTGTAAAACCTCACGTGCCCTTGTAAAGCCTCACGTGTCCTTGTAAATCCTCACGTGCCCTTGCAAAGCCTCACATGCCCTTGTAAAGCCTCACGTGCCCTTGCAAAGCCTCACATGCCCTTGTAAAGCCTCACATACCCTTGTAAAGCCTCACATACCCTTGTAAAGCCTCACATACCCTTGTAAAGCCTCATTTACCTTGTAAAGCCTCACATGCCCTTGTAAAGCCTCACATACCCTTGTAAAGCCTAAGATACCCTTGTAAAGTCTCACATACCATTGTAAAGCCTCATTTGCCTTGTGAAGCCTCACATACCCTAGTAAAGCCTCATTTGCCTTGTGAAGCCTCACATACCCTTGTAAAGCCTCACATACCCTTGTAAAACCTCACATGCCCTTGTAAAGCCTCACGTGCCCTTGTAATGCTTCACGTGCCCTTGTAATGCCTCATGTGCCCATGTAAAGCCTCACATGCTCTTGAAAAGCCTCACGTGCCCTTGTAAAGCCTCAAGTGCCCATGTAAAGACTCATGGGCCCTTGTAAAGTCTCACATGCCCTTGTAAGGCCTCACGTGCCCTTGTAAGGCCTCACATGCTCTTGTAAAGCCTCACGTGCTCTTGTAAAATCTAATGTCAAAGCACATCACTATTTGTCCAGGCAAAACTGTGCTCAGCCAGAGACTCCTTTGTCCCAGACACAACCGCTGTTGGAGCAGATAAAGCCTCAACAGCCCTTGTAAAGCCTCACGTGCCCTTGTAAAGCCTCATGTGCCCCTGTAAAGCCTCACATGCCCTTGTAATTCCTCATGTACCCTTGTAAAGCCTCACGTGCTCTGTCAAAGCTTCACGTCCCCTTTCAAAGCCTCACGTGCCCTTGTAAAGCCTCACGTGCTCTTGTACAGCCTCACGTGCCTTTGTAAAGCCTAACGTGCCCTTGTAAAGCCTCATGTGCCCTTGTAAAACCTCACGTGCTCTTGTAAAGCCTCATGTGCCCTTGTAAAGCCGCATGTGACCTTGTAAAGCCTCACATGCTCTTGTAAAGCCCCACATGCCCTTGTAAAGCCGCACGTGACGTTGTAAATCCTCATGTGCTCTTGTAAAGCCTCACATGCCCTTGTAAAGCCCCACATGCCCTTGTAAAGCCTCACATGCCCTTGTAAAGCCTCACGTGCCCTTGTAATGCCTCCTATGCCCATGTAAAGCCTCACGTGCCCTTGTAATGCCTCCTATGCCCATGTAAAGCCTCACGTGCCCTTGTAAAGCCGTGCATGCCCTTGTAAAGCCTCGTGTGCTCTTGTAATCCCTCATGTGCTCTTGTAAAGACTCACGTGCTCTTGTAAAGCCTCACGTGCCCTTTTAAAGCTTCACAAATGCACACGTGCAGCCTCTTCTCTTTCTCAAAATCAATCTGCATAAAGGCTGCATGAACCCAAACCATAAAAATTAGTAGTGGCAGTAATAGTAGTAATAGTACTAGGAATAATAGTAATAAGAAGAATAATAATCAATCAATCAGCCAGTATTTGTATAGCACAGCTTATCACCCCGGGGGTATCCAGGTGCTGGGGATGGTGAGAGTTAGTCGAAGAGCCAGGCCTTGAGTCGGCGAGTAAGTGGGAGCTACGGTGGTGTAGTGGGAGGTTGTTCTAGGATTTGGCAGCAAGGTAGGAAAATGAATGACCTCAACAGTGGCTCCGTCGGATGTGGGGGATGTGTGCAAGGGCGAGGAAGGCAGAGCGGAGTTGTCTGTGGTGGAAGGTCACGTGGTGGTTGATGTAGGTGGGTCCAGTGTTGTGAAGGGCATTGTAGGCGTGAGTCAGCAGTTTGAACTGGCATCTCTTCTGGACGGGGAGCCAGTGGTGATGTAATACAGAGTTCCCGCTAGCCGAGAACACCAAGATGGCCCCCAACGTACGCCCGACAACTGGAGCGGTCGGCGGCTGAGACTTGCCATTTCCGCCAGCGATGACATCAGACACGGAGCAGGCTGACAGGGAGAAAAGAGAAGCGAGGAACAGCGAGGGGGTCGAAGACGGAGGAGACCGGCGAGGAATCCGAAGGACCAGCAGCGAAGAGGAAACCCAGAAGGCGGAGCGGAGCAGCCGAGAAGTCGGAGAAACAAGGAGAGGAGGCGAGACCGGTTCCAGGGAAGACGCTGGAGTATCCGGATATCCAGGAGGAACTCAGGATGCCGTGATACCCCTTGCTGTGGTCCCGGAGGACCGTGGCTCCAGGCAAGTGCCTTAGTTGGCAGGGAAGGGGGCATAGGGGGACACAGCGTGACCAAGGGCACAGTCAATTGATACGAAGTTCCTCAACCCCCATTCCCACACCTTTGGTGCAGTGTAGCTTGTTGGTGATGGGTAGCACCCTGGGGAAGTGAAACAGGAGACTGACCCCCGTTTTGTTCTTTTTTTCTTTTGACCCTTCCCTGTTTCCTGGACGACTGGGGTATCCTGGGAGCCCAGGACATAAGAAGCCCCAGGAGAACAGGAGGGCCTGACAAGAAGGCCCCTCAGCAGGAACTGGGACCCCCAAAGACTTTTATGATAACCCTGTCACTCCGCAGAGACTAAGATCCCAGGGACCCTTATCTCTTGTCTTTTTCCTTTTTGGCAGTAGTTGTGTTGTTGTAAACCAGCAGGAAAGACCGACTGTTTTGCCAACATCCCAATTATACAAGTTAGGCCTGAAAAAGCCTCTTATCCCTGACCTCGAGTTTCATGGTGTCTTCATTCTGTGACTTGTAAGTCCCTTGCACACCCCTCTCTAGGGCCAGAACTTACAGGAGGCTTCTGAGGTCGGGGGTGATGCTGGTCCATTTGGGGAGGTTGAGGATGAGTCTGGTTGAGGCATTCTGTATGATCAGTTGGCGTTTGAGGAGTTGGAAGGTGGTTCCGGCATAGAGTGCTTTTCCGTAGTCCAGTTAGCTGGTGAAGAGGGCCTGAGTCACTGTCTTCCCGGTGCTGGAGGGGATCCACCTGAAAATCTTATGAAGCATGAAGAGGGTGAGTAAACAGGAAGAGGCTACTGTGTTGACCTGACGCATCATGGAGAGGTCGCTGTCCAGGATGATGCTGAGGTTGCGGGCGTGGTTAGTCAGGGTAGGTGAGGGTCTGAGTGCCATGGGCTACCATGTGTTGTCCATGGGTAGGAGTTCTTTCTAAAGATGAGCACTTCCGTCTTGTCCGTGTTCAGCTTCAGGCAGTTGGATCTCATCCAGTCGGCGAAGTTGGTCATGGCGTTCTAGTAGTTGGATGTGGTGGTGGTGGTGTCTCCCATGAGAGAGATGATTAGTTGGATGTGGTTAGCATATGAGATGATGTTGAGTCTGTGGGTGCAGATGATGTTGGCCATTGGTATCATGCAGGCTTTGAAGAGGGTGCGGCTGAGGGAGGATTCCTGGGGGATGCCACAGATGATGCTCTTGGGTTCTTAGGTGAAGGGCGGCAGGTGGATTGTCTGTGTACGTCCTGTGGAAGGAGGTTATCTAGGTAATTTCCTCTGATGCCGATGTGGTGGAGTCTGGTGAAGAGGGTGTGGTGGGATATAGTGTTGAATGCCGCTGAGAGGTCGAGGAGTATCAAGGCTGCTGTCTCAGGGTGGTTGAGGTTGGCTCTGATGTAATCGATCGTGGCTATCAAGGCTGTCTTGGTGCTGTGGTGGGAGTGGAAGCCAGACTCGGTGATGTCAAGTAGGTTGTTCCCTTCCAGGTGGTCTGTGAGCTGGCGATTGATGGCTTTCTCCAGGACCGTGACTGGGAAGGGGAGCAGCGAGATGGGGCAGTAGTTTTTGAACTCGTTGGGGTCAGAGGAGGGTTTCTTCAGGAGGGCTTTCACCTCTGCGTGCTTCCAGGTGTCAGGGAAGGTGGCCATGGTGATGGATGAGTTGAGGATGTTGGTGAGCGCGCTGCTGATAATAATAATAATGATAATGATTTTTGGATGAGTATAGGCAACATATTCTAAAGGTATATTTTTGTTTCCAGGTACAAACTGCTGTATAAAAGACAAGTTAATATTTTTTATTAATATTATTAATAATAATGAGCATATGATTAACATTAACTTATATAGCACTTTGTACCACACTTTTGCAATTTCTAAGCACTGTAAATTACAAGCTGTCAAGTTTTTGGTTGGCTTATGTGTGACATTGCCATGTGTGCAGTGTGCTTATGTGTGACATTGCCATGTGTGCAGTGTGTTTATGTGTGACATTTCAAGGTTTATGTGTGACACTTTGAATGACACTTTGGGCCTAATTAGGATGCCCGCCGTCTGGATTATGATGTTGGTTTCCGACAGGCTTTCCATGTCAGGCTTTCTGACATGGAAAGCCTGTCAGAAAGCGACTTTGGGGGCCCCTAGCAGGGTCCCCTTCTTTGTGCGGCCTCCAGTTGGGGGCCGAGGGGGCACCTATGGTGTCCCCTGTAAATCCATGCACCGCGTGGCAGGCACCTTGAGGTGCCTGCCACACAGTGCAGGGATTTTCACAAACTCCCTTTCCCAATGGGAGCTTATGCTGCACGAACACCCATAGAGAAATGGGAGTTTGCAACCACACCATGTGCGGACGCATCATAATCCGGTGTTCGGAACCGCCGACCTACAGTCGGTCGGTTCCCACACCAAGACGGTGTCGGTCGGAGGCAACTCCGACTGACATCATAATAGGGGCCTTAATTGGGAGTGTCCTTTTTTCATAGATGGTGGTCTAGAAGGGGACTTAAAAGAGCTGCAACACCCTGAAACCATTGTACACCTGGTTAGTGGCATATCAGACCTGATCCTGTGAGCTACAGAGCATTCATAAGTTGAACCTGGGGGGCTTTCCCGTTGCTTCCAGTCTCTCCCTCTTATTGTCTCCCCCTCCTTGCCCCTCCATCCTTTCATGCCTCTTTTTGTTTCTCTCTTGCCCTCTTCCCTCATGTCCTTACTCCTTGTCTCATTATTTCCTCCACTTGAACCCCTCCTCCCTTTCTCTCTCTACTCCTGCCTCCTCCTTCATTGGCCTTCCCATTTCCCTCCTGCAATCTTTCCTTCTCCTTGTGTCTGTTCTCTCCTCTCACTTCCCTCCCGCCTACATTTATCTCTCTTACTGTTTCTCTCCTCACTCCTTCAGTTGTCTCCCCTCCCTCTCTTCTAACTCTTCTTTGTTTTATCTCGTTCCCTCTAACTGAGGTGTCTCCAACCAGTTTATCATGAGCTACCAGTAGCTCACAGAAACCTTTAGAGTATCTCGCAGCCTTGGCTTTATTTTTAACTAAGAACTGCAATAAATAAGTTGCGATCTCCTTTTAAAGGCAAGGAAAGGCTATGTTTATTTTACATTACCTTCAGGCTGCAGAGAGCAGGGCCTGATAATGAGCAGTGCTCCTCTCAGATCTATGACCCAGGTAGGTCCAGAAGTGAAGCACTGAGGTATTTAACTCTTGAATAATAGTGGGTATCAACTCAGTATTGGAGCACGAGAACAAAATGATATATTCTGAATGCTTTTAAATGAAGAGTTAACATAATCATTAAGTTAACTCTTCATTTTATTTTTCTCCCTTTCCACAGTGTCGCATTTACAAACAGCAGGCATCTTGCTCCCAGTAGCTGCTAGACACAGCCCCATATTCATAACTCAAAAATACAGTCATTTCTTTTAAATGGGAGAAATTTAAAGTGACGAAAAATGTTTCTATGAAACATTGTCTTAATGTTTTTGTCTACTTTAAATTAAGCCAATTAAGTCCTAATGTTTTATGAAGCATGCATCTTCACTTTAACTTTCTCACATTTAAACAAAAGACTCTATTTCCCGTTATAAATAAGGCACCATGTCTACAGGCCACTGGGAGTAAAATGCCTGCTGTCCGTAAAGACACTTTGACATGGGAGAAAATTAAATGATGAATTGTATGTAATGCATATAAACATAAAGTTAACTCTTCACTTGAATTTCCTCCCATTTCAAAGTGTTGCATTAATACACAGTAGGCATCCTGCTCCCAGTGGCTGGTAGACACGGTGCCAAATTCATAACTGAAAATACAGCCATTTGTTTTAAAGAGGAGAAATTTAAAGTGCAGAAAAATATTCCATCAAGTGTAGAAAATGTTTCCTTATTATGAACATTTTTGCAGAACATTTTTCTGCACTTTAAATTTCTCCCATTTAAAAAAATGGTTGTATGTTTGTGTTATACATGTGATCATGACACATATGGCAAAAAGTATGTCCTGTGCCACAAGTACATACGACACAGGCTCTTAGTCACCCATACACATATATCCCATTTATTCACACACATGTTCATACATCCCCACAGGCCATGCACACACTGACCACATGGCCGCTCTTTCATAGCACCCCTCGTCACAGTATTTATTTTTACATCATAATATCGGGCTCCATGTACATTAGGTTTAAAGTCAATGAAGCCGGGCGAGGGGATGTCTGATAACAATGCATGAGTTACTTGGCCTTCAGTCGCTCATGACAATTTTCACTGATCAGAAGTAGCTCTCGTTACAGAAAAGGTTGGAGACCCCTGGTTTACATCAATGTCTTTACCGCGCATGGGTCTTTACTAGTCTTTAAGTGCCCTTACCATACATGTCTTTACAACGCATAATGATAAGTATACGTAAGTATAGGTTAGCGAATTGTAATTTATTAAAAAGGAGGGTTTGGAGTTAAATTAAAACATGAACTAATTAAAATATTTGTGTATTCATTTATTTTATAATTTATAAAATTATGGGGCTGATTAGGATGTCGGTCGGGAACGCCTCCTACAACAGGTTGGAGGCTTTCTGACCGACATCAATGGTTTAAAGTTCGACCGCCTTATTACAAAGAAGGCGGTCAGAGTTTAAACCGGCTGGTCATTCCAGCTGGCTTCCGACGGGCTTAAGAAGCCCGTGGGCTGTCGGAAACCACCACATAATCCCTTACGTACGGCGTTTCCGCCGTAGCGATTATGATGTTGGTTTCCGACAGGCTTTCCATGTCGGGCTTTCTGCATGGAAAGCCTGTTGGAAAGCAACTTTGGGGGCCCCCTTTCCTTCACAGCCTCCGGTTGTAGGCTGGGGGGCACCTATGGTGCCGCCCTGTAAATCTCTACACTGTGTGGCAGGCACCATGAGGTGCCTGCCACACGGTGCAGGGATTTATACAAACTCCCATTTCTCTATGGGAGCTTGTGCTGCGGGCGGAAACCGTCTGCAGCACTAGCTCCCTTAGAGAAACAGGAGTTGGCTACCACACCATGTGCGGTTGCATCATAATACGGTGTGCGGAACCGCCGACGGAACTGCCGATCTATGGTCGGTCGGTTCCTACACCGAAATGGTGTCGGGAGTACTCAAGTCAGCCCAACATTGTAATATGGCCCTAAGTTTTTCAAAATACATTTTAGTAGCGGGATGTAGGGGATCTGGGGTAGTGTGTACGGAAGTATATTAATACTAAGGTATTTTTTAAAAATACTTGTGTATTCATTTATTTAATTAAGTTTAATTATTACCATTACAATGCATATTTGTTTAAAATATACAAAATGTTTTTTGGAGTGGGATGTATGTGATCTAGGAGATATAGGTGCGAAGTGTATTAATACCCAGATATGAATTGGAATACTTAAGCATTGATATAGGCTAAAAACAAAATACTATAAATTTAAATATAAATGTAATGCAAAAATGGGAAATTAATGTTATTATTTTTCAAAGTTATTATATAATAAACATAATTTAGAAAACATATAACATTTTTATTAAACATATAAACATTTAATCTACGATTTGAAAAATAGTAAATGGACACAATACATTTTGTCAAACTATAATATTGTTTATTAAAACATCTGTAAAGTTCATTTAAAAATAAATTTCATTTAAAAATAGTTTTTTTTATTTTTACAAAATATATAAACATTTATGTGAACATTTATTTACATTAAAATTACAATTCTTTAACACTTTTCCATGGTTTCCAAATCATTCCAATGGGAGAAATTGTCCTTTATTTGTTTTAATTTTTAAGCTTGACTTTCTTGGTTGTTGTCTGTTTCTACAATCGGTGGAGCATCGTGGGCAAGTTTAGAGCCATGAAGGAGCTACAGTCCAGTAAGAACAATCTAACTTACTTAAAATAACATATAGGTCAGGTAATGTATTGTAAGGAGAGAAATAGAGACGTGGTAAGGTGGTAAATGAAAGAATATTTGATATATTGTGTTTCAACCTGTTTTCACATCCCCAAACAGGCTTTCTTATGCGTACATTGGATTAGTTGTAATGTTTGTAATTTAATTCTTTTTTTTATAGATATGGCAATTAAATGTTTCCATTGGAATTCTAAAAGGGTTTAAACATTTTAAAGAAGACCCACTTCCACGAAGAAGAAAGAAGATAGAATCGTTGGATACCATTACTCCAATTTTCAGGAGTACTGATTATTTTTTATTTTTTTAAACTTTTCATGTTGTTTTTTGATCTTAAATGCCAGTGTGTAGAGAACAGTGGCAGAGGAAAGATTATTGCATAGTGGATTTATGTTAAAAAAAATTGCTTTTCTTTTTAAAACATCAGATTTTTTTTTTAGAATAGTACAGGTGAAGAATGGAGTTGCACAGAAGGGACACCATAAAGTGCATACATTTTTAATCTATGTAGTTTGTGCGGTTTTTAATTCAAATAAAAATGTAAACTATAAAACAATTTTCGGGATATGGATTGTGCTTCACATTTATGGATTGTTGGATTACCTGTGACTCTTGATGAGTGAATGGATAATTAATCACCAAGAGTTGACAAAAGATGATATCAACAGATAGGGTAAAATACATGTAAATTGTTAGCAATTTTTCGAAAAACAGCCATTTGTATTTTGTATTAATAAAAAAAACCAGGAGAATAAAGTTTTTAATTTAGTAATGTTGTTAGAAATGTATGATGTATGCGGTATTGTCAAGGAAGTCTGCAGCTCCCAACATAAAAAACGGATGGATTTTTGCCAATGGACTTTTTGATATTTCTTGACATCTTTTAGCAATTCGAGGATAGAGACTACCTCTCAATGATTGCACATGTCTCATTTCCTGAAAACTTTGTTCCTTCTTTAAAATTTCCAGGAAATGATGCAGGTTGGAGTGATATTCAAGTATAGATCTGTTAATAGAGTTATGCCAACCCTTGACAGCATTGTTTGTCTTTGCACCTCCTTCTAAGTAGGTCGAGTGGCAGTTCCACCACTCAGTTGGAAACAATGGTTTCTTTCTGTGACGTGACCTGTTTAGATGTTTCTTCTAAATAATTTAGCGGTGGTGCCAATTTTTCCTCATTTTGTGCAAACAAGATTATCGTATAATTGATGTATACGAAATCAGCTACACATTCAGGAGGTACAAAATACAATGCTGTTAGGTTCTTCAGTTCAAATTATAGTTTACTACTTGATAAGTAATCCTAGCTAAGGATGTTTTTTTGTTTTTTTTCCCAATATGCCTGGGAAATATGGAAAAAAACATCCTTGAATTTGGGTGTTTGAGTTAATCTTAATAATGGTATTTATCATTTGCAATTCAAAGTCAATTGTTATTTTCCTAGGACTTTTATTGGCAGTTTTAGATGTTAATATGATCATTATACATTGAAGATTGTTTGTCAGGCAGTAAACCATATATCATTGACACTGTAGTGTTATTTATGTAATCATGAATGGAATAACTTTGGATGAATGGATGGGGGAGGGTTGACATTAACTTATCATCCATCATCCATCATCCACATTTCACTGTTCTCTTGTGTTAGGGTATCACATAGGGTTGCAATATGTTTTTAGAGTGTTTGTTATCAAATGGAAGTAAAGGTTCGTTGTAAAAGGATTCTGTTAGTTCAGGGGGAATGTTGATATCAGAATAGGTTTGAGGGGTTCTGAGTTGTGGATTACTCCTGCTTTTTGTCATGGTACCATTCTTTGCCAATTTGGGATTGTAGGCATACTCCTTGCAGCATACATTGGGATGTTGTGAGCTACCTCCCTCAGCCGCAGGGTTCATTGCACGCACGTGTTGTTATGTGCTGTACTCTAACTTCTAACTCCATTGCAGAGGCAGAGTGATTATGCTCAGTAGTCCTTTCGACAATACCACCAAGAGTAGCCGCTCTGGCTTTGCAACTGGGTGACAAATAGTCCACACACCTCCAATTACTCCTGGGATGAGTAAGTCTAATAAATGTACCCACCGTCTTAAGTAGTCTGTTGCCTCTTTAGACATAATGTATTGAACTTACCGTAGATTTTCCATGTTTTCATGATCTGGAAAAGAATACAAAAAATATTAATTTGAAATGTTCTTGAAAAAAAAAGTTTTTTTAGTTGTTTTGCTGTTCTGTTCTATCCTGTGGAAAAAAATTGTTAATTTCTCATACCTCTTAAAAAAGTACAAACGTTAATGTTTTCAATTCTATGGGGAGAAAGGAAAAAATACTTATTTTCCTGTTTGGGTTTTTGAACATTGGTTGTCCTCCGTGCGACTCGGTCGTGTTTTCCATGCGTTGCATCGTACTTGGCGGGTAGGAGTTCGCGGGTACGTTTCGTTCGGGATTGTTCCGGGTGCGTGTCGGTCGGTTCGATTCGCGTGCTTTTCCGGCCGGATAGCTGTTTTCCGCGCGGTTCGGTCGTTCGTATTGTGTTCCGTACGAGTCGGTCGGATTTTGCACGCTTTTCATCGTACTTTGCGGGTCAGGCTGCACCGGTACGTGTCGGTCGGAATAAATTCCAGCTCCGAGTCGGTCGGTACGTTTTCCGGCCCGAATCGGAATCGGCCCCTAAATGTGTGCTGAGTCCATTCCAGTGCATTTACCACGTTTTTGGTATTTAAAGTGCTACTGTACAAATATTGCTATACTATATTTGTGATAAAATCAAAACATATTAAATATAAGCAATCCAGTTAGGTAAAAATTGTGTTCTAAAAATCCATACTTACATTTTTTTTAAATCACATACAAAGATTGTTTTCATGTGGTGACCCACATATTAACAACACACTGTCTTCATATCATGAACACCACATCAGGCAATGCAATTATCAATTTGTATCATCCTCATACATTTTCAATGACATTCTTAATGGTGGGGAGAGTGTAGAGTTCAACCCATAAACACCAATAAGAACTCTATACTCACTATAAGGCCATTTGAATGTAAGAGGCGCAGTTAACACTCTGGTGCAATTTCTTGAAACAAAGTTAAACGAACAGACAAAACATGCTAAGAAAACCCAAAACATATAAATAGCACATGATTGTGAACAAGTACAAGTATGTCACTATAAAATGACACATCCAAGAAAAGAAGAAATATGACTGTAAACAGATATCTCCTCAGGCAGGATAGATCGTCTATTAGGAAAAGGCAGGATTTATAAAAATGGATTCAAGGGTTACCAAATCAGAGAAATTGGAAGGATAAATGGATAGCATGCAGAGAAAAGGGAGGAAAGATTGTTCATTGGTAATAGTCAACATACACAATAAGTTAATCTTTATGTCCACAAACTGCATTCATCAAAAAACCAAAGGAAGTCTACACAGTAGCAAACTTTACAGGGGGACAAGTCTTACTCTCCGGTACGATAGGAAAAACAAAAGACTCTGGTTCTGTTGTTATGTAGTTAAACATGAGTGATTCTGCGTCAAATTTGATAGGCGTACACTATTTATAACAATATGCCAATGTTGAAGGTACAAACTTACCTATGGATGTTTCAGACGATGAAAGGTCGGCTCCGGGTGCAATGACGACACTTTTGGGTTTTGGCTAGGTGAAAGAAAAACCCAACTAATGTTAACAATATGCCAAAAGTATGGTCTCCTACTTATAGCACACTTAATTTACACAACTTTCTAGAATATTAGTTGAATTAATAACAGTGTTTCTAAGGAATTTAACCTTTTGGCCCCGGGCGATTGCCAAAAGTGATTTTCGAAAAGTAGAGGGTTGTAAGTGGCAATGAAAAACAATTCATTTATTTGATGGGGGATAGGCCATGACATGAACTTTCAAATAAAATCTCTTAATATGAACAAATGTAAAGCATAGTCATAGAAAATTGAAAATTAGTTGCAGCACTTTAAAGTACATGCTGAGACGAAGTCTTGAATTCGGGATCATTATGATAAGAAAGTAATGGGCCTACATTGTTCAGGTGTTGAGAACATTTAGTAATTTTAGGAAGAGGCAGAAACTCACGAACAACATCGAGCAGCCGCTTAAGTAGAAATACCTAAGATGATGAACAGTCAAACTGTGTCTATTCTCCTTCTATAAGATCCAGGCAAATGTGATAACCTACACGGAACTGTTCTTCTTATAATCAAAAGCAGAGAAAAAATTAAACAAGACATGACTGACATTATTCTGAATTATCCCCTCAACTTCTACATCAGTGGGAGGAGAGTTCAATGGGTGAGAAAAATGAAAATTAGATATTTGTGTAATTCGAACTTTATTTGAATACGAAAAGTATCCATATAAGTACAGAACGTACTCAGTAGAACACATATAGGTACATGATAAAGACACAATTCATAAAAAGAGGCAACTAAAATCCAATCCCAAAGCAGCAGTGAACAGAGTGAGGCAAGAATCAATTCTGAGTGCTTATCCAGTATTCAGAGTCCCACGCGCTCGTAGCGCTACTCTCAAAAACGCACCCACATGAGCGATTACCTGCTCATCTATAGGTTGGAAGAAAATGTTGAGGGTTACCCTGAGGTGGTTAATATTGCGCCTATTTTACAATGGGAAGCAAAAGGCCTTGAATACTTAGAATACGATCCACAGAACAATATGAAAAGCAGCATTGATTGAAAACTAGATACATGTTCTTACTGTAGTTGGTAGTGTAGCCACGCCATACCACCTTAACTATCAGAAACATGCTAATGCACAGTAATGTGCTAAGCAAACATTTAGTTCTGATTTCACATGCCCCTGACTTTTCTACATGAAGGTGCATGTGCTTGTTGCTTGGTCTCAGATTCTAATATCATTTCTGTGAAAACCATTCAATGGTTTTTGTTGGATTGATCTTAGTATCTGAGACTAAAAGGGCAACACTTGCACACTCACTCAGAAAAAGGCATGTGCATGCAAAACTAGGATTAAATGAGTGCTGATCGCTTTGCTGTGTGTTGACCACTCACTCTTGCTGGCAGAAACTCCTCGAGGTACCACGTGACTTCCTGATACTCACCCGCAAGTAGTTCTAGCCAGCGCCAATGGAGGGAACATCTCTGCACAAAGAATGACTCAGTGTGAGCTCCTTTACTTGAAATGTGAACGGCCCATGACAAGTGTGAACCTTTCTCAGAGCCTCTCAGTCATCTCCTGAAATCAGGAAGCAGGATACACTCCCTCTTCCCAAGCTCTGCGGTGTGGGTTACTCTTCACAGTCTCTATACATATGTGCCCACCTTGTGTGTGCAATTTTGGGGATCACAGGACCTGGGGAGCCTCTAACGGAAGCAGTTCTCTCAAAGCCCAAACCATCTTCACATCATTTCAAATTGAGACCTGGTCGCATGAACTCCAGGCAACAACGTCTTCATATTTAATACATGGGCAGGGGCTTCCCTTTCCCACATCTTGAGTTCACACAACTAAACATTTCAACGCCCTTTTAAAGTCTCGCTCCTTGATATTGGCAAAAATACACATTGCAGTGAGCTCCAAGTTAGCCTCATTTGCGCCCCTGCAAAGCTTGGATAGAGCTTGGAGACGTCCCACCTTGAATCAGATAAAAATACATCCAAAGCTGCCCTCAGAAATGATCACAGGAACATTTGTCTAGTTCTGCAGGATCCCCTGGTCCATCGCATCCACTTTAGCCATAATCTTCCCCTTGAAACGTTCAGTATCATCAAGGAATTCGCCCATCAGCTGCCTGATCCCAGGAGATCCCTGCATCTTGGACTCTCTGAAATGCTCTCTCAGGATTCTTTCAAAAGAATATCAGCTCCATCGATTCTAATTTTACAATCTAAGAGTTCATCGAGAATCTTCCTTTCATAGACACCCTCTGCCACCTCACAGGGTAACATGTTAGCCAAATTAGCCCCTATAGATATTGATACTGTTTGCACTACTGCGCACTCGCCTGGTGGTTCATACCCTTGCTGTGCCTTCTCCTCCTGCCCAAGCACGTCAGCACTGCCTTATCATCACTCTGTAACCTGTCTCCTACTACTCTGGCGTTTCAAGAAGCGTGGACCACGCCCACATTATTCTGCTGAATGTTTCACACAAACTATAGACCGATATCCCTGCTGCCTTTTCCTGCTAGGATCCTGGAAACATTGTTCAACATACAAGTCACTGCTTCCTTGGAATCCAGCCACCTTCTTGACTGTTTTCAGCCCGAATTCAGAGGCGCCTACAGTCTGGATATGGCTCTAATGCAAGCAATGAACTACATCCTCAGAGTCATGGACCATGGCGCTAAGGCCGCCCTGATCGTGTTCGACCTCTCCGCGGCATTCAACACTGTCTTGTGCTCCTTCCTACTCATATGCATGCACAAGTGTGGAATCTGTCTTGAGACCTTGAAATCATTTAAATCCTTTCTGACAATAGATCTCAAACTTGTGTGCCTTTCCACTAGTTGGCCTCCTTGTGGAGTTCCTCAGGGCTCTTCTTTTAACCTAACTTTGTTGACATCTACATTTTTTTTTTTTGCAGATTTATATAGCGCGAACTCGACCCGAAGGTATGGAGCGCTTTATATGAGCACGGGTTACCTTACACAAGGACACATTCATTTTTCTTTTTTTTTTTGGTAGGCACGGGGAGGTTAAGTGATTTGCCCAGAATCACAGGATGTGGACGCGACCCCGAGGCTGGAACGTTGGTTTCCAGCACCAAAGTCGGCAGCTCTAGCCGTCAGACCACATCCTCTCCCCTACATTAGCCCCCTGGCTGGGATGATCCAATCCTTTGGCTGTGACACAGTATCCTATCTGGACAATATGCAGTCAATCATCTCCATTGCAGAGAATGAAAGTGAAACACAAGGAAACCTTTGTGCTTGCATGTGCCAAGTTGCCTTCTGGATGAAGGCGCAATGCAGACACAAGAGGGTAATACTCTTTGGGAAAACCACGGCCTGTTGGTCTGCGAGATGTTAGCCCAAACAGCTGGGAACTTTACCTCAACCCATCAATTCAGCCAGGGTTATTGGCAACATCCTGGATAAATTCTCTCCACGGTTGATCAAGTTTCTTACTGTATCTTCATTCTGTTTTGGCATCCTCAAAATGCTTTCCAAGGTTTCAGATACCTTCCTATCTTCACCCGAAAAACAGTCTTTCAGGATATGATACAGCCACTTTGACCACGGCAATGCCCTCTCTGTCGGGATTCTCGATTATTTTATGAAGGGACTGCAAATTGTTCCCAACCTCCTTACTTGCACCTGCTGTCTCCGCATCTTAAACCCCTTCATCGCCTACCTGTGTGTACGCGACCGCTCTTGAAACTTCCATGCCACACTCACAATGCTCTTCACAACACAGGCTCAAGTTCTCTCAACGGAAGACTCTCCTTATGCAAGCCCTCTCCTCTGCTCCACTCCTCCACCCTTCAATGGCAAAGGTCCCACGCATTCACCTTACAATATCTGGAGGTCACTCCTTCTCCTATCTGGCAGCATACAACTGGAGCCCTCCACCCCTACATATCAGACTAACAAAGTACTCCCAAATCTTCAAAAGAAAGCTTAAGATCTGGCTCTTAAACCTGCTACTGTCTCTTCTGCCCCTTCCCGCTCCATCTTTGGTCCTGTATTTTTCCACAGCACCAGGACATCCCTTTGGGTGTGAGTGGGTGCTTTTCAAATCAACATGTGCAAAAGAAACAATTGATGGACGGAATGCTAGACAATGCAAACATTCAACCCCAGTCACAAGGATCTAGGTTTATTCCATCGTTCTTTTGCTCACCACACCGCCCCAGTTTGGACCCAGGCATATGCAAATCAGTCTTGAACCTGTTCCTTGTAGGAACAGTCCAGCCCGAACTGCCAAGCCAGGTCCTTCCTGGACTGGACACAAGCATCCTGGGACCGGTTTCAGGGCATCACCCTTCATCAGCCAGGCTAGCTTGAATCCAGTGGTGTATTGAGCACGGGACCTACGTCTGGGCATACCCTTCCTACTTAGGGCGACATGTGCAAAAGAAGCAATTGATGGACGGAATGCTGGACAATGCAAACATTCACCCCCAGTCACAAGGATCTGGGTTTAATCCATCATTCTTTTGCTCACCACACCACCCCAGTTTGGACCCAGCCATATGCAAATCAGTCTTGACCCTGAATCATTCAGCATTCCGTCCATCATTTGTTGCAGTTACACTTTTCACCCTAAGTGTGATGGGTATACCCAGACGTGGGTCCCTTGCTCACTGTGCCACTGGATTCAAGCTAGCCTGGCTGATGAAGGGTGACATACCCCGAAACCGGTCCCAGGATGCTTGTTTCCGGTCCAGGGAGGACCTGGCTTGGCAGTTCGGTCTGGACTGTTCCCATGAGGCACAGGATCAAGACTGATTTGCATATGGCTGGGTCCAAACTGGGGTGGCGTAGTGGGCAAAAGAATGATGGATTTAACCCAGATCTCTTGACTGGGGGAGAATGTTTGAATCATTCAGCATTCCGTCCATCATTTGTTGCAGTTACCCTTTTTGCCCTAAGTGGGATGGGTATGCACAGACGTGGGTCCCTTGCTCACTGTGCCACTGGATTCAAGCTAGCCTGGCTGATGAAGGGTGACATACCCTGAAACCGGTCCCAGGATGCTTGTTTCCGGTCCAGGGAGGGCCTGGCTTGGCAGTTCAGTCTGGACTGTTCCCATGAGGCACAGGGTCAAGACTGATTTGCATATGGCTGGGTCCAAACTGGGGTGGCGTAGAGGGCAAAAGAACGATGGATTTAACCCAGATCTCTTAACGGGGGGAGAATGTTTGAATCATTCAGCATTCCGTCCATAATTTGTTGCAGTTACACTTTTCACCCTAAGTGGGATGGGTATGCCCAGACGTGGGTCCCTTGCTCACTGTGCCACTGGATTCAAGCTAGCCTGGCTGATGAAGGGTGACATACCCCGAAACCGGTCCCAAGATGCTTGTTTCCGGTCCAGGGAGGGCCTGGCTTGGCAGTTCGGTCTGGACTGTTCCCATGAGGCACAGGGTCAAGACTGATTTGCATATGGCTGGGTCGAAACTGGGGTGGAGTAGTGGGCAAAAGAACAATGGATTTAACCCAGATCTCTTGACTGGGGAGAATGTTTGAATCATTCAGCATTCCGTCCATCATATGTTGCAGTTACACTTTTCGCCCTAAGTGTGATGGGTATACCCAGACGTGGGTCCCTTGCTCACTGTGCCACTAGATTCAAGCTAGCCTGGCTGATGAAGGGTGAATTACCCCGAAACCGGTCCCAGGATGCTTGTTTCCGGTCCAGGGAGGGCCTGGCTTGGCAGGTTTGGTCTGGAGTGTTCCCATGAGGCACAGGGTCAAAACTGATTTGCATATGGCTGGGTCCAAATTGGGGTGGCGTAGTGGGCAAAAGAACGATGGATTTAACCCAGATCTCTTGACTGGGGGAGAATGTTTGAATCATTCAGCATTCCCTCCATCATTTGTTGCAGTTACACTTTTCGCCCTAAGTGGGATGGGTATGCCCAGACGTGGGTCGCTTGCTCACTGTGCCACTGGATTCAAGCTAACCTGGCTGATGAAGGGTGACATACCCCGAAACCGGTCCCAGGATGCTTGTTTCCGGTCCAGGGAGGACCTGGCTTGGCAGTTCGGTCTGGACTGTTCCCATGAGGCACAGGGTCAAGACTGATTTGCATATGGCTGGGTCTAAATTGGGGTGGCGATGGATTTAACCCAGATCTCTTGACTGGGGGAGAATGTTTGAATCATTTAGCATTCCGTCCATCATTTTTTGCAGTTACACTTTCAAATCAACATGGCATGACATCACATTACATAACATCGACTGTTATTAGTGGATTCAGAACCAGGCACGACTAACCCAGAGCTGTACCCAGTATAAGAAAGTGGGTTTAGTTGCAAGTGACTCATGTCCATCTCAAGTAATACAGTTGCAGCCTTCCATCTACACTGAACCTGGTCCCCTGTTGTATCACTTGGCTCTCTCAGGGCAGAGAGGCAGAGCGGTCCAAGGCGTATCCCGGGAGATGTCCAAACAGTGCTTTTACTTTAAGAAAGGAAAAGTACTTTATTATACACACACAACTCAATATTACACATTATTTTACAAATATATACAGGATGGTAGGTGGAAATATCTATGGTGGAACCCTCCTAACAGTTGATACCCCTAGTGAGCCCTGAACGCTTTAACAACAATACCACCCACCTGTAGTAGACACCCTATCATGGGGTGTAGTTGTCCAAAGGCAGGCCTACTGGTTTTGTCAGTGTGTCACCACATTAATAAAACCAGAAATATGTCACAATAAACCAATGCAGCACCATTAATCCTGTAATGGTACCAGTTTACAGTGCCATTCATTAAGATCTGTAGCGATTCAGTGCCACCCTTGTCAATGTCACGAGGGCATCTCAATATTCAATAAACTCTGTGCATGAGTCTTTTTTCTACTTTTATACATGCTGAAATTCAGCCTCAGGATCAACAACTGAGATCCCTGATCACTAGAGCCCTGTGGACTGAACACCACAGGAGAGCTTAGAAGATGGTGATGCTTCTCCCGGGATCATCAATTCGACCCTGTGGGAGACTTTGGACAACATACCTAAAACCTTTGGGGAAGACTGCTGGAGGCTGCTTCACTTGTGGGTGAGGCCAAGGTAGTGCCCCTGCCCTTTGTGAGACACCACAGAAACAGGAAATGGTAAATTATGCGGTGCCTTAGAAGAGTCTGTGGTGCTCCTTTAGCCCAAGGCGACATTTGACCTTCGGCGCCCCAAAAAATGCTTTTTGCTTCTTTCTTTTTTTAAACTCTTCTGCACAGCGCCAACCAGACACTCACATTGGCAGGTGCAGGGGAGCCCCACAGCCATCTAGCCCCTGCCAGCTACCCCAGTGCCTATCACCACTCCTAGATGTGGTAGGGACCTGGTTTCTTTCCCTGCTCTCACCTGCTGTACCAGGCATGGACAGGAGCAGGACTGCCACACTCTTTTATACCCACTGCCTCCTGTCCCCTTAAGATCTTGGGGTGATGGGCCCAGGCCACTCTTGCATATTAAAAAGTGTTCATGTTATTATTTAATTCCTTACATTGGTCCTCGGGGGCACAGGGGCCCCTGGGGACAACAAAGTTTAGAAAAGGTGAAACATCCTGGCTGTGTTTTCCCCCGGGACCTTGGCCCTCCCCAGAGAGTTTGAGTGTTTTTTAGGGAGTGGGATGCCACACACCCCCTTCCGGCTGGTCCTGGTGGGTGACCAATCTTCCCCCGCTGCGTTCTCCAGCCCAGTTGGACCATTTGGATAGTTCTGGTCTTGTTTTGCTACTGGTGGCAAGCTCTAGCCACCAGGTCTGTATTTTCAGTGTCTTGTCCTTTATTCTTTTGTGCAGCTTTTTCTTTCACTGCTGCCCGCCTAATGAGCGTGGGCTCGGGACCTGCCATCCTGCCCTCTACTCCTTGCCCAGAACCCGTCTTCCGTCTAGGTCCGTGTTGGGATCTCGTGTTGGGGTCTCGTGTCACCTGCATTCTTTTCCTTGTGTTCCCTGCGTGGAACGTAGAATGCTGCAGTTCTGGCAGTTGCTGTCGGGATGCTGCGGAGACCAGATGAATAAAGGAGAAGACTAGAAACCTACCTGCTGTGTGTCTTCTTTTCATTGGCGACGAGAAGTTGTCTGGTCCCCAGTTTTCCCTCCGTTTGCCGCTGGAGAGTGTTGGCGACGTTTTGGCCGTCCCTGCTGGTTCCAGTGGTGAGGACCCGTTCGGCGTCCCTGGAGTCTATCCTGTGAAGAGCCCTCATGCTGGTTGTCTTCGCTGGTCATGCTGCGCTTTTCCGGAGGTTTGCGGTGAGGTTTTTCCTCTTTTTCCGGCCAGTTCAGGTCTCGACTGCGAGGGGGACTGTTTGCGCACGCGCAAGCACGCGCGCGTCACTCTGACGTTCCTGATCTTTATTGTTGTGACGACCGGCGCGTGTGTCGGCGCGCGTCACGCTATTGTGGGAATTGAGTACGAGTCAGCGTTGGCATAGCAACCAGCGCGCATACCAGCCCCTGTTGTTGAACTCTGTTAAAAGTTTTACTTAACGTAGTGACAACCGGCGCGCAGACCGGCGCGCGTCACTTTTCATCCTCAACTTCCTTGTGACAACCTTTGAGTGGGATTTAACACAAAGCTGATAGGATATGAAACTCCATGCTGATTGGAAAAAAAGTATACATCTGCTTAAGCTAATCCATGCAGTTTAATGTGTTACACCTGCATGTGCTTATTTTTAACGGTGACATGCATACATGGTGGCACTAAAACGCGTGGCAGTTCAGAAAATACAAGGCAGTTAATTAATACAGTTTCAACATTAAAATACGTGACATAACCTGCAAGTTAACCACTTGTTGTGGTGATCTTCGTGGCAGCAACTCACCCACGCACAGTCAGTAGATGGATCACATAATGGCACCACCTCCTTTTTGCAGTCACCAGGCACTCCTCCTATTATTTGGCAGCAATGGAAGGAGACATTTGAAGCCTATCTTGAGGCGATTGAAGGGGACACTTTTATTTCAAAGAAAAAGAAAGCATTACTTGTATATAACTTGGGCGCTGAGGGCAGGACCATCTTAAAGACTTTACCCCTAGAAACTGTAAGAACATGTGTTAGTAGTGGTGAGGAAGGGGACTCCTTAATTATAGACGACTATGCTTCACTTATTAAAACTCTGGATAAAAGATTTAATCCCAAAAGGAACATTGTACTGGAGCGTCACAAATTTTTGCAACGTGCTCAGATTCCTGGTGAATCAATTGATGATTTTGTAGCGGCTCTCAGAACTTTAGCTGTCACTTGTAATTATAGAGAGTTCAGAGACGAAATAATCCGTGATCAGTTAATCGAGCGCACCTGCAATAAAAAGATTCAGGAAAAACTTTTAGCTTCAGAAGATCCTGATTTAGAAACTGCTCTCATTTTAGCCAGAAGTATTGAGCATTCCCAACTATGCATGAAAGAGATCAGTGGGTCTGCGTCCAGCGAGGTTAAGTTAGTCAGTATTAAACCTACAAGTAAACCTACAAAAGGAACTAGTACAAATGTATCTAACAGTTCCTCATCTGCATCCAGTTTGCCTAAGTGGAAATCTGAAAGACCTGAAAAACCTGACCTCTCATGTTATCGATGTGGGAGCAGATCTCATCTGGGAAATTTTAAATTTTGCTTTGCTATTAATCAAACTTGCTTTAAATGTGGTAAGAAAGGACATTTGGCACGTATGTGCAAAGCTACCATTGCACATAGGGTACAGTCAAGAACTGTGAAGGCTATTGAGGAAGAGTATGTTGACTCCGTGAATGAAAATGAAAGTTATGAATTATTAATGTTGTCTTCTTCCTCTACTCAATCGGATGGTGTGGTAGAAATCGCTTCTATTGTTGAACCGCATAAAAGAAAATCCCTGCGTGTGCCATAAATTTAAACGGCAGCAGTATAAAATTTCTGGCGGATTCTGGTTCTCCTTTTACCCTTATAAATGCCAAAGACTTTGAGGGATTGGGTGACATTCCTGTCGAGCAGTCCAACATAAAAATCTTTGCTTATGGTGGTAAAAGGGTTGAGGTTCTAGGCAAGTTTGTGGGCAAGTTGGAGTTCAAAGGGGATTTGGCACAAGGGACTGTTTACGTTGTAAAGGAAGGTGCAAATTTATTGGGGTGGGAGGAGCAGGGTGAACTGGGCATCATCCTTGATCCCAATCATCCTGACATGGTGTTATCTAAACACGATGCCAAGCATTTTTATTCCAATCTTCCTGAGGTTACCCCTGTTCATACAATTTCTGCAAAATCGTTATCTAAGAGTGATTGGACCCTGAGGTATCCCGAAATTTTTAATGGGGAATTGGGTAAACTCAAGGGTTTTCAGCACCGCATTGTTTTGAAGGAAGGTGCAAAAGCTGTTGCACATAAAGTGCGCAAGGTACCTCTCAGTATGCGTGGTGAGCTTAAACAGGAACTAGAATGGTTGTGTTCTTTGGGTGTAATTGAACCCATTGAGGGGTCTGAATGGTTGTCCCCCATCGTTTTGGCGCGCAAGGCTGACAAGTCTCTCAGGATGTGTGTGGACTTGCGCGACCTAAATTCCTGCATATGGGTGGACCGTCAACCCTTGCCCAACATCAATGAGATGTTGTCTACACTAGAGGGTGCAAGGTATTTTTCTTCTCTTGATATTTCCGCTGCTTATCATCAAGTAGAATTGTGTAACGACTCAAGACATCTCACGTCCTTTGTGACACCTGAAGGTGCATTTCGCTATGTACGTATGCCGTTTTGTTTGGCATCGGCTTCTGCAGTGTTCCAGCGTCTCATGGGGACCTTGTTTAAGAACACTGCAGGAGTCGTGTTTTTCCAAGACGATATTTTGATCTACGGTAAAACTGAATTAGAGCACAATTCCAGGGTCAGGGAAGTACTGGACATTGTCAAGTCTAGTGGGTTGACGTTGAGAGAAGACAAATGTAGGTTTTTCCAAGATGGTGTGGACTACCTAGGGCATCACATTTCCGAGAAAGGTGTAGAACCCAAAATTAAACTTCTTGATGCCATCCGAAATGCACCTGAACCACAAAACAAAGACCAGCTTCGTTCCTTTCTAGGGCTAGTTGAGTATTACGCTAAATTCGTGGCCAATTTCTCTGATAGGACGGTGTGTTTGCGTGAGCTTCTAAGGAAGAATGTGAAATATATATGGTCAAACCAATGTGCTCGTGATTTTAAGTTATTAAAAGAAGCAATTGTGCAAGCACGCCCACTTAAGTTATTTAATATTAATGATTGCTGTATTGTTACCACCGATGCGAGCAATGTGGGTCTTGGGGCTGTACTTATGCAGAAAAGATCTGATAAAAGGGAGGAGACCATTGCTTTTGCATCTAGGGCACTGCGTGGAGCGGAGAGCACTTATTCCACAATTGAGAAGGAGGCCCTAGCCTTGTGGTGGGGTGTACAGTATTTTCGCAATTTCCTGTGGGGGAATGAATTTGTTCTGAGGACCGACCATAAACCACTGGTAGATCTTTTTACCACTAAGGGTGGGGGCAGGGCCACTCCACGTATAGCCAAGTGGCAGTACAGGTTAAATGAATTTAATTATCACCTTGAGTACGTGGCTGGTGTGAAGAATCAGGTAGCCGATTGCTTGTCCAGGTTACCACTTTCTGAATCTGCATGTGACTCTATTGGTGAGGATTTGGAAATGGTGTGTGCTGTCAGTGGGGTAGCCGACACAGGCGTTGCTTTGTCTGAGATTGATTGGAAGTTGGCTTTGTCTGAAGATCCTGAGATCATGAAAGTGATTGATTTTGTGGTCCATGGCTGGCCTAACAATGTGGATTTGGCTCCCAATCTCATTCCTTTCAAAAGAATATGTGATGAGTTGTCCCTTGTCGACGGGATCCTGCGTAGAGGTGGGTTGTTGGTGGTCCCCATGACCATGCGCAAGAAGGTGTTGGATCTGGCTCATGAAGGTCATCTGGGCATTCGTGCCATGAAGCGTAGAGTTCGGGAGGATTTCTGGTGGCCAGGTGTTGATAGGTCCATCGAACACTGTGTTCGTGATTGTAGTGCATGTGTTTTGAGTGACAAAACTCAGGTAACTTACCCCTCTTCCATCAATCCCATAGCTGTAAAAAACTCACCTTGGTGTAAGTTAGCCTTCGATGTTGCTGGCCCCTTTGGGGGTATGGGTTGTTCTCCCAAATATGCCTTGGTGTTAATCGACTATATGTCTAGGTGGCCAGAAGTTAGGTTTGTGGATGGCATAAACTCTGCAACGATCATAAATTTCTTCAAGGATGTTTTTCTTCGGGAAGGTTTTCCTGAGGAGTTGGTGACCGATAACGGGACTCAGTTAGTGTCTGCAGAAATGCAGGTATTTCTTAAAGAATATGGCATCAAGCACATCCTCACCTCTCTATATCATCCTCGCAGCAATGGTCTGGTAGAACGCCTTAACCGTGTGATCAAGGATCAGTTACAATTGGCTTTTGTCAATGGTCTGCACTGGAAGGAGGGGATCTCTAACATGTTGTGGGCAATTAGAACCACCCCCACTCAAGTACTGGCATGTCTCCTTTCACTTTATTAAGGGGTAGGGTCGCTGGTTCAAAGTTGAACAAAGATTGGATGTCAAGGAAGGAGGTGGATCCGCTGAGGTTAGGCATGGTAGCTGATGTCAGGGCTGCTGCTCAAGCCAAGTATGCATCGGATTGTGTCAGGGTATCGCCGGTATGTCAAGGGGATTGGGTGAGAATCAAGAAACCTGTTCTTGTTCGTAAGGGATCCTCCTGCTTTTCTGCTCCTGTTAGAGTGAGGGAGGTAAGAGAACATGTGGTTGTGTTAGAGAATGGAAAGATCTGGAACAAGTGTGCTGTCTCAGTGGTGCCTGAGTCAAAAGCTGAGTTCGTAAGAGGTAAATTCGGGGTTCACACTCCTTGCAGGTCTCTGCCTCCCATGGGAGAAAGTTCCATGGTTCCCATTCCTGTCAAGGAAGTTATTCCTCGAGCAACCTCTTCTAGAACAAGAGTTGTTCCTCCTAGATTTCGGGACTATGTTAGATATTGATTTTTGTTGATTTGCTTATCTGTCACTTCCGCAATTCATTTGTTTTAATTTCCCTATGCTTGTCAAGAATGTATTCATTATTTCATTGTTTCCATGTGAAGGAAGGGGGGTGTGTTGGGATCTCGTGTTGGGGTCTCGTGTCACCTGCATTCTTTTCCTTGTGTTCCCTGCGTGGAACGTAGAATGCTGCAGTTCTGGCAGTTGCTGTCGGGATGCTGCGGAGACCAGATGAATAAAGGAGAAGACTAGAAACCTACCTGCTGTGTGTCTTCTTTTCAGTCCCGGTCATCTCCTCAGCCTGGGGTTGCCTCCAGCAGAACCCGGCATCCCTCAAGGTAGAAGGCCCTCCTTGCGTACACTCTTCAGGTCCCCTGGAGTCCATAAAAAGTGACGTAAATAAACCCCTCAGTTTGTGCCCACTCATGTTGATGTAGACGTTACACTGACCTCACAATGCCGTACCATGGTGGAGGAAGAGGCGGCTATCTACTTCTGCGCCACCCGCTCCCAACTCCCATTCAAGCAGAGACGTTTTAAGGCATGGGCAAAGTGGGCCCTGGCCCAGGGCCCCATCCTATCACGGGGCCCCGGATGGAGCCAGCTCTGTCCTTGCCCGGATGACCTTGAGTAATTCCTAACAGATTGTTATAAATACCGTTTTCTTTTTAAGTATTTTTTACCTGGGTGATGTGTGAGAGTCTATTACAGACATTTGGCAGAGAAATGTTGTCTTTATGTTTCATGACACATCCATAAAAACAGGGTTTTTTTTAGATCAAATTAGGACCTCACATATGAGAAATGGGAGGGCGTCACAGAGATTATTTGCGGTAAGTGAGCTGCTGCTCTGTTATAACACTGAAAACACACATCACTATTCCTGAATATTAAATGTAAACACAATTAGAGTTTGGACGAGTGTGCCTGGGCACTGTCAGTGACCTGGCCAAAGGGGGCATGAAAGAGCTGACACTGGATCTTAAATTCAAAGCTGTTCTGAACAGGGGCCCCAAAGTACGTTTGGCCTAGGGCCCCCGAAATCCTTAAGATGTCTGTGCATTCAAGGTGCCAGCATCCAACATACCTCACTGGAAACTTGAGTGGTGGGGCTACCAAAATGCTCTTGGTACCCAAAAAAACAAGAGGTGGCTTAATTTGGTCATGCGTGGATGATGGCACCCACAGGACTTCCTTCACTCCCCCGAGCCCTCATGGTAACGACCAGCGGCATGGCGTGGTAGGAGCGCCCTGTTGTGCTCTTGAACCTCCCACACTCTAGGCAAGGTGTGCACAGGTTATGAACCCCATGTACTGCGGCAGAGCACGCACGCTCATGGGAAGTCAACCGGGTATTCCACATATGCTTGAAGGAGCTACTGCACGCATGCAGACTGGTAGACACGGAAGAGGAGGTGACATGCTTGAAGGAGCTACTTCATGCATGTACACTGGTAGACACGGAAGAGGAGGTGACATGCTTGAAGGAGCTACTGCACGCATGTGCACTGGTAGACACGGAAGAGGCGGTGACATGCTTGAAGGAGCTACTGCACTCATGTGCACTGGTAGACACGGAAGAGGAGGTGACATGCTTGAAGGAGCTATGTACGCATGTGCACTGGTAGACACGGAAGAGGAGGCGACATGTTTGAAGGAGCTACTGCATGCATGTACACTGGGAGACACGGAAGAGGAGGTGACATGCTTGAAGGAGCTACTGCACGCATGTGCACTGGTAGACACGGAAGAGGAGGTGACATGCTTGAAGGAGATACTGCACGCATGCGCACTGGTAGACACGGAAGAGGAGGTGACATGCTTGAAGGAGCTACTCCGCGCATGCACACTCGTAGACACGGAAGAGGAGGTGACATGCTTGAAGGAGCTACTGCACTCATGTGCACTGGTAGACACGGAAGAGGAGGTGACATGCTTGAAGGAGCTACTGCACGCATGTACTCTGGTAGACACAGAAGAGGAGGCGACATGTTTGAAGGAGCTACTGCATGCATGTACACTGGGAGACACGGAAGAGGAGGTGACATGCTTGAAGGAGCTACTGCACGCATGTGCACTGGTAGACACGGAAGAGGAGGTGACATGCTTGAAGGAGATACTGCACGCATGCGCACTGGTAGACACGGAAGAGGAGGTGACATGCTTGAAGGAGCTACTCCGCGCATGCACACTCGTAGACACGGAAGAGGAGGTGACATGCTTGAAGGAGCTACTGCACTCATGTGCACTGGTAGACACGGAAGAGGAGGTGACATGCTTGAAGGAGCTACTGCACTCATGTGCACTGGTAGACACAGAAGAGGAGGTGACATGCTTGAAGGAGCTATGCACGCATGTGCACTGGTAGACACGGAAGAGCAGGTGACATGCTTGAAGGAGCTACTGCACGCATGTACTCTGGTAGACACAGAAGAGGAGGCGACATGTTTGAAGGAGCTACTGCATGCATGTACACTGGGAGACACGGAAGAGGAGGTGACATGCTTGAAGGAGCTACTGCACGCATGTGCACTGGTAGACACGGAAGAGGAGGTGACATGCTTGAAGGAGATACTGCACGCATGCGCACTGGTAAACACGGAAGAGGAGGTGACATGCTTGAAGGAGCTACTCCGCGCATGCACACTGGTAGACACGGAAGAGGAGGTGACATGCTTGAAGGAGCTACTGCACTCATGTGCACTGGTAGACACGGAAGAGGAGGTGACATGCTTGAAGGAGCTACTGCACTCATGTGCACTGGTAGACACAGAAGAGGAGGTGACATGCTTGAAGGAGCTACTGCACGCATGTACTCTGGTAGACACAGAAGAGGAGGCGACATGTTTGAAGGAGCTACTGCATGCATGTACACTGGTAGACACGGAAGAGGAGGTGACATGCTTGAAGGAGATACTGCACGCATGCGCACTGGTAGACACGGAAGAGGAGGTGACATGCTTGAAGGAGCTACTCCGCGCATGCACACTGGTAGACACGGAAGAGGAGGTGACATGCTTGAAGGAGCTACTGCACTCATGTGCACTGGTAGACACGGAAGAGGAGGTGACATGCTTGAAGGAGCTACTGCACTCATGTGCACTGGTAGACACAGAAGAGGAGGTGACATGCTTGAAGGAGCTATGCACGCATTTACACTGGTAGACACAGAAGAGCAGGTGACATGCTTGAAGGAGCTACTGCACGCATGTACTCTGATAGACACGGAAGAGGAGGTGACATGCTTGAAAGAGCTACTGCATGCATGTACACTGGGAGACACGGAAGAGGAGGTGACATGCTTGAAGGAGCTACTGCACGCATGTGCACTGGTAGACACGGAAGAGGAGGTGACATGCTTGAAGGAGCTACTGCACTCATGTGCACTGGTAGACACAGAAGAGGAGGTGACATGCTTGAAGGAGCTATGCACTCATGTGCACACATGCAGACTGGTAGACACGGAAGAGGAGGTGACATGCTTGAAGGAGCTAATGCACGCATGTAGACTGGTAGACACGGAAGAGGAGGTGACATGCTTGAAGGAGCTACTGCATTCATGTGCACTGATAGACATGGAAGAGGAGGTGACATGCTTGAAGGAGCTACTGCACTCATGTGCACTGGTAGACACAGAAGAGGAGGTGACATGCTTGAAGGAGCTACTGCACTCATGTGCACTGGTAGACACAGAAGAGGAGGTGACATGCTTGAAGGAGCTATGCACGCATGCACACTGGTTGACATGGAAGAGGAGGTGACATGCTTGAAGGAGCTACTGCATGGATGCGCACTGGTAGACACGGAAGAGGAGGTGACATGCTTGAAGGCGCTACTGCACGCATGTGCACTGGTAGACACGGAAGAGGAGGTGACATGCTTGAAGGAGCTGTGCACTCATGTGAACTCATGTACACTGGTAGACACGGAAGAGGAGGTGACATGCTTGAAGGAGCTATGCACGCATGTGCACTGGGAGACACGGAAGAGAGGGGGTGACATGCTTGAAGGAGCTATGCATTCATGTGCACACATGCAGACTGGTAGACACGGAAGAGGAGGTGACATGCTTGAAGGAGCTAATGCACGCATGCAGACTGGTAGACACGGAAGAGGAGGTGACATGCTTGAAGGAGCTACTGCATTCATGTGCACTGATAGACACGGAAGAGGAGGTGACATGCTTGAAGGAGCTACTGCACTCATGTGCACTGGTAGACACAGAAGAGGAGGTGACATGCTTGAAGGAGCTATGCACGCATGTACACTGGTAGACACGGAAGAGGAGGTGACATGCTTGAAGGAGCTATGCACTCATGTGCACTCATGTACACTGGTAGACACGGAAGAGCAGGTGACATGCTTGAAGGAGCTACTGCACACATGTACTCTGGTAGACACGGAAGAGGAGGTGACATGCTTGAAGGAGCTACTCCACGCATGTAGACTGGTGGACACGGAAGAGGAGGTGAAGGTGCACAGTCTGCAAGTTTGAAAGTCCATGAAACTTCTCAGCTCCTACTCAGTGACTTCGAAATGCCTTTCAGGAGCTGGCGTGAGCTAATGAGGCCTAACAGACCTGTCCACTCTAGATAAGCTTACACTGGGCAGTAACAACTTGCAGGCAGAGTTGACTGGATGTGGACAAGAACACGTGCTCCAGGAGAACAGGATGAATGAACATCTGCATGGACCTTGGTTGAAGGCCATGGCCCGGCCCAAGAAAGTAAAAGATGGTGCATGCAGCTAAGAGGCCTCTGGCTCCAAAAAGAAGTGACGAAAGAGTTCAGTGGCGTGCACAAGGGAGATGACGTCTTGGCGGAGGCGCATTACCCCCAGGTCCCTCTAGTCCTCGTCCCCTTCATAACTAATGAGATAGTCCTATCTCGCATACAGAAAAAAGAACGAAGGAATGCTGGACCTACCCCTCCCCCTCCCTCTGGGAGTACATAAGCGTACAGGTCCCAGCATTCCTCCTGTTCTTTTTTCTGTCTCTGCCTATCGGAGAGGGCACGTTACAGGAGCTTTCTTGCTCCTGTCTGTGCTGGATTTACTCACATGGATGCTGCCGGGCGAGTGTCCTCGTGTTTTTTTACTGTTTCCTCACCCTCCCTGCCGGGATTGGGGGGTGTGGTACGGGCCCCGTTTTACCTCCTGGAGTTGCTGGGGTCTTCTGGTCGGCCCTCCTGGCTTGCCGGGCTTTGCCGGGGGGAGCGCGGCGTGTATGGCCGACGGAAGGAGGGTTGCTGTGGTTCCGCCTTCCGGGTCGTGTTGCCTGTCTTCCGGGTTCAGCGGTGCGGCGGAATTCAGGCATTTCGAGGCGGGCTCCTTCGTTTGAAGAGCTTTTAGGAGCCCGCGCGGGTGAGTACCGCATAGCGGTTTTGGCTGTGTGTCATTTCTCCTGCCGATATCTTGCTTTCTGCAGTTTTGGGGGCATTGGTGCTTTCTTCTAGTCTTTACCTGTTCCTGGTGGGCTCTTGGATTCCTTGTTGGCTGGATTGCTGACGCACAGTCGACATGGGGAAACATGCTCGTAAGAGCCGACATAGGGAGCACTCCTCCTCCTCTGATTCTTCATCCTCCCCTTCTCCTGCCAGGTCTCGGCGTCGCAGGGAGTGCGGTGATGCCAGGATTAAGCGTCTCATCAAGGAGACTCTTAGCGAGATGGGGGGTGATGGTGCTCATTCTAAGGGCACTGGTCCGGTGTTCTCTGGCTCCTCTGGTGGCGAGGCTGAGTGGTTGGGGGATTCTGAGCACAAGGGCAAGTACATTGACAAGGACGTGTTGGCTGGGTTACTGAAACATGTCAAGTCTAAAATGGGGTTTCCGGATGGTGAGGCTCCCAGTACGTCTGGTGGTCCCTTGTTGCGCCAGTTTCAAAGCTCTGCTACTGTTGATGTGCCTGTTCATCCTTTTATTAAGGATGTCCTGCAGCGGGAGTGGGTGGATCCCGAACGGATCTTGCTCCCTCGTTTCATGGCTAAACTTTATCCTTTGCAGGATATGGCTGTGGATTTGCCGGACTCAATCCCTATTGATTCCTTTGTGGCCAGTCTGGTGGGTCGCACTTCCTTGGCGGAGGATGCGGTGCTGAAGGATCCAGTTGATAAGACGGTTGATTCCTCCCTTAAGAAGGTGTATTCTGGTTCTCATTTGGCTTTGAGGGCTTGCATTTATGGGACCTATGTTTCGCAGTCCTTGCTTTCGGATCTCAAGACCCTGTACCAGTCTATGGATGATGCTACTGACTGTTCCGGTCTTCTGGAGCATATTGAGAGACAAGTGGAGTTCCTGTCGGATGGGTCCTTCGATGTGGTGCGGGCCTCTGCCCTTTCCAGTGGGGCCTGTGTGGCTGCTCGTCGCAATCTTGTGTTGCGGGACTGGAAGACAGACTCTGCCCAGAAGGCTTGCGCTTTACGTCTGCCTTTCAATGGGAGAATGATGTTTGGGGAGGAGTTGGAGGATAAGTTGCATAAGTTGTTTAAGGAAAAGAAGCATTCTTCTTCTTTTAAGCAAGCCTCAGCTGTTTCTATTTCCTCTAGGCCTAAATCCTTTTTCCGTCCTTCCTCTCGTAGGCAGTTTTCTGGGGGACGGGGTAGGTTTTCTTCCGGCCGTGGCCGGGATAGGAAGGCTAAGTCCCCCCCTCCCAAGCCGCGTTCCTGACTATATGACTGGGGATCCCGGATCATTGGTAGGAGGTCGGCTGCGCTTCTTCCTGCCTGCCTGGGTGCAGTCCTGTTCAGACGCTTGGGTGTTGGACATCATTCGCATGGGTCATGTCATAGAGTTCTCCTGTCCTCCTCCAGACTCGGGGGTTCGTCCGACTCCTTGGCCGTCTTGTCTGTCCAGGAGGTCCGAGCTGTCTCTAGGGATCGATGCTTTTCTTTGGAAGGGTGCGATTCAGGAGGTTCCTCCTCTGGAAGTCGGGCTGGGGTTTTACTCTCGGATTTTCCTGGTTCCCAAGGTGACAGGGGGGTTCCGCCTGGTCCTGGATTTAAAGGCCCTGAACAAATGGGTGGTTCGTCTGCCTTTTCGCATGGAGACTCTTCAGCGGGTGATTCTGTTGGTGCTTCCAGGCCATTTCATGTGCACCCTCGATCTTCAGGGCGCGTACTACCATGTCCCGATTCATCCCCGGTCCCGTCGCTTCCTGAGGTTCTGTGTTCAGGGGCGTCACTTTCAGTTTCTGGTCCTGCCGTTCGGCCTGAGGTCTGCTCCACGTGTTTTTACAAAGGTGGTGGCTGTGTTGCATCTTCGGGGGATCCTAGTGTACCCTTACCTCGACGACTGGTTGATCCATGCTCCATCTCGGTCCCTGTTGTTGGAGGCTCAGGGGGTGGTGTGTTCTGTGTTGAGGGATCATGGGTTTCTTCTAAATCTGCCCAAGTGTCAGCTGTCGCCCTCCCAGGACTTGACTTTCATCGGAGCCCGGTTTCGGACCGATCTCGGCAGGGTGTTTCTGCCCGTGCCTCGGGTCTTGACGTTGGTGCCTCTGGCTCGGAGGTTCCTGCGGGGGGGTTCCTTTCCGGTTCGCCTCTGGTTGCGTCTTCTGGGCCTCATGGCGGCGACTGTGTTTACTGTGGCCTGGGCTCGTTTTCACCTCCGTCCTCTCTGGTTGTACCTTCTGTCTCGCTGGGATCCTGTGTCTCGTGAGCTGGATTGTCTTCTTCCTGTGTCCCCTTCGGTCCGCCCTGCCCTTCTTTGGTGGACGGTGTCGGCCCATCTATCGCGGGGTCTGCCTCTGCAACCGTCTTCTCCGGTCGTCCTGAATACGGATGCCAGTTCTTTCGGGTGGGGTGCGACCTTGGGTTCCCTGTCCCTTCAGGGTCGTTGGTCCCTTCCGGAGGGTTGTCGTTCGTCCAATTGGAGGGAACTGTCAGCTGTGTTCCGGGCTGTGATGGGGTTTTGGTTTCGGTTGCTCGGTCACCATGTTGTGGTGAGATCAGACAACACATTGACGGTTGCTTACCTGAATCATCAGGGGGTGTTCGCTCCTCCTCCCTGAACTCGGTGGTGATCCCCCTGTTCTGTTGGGCGGCGGGGCATCTGTTGTCTCTGTCGGCGGTCCATATTCGGGGCGTGGACAATGGGGTGGCGGATGCCCTCAGCCGTTGTTTCCCCGCCTCTCTGGAGTTGTCTCTGACTCCGGTGGCTTTTCGGCTTGTGTGCGGGAGGTTTGGTCTTCCCTTTCTCGACCTCTTTGCTTCCCGGCTCAATACCCAGCTACCCCGGTTTTGCTCCCGGGGTCCTCAGGTGGGTTGCTGGGGAGTGGATGCCCTGACCATTCCCTGGCCATCCAGGCTCCTCTATGCTTTCCTCCTCTAGCGCTGATTCCCCGGTTTTTGGCCCGCCTGTGTCGGGAGGATCGAGTGGTGGTAGTGGTGGTTCCATTTTGGCCTCGGAGGTCTTGGTTTCCGACTCTGCGGTTGTTGGCTGTACAGGGTCCCTGGTTTCTTCCTCTGTCTCCTTCCCACCTGCGGTCTGCTCCGTCGCTGTCTCTTCTGAGGTTGCGTCTGTCGGTGTGGAAGTTGAGAGGCAGGGTTGGCGTCGGAGGGGTTTCCCTGAGCATTTAGCAGTGGCTCTTCAGGGGTTCCGTCGTCTGTCTACCCTCAAATCTTATGACCGACATTGGGGTAATTTTCGTCGTTGGTGTTTGGCTCTGGATTTGTCCCCTTTGGTGTGTTCTTTGCAGGTGGTGCTGCAATTCCTTTGGGAAGGTTTTGAGAAGGGTTTGGCTGTTTCCACTTTAAGGGCTCAGTGGGCGGCTGTTCGGGCTTTCCGTTCCCCTTGGGGGAATTTGTCTGATGTCGAAGATCTGGTTTCACGTCTTCTTCGAAGTTTTTCTCTGTCTCGACCGGTGGTGCGTCCTTCCTTTCCTTTGTGGGATCTGCCTTTGGTTCTTCGGGCTTTAGTGGCTCCTCCGTTTGAGCCTTTGTCGGAGGTGGACGTTAAGTTTGTGACTCTCAAGGTGGTCTTTCTTGTGGCTATTACTTCTGCCCGTCGCCTGGGGGAATTGGGGGCCTTGATGGCCCGGGAGCCTTTTTTGTCCTTTTCCGCGGATGGGGTGGTTCTCCATTTGGATTCTGCTTTTGTTCCGAAGATTTCCTCCCAGTTTCATCGTTCTCAGGAGTTGGTGTTACCTGCCTTGGGGTCTGATCTGGACTTTCCGGGGGATCCTCCTTGGTCTTTGTTGGATGTGTGCAGGGCGTTGCGTTTCTACTTGGAGCGCACTGCGGAATTTCGGAAGTCTGACTCCCTTTTTGTTTCCTTTGGGGTTTCTTCTCGTGGGGGGAAGGCTTCTTCTGCCTCCATTGGTCGTTGGCTGAAGCAGGTCATTGCTTTGGCTTACTCTCTTTCTGGGTCTCCTCCTCCTGCGGGGGTTCAGGGGAGGTCTACCCGTGGGATGGCTGCTTCCTGGGCTGAGGTTGGTGGTATTCCCCTTTCTGAGATCTGTAGGGCGGCCACTTGGGCGTCCTCTAATACCTTTATTCGGCATTATCGCCTTCAGAATTTGTTGGGGGATGATGTTAATTTTGGTTTGGGTGTACTGCATGCTGTGTGCTCCTGAATTTCTTGTGTTTGCTGTTCAATAAATCCCTGGCCTTTTGCATTTCTGTTGGTTCTGGTGGTTTATTGTTGATGAATGCCGGTGTCTGCTTGGGTATTCTCATTAGTTATGAAGGGGACGAGGACTAGAGGGACCTGGGGTAATGTCCTATTACTTACTGGTAATCTTCATTACTCCTGGTCCCGTTGTCCTCGTCCCCTTCATGGCTTCCCTCCCTCCCTCCCTGCCTTGCCGGCCTTCATCTGGGCTTGGTATTGTCAGGAGGAATGCTGGGACCTGTACGCTTATGTACTCCCAGAGGGAGGGGGAGGGGTAGGTCCAGCATTCCTTCGTTCTTTTTTCTGTATGCGAGATAGGACTATCTCATTAGTTATGAAGGGGACGAGGACAACGGGACCAGGAGTAATGAAGATTACCGGTAAGTAATAGGACATTTGCTGTTCACTTGCATGGGCCGTCTGTGCAACAAAGTACGGGTGCACATAATGACAAATTAGTGCAGCATTGGAGACAAAGTCCTTCTTTTGTTCACATCCAACCAAAGCCACAGATTCTAATTCATCTAAATGGGCTGAGCTGGTAAATGCAGCCAGGGCCGGACTGGCCACAGCGGGCATCGGGCGTCTCCCCGGGAGGCTGGAAGAGTGGGGGCCGGTTTTGTTACTGGGGGACGGTTTTGCAGCGGTGAAGCAATATCAGCCCGCAATAACAAAAGCAGCAGTGCTTCACACTTGCACCCTCCCGCCCCCCCACTGTCCCCCCTTCCTCCCAGGGTGCTGGTCCGACAAAACTGCCAGGGTTGGTTTGGTTTCCAGTCCGGCCCTGAATGCAGCTGCCTTGTGGCGAATGATCCAGCGTTGAGTCCATATGTTCCAGGAGGGAAAGGTTTCTTACTGTGGTTTCTAGTCTGAAGGTGTTGGGGCTGTAGTTGGACAATGGATGGAAGATAAGGAAATGAGTCTTGCATTTGCATCAAGAACTCTACAGGATGCTGGAACCAAATATAGACCATCGGGCATGAGGCGTTGTGTGTGGGCAGTCCAGAAGTTTAAAACATATCTTTGGGGAACCTCTTGTGATGGATACAGCGGTCATAAACCTTTGGTGTATCCTTTAAGTGGCAATGGGCAGGGAAAGGTTCAGCAGGCTTAGTGATACCCCTATCCAAGTTACAGGAGTATGACGTGCGTATAAAATAGATTCACAGGAGTATGACGTGCAGATACAATAGATTTACAGGAGTATGATGTGCGTATAAAATAGATTCACAGGAGTATGACGTGCAGATACAATAGATTTACAGGAGTATGATGTGCGTATAAAATAGATTCACAGGAGTATGACGTGCAGATACAATAGATTTACAGGAGTATGATGTGCGTATAAAATAGATTCACAGGAGTATGACGTGCAGATACAATAGATTTACAGGAGTATGATGTGCGTATAAAATAGATTCACAGGAGTATGACGTGCAGATACAATAGATTTACAGGAGTATGACGTGCAGATACAATAGATTTACAGGAGTATGACGTGCAGATACAATAGATTTACAGGAGTATGATATGCAGATACAATAAGTTCAGAACAGCAGAAACGTTTGTGCCGCTTGTCTTTCTTGCCCCCATTGTCTGATGTTCAGACTCAAGATATTGATAAGGAAGCTTGTGAATGTGTGGGGGCTGTCATGGATGCTGAGTGTGTGTCTAAGGATTCCATTTCAGAGGATGGCTGGGGAGCTGCTATATGACGTGATACAGTTTTACAGACAGTTTTCGGGTACATATGGGAAGGTTGGCCTCCTACTGAAATCGTCCTTGTGTTTTCAAGAGCGTTGCTCAGGTTTCCTCTGAATTGCGCGTGAGAATGGGACCTGCGTAAGGAATGGACTTTTCAAACCGCATGTGGAGTTGTGAGAACTCATTATCAAGATTGCCCAGGAGGGACATTTAGGTATTTCGGCCACATGGGACAATACTGCTGGTGGGCCTCAATGTATAGTCAGGCTGGATCTTTAATTAATGTTTGTCCACAATGTATTGTGTCTGATAAACATGAGAAAGTAGCTGAGGAACCTCTTCATACTGTACCTTCGCCAGAAGGTCCATCGGATAAGGTGGCATGTGACTTTTTGGGACCTTTTCACATTTTATTTTCGGATAGCAAGTTTTTAATCGTATTTGCTGATTATTTTTCAAATGTATACATTTTGCTTTAATGCTATGCATTCTACCCGAAATGGGACACCATCGTTTAAAATGTGATTTATCTGCAAGGTTCACCAAAGGAAATTGTAACTGACAATTATATGATATTAAAAATCTTCAGGTTCCTTTATATGGTCTGTCTGCCAATGGTTTTATATAAAGAGAAAAATAATTTGAAAGGAAGGTGTCCAGACAGCTCTGTCTCCTGGGTTTGATGTCAGGAGGTTTGTTGTAATGTACATCCCAGTCTGTACCAGTCCCTTCCCTCTTATATCCCCCTCCTCCTTCCTAATAGAGGTGATGTAAGGTTGTATTATCTTGTCAGCATTTCAACTGTGTATCTCTGTGACTGGATTCATGATGGTGGATAAACATATATCTGAAAAAAGTACAGTATGTGCTTGAAGACTTACAACACTGGCGACGAGGATCAGCTGTGAGTGGGCAGCCACACCTTCACCCCCTATAGAGTGCCCAGATAAGAGCCAAAAGAAGAAATTCCCATACGGAACCTCTCCCGTTTGGATCTCATGGACTCTCTCCTTAGGTTGTTGTATATATAACACTGGACAGACCATCGCTATCACCGCGCTGCGTTTTATCACAGCTTCCAACTGCCTTACCGCCACTGCTGCCTCAGCGCCACTGCTGCCTCAGCGCCACTGCTGCCTCAGCGCCACTGCTGCCTCACCGCCACTGCTGCCTCACCGCCACTGCTGCCTTACCGCCACTGCTGCCTCACCGCCACTGCTGCCTCACCGCCACTGCTGCCTCAGCGCCACTGCTGCTGCAGCGCCACTGCTGCCTCACCGCCACTGCTGCCTCACCGCCACTGCTGCCTCAGTGCCACTGCTGCCTTACCGCCACTGCTGCCTCACCGCCACTGCTGCCTCACCGCCACTGCTGCCTCAGCGCCACTGCTGCCTCAGCGCCACTGCTGCCTCACCGCCACTGCTGCCTCAGCGCCACTGCTGCCTCTCCGCCACTGCTGCCTCACCGCCACTGCTGCCTCACCGCCACTGCTGCCTCACCGCCACTGCTGCCTCACCGCCACTGCTGCCTCTCCGCCACTGCTGCCTCACCGCCACTGCTGCCTCACCGCCACTGCTGCCTCACCGCCACTGCTGCCTCACCGCCACTGCTGCCTCAGCGCCACTGCTGCCTCTCCGCCACTGCTGCCTCACCGCCACTGCTGCCTCTCCGCCACTGCTGCCTCACCGCCACTGCTGCCTCACCGCCACTGCTGCCTCAGCGCCACTGCTGCCTCAGCGCCCCTGCTGCCTCACCGCCACTGCTGCCTCAGCGCCACTGCTGCCTCACCGCCACTGCTGCCTCACCGCCACTGCTGCCTCACCGCCACTGCTGCCTCACCGCCACTGCTGCCTCGCCGCCACTGCTGCCTCGCCGCCGCCACTGCTGCCTCAGCGCCACTGCTGCCTCGCCGTCACTGCTGCCTCGCCGCCACTGCTGCCTCGCCACCACTGCTGCCTCACCGCCACTGCTGCCTCAGCCCCACTGCTGCCTCAGCCCCACTGCTGCCTCGCCGCCACTGCTGCCTCGCCGCCACTGCTGCCTCAGCCCCACTGCTGCCTCAGCCCCACTGCTGCCTCAGCGCCACTGCTGCCTCAGCCCCACTGCTGCCACTGCTGCCTCGCCGCCACTGCTGCCTCAGCCCCACTGCTGCCACTGCTGCCTCGCCGCCACTGCTGCCTCAGCCCCACTGCTGCCTCAGCGCCACTGCTGCCTCAGCGCCACTGCTGCCTCACCGCCACTGCTGCCTCAGCGCCACTGCTGCCTCGCCGCCACTGCTGCCTCGCCGCCACTGCTGCCTCGCCGCCACTGCTGCCTCGCCGACACTGCTGCCTCAGCCCCACTGCTGCCTCGCCGCCACTGCTGCCTCGCCGCCACTGCTGCCTCAGCCCCACTGCTGCCTCAGCGCCACTGCTGCCTCAGCCCCACTGCTGCCTCGCCGCCACTGCTGCCTCAGCCCCACTGCTGCCTCAGCCCCACTGCTGCCTCGCCGCCACTGCTGCCTCAGCGCCACTGCTGCCTCACCGCCACTGCTGCCTCAGCGCCACTGCTGCCTCACCGCCACTGCTGCCTCAGCGCCACTGCTGCCTCACCGCCACTGCTGCCTCACCGCCACTGCTGCCTCACCGCCACTGCTGCCTCAGCGCCACTGCTGCCTCACCGCCACTGCTGCCACTGCTGCCTCACAGCCACTGCTGCCTCACCGCCACTGCTGCCTCAGCGCCACTGCTGCCTCACCGCCACTGCTGCCTCACCGCCACTGCTGCCTCACCGCCACTGCTGCCTTAGCGCCTCATGCCACCTAAGCTGCGCTCCTTGTCTGTGGTACCACAGTGTGACGGGGCCGGCGACACAGGTCTTGTTCGCCGGAGCCCACCCTCCCTTGGAAACAATGGACAGAGCTATTTGAGTCTTATTTAATTGCTGTAGAAGGACGTAAGATTTATGAAAACTTGCCTCACCCTGAAGATGAAGAAAATGAGGATGAATCAGATGCTCAACTGACTGTCTATCAAATTAATTTTGATAAACTTCAAGAACACTTTGGAAAAATAATCAGCGCACTGTTGGAAACACAGACATTATTCACTAAGTTGCAAAGTAAAGCAGAAAAGGTGACTCCGTACATAGCTGCTGTCAGAGGTTTATCTAATACTTGTGAATCAGGCACATTGAGGGGCTCTTCAATCCGTGGTCAGCTGGTAAAGTGCATAAATAATTCAAGAGTGCAGCAAACATGACTTGCAGAAATTCATGATCTACAGCATCCGTTAACCTAGCAGTAGGAATTGAACACAATGCGGAATGTATGAAGGAAATGAAAACTAATGCAGAAGGACAACTATCTACCATAGAAGTAAATGCAATTAAAAGACAAGAGTAGCCGGCAAAGTGTCAAGTGGAAGAAGCTATCCAATAACATACAGTCAATGAAAAAAATAAATGCTGCTGTTGCGGAAATGTTCCCTAATAGCTAAGATTCATAGAAAAACGTGATATAAAACCCGGGGTTACAATGGAGATTGGATTTGTCTTGAGGGAATGATGAAAATATGCATTTGTTTCAGAGACAAGAGAACTGTAGGAAAAATATATACTAGAAAAAAGGGTCGAAAATACTTGGGTGGAAACACCAAAAATAATTGATAATGAAGCTTGACCCAAACAAAACTGAAGCAGTTTTACTAGTAAATCCCTCCAGGGTTGGAGAAGAAATGTGTAAAGAGTTCCCTGATGTATTCTCAGAGATGTTGGGATTGTTAAAGAATAAAAAATTTGCAAACATTTGTGACAAGAATTTTCAATTCTATTAAGGACACGGAGGCGAGGATTATGCTTCTCATTTCTTTACTTCTTTTTTCATCAGCCAATCAAAACAAAAGTTTCAGTAATACTACATTACCCATGATACCACCATATCACATGACAAACCATAGAGCGTAGTCCTATATAAGCCCCAACCAAGGTCTCAGTGTCCTCTTTCTTTGAATAAATCCAAAACAGTTAAGAAAGTTCCAACCATAACTCGTGAAATATGTAGATTCAGCTCCATGAGGAAAATCTTCTCCAATGAACCCAAATGGGGCCCAACAGGGGCTCAGCTCAGGGCGCCGCATCCAACGGTAACAAAAATTCGACCACTGTTCGGTCAAAGCAGGTCTGTTTTCATCAAACCACGATTTGCTTGCACGTGAAAATTCTTGTCACGAATGTTTGCAAAGTTTTTATTCTATGTCAGGACCGGAGGCTCCGATTATGCTTGTTCAAAGCTTAGCCACCACCACAGAAGCCACATCTACAATCGGTTTAGAATAAAAAGTCTTGAAAGTGGTCTCTGACGAACAATCAGCAGAATTCATGATATCAGTGAGACTGACCCCAATGCAAAAGATTTTGAGGCATAGCCCCTCGAGCCGAGGGCTCCAAATTTTTAAACATCAATTCCTGCTTCACCCATAAGCCAATGAACCCATCTCGCCAGGGTGGCTGAAGTCACTGGGCGAAAAGGCTTCTGTGATGCGATCAACAATTGACCCTTCATATCTGTACGAAACTCAACCGTTCTCACCTTATACGCTTTCAACTATTGTACTACACATAGTTTGGGGTTATACGGCAAAGCTGGATAAGAAACCAACGAGGTATTGCATGTAGTTCGTCTAGAAATGGAGAATGTAACCCCTTCCGGGGAAAAATCTACGTCCCGCTAACTCCAGAGCGCGGATATCTGACAGTCTTTTACACGAAACAAGGCAAAGTAACATTGTCAGTTTGGTGGATAGTTGTTTTCTTGATAAATATTGATTGGATGGCCTTGCCTCTAAGAATCGTAGAACGATGGACACATCCCATAAAGTAGAATATTTTGGACATGGGGGACGGACCCTCCAAATGCCCCTCAAATGTTTGCACACCAAGGGGTGTTCTCCCACCGGTTTGCCCTCCACCGGATCGTGACCTGCAGAGATGGCTGACAAAAATTATTTACAGTTCTGAGGGCTCAAACGTTAGCAATTTAGGTTGTGCCGAAGGGTCTACATGACGCTCCTTTCGTGAGCGTTTGCTAGGCTTGGGGTCGTCCTCCTGGTCAGATGTGTGGCCGGACGAGGGGTCCTCGTCGTCCTCCTGAAAGGACTCTGCCGGCGCCGCCTCCGGAGGAGCATTATGCTCATTGGCCAGTCTGGAGTAGTCTGCTGCGTGGGGGCCCTTGGGAACCCTCCCACTGGGTTTGGCCCGCAAAGGAGGGGTGGGGATCCAGCCTTGTTGCTGTGCGTAGCCACACAGGTGGCGCTTCAAAGGTTCTATGGCCCGGACTAGGGCCCTGATAACAGAGTGCTGCACCCCTGCATCCAGTGCATTAACAAAGTCCTGCTCCAAAGACCCAGAGGGTTCTTCTTCAAAGTACTCTTCCTCATAATATTCTGCCATGATATCAGCCTGCTGTGCCACAATAGGATCCCAGCAGATGAAAACTAATGACCCAAAGGGGGTGGTTATTCCCCTGATCAGGAGCAAAATAGGGGGAGTGGAGCTAACCCAGGCAAGCCAATCAATAATCAAATATATATCTCTATATAAGGTGGAGGGAGGGCTTGCCAAGCCACTTTAGGCAAAGCCTATGCTTATTTGTACTACCCTACAGCAGTTAAACAAGCAGGGCGTCAGCAGGAGCCGTCACGAGGGTCCAGGATCAACTGAGCAGTTATACGCTGCTCCGGTGTTCAATTAAAGCCTTCTGACATTCGAAGGCACCTAATATGGCCGCCGCGCATGCGCGCAGCCGACTGCTCATAGAATACAGAAAGAGGACTGCACGTCAGGCAGAGGTGCATCCTCGCTCCCTTCTCCCTCTCCACCAAAAATAGACAGGGGCGCAGGGCGCCCGTCGGGAGGCGATGCGCTCCCAAGAAAGGAAAAAATTAGTCCGCGAGCGCTGAACAAAGAAGGGGTGTGTGCTTAAGGGGAATCGAACCCTGCGTCCCAAGGTGAAACAGCAGCACTATAGCCACGAGGCTAATTTGGATTCTTAATCAAACACGGGGAGAAAAAACAGTATAGAAACAACAAGCCAGAAAGAATAACAATGGCTATGTAATCCGCTAAGTGCGTAGTCTCGCAATAAGCAATAAACAATAAACATCCATTAGCATTTAGAGTATAGATATAAGTGAAAAACACTTAACTGGCTGTGGAGCAGCAAAGAGAAAGGACACTGAGACCTTGGTTGGGACTTATAGAGGGCTATGCTCTATGGCTTTTCATGTGATATGGTGGTATCATGGGTATTGTAGTATTACTGAAACTTTTGTTTTGATTGGCTGCTGAAAAAAGTAGTAAAGAAATTAGAAGCATAATCGGAGCCTCTTGCCCTGACATAGAATTATCAACACCACATTCATCTGAAATCCAATGACAAACCTATAGTACATACGGTCAGACCTAAACCTTACCTGTTAAATGCACCACTCAAGGAGGAAACAGACAAGCTACTTAGCTTGAATGTAATCGAACCTATTGAAAGTTTGGAATGCCTGGCACCCATTGTTATAGCCATAAATCCACAAATAGACAAATTAGACTTTGTGTTGACCATTGCGGCTTAAATTTGAATATATAGGTTGGCAGGCACCTCTTGTCCTGTATTCATAAAGTATTAACTTTCATAAAAGATGCCTCATTTTTCAATATTTTAGACTTATCTGTGGCGTATCACCAAGTCGAATTAGATTTACCATCCAGACACCTCACATCGTTCACCACACCCTTAGGGGCCTTCCAATATAAGTGCATGCTGTTTGGTCTTGCGTCGGAGGCATCTGTTTTCCAGAGAATCATGCAGCATTTGCTTCAGGGTATCCTTAGATATTAGAGAAGTGTTAAAAAGACTCAGAAATTCAGGACTAACCATAAAAAATGAAAAATGCCACACTGAAATAAAATCTGTAGAGTACCTTGGTCATATCATATCCCAAGAGGGCATTAAACCCAAGTGGGATCTAGTGGAATCAATAAAGGAAGCACATGTTCCCTCCAGCAAGAAGAACTCAACTCTTTCCTGGGGCTCGTAAAGTTCTACTCAAAATGTGTCTAGAATTTTGCAACCATGGTAGACCCATTACATAACCTACTAAAGAACAAAGTTCTGTGCATGTGAGAAAGTAAGTGCCAGGATGCGTTTTATAGCATCAAATTGGCCATCCTTAAAATCTGACCCAAACAAACCCACTCTACTCACCACTGATACCAGCAACAAAGGGCTGGGAACTATGCTTACACAAAAATAGATGGAACAGAACACATTGTAGCCTTTGCGTCTAGAGCCGTAAGGGTAGCTGAACTCAGGTATTCCGTTGTAGAAAAAAGGGGCTTCAGCTTGCTATTATGCAGTTAACCAATTAAGATTTTTTCTATTGGAAATTCCATTCAACATTAGGATTGACCATAAACCTTGAATTTATGCATTTACCACAAAAAGGTCAGACAAGACAACACCTAGAGTTTCTCGCTGGGTACTTGGCCTACAAGAGGTTAACTTCAAGATGGAGTACTTACCTGGGTCTCAAAACAGGGCTGCTGATTATCTCTCCCGTAATCCCCTGAAAGGTAACAATGAAGCCTTGGAAGAGATTTCAGAGGATTTCTTCTTGAAAGTAACATTACCCAGCCTAAATCCCAACGAAGACAAGAAAAGCATGATTGAAGAGCAAGATTTGGAAACTCTTCTCACCTATATCCATGATGGTTGCCCTGAAAATAAACATGAATTGCTAAGTTCAATAACAAACTATTGGGAGGTAAGATTGGAGCTAAGTGACTCTGGGAACTATACATGCTGCAGGGAAGAGATTATTTCTTCATGAGGGTTGAGGCAAAGTGACCAAGATCAATAAGATCTTGGACACAAAGGCCATCTTGTAGTCTTACAAAAAATAAGATACAGTTTGATTACTGATGGCCCAACCTGGACACCATGATCGAAAATGTAGTCAAAATCTGCATTAATTGATAAAGCTCTTAGAAGAAGAACCCCCCTCCCCGTTCCCTGTAGAAGTTCAAGTAACCAATGGGTTCAGTTAGCTTTGGATATTATCAGGCCAATAATTTTCATATCATTGAGGGAACGTGTTGTGTTAGTTGATTATCACACACTTTGGAAAGTAACCAAATGTGTTCACAAGAGATATTAATTCGTTTTTTGAGGAACACCTCCTCGGAAAAAGGTGTACCAGAAGTCCGTAATACGGATAATGGTGGAGAATTTACTTCTATCCAAATGCAAGATTTCCTCATGAAATATCTATAAAACATCTTAAGACAGCCCTGTGCTGTACAAGTGCAAATGAGATGGTTGAACGCATAAATCGGATGATAAATGACTGTATGCAGCCAGCAGAAATTGCTGCTGCTTTACCCGCTGCTGCTGCTGACCCCGGTCAGGAGTTCGAGGCCCTCCTCCACCCGCAGGCTCCTGCCTGCGCCTCATCCCTGGTGGTCTAGTGGTAGAGCTCTGCTGCTTGACTACCCTTTCTGTCTCTCTTTCTGTTTTTTCTTTCTGTTTTATTTTTTCCTGCTTCTGCCTTTTGCTTTTCTTTCCTTTTTCTCCAATTTTGCTTCGTCGTCGCCCCTGCGATCCCCCGCAGCCCCACCCCTCTCCTGTGACTCTTCCCACATTTTCCTGCCCCCCAGCTGTCCAGCCCCCCGCAGCACTACTTAATGGCGGGCAGTCGCGCCAAAGGCAAGCTCGTCTGCGCCCATCCACGCCTGGAGCACGCCCAGCGCCAGAGACCCTGGTTCTCAGACCTTCCACCACTACGATGCCAGCACCCTCCTCACCCTTAACTCAGAACACCACACCACCTACCACCTAGCATCGCTGCTGAAGGAGACCCATGGACCCTTCTCCTGCCGGAACTGCAGCCACACCTTCACCCACGCCAATGAGCCAGCTTCTCTCGCTGCCCAGCCAACCAACAGTGCACCCGTCCGGCTCAACTGCATCCTCCTCAACGTGCGATGCTTCCACAAGCACACCACAGATATCTGGAACCTCCTCGAGGCCGCCTTTCCTGACATTGCCTTCCTCACGGAAACCTGGACCAACCCCAGTTCTGGACCAGATATCGCCATTGCCATCCCAGATGACTACAAAATCACCTGCAAGAACTGCACCGACCGACCAGGAGGAGGCATCGCCATCATACACAGGAACACCCTCCGACTGGCCACTCACTCAAAAGACTGAACAATAAGCATGGAACATCTCCAATTCCAGATCCAGACCAACCCAAAACCTCCCTCCACGGCACCCTTGTCTATAGGCCCCAATGCCCCCTCCCACCCTTCACCGACTCCATCGTAGACCTCATCACACCCCAGGCTCTCGCATCAACCAAATACATCCTATTTGAAGACCTCAACTTCCACCTGGACATCCCAAGTGACCAGAACACTGCCTCCCTACTAGAGAACCTTGCCAGCTTTGGACTCAAGCAGCAGGTGACCGCACCGACCCACACAGCCAGACACACGCTCGACTCCGTTTTCTCCGCCAGCGGGAACATCACCTACAGCCACACCACCAAACTCCTCTGGACCGACCACCACTGGTTGCACTTCCCTTTCAACATTCCCACCACACACCACCGACCTCATCGCCCCCCCGCGCAGCTGGAACAAGGCCACTGAAGAACGTCTCGTCGACCTCCTCGGCACGACCACTCTGCCAGCACCAACAGACACCAACACTGCAGCTCCCAACCTGCACCGATGGATCTCCAACAACGCCGACACTCTGGCACCCTTCAAGAAAACACCAGGCAAGCAACACTCAAAGAAAGCCAGCTGGTTCACTCACGCCCTCCACGAGTCCAGACACTCCTGTCAACAGCTCGAGAAGAGATGGAGGAACAACAAAATCCCAGAAACCCACGCAACCTTCAAATCCGCGGTCAACTCACACCACAAAGAAAATTGCCCTCCAGCACAGAATAAACGCCAACGCGCACAACCGCAAGGAACTCTTCACCATCGTCAAGGAGTTCACCAGGCCCAACAGTGAGACCACAGATGTCACACCCTCCGAAGACCTCTGCAACAAACTCGGCACCTTCTTCCACCACAAGATCAGGCAGATCTACAACAGCTTCGACACCCAAGACCCCGCTACAACGCCCCTCACCACCGCACGCAACCACGCCGCACCCCAAAAGATCTTGCTAAACTGGACTTCGCTTACCACAGAAGACACACTCAAGACCATGAAGAACATCCACTCTGGCGCTCCATCGGACTCTTGCCCGTATCACATCTTCCATAGAGCAGCAGCCTCCATCGCTCCCCAGCTTCGCCGCACCATCAACTGCTCCATCGAAACCACCACCTTCCACGTCAAATGGAAACACGCCGAGATCAACCCCCTGCTGAAGAAACCACCCGCCGAACCGACAGACCGCAAGTACTTCAGACCCATCTCCCTCCTCCCTTTCCCTGCCAAGGTCATCCAGAAGGCCCTCAATGCCCAACTCTCCGAGTTCATCGAAGAGAACCACATCATGTACATCTCTCAATCCGGCTTCCAAAGTAACCACAGCACTGAGACCGCACCCCTTGCTGCCACCGACGACATCTGTTCACTCCTCGACCAGGGCGAAACCGCAGCCCTCATCCTACTGGACCTCTCGGCTGCTTTCAACACCGTTTCCCACCGCACCCTAATCACGAGACTCCACGAAGCCAGCATTTGTGACAAGGTACTGGACTGGATCCTCTCCTTTCTGAGCAGCCGAACTCAGTGAGTCAGACTAGCCCCGTTCCTCTCAGAACCTACAGGGATCAGCTGCCGAGTGCCCCAGGACTCCTCCCTGAGCCCCACCCTCTTCAACGTCTACATTGCTCCCCTCGCAGCCATCGTCAGAAGCCACGGACTCAACATTATCTCCTATGCTGATGACATCCAGCTGGTAATTTCCCTCACCAACGAACCCACAGCCGCCAGAACCAACTTTCACAATGGAATGAAGCCAGTTGCCACTTGGATGCAAGACAGCTGCCTCAAGCTCAACTCGGACAAGACCGAAGTACTCATCCTGGGATCCGCCCCCTCAACCTGGGATGACTCCTGGTGGCCCGCCACACTAGGAACCCCTCTGAACCCTACGGACCACGCATGCAACCTCGGCATCATACTGGACTCTTCGCTCTCTATGAACCGCCAAATCAAAGCAGTATCCTCTTCCTGTCTCCACACACTCCGCCTGCTTCGAAAGACCTTCAGATGGATCTCCACAGAATCCAGAAAGACGGTCACCCACGCCCTCATCACCAATAGACTTGACTACGGCAACGCACTCTACGCCGGCGTCACCCAGAAACAGCTCAAGTAACTACAAAACGTCCACTTCGCTGGAGCCAGACTGGTCCTTGACATCCCACACCACAGCCACATGACACAACACCTCCAACAACTCCACTGGCTCCCTATCAACAAGAGAATCACATTCAAGCTCCTCACACATGCCTACAAGGCCTTCCACGACGTAAGACCAGAGTATCTGAACCATCGCCTCGCTTTCCACACACCCATCAGACAACTCCGCTCCGCCCAACTCGCCCGGGCCTCCATCCCACGAATCCACAAGAGCAGGACCAGAGGAAGATCCTTCATCTACCTCCCCGCCAAGACCTGGAACACTCTACCCCTCCACCTCAGGCAATCTGCTTCGTTGACCCAGCTCAGGAAGGACCTCAAGACCTGGCTCTTCGACTGAACCTCCATACCTGATGGATCAGCAGCCCCCCGCCCCCACCCACCCCCGAGCACCTGGAGACCCTCGCGGGTGAGTAGCCGCGCTTCAAAAAACCCCGGATTGATTGATTGATTGATTGAGAGATGATGCATGTTCCTATTGCAAGGGCTCTACAGGAACCTGTATGGGCCTACCGTACTGCTACAAATATACTGTTACAGGAGTGTCACATCTTTTGCTTCTCTCAAAGGTAGAAAGTCAAGAACAAAAATGACAATGTATTGGTTTAAAAGGGAAATTCGTATCACTGTGAATAGAGAACACATCATGAAAAAGATAAAGACCCATAAAAGAAATAAAACGAAAGTTACGATTAGCACAATTGTGTCAACGCGAGGAAGGGGATTGGGTGAGAGTAAAATTACCAGAAAAAAACTTTCTTTAATCTGTAGAATGTTCCTTTGAACTGTTTCATCATTTAAAATGTATTTATGTGTTCTGGTTGCCATGGTTCTCGGAGAGAGGCAGGCAGCTCTTCAACCGACTCACCATGGTTCTCTCTACATAAATAAAAGTTATTAAAAAACTTGAACCTTTCTATGATCTTTATCCTCAGCCATCCCTCCTACAGACATGCTGTCGTAACGCATGTTTTACATCGCATAATTATTTATGATGCATACATTTGCTGCGCAGGAAATGTAAATTGGTTGAAAATTATGCCTTGGCACACAATCTCTATGTATATCAGTGTTGTACTATACTATGTAAATTCGCGTTCTAACATTATACTGTGTAAATTCACGTTCTAACAGTATACTATGTATATCCGCATTTTAACAGTATACTATGTAAATCCTCGTTGTAACAGTATACTATGCTATGCAGGTTTCTAAAGCGCATGGTTACCGGTAGGCTTCTCAGCGCTGGCTAAGACATAGCGTTGCTTCGGGACAAGTGGAGAAGCACAGGGGGGCTATTAATAGGGATATGCTTTTAGCCTTTTTCCGGACTGTGATTCGTTGTTCAGGCATCTTATGGGGAGGGTGTTCCAAAGTTTATGAATGAAATATGAAAAGAACCTACCGCCCCATCTAGCCTTGTGATTTCTAGGTACCTTCATGAATTGACCCGTAGAGGATCTTCGAGCCCTACTTGGGGAGTCGGGGGTCAAGAGTGCCCTTATCATAGTTGGTATTTTGGCGTTAAGCCCTCTATGTGCCAGACAGAGGGGTATATTTACACGAACTGGCACATCGCTGTTTTCTGCAGTGGTGCACCAAACAAATTACCGCCACTGTACCAGCCGCTGCCTGTGCAGGTAAGAGCAGTGGGGCCTGGTGGGGGGGGGGGAAGATTTCGACAGACGATGACGAGGGAAAATTAATTAATTATTTAATTCTCCCTCGTGATCGTCTGTCGAATCCCGCCAACCCGGCCCCACTGCCCCACCGCTCTTACCTGCGTGGGCCGCGGCTGCACTGCACGGCAGATTCTAACTTACATTCTTAATTTACAATACGGCGCTCCATGGCGTAAGGAAGAGGCAGCAGTTGTAAAAACTGACTGTTGTGTGCCATGTCATAAAAAAAATACACGCTATGAGGCATTAGTGACGTTCAGTCAATTAGCAACTAGAAAATAAACGCTAACCATCCTAGCGTCACTTTTGTGCGCTTAGAGGGCAACAAAAAAAACCCAGCTAAATGAGAAAAAAAATACACTTACCTGAAAGCAGCAATGGAGCTTTCAGGAGTGAGCACAGCCCAGGACAACGACCCCAGTCAGGATGACCAGCCAGAGTCCCAGTGGACGAGGAAGAGGAAGTGCAAGTTCAGCCAGGAGGAGAATGAGATCTTGATCACGGAGGTGACATAGCACAAACACCAGCTCTTCTTCAGCTCCAAAGTGTCATTGGGGGGAAAACGACCATAGGGCAGTCCATAGTGGACAGGGTGAACAGTGGTGCCGAAGTCAAGAGGGCAGTGAGTGACTGTAAGAAGCGCTGGCATGATTGCAAGTGCCAGATCTAAGGAGAAACTGGCAACCAATCTCAAGGCAGCATTGCAGACTGGAAGTGATAGTCCACTGTCCCAGGAGGGGATGGATCCCTTGTAGGAGTAGGTGTCCGCAGTCATCTCTGTGGAGTCAGTGGTTGGAGTTGTGGGACAGGACAGTGCTGCCTATGATGTACTGCAGCAGCAACAGGGTAAGTCCCAACAAGGGTCAATGTGGGGAACTACGTAATGTCATGCAGTCCAGGCAGCTATGCCCCAGCTATGCTCTGCGTCACTGTCTGCAGGACCAACGGTAGGCAGCTGCCTCATCAATGGTTAGACATGACATCAATGGAAGGCTCATGGGCATTTTGATAATATGTTGGTGTGGGACAGCACCAGCAAACCTTCTAGCTGTGCTACCCTACGCCAAAAGGAAAGGGCAGGAACGTGTTGTATCTACAAGATACAGCGCATTCCTGTCCTCCCTGCCAGCGCTGGTGCACAAACAGCAGGCGCACGCCAAAGCAGGCGTTGATGCCAGCCAGCTCAATGTGCAGCACCATAGAGGAAAGCACAGGAATGCGTTGTATTTTTTAGTAACCACAGCGCAACCCTACACTTTCCTAATCACACAGCTTGGCGTAGCAAGGTGGATTGTGGCGCTGCGCTGCACCACATGTCTCTGAAATATGCCCCTCTGTCTCACCTGGGGATATGTGGGGATATGTGGGGAATGTGGGCCATGGGAAGTATCTACACAGAGGGACATTTCAAGAGCTACATCCACAGTAGCCTAGAGTAAACTACATGGTGCGCAGCTATCCTGGCATGCAGGCTCAGACCACACAGGTGTCAGCTGCCATGGTAGGCACCACCTGAACTCCGCTCATCTACTAAATATGACTGGGTGTGGGGGTGAATGCAAGTGATGTACACCAGAGGACCATGGGCCAATTTAAAGTGAAATGCTGCAACGCGTCGATGCAAACAAATCCGCTGCGCTGAGCTGCGTCATTGCAAAAAGGCATCGAAGGGCTGTATTTACAGGAATATGTGCCACCCCTGTGCACACGCCTGCGCTGGTGCAAAAAGGACAGCCATGCACCAACACATGGAGCAAGGGTTTCAGTGTAGGCACTCGGCAGTTTTTTACAGTGCCAGTGCAAGAGGAAACACATGGGGTATGCCGTATCCTTGTGAAGACGATGCATCCTTGTGTTTTTGAAATGATGCAGGCTGGCTTTGCTAAACCTTTTGCACCGCCATGGTGTGCCATTCCTATGTGACTATGCCCCTCGGTAGGTACATGTCACCGTTCCCAGCACTACTACCATCTGGGGCGTGGCCTGACTCATACCACTCTTTAACAGACTGCCATGTCAGTCCATTGGATATGGTCACGCATGATGTAGGTGGCATTTGCACATGAGAGTCAATGTATGTTGAGGGTGCCATGACTGTGTGGCAGTAAGTTGGCTGCCAGGACCAAAATCGCAACAACCAGAGGAGGCATGTACACATACAAGTGCATGGATCTGATTAAAACCATGTGTGACACCCTGCGGATGACCAACTCTGGTCCCGATGAAATGGGGTGAGCCTGTGATTGTAATCTGAGTAGTATTACAGGGCCCATCCACTCAGTGTAGGCACACAGTGGTAGTGAGAACAATGCTGAGATCCAGTCATCTGAAAGGGAAATACAGTGTGATTTGCAATCCACACCCTTGCGTAACAGGTGTCTTACGCATCAATGAGGAACTGAAAGTGAAATGCATTGCACCTTGATTGTCAACTTGAATACTCATATCAACATCTAAGAGAGATCAGCAATAGCATTTCTCCATCTCATTGCAGAGGATGAACCCTCAACTCCTGGCCAGCATGCTGTCCCGGACTTCAGCGACGATGGGGATGATGACAACCTGCAAACCATCGACCAGGACACCCTCCAAGAACTCCTGGACTCCATTGGGACCCATCTCCGCACACGAGGAGGGTCAACAACATTGTGGGGTCTCCACATTCCCTGCCTACCAACCAACAGGCACCACCTGCCACCCCACCGAGATCCCTGGACTCCGAGGACCCACAGATTACCTTCCAACGTACTGTGGTAGGAGTCCAATGGGAGTTGGCAGACCAGGTGCGGGTGGGGATGGAGACCCTGGTGGCCACCTTAAAGGGAGTCAGGGGGTGCCTCACTCCCAAAAGGGACAACACTGCAGCCATCAGAGGCACCTACTCTCCGCTCCGTGGCCTCCAGCAGTCCCTGGCTGACATTGCTAGTGTCATAAGGTAGAGGCAGGAAAAAATGCCCTGCCAAAGTGGCACCAGCGTGATGGCCACCCAGCTGGGAGCAATGAGAACCATCTTGGAGTCCATGGAATGGAAGACGACTCCCACTTTGCTGCCATGGCTGCCTGGCACTACAACATTGCTGTTGTGTTACAAAACCAGCAGATCCTCCTCGCTGCAGTGATGTTAATGTTACTGGGATTTATAGAGCGCACGATTACCCGGAGGTGTCTTGCCTAATGTAATGGCACTGCGGGCACTGGACCCACATCTTCCGCCCCTGATATGTGTGTGCCTCCCCCGGCTCTGGCACCTACAACACCACCCTCACGGGAGACACCACACATATCAGAGGAGGAAGAGGTGGATGGCACGTCTTTCCTTGAATCTGTGCCACATACCCAGGGTCTCCTTAGCCCTGTGCTTATGAACATGCCGCGGAAAATCAGCTGCCACTGACCTCATATTGATTTTGCCCTGTTCACCTTGACCATTTGTGGACTGTCAATGTGGCCTATTCTCCCTAATGACATTGTGGTCATCCTCATCACTGAAGCACTCCTCTCCTCCACATGTCCCATGACGCGTTACCCCCATGAACTCTGTCCGGACATCCACTGGCTCTAAACATCTTTTGGGGATTGTTGTCCAATGAACTGTACCTGCGAGCTGCACCATCATTTGCATATGTAAATAAATATACTTAGTACCACCTGCGTGTTGTCTGTCAGTTGGACTCAGGACCAAGTTGACCATTGAGCATTCTGTGAGGCAAAGACACCAACTGCTTGTCAAAGGGACATTTGTTGTTTGGAGTCAGGGACAATGTTAGGCAGTGAGAGTGTAATATATTTGGTGAACTCCATGAAAGTGGTTACTCAAGGTTGCAAGCATGAAGTGCAACAGGTCTCATGCAGTTAATAATAATGGTGAGTGGAGTCACACCATAAGTGCCAGGTCTACCCGTGGATACTAGCAAGCAAACAACATTGGACTGACAAGTAAATGCTACAAGAGTGAGTGTGTACGGGGCAGCCATCAGTGTGTGAATCTAAAAACCTTCAATGTGTTAACCACAACCTCCCTCCAAAGTGTGTTGCATGATGTACCCACATAGAGAAATCGTATGTGAATACATGTGATGCACTGTGTACCATTTCCATCATGCTTGCCACGTGCACTGTTCAACAATGTCTGTAGATAGATAATGTAAAGCCATGACCAACCTGACAAATCCCTGTTCATAGGTAAAACATCTACTCACACAAGTTGCCAAACACTGCTAGCAAAGAAAAATGCATATACATAAGATAACAGAGCACACATGCTAACTCCCACTCAGTAAATCATGAAGGAGACCGGTATGTAGCAAACAATGACATTTAATGTCAATAGAAAAATTAAAATTACTAAAACTACCTTATTTACACTAACTCAGCTAACCTAACCTACACTATCTTATCCTGCATACTATCTAATACTTCTTTAACTTAACCTAGCTTACTCTACACATTTAGCATGTCATGATAGACATCAACAGTCCACCCCCACTTAAGACACGTCTACACACAGGGACAACAGAAACTACACCTAAACATCAACAACCTACAAATCGAATCCTAAACTAACATATATATTTTTGTATGTTTTAAAATGTTGTTTTTTTGGCATTTTGTTTATACATATAGAACACATTAACCCCCCACCCCAAAAAATATACAAAGTACCCCAACCCAATACAATTCTAACCCACCCCTACAACCACTATCCCTACACTATCACTACACTAACTAACCTAAACTAAGCTATAAAGACATTATGCACAACATTAAAACTATATATAGGGGGAAGGCCAGAAAGGCTCCCTGTGGCTACCGTGGCTTGGGTCTTCCCACTGCCTGCTTGAGTTTATGGAGGAGTGTCAGAGCCTGTTTATTCTCTGTTTATTCTCTAAGACAGCCACCTGCAACTTCTAATCTGATATGTCCTTCTTCATGTCCAGTTCACAAGAGCTAGGCCCTCCTGTCGCCTAAGGTGTGGGTCCAGGTGGTTGGGATGGTACGCTGGTGGGGGTGCTGGTGGCTTGGAGGTACCTTTGCTGGAATGTCCATTTCTGCTTGAGAGCCTCTTGTTAAGTGTTGGTGGTCCGAGCGGAAAGCTTCGCCACTTACCCTGAGCCTCCTCTTCCTCATAACACTTCCTCATGGCCCTGGTCACATGTCATCTTTACTGAACATCAGGAGGATCCTCGGCACATCACTATGTGTCACAGGTTAGCTAAGCAGTGTAAGCCAAGGCAGGCCTCATTAATGCGCGACTATTCAGGGGAGGTATGCCAAGGAGGATCATCGGCACATCACTATGTGTCACAGGTTAGCTAAGCAGTGTAAGCCATGGCAGGCCTCATTAATGCGCGACTACCCAGGGAAGGTATGCCAAGGAGGATCAATGGCACATCACTATGGGCCACAGGTTAGCTAAGCTGTGCAGACCATGGCAGGCCTCATTAATGCATGACTACCCAGGGGAGGTATGCCAAGGAGGATCATCGGCACATCGCTATGTGTCACAGGTTAGCTAAGCTGTGTAGACCATCGCAGGCCTCAGTAATGCCTGACTACCCAGGGGAGGTATGCCAAGGTGGATCATCGGCACATCGCTATGTGTCACAGGTTAGCTAAGCAGTGTAAGCCGTGGCAGGCCTCATTAATGCGCGACTACCCAGGGGAGGTATGCCAAGGAGGATCTTCGGCACATCACTATGTGTCACAGGTTAGCTAAGCTGTGTAAGCCATGGCAGGCCTCATTAATGTGTGACTACCCAGTGGAGGTATGCCGAGGAGGAACATCGGCACATCACTATGTGTCACAGGTTAGCTAAGCAGTGTAAACCATGGAAGGCCTCATTAATGCATGACTATCAAGGGGAGGTATGCCGAGGAGGATCATCGGCACATCGCTATGTGTCACAGGTTAGCTAAGCAGTGTAAGCCATGGCAGGCCTCATTAATGCCTGACTACCCAGGGGAGGTATGTCAAGGTGGATCATCGGCACATCATTGTGCGTCACAAGTTAGCGATGCAGTGTAAGCCATGGCAGGCCTCACTAATGCGTGACTACCCAGGGGAGGTACAAAAAAACTCAGCGAAGTTCTGCGAGTGGCGGAGTGCAGAGGGAACTGCAGTTTGTGCTGGATTTCCTGCCGCTCGGGTAGAAATTCTACCAGAGCGGCAGCTCGCGCTCGCGAACTTACCGTTCGCGATCGCGAGCAGGGAAAAAGCTCCGAAGCACATCGCGAAGCGGAGTTTTCTGCACTCCGCGAGCTCCGCGGAGTGCAGAAAACTCTGCAAACTCCGCGAACGGAGCGAAGTTCGCTGTCCAGGCCTACTGTGTAAGCCGTAGCAGGCCTCATTAATGCGCGACCACCAGGGGAGGTATGCCAAGGACGATCATCGGCCCATCGCTGTGTGTCACAGGTTAGCTAAGCTGTGTAAGCCATGGCAGGCCTCATTAATGCGCGACTACCCAGGGGAGGTATGCCAAGGGCGATCATCGGCACATCAATGTGCGTCACAGGTTAGCTAATCTGTGTAAGCCATGACAGGCCTCGTTAATGCCTGACTACGCAGGGGAGGTATGCCATGGAGGATCATAGGCACATCACTGTGCGTCACAGGTTAACTAAGCAGTGTAAGCCATGGCAAGCTCTTAATGCCTGACTACCCAGGGGAGGTATGCCAAGGAGGATCTTCGGCACATCGCTAAGTGTCACAGGTTAGCTAAGCAGTATGAGCCATGGCAGGCCTCATTAATGCGTGACTACCAAGTGGAGGTATGCCAAGGAGGATCATCGGCACATCACTGTGCGTCACAGGTTAGCTAAGCAGTGTAAGCCGTGGCAGGCCTCATTAATGCGGGACTACCAAGGGGAGGTATGCCGAGGAGGATCATCGGCACATCGCTATGTGTCACAGGTTAGCTAAGCTGTGTGAGCCATGGCAGGCCTCAATAATGCCTGACTACCCAGGGGAGGTATGCTGAGGAGGATCATCGGCACATCGCTATGTGTCACAGGTAAGCTAAGTAGTGTAAGCCGTGGCAGGCTTCATTAATGCACGACTACCCAGGGGAGGTATGCCAAGGAGGATCATCGGCACATCAGTATGTGTCATAGGTTAGCTAAGCAGTATGAGCCATGGCAGGTCTCATTAATGCGTGACTGTAGGAGAGTAGGATCTGCTTCTTATAGTTACCCCCACTTTTTGCTGATATTTCACTGTTTTCGACTTAGTCTGACTGGGATCCTGCTATTCAGGACCCCAGTCTATCTTCTTTCTCCTCTAAATTGATTACATGTACATTAGGTACATTCCAGATTGGATTCTGGGGTACCCTTATAAGTCCCTAGTATATGGTATACTATGTACCCAGGGCTTAGGTACCCCAGAGGCCTCCCAGGGGCTGCAACATGTATTATGCCACCCCTGAGAGACCATTTAAAATGACACCACAGGTCTGCTACTGCAGCCTGTGTAAGGTGGTGCATGCACCCCTTACTTAGATATAGGTTCACTATATCTATCCTAATCACTGCACATATAAACCTATCAGTCACCCCTATAGCAGGACTTATCAATCCTGAAGGCAGGGTGCTGGGTTTTATGTGAGAGGGTGCCCATGCATGAGAAGAGCCCCTCTGCAGCCTTCGGAACATATTCTCCGGGGTTGTTTGTGATGCAGCCAACCATATATACTTAAGTGCATTATAACCTCGCGGTAAATGCTAACTTTAAAATGGCTGCATGGAAACATGTCGTGTTTGGTGTCAAACACCTTGGAATCATACCTCCACACCAGTAACTGGTGTGGGAGGTATGATTCCACCCTCCTAGAGGGAGAAATATGACAACACCGGTACACCCGGTACCTGCTTCACAGAACCCTGGCATCACAAAATGGATGCTGCCAGCGACAGACACGAGTCTGCCCTCCTGCTGCTGGACAAAACTCCGGCAGGGGAAGGCTTGACAATTGGTTTCCTGTCACAGGGAGGTGTGACCACCTCCCAGACAGGCTTTAGTGTATTGGGGCTGGGTGGGTACACTCTCAGAGTGCTTTGATGTCTGCACTGGGGGCACATTTGGTGTCCCTGTGCATAGTCCAGCTCAAACCGGTTGCAGGAGCCATTTGCTCCTGCTCTGGTGCGAAACTGGACAAAGGACATGGGTGTAGCCACCCCTCTGTCCTGACCCTCCCATAGGTGGCTCCCCAGAGTTTGTCCCACCCCTTCCTTGGGTATAAAGTAGGAATCCCTGACTACAGGACTTTAGATATTACCCGGACTAAACTCTGCTACAGAAACCAAGTAACCTTCGACGATCTACGCTTTGCTGGATGACTGAAGAATCTCCCTTGGAGTAAAGGAGTTACTCCCCTGCTGAGCAGGCACCTAAACGCATCTGACCGGTTTGCATCTATGAAGCTCCCGAAGGACTTCGAAGATTTCTGCAACACAGGAGGTGGGTTCCCAAGGTCTCCGAGGTTGATCTGCGCTCTCAGAAATTCTAAGGCCCGTATCCCTCGTGGGGACCGTGAAACCCGTACCCCTGGGCACCGTGTACATTTGCAGCAGCATATGCTTTTCGGCAATCCCTGAAGCTGTGCTTTGGGCTACTTGTAGTCCTAACCCCGAACAGCGATTCCACTGAAGATTACTGGCCTACACTCCACGAGTGTTCCGTGGGCTGGTATTTGGTGATTCAGCTCGAGGTCCCTTCGCGATCCCTGGTCCGTTGGCCTGTGGGGCCCTGAGAAGGCAACTTTAACTTTCAGTGGGCTTCCCTGGTTGCTCCAGACGTGCCCTGACCCTCCATTGCTTGGGGAGTCCCCAGGACCTTGCTGGTCTCGCAGAAGCATCTTTCCTCTGACTGCGTGGGTTGCAGTTGCCAAGGCTTGTTGGTATTCAATCCGGACACTGACCCCCCAGCACTCGACATCCTTCGTGGAACAGCTCGAATCCGGACTGTGGTCATCGCAGACATCTCCTGGTCCCCGTGGCTGCAGAGTGAAGCTTCACCTCATCGCACCTGAAGCGCCCAACATCGGTGGGCATTCGATTGTTCCGCTCCTGTTCACATGAAGTGACCCAGACTTTGTCCCCTCTGCTTTCAGGTTCTTCACATCTCCGATCCAGGCTTGGATCACACCGGACACTTTTCTTCTCCACGGCAGCAGTACTTTCTCGCATCACGCCATTGAAAACGACGAGGGTTTCCGACACCACTTGACCCCTGTGCACCCGGCTCCTCTGGGATAGGTAACACGGGTACCTCGGTACTCTCAAGGGTGCTGGCCTTAGAACCTTCTATGTTTAGCTGGGTTTGCTTGAAGTCCTCTCCTAAGTGTCCTTAATCTGTAAAATTCCAACCTCGACTTTCCCATAGAGTTGTACGGAGCTCGCGTCTGTGTTCCCACACTGCACCCGTCCTCCGTGGGTCCCCTGTGTCACTACCTTGGGTGGTTCCTTGGGGTCCCAGCGATTCTACGTGCTCTAGGCACTGTGTCTAGTCAAGTCGTGGTTCTTATACCACTTTCTTAGTATATGGTTCGGTCTCCCCCTGGAGCCCGCTGGGTATTGTGCTATTTACTGTCGTTCTAGTGATTTAATATTGTGTATCTTGTTCTCTAATCTCATAAAGAGGTTAGTAGAGAGTGTTTAGTAATAAATACATATGTTTTATATACACCTGGTGTGGTTCTCCTTTCATTTGGTCATTCAGGAGGTTATATACTGGTGAAACAAGCTGCTTTACATTCCTTCAAGACTTAGCCTGAAGGCTGCTCTCCACAGCTACCACTAGGATAGCTTCCTATAAAGGTTGTCTTTAACCTAATCATCCATAAGGGTCGTTTGGACTGGTGCAAGGTGCCCACTTTAATTAGTGGACAGCATATACCAGGCCAACTTCTCACATTGGTGTGCAGCGGTTGGGATTCAAGCTTGCTATTGTTTTACCAGATAATCTCATTGAGTGGCTAACTGAAAACCACTAAAGGTACTTAGGTACATATAAATCAAGACTAGAATAAAGTAAGTTCTACTGAACTTAGAGTTGGGTAAGTCAAGGGCCTAGCACACCCTTTCTCCAACTCAAGAGAGTTCAGTTCCCACTAGAGTAGGTAGGTGCATACACCACACCACACTAGCATGTCTTCTAGGCCTGAAGCCGGTGGCTCCTTGCCAACTAAGTATGACCATCTCTCATTCCAAGAATTGAGAGCCATGTGTAAATCTAGGAAACTGAAGACAGGGAAAAAACCCCAATACTCAACATCTCATAGAGACTTTGCTTTTAGATGACCTCAGAAAGACTCCAGGGTCTGATGAGGTAGGCAAAGGGGGTGGGGCAGCAGAAGAGGAAAGGACAGGAAGTGAGAACTTCAATGACCTGGACTCTGATGCTTGCCAGGAGTATCAAAATGATTCTAACCTGGGCAATCCAATTCTTCCTGAAGGTGAGGAAGGAGGCCTTAGTGGACCTCTCTTTACCCCACCTGGAAGGGTTAACAGTTTACCAAGAAGATCAAGATCTCCTTCTCAGGAATCTAATCATTCTGGTACATCTGTAGGGAGCTCTGTTTCTCATAAAAGTGAGTCCTCTTATGAGAAGAAGTGCCAACTGCTTGAGTTTGAGAGAGCTAAGCTCAGAATCAAGAGAGAGCAATTGGCCTTAGACAGGGAATCCCATGGAGCTTCAGAGAGCTTCTCAGAAGTTGGGGCTAGAGCCCCATGGTGGCAGCCACAGTGTCCCTAGGAGTAGAGAACATACTCATGACCATAGGAACCTGAACAAGATTGTCCCTCCCTACCAGAGTGGGGATGACATCCACAAATGGATAACTGCACTGGAGAGGGCCTGTAAGGTACAGAGGGTCCCTCAGGAGCAGTGGGCAGCAATCTTGTGGCTCTCCTTTGCAGACAAAGGTAGAGGCAAGCTCCTCACTGTAAGATAAGAGGATGCTGATAATTACAAAGTCCTGAAGAGTGCTCTGATTGATGGGTTTGGCCTAACCACTGAACAATACAGGTTAAAGTTCAGAGACACCCAGAAGGCACAGGCTCAGGACTGGGTTGACTTTGTAGATTGTGCTACTAAGGCTCTGGAAGGCTGGTTACTTGGCAGTAAGGTGTGTGATTTCAAAGGATTGTATAATTTAATCATGAGAGAGCAGATCCTTAATAACTGTCAAAATCAACTGTTGCATCAGTACCTGGTGGACTCTGATCTGACCTCTCCCCAAGAATTGGGCCAGAAGGCAGACAAATGGGTCAGAACCAGGGTGAGGCAGAAGGTTCAGAACCAAGGTGGTGACTCCAAGAAGCAAGATTCTAAAAACTCTGATAAGGGTGGGGAGAAGGGTAAAGACCAGAAGTCTTCTCAAGGGCCCCAAAAATCTGCATCTGGTGGGGATTCACAATCAAAGAAGGGTAAAGGCAAGAAGAAGCCATGGTGTCAAATCTGTAAACAGAAGACCCATTGGACAAGTGATTGTACCAAGTCCAAGGACTCAACTCCAACCACCACTGCCTCTAAGGCAACTGTTCCCCCTAGTTCAGCTCCAAGTGGTGGTGCTCCAAATAAGCGTGTAGTAGGGTTAACCCTGTGATCTGAGATGGACTCTGGCCTAGTCAGAGTTCCAACTCAGGCTATGTTGATCTGTGATGGAGGCATGGATATGGCCTCCTTATTCGTAAACCCCAGTAATCTGGGCAAATACAGACAACAGCCTATAATCAATGGAAAAGAGGCCTTGGCATTCAGGGACACAGGAGCAAGTGTCACAATGGTGACAAAAGATCTTGTGGCTCCTGAGCAAATCATACTTGGTGAGATGTACCAAGTGACCAATGCTAGCAATGTCAGGACAGACCATTCCTTGGCAGTTGTTAATTTTACCTGGGGAGGGGTAACTGGCCCTAAGAAGGTTGTGGTAAGTGCAGACCTCCCTGTTGAATGCTTGTTGGGCAATGATTTAGAAACTTCAGCTTGGGCTGAAGTGGAACTCAGGACTCATGCAGAAATGTTGGGTATCCCTGCAGATGTGTTTGCTATGACCAGGTCACAGGCAAAAATGTCTAACACTGAACAGGCCCTGGATCCTGGAAAAATGGACCAGGCGCCTTCCAAGAGGAGGAGCAGTAGGGTTAAGGCAGTGTCTTCCCCCCTGCCTCAGAATCCAGATCAGTCTCTTGAGGGAGCAGATCTTAGTCCTGAAGAAGGAACTGTCCCAGATGAGCTTGAACCTGATCAGGTTGAGTTCTTGGGGACAGGGGGCCCTTCCAGGGCAGATCTGAGCCAGGAGCAGCTGAGCTGGCCCTCTCTTGAGCCCCTCAGACAGCAAGCTGCTGCTGAGGCTGCTGGGAGTGCTAGTGGGTCCCATAGGATCTACTGGGATGATGGACTCCTTTACTCAGAGTGTAGAGACCCCTAGCCTGGAGCCACCAGGAGGTTGGGTATACCTCTGAAGTTTAGGAGCTTCCTATTGACACTAGCACATGATATCCCATTAGCAGGTCACCTAGGCCAAAACAAGACTTGGGACAGAATTATCCCTCACTTTCATTGGCCTCATATGTCTGAAAACACCAAGGAGTTTTGTCGCTCCTGTGTCACCTGTCAAGCCAGTGGTAAGGCAGGTGGCACTACAAAGGCCCCCCTGATACCACTACCTGTGGTGGGGTTCCCTTTGAGAGGGTAGGGATTGACATTGTTGGTCCCATGGATCCTCCAACTGCATCTGGGCACAGATTTATACTGGTGGTGGACCATGCCACTAGGTATCCAGAGGCAATTCCCCTTAGGACCACCACAGCTCCTGTGGTGGCAAGGGCCCTCCTGGGAATCTTTTCCAGGGTGGGTTTTCCTAAGGAGGTAGTATCAGACAGAGATGCAAACTTCATGTCTAGTTACTTAACTGCTATGTGGAAGGAGTGTGGTGTAAATTACAAATGTATCACCCCTTATCACCCACAATGCAATGGTTTAGTTGAAAGGTTCAACAAAACCCTAAAGGGCATGATTAAAGGTCTCCCAGAAAAGCTTAGGCGCAGATGGGACATACTTTTGCCCTGCCTTCTCTTTGCCTACAGAGAGGTTCCTCAGAAGGGGGTTGGTTACAGCCCATTTGAGCTTCTGTTTGGACATCCAGATAGGGGTCCATTGTGTCTAGTGAAGGAGGGATGGGAGTTACCTCTCAAACCCCTAAACAGGATATTGTGGACTATGTACTTGGTCTCCGCTCCAGGATGGCTGAGTACATGAAGAAGGCAACTAAAAACCTTGAGGCTAGCCAGGAATTGCAAAAGGCCTGGCATGACCAAAGAGCTGTGTTGACTGTTTATCAGCCAGGACAGAAAGTATGGGTGTTGGAGCCTGTGGCCCCAGCAGCCCTCCAAGACAAGTGGAGTGGCCCCCATACCATTGTTGAGCAAAAGGGAGAGGTTACCTACCTGGTGGACCTTGGAACTCCCAGGAGCCCCCATAGGGTGCTCCATGTCAACAGGCTCAAACCATATGTTGACAGGGCAGACATGGGCTTGCTCATGGCTACTGATGAGGGACAGGAGGAAGAGAGTGATCCACTCCTGACCTGCTCTCACAGAACCCTGATGATGGTTCAGTAGATGGTGTAGCCTTGGCAGGCAGCCTCACTGACCAGCAGCAAACTGATTGCAGAAAAGTTCTCAACCAGTTTAGACATATGTTCTCACTGACTCCAAGTCAGACTACTTGGTGCACTCATGGAGTGGACACTGGGGACAGTATGCCTGTTAAAAATAAGATTTACAGGCAACCTGACCATGTCAGGGACTGCATCAGGACTGAAGTCCAGAAGATGTTGGATTTGGGTGTGATTGAACCCTCAGATAGCACTTGGGCTAGTCCAGTAGTCTTGGTACCTAAACCTCACACCCAGGGTGGTAAGAGAGAGATGAGGTTTTGTGTTGACTACAGAGGTCTCAATGCAGTCACTAGGACTGATGCCCATCCAATCCCTAGGGCAGATGAGCTTATAGATACTTTGGCCTCAGCCAAGTTTCTGAGCACATTTGACCTGACAGCTGGCTACTGGCAGATCAGACTAGCTGAGGATGCAAAAGCCAAAACAGCATTCTCAACCCCTAGTGGGCACTACCAATTTGTGGTGTTGCCCTTTGGTTTGAAGAATGCACCTGCCACTTTTCAAAGGTTGGTGAACAAAGTCCTTACAGGCCTGGAAGCCTATAGTGCAGCATATCTAGATGATATTGCTGTCTTTAGCTCCACCTGGGAGGATCACCTGGTCCACCTGACAAATGTTTTGGAGGCCCTGCAGAAAGCAGGCCTCACTATCAAGGCCACCAAGTGCCAGATAGGGCAGAGCCAAGTTGTATACCTGGGCCACCTTGTGGGTGGAGGCCAGGTTCAACCATTGCAGAGCAAAATCCAGACCATTATGGACTGGGTTGCTCCAACCACCCAGACTCAGGTCAGAGCTTTCTTGGGCCTGACTGGGTACTATAGGAGGTTTGTCAAAGGATATGGATCCATAGTGACCCCTTTGAATGACTTAACTTCCAAGAGAATGCCAAAGAAAGTTCAGTGGACAGTCAGCTGTCAAAAGGCATTTGATGACCTGAAGCAGGCCATGCGCACTGCTCCCATTCTGCAAAGTCCTGACTACTCCAAACAATTCATTGTCCAAACAGATGCATCTGAGTTGGGGGTAGGGGCTGTGTTAGCACAATTGAATGATGAAGGTCAGGATCAGCCAGTAGCTTTTATTAGCAGAAGGCTGACCCCCAGAGAGAAACGTTGGTCAGCCATTGAGAGGGAAGCCTTTGCTGTGGTTTGGGCTCTGAAGAAGCTGAGGCCATACTTGTTTGGCACTCACTTCATTGTTCAGACAGACCATAAGCCCCTCTTATGGCTAAAACAGATGAAGGGTGAAAACCCCAAACTTTTGTGGTGGTCCATTTCCCTACAGGGGATGGACTATACAGTGGAACATAGACCGGGAGTAACCATGCCAATGCAGATGGACTCTCCAGATATTTCCACTTAGAACATGAAGACTCAACTGGTCAAGGTTAGTTTAATGTCCTGACGTTTGGGGGGGGCTGTGTAGGAGAGTAGGATCTGCTTCTTATAGTTACCCCCACTTTTTGCTGATGTTTCACTGTTTTCGACTTAGTCTGACTGGGATCCTGCTGTTCAGGACCCCAGTCTATCTGATTTCTCCTCTAAATTGATTACATGTACTTTAGGTACACTCCAGATTGGATTCTGGGGTACCCTTATAAGTCCCTAGTATATGGTATACTATGTACCCAGGGCCTAGGTACCCCAGAGGCCTCCCAGGGGCTGCAGCATGTATTATGCCACCCCTGAGAGACCATTTAAAATGACACCACAGGACTGCTACTGCAGCCTGTGTAAGGTGGTGCATGCACCCCTTACTTAGATATAGGTTCACTATATCTATCCTAATTACTGCACATATAAACCTATCAGTCACCCCCTATAGCAGGCCTTATCAATTCTGAAGGCAGGGTGCTGGGTTTTATGTGAGAGGGTGCCCATGCATGAGCAGAGCCCCTCTGCAGCTTTCGGAACCTATTCTCCGGGGTTGTTTGTGATGCAGCCAACCATATATACTTAAGTGCATTATAACCTCGCAGTAAATGCTAACTTTAAAATGGCTGCATGGAAACATGTCGTGTTTGGTGTCAAACACCTTGGAATCATACCTCCACACCAGTAACTGGTGTGGGAGGTATGATTCCACCCTCTAGAGGAGAAATATGACAACACCGGTACACCCGGTACCAGCTTCACAGAACCCTGGCATCACAAAATGGATGCTGCCAGCCACAGACACGAGTCTGCCCTCCTGCTGCTGGACGAAACTCCGGCAGGGGAAGGCTTGACAATAGGTTTCCTGTCACAGGGAGGTGTGACCACCTCCCAGACAGGCTTTAGTGTATTGGGGCTGGGTGAGTGCACTCTCAGAGTGCTTTGATGTCAGCACTGGGGGCACATTTGGTGTCCCTGTGCATAGTCCAGCTCAAACCGGTTGCAGGAGCCATTTGCTCCTCCTCTGGCGCGAAACTGGACAAAGGACATGGGTGTAGCCACCCCTCTGTCCTGACCCTCCCATAGGTGGGTCCCCAGAGTTTGTCCCACCCCTTCCTTGGGTATAAAGTAGGAACCGCTGACTACAGGACTTTAGATATTACCTGGACTAAACTATGCTACAGAAACCAAGTAACCTTCGACGATCTACGCTTTGCTGGACGACTGAAGAATCTCCCTTGGAGTAAAGGAGTTACTCCCCTGCTGAGCAGGCACCTAAACGCATCTGACCGGTTTGCATCTACGAAGCTCCTGAAGGACTCCGAAGATTTCTGCAACACAGGAGGTGGGTTTCCAAGGTCGCCGAGGTCGATCTGCGCTCTCAGCAATTTTGAGGCCTGTATCCCTCGTGGGGACCGTGAAACCCGTACCCCTGGGCACCGTGTACATTTGCAGCAGCATATGCTTTTCGGCAATCCCTGAAGCTGTGCTTTGGGCTACTTGTAGTCCTAACCCCGAGCAGCAATTCCACTGAAGATTACTGGCCTACACTCCACGAGTGTTCCGTGGGCTGGTATTTGGTGATTCAGCTTGAGGTCCCTTTGCGATCCCTGGTCCGTTGGCCTGTGGGTCCCTGAGAAGGCAACTTTAACTTTCAGTGGGCTTCCCTGGTTGCTCCAGACGTGCCCTGACCCTCCATTGCTTGGGGAGTCCCCAGGACCTTGCTGGTCTCGCAGAAGCATCTTTCCTCTGACTGCGTGGGTTGCAGTTGCCAAGGCTTGTTGGTGTTGGCTTGTTGGTGACACTGACCCCCCAGCACTCGACATCCTTCGTGGGACAGCTCGAATCCGGACTGTGGTCATCGCAGACATTTCCTGGTCCCCGTGGCTGCAGAGTCAAGCTTCACCTCATCGCACCTGAAGCACCCGATATCAGTGGGCATTCGATTGCTCCGCTCCTGGTCACGTGAAGTGACCCAGACTTTGTCCCCTCTGCTTTCAGATTCTTCACATCTCCTATCCAGGCTTGGATCACACCGGACACTTTTCTTCTCCACAGCAGCAGTACTTTCTCGCATCACGCCATTGAAAACGACGAGGGTTTCCGACACCACTTGACCCCTATGCACCCGGCTCCTCTGGGATAGGTAACACGGGTACCTCGGTACTCTCAAGGGTGCTGGCCTTAGAACCTTCTATGTTTAGCTGGGTTTGCTTGAAGTCCTCTCCTAAGTGTCCTTAATCTTTAAAATTCCAACCGCGACTTTCCCATAGAGTTGTACGGAGTTCGCGTCTGTGTTCCCACACTGCACCCGTCCTCCGTGGGTCCCCTGTGTCACTACCTTGGGTGGTTCCTTGGGGTCCCAGCGATTCTACGTGCTCTAGGCATTGTGTCTAGTCAAGTCGTTGTTCTTATACCACTTTCTTAGTATATGGTTCGGTCTCCCCCTGGAGCCCGCTGTGTATTGTGCTATTTAGTGTCGTTCTAGTGATTTAATATTGTGTGTCTTGTTCTCTAATCTCATAAAGAGGTTAGTAGAGAGTGTTTAGTAATAAATACATATATTTTATATACACCTGGTGTGGTTCTTTCATTTGGTCATTCAGGAGGTTATATACTGGTGAAACAAGCTGTTTTACATTCCTTCAAGACTTAGCCTGAAGGCTTCTCTCCACAGCTACCACTAGGATAGCTTTCTATAAAGGTTGTCTTTAACCTAATCATCAATAAGGGTCGTTTGGACTGGTGCAAGGTGCCCACTTTAATTAGTGGACAGCATATACCAGGCCAACTTCTCACAGTGACTACCCAGGGGAGGTGCCAAGGAGGATCATCGGCACATCAGTATGTGTCATAGGTTAGATAAGCAGTGTAAGCCATGGCAGCCCTCATTAATGCCTGACTACCCAGAGGAGGGATGCCAAGGAGGATCATCGGCACATCGCTATGTGTCACAGGTTAGCTAAGCAGTATGAGCCATGGCAGGCCTCATTAATGCGTGACTACCCAGGGGAGGTGTGCCAAGGACGATCATCGGCCCATCGCTATGAGTCACAGGTTAGCTAAGCAGTGTAAGCCATGGCAGGCCTCATTAATGCACGACTACCCAGGGAAGGTATGCCAAGGAGGATCATCGGCACATCACTATGTGTCACAGGTTAGCTAAGCAGTGTAAGCCGTGGCAGGCCTCATTAATGCGTGACTACCCAGGGGACCTATGCCAAGGAGGATCATCGGCATATCACTATGTGTCAAAGGTTAGCTAAGCAGTGTAAGCCGTGGCAGGCCTCATTAATGCCTGACTACCCAGTGGAGGTATGTCAAGGTGGATCATCGGCACATCACTGTGCGTCACAGGTTAGCTAAGCAGTGTAAGCCATGGCAGGCCTCATTAATGCGTGACTACCCAGGGGAGGGATGCCAAGGAGGATCATCTGCACATCGCTATGTGTCACAGGTTAGATAAGCTGTGTGGCCATGGCAGGCCTCATTAATGCGCGACTACCCAGGGGAAGTATACCAAGGAGGATCATCAGCACATCGCTATGTGTCACAGGTTAGCTAAGCAGTGTAAGCCGTGGCAGGCCTCAATAATACGTGACTACCCAGGGGAGGTATGCCAAGGAGGATCTTCGGCACATCGCTATGTGTCACAGGTTAGCTAAGCTGTGTAAGCCGTGGCAGGCCTCATTAATGCGCGACTACCCAGGGGAGGTATGCCAAGGAGGATCTTCGGCACTTCACTATGCGTCACAGGTTAGCTAAGCAGTGTAGACCATGTCAGGCCTCATTAATGCCTGTCTACCCAGGGGAGGTATGCCTAGGAGGATCATCGGCACATCACTGTGCGTCACAGGTTAGCTAAGCAGTGTAGACCATGGCAGGCCTCATTAATGCGTGACTACCCAGGGGAGGTATGTCGAGGAGGATCATCGGCACATCACTGTGCGTCACAGGTTAGCTAAGCAGTGTAGACCGTGGCAGGACTCATTAATGCCTGACTACCCAGGGGAGGTATGCCGAGGAGGATCATCGGCACATCACTATGTGTCACAGGTTAGCTAAGCAGTGTAAGCCGTGGCAGGCCTCATTAATGCGTGACTACCCAGGGGAGGTATGCCAAGGACAATCATCGGCCCATCGCTATGAGTCACAGGTTAGCTAAGCAGTGTAAGCCATGGCAGGCCTCATTATTGCACGACTACCCAGGGAAGGTATGCCACGGAGGATCATCGGCACATCACTATGTGTCACAGGTTAGCTAAGCAGTGTAAGCCGTGGCAGGCCTCACAATGCGTGACTACCCAGGGGACCTATGCCAAGGAGGATCATCGGCATATCACTATGTGTCAAAGGTTAGCTAAGCAGTGTAAGCCGTGGCAGGCCTCATTAATGCCTGACTACCCAGGGGAGGTATGCCTAGGAGGATCATCGGCACATCACTGTGCGTCACAGGTTAGCTAAGCAGTGTAAGCCGTGGCATGCCTCATTAATGCCTGACTACCCAGGGGAGGTATGCCAAGGACGATCATCGGCCCATCGCTATGTGTCACAGGTTAGCTAAGCAGTGTAAGCCGTGGCAGGCCTCATTAATGCGTGACTACCCAGGGGAGGTATGCCAAGGAGGATCATCGGCACATCACTATGTGTCACAGGTTAGCTAAGCAGTGTAAGCCGTGGCAGGCCTCATTAATGCGCGACTACCCAGGGGAGGTATGCCAAGGAGGATCATCGGTACATCACTATGTGTCACAGGTTAGCTAAGCAGTGTAAGCCGTGGCAGGCATCATTAATGCGCGACTACCCAGGGGAGGTATGTCGAGGAGGATCATCGGCACATCACTGTGCATCACAGGTTAGCTAAGCAGTGTAGACCATGGCAGGCCTCATTAATGACTGACTACCCAGGGGAGGTATGCCGAGGAGGATCATCGGCACATCACTATGTGTCACAGGTTAGCTAAGCAGTGTAAGCCGTGGCAGGCCTCATTAATGCGTGACTACCCTGGGGAGGTATGTCAAGGAGGATCATCGGCACATCACTGTGCGTCACAGGTTAGCTAACCAGTGAAGACCATGGCACGCCTCATTAATGAGCGACTACCCAGGGGAGGTATGTCAAGGAGGATCATCAGCACATCACTGTGCGTCACAGGTTAGCTAAGCAGTGTAAGCCATGGCAGGCCTCATTAATGCACGACTACCCAGGGAAGGTATGCCAAGGAGGATCATCGGCACATCACTATGTGTCACAGGTTAGCTAAGCAGTGTAAGCCGTGGCAGGCCTCATTAATGCGTGACTACCCAGGGACCCATGCCAAGGAGGATCATCGGCATATCACTATGTGTCAAAGGTTAGCTAAGCAGTGTAAGCCGTGGCAGGCCTCATTAATGCCTGACTACCCAGTGGAGGTATGTCAAGGTGGATCATCGGCACATCACTGTGCGTCACAGGTTAGCTAAGCAGTGTAAACCATGGCAGGCCTCATTAATGCCTGACAACCCAGGGGAGGTATGCCTAGGAGGATCATCGGCACATCACTGTGCGTCACAGGTTAGCTAAGCAGTGTAGACCATGGCAGGCCTCATTAATGCGTGACTACCCAGGGAAGGTATGTCGAGGAGGATCATCGGCACATCACTGTGCGTCACAGGTTAGCTAAGCAGTGTAGACCGTGGCAGGCCTCATTAATGCCTGACTACCCAGGGGAGGTATGCCGAGGAGGATCATCGGCACATCACTATGTGTCACAGGTTAGCTAAGCAGTGTAAGCCGTGGCAGGCCTCATTAATGCGTGACTACCCAGGGGAGGTATGCCAAGGACAATCATCGGCCCATCGCTATGAGTCACAGGTTAGCTAAGCAGTGTAAGCCATGGCAGGCCTCATTATTGCACGACTACCCAGGGAAGGTATGCCAAGGAGGATCATCGGCACATCACTATGTGTCACAGGTTAGCTAAGCAGTGTAAGCCGTGGCAGGCCTCATTAATGCGTGACTACCCAGGGGACCTATGCCAAGGAGGATCATCGGCATATCACTATGTGTCAGCCGTGGCAGGCCTCATTAATGCCTGACTACCCAGTGGAGGTATGTCAAGGTGGATCATCGGCACATCACTGTGCGTCACAGGTTAGCTAAGCAGTGTAGACCATGGCAGGCCTCATTAATGCGTGACTACCCAGGGGAGGTATGTCGAGGAGGATCATCGGCACTTCACTGTGCGTCACAGGTTAGCTAAGCAGTGTAGACCGTGGCAGGCCTCATTAATGCCTGACTACCCAGGGGAGGTATGCCGAGGAGGATCATCGGCACATCACTATGTGTCACAGGTTAGCTAAGCAGTGTAAGCCGTGGCAGGCCTCATTAATGCGTGACTACCCAGGGAGGTATGTAAAGGAGGATCATCGGCACATCACTGTGCGTCACAGGTTAGCTAAGCAGTGTAGACCATGGCAGGCCTCATTATTGCACGACTACCCTCATTAATGCGTGACTACCCAGGGAGGTATGCCAAGGACGATCATCGGCCCATCGCTATGTGTCACAGGTTAGCTAAGCAGTGTAAGCCGTGGCAGGCCTCATTAATGCGTGACTACCCAGGGGAGGTATGCCAAGGAGGATCATCGGCACATCACTATGTGTCACAGGTTAGCTAAGCAGTGTAAGCCGTGGCAGGCATCATTAATGCGCGACTACCCAGGGGAGGTATGTCGAGGAGGATCATCGGCACATCACTGTGCGTCACAGGTTAGGCAAGCAGTGTAGACCATGGCAGGCCTCATTAATTACTGACTACCCAGGGAGGTATGCCGAGGAGGATCATCGGCACATCATCGGCACATCACTATGTGTCACAGGTTAGCTAAGCAGTGTAAGCCGTGGCAGGCCTCATTAATGCGTGACTACCCTGGGGAGGTATGTCAAGGAGGATCATCGGCACATCACTGTGCGTCACAGGTTAGCTAACCAGTGAAGACCATGGCACGCCTCATTAATGAGCGACTACCCAGGGAGGTATGTCAAGGAGGATCATTAGCACATCACTGTGCGTCACAGGTTAGCTAAGCAGTGTAGACCATGGCAGGCCTCATTAATGCGTGACTACCCAGGGAGGTATGCCAAGGAGGATCATCGGCACATCACTGTGCATCACAGTTTAGCTAAGCAGTGTAAGCCATGGCAGACCTCATTAATGCCTGACTACCCAGGAGGTGTGCCAAGGAGGATCATCGGCACATCACTGTGTGTCACAGGTTAGCTAAGCAGTGTAAGCCATGAAAGACCTCATTAATGCCTGACTACCCGGGGAGGTGCCATGGGGGATCATCGCCACATCACTATGCGTCACAGGTTAGCTAAGCAGTGTAAGCCGTGGCAGGCCTCATTAATGCGTGACTACCCAGGGAGGTATGCCAAGGACGATCATCGGCCCATCGCTATGAGTCACAGGTTAGCTAAGCAGTGTAAGCCATGGCAGGCCTCATTAATGCACGACTACCCAGGGAAGGTATGCCAAGGAGGATCATCGGCACATCACTATGTGTCACAGGTTAGCTAAGCAGTGTAAGCCGTGGCAGGCCTCATTAATGCGTGACTACCCAGGGGACATATTCCAAGGAGGATCTTGGGCATATCACTATGTGTCAAAGGTTAGCTAAGCAGTGTAAGCCGTGGCAGGCCTCATTAATGCCTGACTACCCAGTGGAGGTATGTCAAGGTGGATCATCGGCACATCACTGTGCGTCACAGGTTAGCTAAGCAGTGTAGACCATGGCAGGCCTCATTAATGCCTGACTACCCAGGGGAGGTATGCCTAGGAGGATCATCGGCACATCACTGTGCGTCACAGGTTAGCTAAGCAGTGTAGACCATGGCAGGCCTCATTGATGCGTGACTACCCAGGGAGGTATGTCGAGGAGGATCATCGGCACATCACTGTGCGTCACAGGTTAGCTAAGCAGTGTAGACTGTGGCAGGCCTCATTAATGCCTGACTACAAAGGGGAGGTATGCCGAGGAGGATCATCGGCACATCACTATGTGTCACAGGTTAGCTAAGCAGTGTAAGCCGTGGCAGGCCTCATTAATGCGTGACTACCCAGGGGAGGTATGTAAAGGAGGATCATCGGCACATCACTGTGCGTCACAGGTTAGCTAAGCAGTGTAGACCATGGCAGGCCTCATTAATGCCTGACTACCCAGGGGAGGTGTGCCGAGGATCATCGGCACATCACTGTGCGTCACAGGTTAGCTAAGCAGTGTAAGCCATGGCAGACCTCATTAATGCCTGACTACCACGGGGAGGTGCCATGGGGGATCATCGCCACATCACTATGCGTCACAGGTTAGCTAAGCAGTGTAAGCCATGGCTGGCCTCATTAATGCGTGACTACCCAGGGGAGGTGTGCCAAGGAGGATCAACGGCACATCACTATGTGTCACAGGTTAGCTAAGCAGTGTAGACCATGGCAGGCCTCATTATTGCACGACTACCCAGGGAGGTATGCCAAGGAGGATCATCAGCACATCACTATGTGTCACAGGTTAGCTAAGCTCTGTAAGCCATGGCAGGCCTCATTAATGCATGACTACCCAGGAGGTATGCCAAGGAGGATCATCGGCACATCGCTATGTGTCACAGGTTAGCTAAGCTGTGTAGACCATGGCAGGCCTCAGTAATGCCGGACTACCCAGGAGGTATGCTAAGGAGGATCATCGGCACATCACTGTGTGTCACAGGGTAAGCCGCGGCAGGCCTCATTAATGTGTGACTACCCAGGGGAGGTATGCCAAGGACGATCATCGGCCCATCGCTATGTGTCACAGGTTAGCTAAGCAGTGTAAGCCATGGCAGGCCTCATTAATGCGTGACTACCCAGGGAGGTATGCCAAGGAGGATCATCGGCACATCACTATGTGTCACAGGTTAGCTAAGCAGTGTAAGCCGTGGCAGGCCTCATTAATGCGTGACTACCCAGGGGAGGTATGCCAAGGAGGATCATCGGCATATCACTATGTGTCACAGGTTAGCTAAGCAGTGTAAGCCGTGGGAGGCCTCATTAATGCGCGACTACCCAGGGAGGTATGCCAAGGAGGATCATCGGCACATCACTATGTGTCACAGTTTAGCTAAGCAGTGTAAGCCGTGGCAGGCATCATTAATGCACGACTACCCAGGGAGGTATGTCGAGGAGGATCATCGGCACATCACTGTGCGTCACAGGTTAGCTAAGCAGTGTAGACCATGGCAGGCCTCATTAATGACTGACTACCCAGGGGAGGTATGCCGAGGAGGATCATCGGCACATCACTATGTGTCACAGGTTAGCTAAGCAGTGTAAGCCGTGGCAGGCGTCATTAATGCGTGACTACCCTGGGGAGGTATGTCAAGGAGGATCATCGGCACATCACTGTGCGTCACAGGTTAGCTAACCAGTGAAGACCATGGCACGCCTCATTAATGAGCGACTACCCAGGGGAGGTATGTCAGGAGGATCATCAGCACATCACTGTGCGTCACAGGTTAGCTAAGCAGTGTAGACCATGGCAGGCCTCATTAAAGCGTGACTACCCAGGGAGGTATGCCAAGGAGGATCATCGGCACATCACTGTGCGTCACAGTTTAGCTAAGCAGTGTAAGCCATGGCAGACCTCATTAATGCCTGACTACCCAGGGAGGTGTGCCAAGGAGGATCATCGGCACATCACTGTGTGTCACAGGTTAGCTAAGCAGTGTAAGCCATGAAAGACCTCATTAATGCCTGACTACCCCGGGAGGTGCCATGGGGGATCATCGCCACATCACTATGCGTCACAGGTTAGCTAAGCAGTGTAAGCCGTGGCAGGCCTCATTAATGCGTGATTACCCAGGGGAGGTATGTCAAGGAGGATCATCGGCACATCACTGTGCTTCACAGGTTAGCTAAGCAGTGTAGACCATGGCAGGCCTCATTAATGCGTGACTACCCAGGGAGGTATGTCGAGGAGGATCATCGGCACATCACTGTGCGTCACAGGTTAGCTAAGCAGTGTAGACCGTGGCAGGCCTCATTAATGCCTGACTACCCAGGGAGGTATGCCGAGGAGGATCATCGGCACATCACTATGTGTCACAGGTTAGCTAAGCAGTGTAAGCCGTGGCAGGCCTCATTAATGCGTGACTACCCAGGGAGGTATGCCAAGGACGATCATCGGCCCATCGCTATGAGTCACAGGTTAGCTAAGCAGTGTAAGCCATGGCAGGCCTCATTAATGCACGACTACCCAGGGAAGGTATGCCAAGGAGGATCATCGGCACATCACTATGTGTCACAGGTTAGCTAAGCAGTGTAAGCCGTGGCAGGCCTCATTAATGCGTGACTACCCAGGGGACCTATGCCAAGGAGGATCATCGGCATATCACTATGTGTCAGCCGTGGCAGGCCTCATTAATGCCTGACTACCCAGTGGAGGTATGTCAAGGTGGATCATCGGCACATCACTGTGCGTCACAGGTTAGCTAAGCAGTGTAGACCATGGCAGGCCTCATTAATGCGTGACTACCCAGGGAGGTATGTCGAGGAGGATCATCGGCACTTCACTGTGCGTCACAGGTTAGCTAAGCAGTGTAGACCGTGGCAGGCCTCATTAATGCCTGACTACCCAGGGGAGGTATGCCGAGGAGGATCATCGGCACATCACTATGTGTCACAGGTTAGCTAAGCAGTGTAAGCCGTGGCAGGCCTCATTAATGCGTGACTACCCAGGGGAGGTATGTAAAGGAGGATCATCGGCACATCACTGTGCGTCACAGGTTAGCTAAGCAGTGTAGACCATGGCAGGCCTCATTATTGCACGACTACCCTCATTAATGCGTGACTACCCAGGGAGGTATGCCAAGGACGATCATCGGCCCATCGCTATGTGTCACAGGTTAGCTAAGCAGTGTAAGCCGTGGCAGGCCTCATTAATGCGTGACTACCCAGGGGAGGTATGCCGAGGAGGATCATCGGCACATCACGATGTGTCACAGGTTAGCTAAGCAGTGTAAGCCGTGGCAGGCATCATTAATGCGCGACTACCCAGGGGAGGTATGTCGAGGAGGATCATCGGCACATCACTGTGCGTCACAGGTTAGGCAAGCAGTGTAGACCATGGCAGGCCTCATTAATTACTGACTACCCAGGGGAGGTATGCCGAGGAGGATCATCGGCACATCATCGGCACATCACTATGTGTCACAGGTTAGCTAAGCAGTGTAAGCCGTGGCAGGCCTCATTAATGCGTGACTACCCTGGGGAGGTATGTCAAGGAGGATCATCGGCACATCACTGTGCGTCACAGGTTAGCTAACCAGTGAAGACCATGGCACGCCTCATTAATGAGCGACTACCCAGGGGAGGTATGTCAAGGAGGATCATCAGCACATCACTGTGCGTCACAGGTTAGCTAAGCAGTGTAGACCATGGCAGGCCTCATTAATGCGTGACTACCCAGGGGAGGTATGCCAAGGAGGATCATCGGCACATCACTGTGCATCACAGTTTAGCTAAGCAGTGTAAGCCATGGCAGACCTCATTAATGCCTGACTACCCAGGGGAGGTGTGCCAAGGAGGATCATCGGCACATCACTGTGTGTCACAGGTTAGCTAAGCAGTGTAAGCCATGAAAGACCTCATTAATGCCTGACTACCCCGGGGAGGTGCCATGGGGGATCATCGCCACATCACTATGCGTCACAGGTTAGCTAAGCAGTGTAAGCCGTGGCAGGCCTCATTAATGCGTGACTACCCAGGGGAGGTATGCCAAGGACGATCATCGGCCCATCGCTATGAGTCACAGGTTAGCTAAGCAGTGTAAGCCATGGCAGGCCTCATTAATGCACGACTACCCAGGGAAGGTATGCCAAGGAGGATCATCGGCACATCACTATGTGTCACAGGTTAGCTAAGCAGTGTAAGCCGTGGCAGGCCTCATTAATGCGTGACTACCCAGGGGACATATTCCAAGGAGGATCTTCGGCATATCACTATGTGTCAAAGGTTAGCTAAGCAGTGTAAGCTGTGGCAGGCCTCATTAATGCCTGACTACCCAGTGGAGGTATGTCAAGGTGGATCATCGGCACATCACTGTGCGTCACAGGTTAGCTAAGCAGTGTAGACCATGGCAGGCCTCATTAATGCCTGACTACCCAGGGGAGGTATGCCTAGGAGGATCATCGGCACATCACTGTGCGTCACAGGTTAGCTAAGCAGTGTAGACCATGGCAGGCCTCATTAATGCGTGACTACCCAGGGGAGGTATGTCGAGGAGGATCATCGGCACATCACTGTGCGTCACAGGTTAGCTAAGCAGTGTAGACTGTGGCAGGCCTCATTAATGCCTGACTACAAAGGGGAGGTATGCCGAGGAGGATCATCGGCACATCACTATGTGTCACAGGTTAGCTAAGCAGTGTAGACCATGGCAGGCCTCATTATTGCACGACTACCCAGGGGAGGTATGCCAAGGAGGATCATCAGCACATCACTATGTGTCACAGGTTAGCTAAGCTCTGTAAGCCATGGCAGGCCTCATTAATGCATGACTACCCAGGGGAGGTATGCCAAGGAGGATCATCGGCACATCGCTATGTGTCACAGGTTAGCTAAGCTGTGTAGACCATGGCAGGCCTCAGTAATGCCGGACTACCCAGGGGAGGTATGCTAAGGAGGATCATCGGCACATCACTGTGTGTCACAGGGTAAGCCGCGGCAGGCCTCATTAATGTGTGACTACCCAGGGGAGGTATGCCAAGGACGATCATCGGCCCATCGCTATGTGTCACAGGTTAGCTAAGCAGTGTAAGCCGTGGCAGGCCTCATTAATGCGTGACTACCCAGGGGAGGTATGCCAAGGAGGATCATCGGCACATCACTATGTGTCACAGGTTAGCTAAGCAGTGTAAGCCGTGGCAGGCCTCATTAATGCGTGACTACCCAGGGGAGGTATGCCAAGGAGGATCATCGGCATATCACTATGTGTCACAGGTTAGCTAAGCAGTGTAAGCCGTGGGAGGCCTCATTAATGCGCGACTACCCAGGGGAGGTATGCCAAGGAGGATCATCGGCACATCACTATGTGTCACAGTTTAGCTAAGCAGTGTAAGCCGTGGCAGGCATCATTAATGCACGACTACCCAGGGGAGGTATGTCGAGGAGGATCATCGGCACATCACTGTGCGTCACAGGTTAGCTAAGCAGTGTAGACCATGGCAGGCCTCATTAATGACTGACTACCCAGGGGAGGTATGCCGAGGAGGATCATCGGCACATCACTATGTGTCACAGGTTAGCTAAGCAGTGTAAGCCGTGGCAGGCGTCATTAATGCGTGACTACCCTGGGGAGGTATGTCAAGGAGGATCATCGGCACATCACTGTGCGTCACAGGTTAGCTAACCAGTGAAGACCATGGCACGCCTCATTAATGAGCGACTACCCAGGGAGGTATGTCAAGGAGGATCATCAGCACATCACTGTGCGTCACAGGTTAGCTAAGCAGTGTAGACCATGGCAGGCCTCATTAAAGCGTGACTACCCAGGGGAGGTATGCCAAGGAGGATCATCGGCACATCACTGTGCGTCACAGTTTAGCTAAGCAGTGTAAGCCATGGCAGACCTCATTAATGCCTGACTACCCAGGGGAGGTGTGCCAAGGAGGATCATCGGCACATCACTGTGTGTCACAGGTTAGCTAAGCAGTGTAAGCCATGAAAGACCTCATTAATGCCTGACTACCCCGGGGAGGTGCCATGGGGGATCATCGCCACATCACTATGCGTCACAGGTTAGCTAAGCAGTGTAAGCCGTGGCAGGCCTCATTAATGCGTGATTACCCAGTGGAGGTATGTCAAGGAGGATCATCGGCACATCACTATGTGTCACAGTTAAGCTAAGCAGTGTAAGCCGTGGCAGGCCTCATTAATGCCTGACTACCCAGGGGAGTGATGCCAAGAAAGATCATCGGCACATCAGTATGGGGCTTATTTACAAGGACGTTGCGCATCACTTTTGACAATGTAAGAAGTGACATCACAGTAGCGCAAGGGGCTTGTAAATAAGCCCATTTATGTGTGACGTGTCTTCTGTAATGGCCCATCACAACTGTACCTGACAAATGATTGCTGTGAAATAAGTACCTCTGGAGCTGATCTGCACTACCTGGTCTGTCATCATATGAGTTGTCTGGATGGGCTACGGTCATGTGCATCAGCTTAATGTCTCCCTTGGACTCATCTGTATCACCTACAGGGACACTAACACCTGTGTGGCCAGCTCAGTATCACAGATAGCACTGGTGCTCAGATCATGTCAGTGCTGTAGCCATGACATTAACCTCTTTTACTTGGAGGCACGGATATTCTGAGCCCTAAGTCATGTGAGCCAAACTTAATGTGACCACGTATTATCAATGGGTACATGAGACACATAGCAAAGCATAAAAATCATGTGTACTTACCAATTGCTCCACCAGGGTCGATTCCAATATCATTTAGTAGGTCAGACTCCCTGCCAACCACATCGGCCCAGCGATGCTTCAGCTGATGGACGTTGCGGTCCACTCCGAACAGGCTCAGCATCTGGAGGTATGCACTCTCCCACCGTTGTTTGTGGACCTTCACGTGGTAGCCCTGGATGACACGTCCCCCACTGGCTACCATGGCAGGCAGGTAATGTGTGACCAGCCACAGGAAGCTCCCAAACACCTGCTCAGTCATGGGGCGACACCAACTCTTCCATGGCATTATCCCACCCAAATAATAACACCCAAACACAACAGAATCCCCCAAAAACCCACTACTACCCCTATACTAAATATACCCCAAAAGACACCCTACAGCACACAGGACAATACACAACAATATACAACAATAAAGCACAAAAAGGACTTGAGGGACTCAACAGGGACAGCAGACATGATGAACCAGCTCCAACCACACCAAAACCACTTTACAGCACAACCAAAACACAACCACTTCCACGCTCAAACAGTAAAACTGTGACTTAAAGTGAAAATGGAAGTAACTTCACAGTTCCTGGTTTACAGCAGGCAGGATCCATGACATAACTTTCCTTTATCCATTACTTCACCTCCCGGGCGGATGCGTCACGTTTTCAGCCGGTGCGTCTTTTTGTTTTTACGATACCAGTCAATGCGTCGATTTCACACAAGTCCTGACAAGGCACAATGCGTCGGCTGTGAAGCGTCATTTTCGGCTGATGCTGTGGCTGCAAAAACCATGCTTAATGCTCATGCATCATTATTGTTTTATGCAATAGGGCTAATGTGAGTGTTTTGGTGTATTGGGATGTGCAATGCATGTAATAATGTACAAGGATTGCAGTGTTGGGTGTGAATAGTGGATATGACCTCTTTACTATCTTTCCATGAGTTTACTATGTGTGTTGACAGTGTACATATGTGTGAGTTAATGCTGTTCAGGGATCATACTACGCATAGTGCCTAATCCCTTTGGTAGCACAAGGGCTCACCTTACCAGAGGTGCCCTGTGTGCTAAATAAGTCTTAAGACCCATTGACATTGCTTTAGCTTCCCGAGGGATGCCACAAACTAACACTGCCATGGGGTAAGTGCACCTACATCTACAACAGCACAGCCTACTGCCAATCAGTGCTGTGTCCCACAGTGGAGGCAGCAAGTTGTGGAGACACTTGGCAGGGTTACATTTTCCCTTGCAGGCCATTGGCTACACCCACCTGGAAGGAGATGTATGGATGAGGCCATATGATTGGTTGACTATAGGCCATTGATATTCAAGGGTCATACCCCACAGGAAAGTAACAGTGTCATCATTTGTGGCCAACATGGTTCTCAATTATGCTGATGGTGCTATGGTAAATCACCATGCATGCGTTGGCGTGACCTCCTACATATTGCTGACAGTAAGGCTGCGTAAATCACACCATCACTACACTCTGCATCAAGGCGGTGTTGCTGGTGCATAGCAGAGGGTGTTCACATGCAGCACTGTTGCACTGGCAATGTATAGTGTGTAGCATTTTTATGTGTGATATGAGATCACCAAATGGATTTCATATATGGATACATTTATTGATGTAATATGTGTAGACTGTAGGAGGCTTATTTACAAGCCTGTTGCGCCATCGGTACACCACTTTTTCCCATGTTAAAAGTGACGCACCGGTGACACAAGGGGCTTGTTAATAAGCCCCTATGTTCCCATGCACATACTATGTAGAACACTTCACAGTCATCATACAATAAGTGCCCTCTACTATCGTCCACAAGTTTGAGGCCGCACAAATGGCTAGCAGCAGGAGAGACGCACACCCAGTCATAGCACACTTTCTACTTTACTACACGATGTTAATTGTGGCTGGCAATGGAGGACTATCGGCTACAGGTAGTTGGCATGCACACTCTTTGACTTGTACCAGATGATGTTCAATGCTGTTTGTTAGATACATTATCCGTGTGATAATTGGCAGCAGGTCAAGTGTGAATGTTTAGGTGTTTACTGTAACTATGGAATCAAAATACATACAGAGTGGTAGTACTCATACATTTATTTACATAGAGATTAACAAAGTTAGATCTGCCATCATTGTGTGGCATCATGTACATCAATCATGCTTCTGTGAAGAGATCGTTAATGATGTTGTCCGTCTGCCGTGCTGCAACTGATGGCACAGTTTGATGAGGCTTCTCATCTTTCTCCTCCTCATCGTCCGGCAGTTCCTGCTCCCCAAAGTCATCAGCCCATGGCACATTTGTCCTGACACATATTTTGTGCAATATGCACACCAATATAATTTTACACACCATAGGTGGCAAGTACAGCAATCGCCCCCGAGATATGTCGAGGCTCCTGAAGCGGGATTTTAAACCTCCAAATGTCCGCTCAATGATGAACCTGGTGCTGCTTAGGACATGACTGTAGCTCCGCTGAGCTTTCGTTTGTGGGTTCTTCAGAGGAGTCATCACCCACGGCTTCAGAGCATATCCTTGGTCAGCTGCAAAGACAGGAGGCTTACAATTAGTCAAGAGTCGTGACAAGGGATGGCACAACAATTATGTACATTCTGTTATGTGTCCTGAATGACTCGTACTACTTGCCTACTGTAAGAGACGTGCTATGACATGTAAGTAGGGATTGGAAAATGACTGACACTGTGCTACACATACAGGTGTGCTGTCCTCTGTGATTTACTTACTATTAGTCATACTTATGAGTGCCAATGCCTTGAAGGTGATGATTTGTCACCAGTAAGGCGAGTCAATTAGCCATTGAGTAGACAAGTCTCTCATACTCATCTATTGTGTCTGTTATTGACAACTATTGCCCTTCCTGAACTGATACCTGTCTGATTTGACAACATGTAACAGGAGCAGGTGATGTGTGTTACTTTAGTCACGCATAGTTGGTTGTGAGAGTTGGAGTCAATGTTGTTCAATGTGTTCCGCCATGGGAAGGATAGTGAGTGAATATCAATGTGGGGCATGATAGTGTACACATGGCAGTGCACACTGTCCACTATGGTGACAGTGCATAAGGGGTTAGAGATGTGTGTTAATCGTGCACTGTACAGTGCAACTGGTAGACTACCTACACTTCAGTGCCACACTGCTTGTGGGCAGTGTAGGCTATAGCTTCCACATGCTTCTGTGTCCAGGGTTTTGTGCCTGTGCTGGCAGAACCTGTGCAGCATTGCTCCAGAACAGGCAGGGTATTCCCAAGACGACTGTGTTGTTGGCTGTCATGGGGGATGTCATGGGGCTGCAGCTTGATGCACAGACTGAAGTCTTGGAGCACTGATAGAGTGATTTGTGCGCTGCGAAACGGTGTGCGCATAGGATGTGATGTGTGTATGTGATGATATAATGTGGCATGGTAGACATGCTCTAGCGAGGTTAAAATATGACTATGTTTCACAGGTCTGGGATACATCTCAGGCCTCCTGACCATGGGATTTACATGCGGACACAGACTAGAGACAGGGCTTGCCTTACTTCAACAGGGTGTTTGGACGCAGCATTTCACGTGTTGTTGCATTATTGAAGCTCTTTGACACTATTGAATGCACACACAGAGCCTCATGGAGCAGTTGTTGCCACTGGGCAGCACTGGATGTCAGCTGGCTGTGCTGACCTGCATCCAAAGGGAATGGCTGGAATGTGCCATATTCCTCACATACAGCACATCCATGGTTCGTCCGCATACACACCATCACATAGTAGTGACTAGGGTCAACACTCTTCCCCCCTTGCACCATTGTGCACGTGTGTCAGCGTTGTGTCCTGAAATAACTTAATGCTTTATGGGACACATTCCCGCACCAAAAGCAAACAATCTATGCAATTTCCTCATTCTATGTGTCCTGCAGAAAGCAGGACACATCGGTTTTGGACATGACAAAGAGACATGTAATTATGGAGCCTCATTTCACCTCCCCTTGGGAGGCACACTATTTGCACACTGTCCCAGGGTTCCTGTACATAGGTTGAGTGGAAATGTGTGAGATCTTCATTGGTGTTGGATGGGACAGGCCACAGCAAGGCCCATGGAACACATCCTTAACATAGGATGAATGAATGCTGCACTTTGGTGTGGCTTGCTTCACTACATACCTATGAGGCCATGCAATGCCATGCAGACAGACTTTCATTGCCACACTGATATGATTTGGGGAGCTGCTCCACCAGAGCATCATGAAAAGTGATACTCCATCATGAAAAGTGATACTCCATCATGAAAAGTGACACTCCATCATGAAAAGTGATACTCCATCATGAAAAGTGACACTCCATCATGAAAAGTGATACTCCATCATGAAAAGTGATACTCCATCATGAAAGGTGACACTCCATCATGAAAGGTGACACTCCATCATGAAAAGTGACACTCCATCATGAAAAGTGATACTCCATCATGAAAAGTGATACTCCATCATGAAAAGTGACACTCCATCATGAAAGGTGACACTCCATCATGAAAAGTGACACTCCATCATGAAAAGTGATACTCCATCATGAAAAGTGACACTCCATCATGAAAAGTGACACTCCATCATGAAAAGTGATACTCCATCATGAAAAGTGACACTCCATCATGAAAAGTGATACTCCATCATGAAAAGTGACACTCCATCATGAAAAGTGATACTCCATCATGAAAAGTGACACTCCATCATGAAAAGTGACACTCCATCATGAAAAGTGATACTCCATCATGAAAAGTGATACTCCATCATGAAAAGTGATACTCCATCATAAAAAGTGATACTCCATCATGAAAAGTGATACTCCATATGAAAAGTGATACTCCATCATGAAAAGTGATACTCCATCATGAAAAGTGATACTCCATCATGAAAAGTGATACTCCATCATGAAAAGTGACACTCCATCATGAAAAGTGATACTCCATCATGAAAAGTGACACTCCATCATGAAAAGTGATACTCCATCATGAAAAGTGACACTCCATCATGAAAAGTGATACTCCATCATGAAAAGTGATACTCCATCATGAAAAGTGACACTCCATCATGAAAAGTGATACTCCATCATGAAAAGTGATACTCCATCATGAAAAGTGACACTCCATCATGAAAAGTGACACTCCATCATGAAAGGTGATACTCCATCATGAAAAGTGATACTCCATCATGAAAAGTGATACTCCATCATGAAAAGTGATACTCCATCATGAAAAGTGACACTCCATCATGAAAAGTGATACTCCATCATGAAAAGTGATACTCCATCATGAAAAGTGACACTCCATCATGAAAAGTGACACTCCATCATGAAAGGTGACACTCCATCATGAAAAGTGATACTCCATCATGAAAGGTGATACTCCATCATGAAAAGTGACACTCCATCATGAAAAGTGATACTCCATCATGAAAGGTGATACTCCATCATGAAAAGTGACACTCCATCATGAAAGGTGACACTCCATCATGAAAAGTGATACTCCATCATGAAAAGTGATACTCCATCATGAAAAGTGACACTCCATCATGAAAGGTGACACTCCATCATGAAAAGTGACACTCCATCATGAAAAGTGACACTCCATCATGAAAAGTGACACTCCATCATGAAAAGTGACACTCCATCATGAAAAGTGATACTCCATCATGAAAAGTGACACTCCATCATGAAAAGTGACACTCCATCATGAAAAGTGATACTCCATCATGAAAAGTGACACTCCATCATGAAAAGTGACACTCCATCATGAAAAGTGATACTCCATCATGAAAAGTGACACTCCATCATGAAAAGTGATACTCCATCATGAAAAGTGATACTCCATCATGAAAAGTGACACTCCATCATGAAAAGTGACACTCCATCATGAAAAGTGACACTCCATCATGAAAGGTGACACTCCATCATGAAAGGTGACACTCCATCATGAAAAGTGACACTCCATCATGAAAAGTGACACTCCATCATGAAAAGTGACACTCCATCATGAAAAGTGACACTCCATCATGAAAAGTGACACTCCATCATGAAAAGTGACACTCCATCATGAAAAGTGACACTCCATCATGAAAAGTGACACTCCATCATGAAAGGTGACACTCCATCATGAAAGGTGACACTCCATCATGAAAAGTGACACTCCATCATGAAAGGTGACACTCCATCATGAAAAGTGACACTCCATCATGAAAAGTGACACTCCATCATGAAAAGTGACACTCCATCATGAAAAGTGACACTCCATCATGAAAAGTGACACTCCATCATAAAAAGTGATACTCCATCATGAAAAGTGATACTCCATCATGAAAAGTGACACTCCATCATGAAAGGTGACACTCCATCATGAAAAGTGATACTCCATCATGAAAAGTGATACTCCATCATGAAAAGTGACACTCCATCATGAAAAGTGACACTCCATCATGAAAGGTGACACTCCATCATGAAAAGTGATACTCCATCATGAAAAGTGATACTCCATCATGAAAAGTGACACTCCATCATGAAAAGTGATACTCCATCATGAAAAGTGATACTCCATCATGAAAAGTGACACTCCATCATGAAAAGTGACACTCCATCATGAAAAGTGACACTCCATCATGAAAGGTGACACTCCATCATGAAAGGTGACACTCCATCATGAAAGGTGACACTCCATCATGAAAGGTGACACTCCATCATGAAAAGTGACACTCCATCATGAAAAGTGACACTCCATCATGAAAAGTGACACTCCATCATGAAAGGTGACACTCCATCATGAAAAGTGATACTCCATCATGAAAAGTGATACTCCATCATGAAAAGTGATACTCCATCATGAAAAGTGACACTCCATCATGAAAAGTGATACTCCATCATGAAAAGTGACACTCCATCATGAAAAGTGATACTCCATCATGAAAAGTGATACTCCATCATGAAAAGTGACACTCCATCATGAAAAGTGATACTCCATCATGAAAAGTGACACTCCATCATGAAAAGTGACACTCCATCATGAAAGGTGACACTCCATCATGAAAAGTGATACTCCATCATGAAAGGTGACACTCCATCATGAAAAGTGACACTCCATCATGAAAAGTGATACTCCATCATGAAAGGTGATACTCCATCATGAAAAGTGACACTCCATCATGAAAGGTGACACTCCATCATGAAAAGTGATACTCCATCATGAAAAGTGACACTCCATCATGAAAAGTGATACTCCATCATGAAAAGTGACACTCCATCATGAAAAGTGACACTCCATCATGAAAGGTGACACTCCATCATGAAAAGTGATACTCCATCATGAAAGGTGATACTCCATCATGAAAAGTGACACTCCATCATGAAAAGTGATACTCCATCATGAAAGGTGATACTCCATCATGAAAAGTGACACTCCATCATGAAAGGTGACACTCCATCATGAAAAGTGATACTCCATCATGAAAAGTGACACTCCATCATGAAAAGTGATACTCCATCATGAAAAGTGACACTCCATCATGAAAGGTGACACTCCATCATGAAAAGTGATACTCCATCATGAAAGGTGATACTCCATCATGAAAAGTGACACTCCATCATGAAAAGTGATACTCCATCATGAAAGGTGATACTCCATCATGAAAAGTGACACTCCATCATGAAAGGTGACACTCCATCATGAAAAGTGATACTCCATCATGAAAAGTGACACTCCATCATGAAAAGTGACACTCCATCATGAAAAGTGACACTCCATCATGAAAAGTGATACTCCATCATGAAAAGTGACACTCCATCATGAAAAGTGACACTCCATCATGAAAAGTGACACTCCATCATGAAAAGTGACACTCCATCATGAAAAGTGATACTCCATCATGAAAAGTGACACTCCATCATGAAAAGTGACACTCCATCATGAAAAGTGATACTCCATCATGAAAAGTGACACTCCATCATGAAAAGTGATACTCCATCATGAAAAGTGATACTCCATCATGAAAAGTGACACTCCATCATGAAAAGTGACACTCCATCATGAAAAGTGACACTCCATCATGAAAGGTGACACTCCATCATGAAAGGTGACACTCCATCATGAAAAGTGACACTCCATCATGAAAAGTGACACTCCATCATGAAAAGTGACACTCCATCATGAAAAGTGATACTCCATCATGAAAAGTGATACTCCATCATGAAAAGTGACACTCCATCATGAAAAGTGACACTCCATCATGAAAAGTGACACTCCATCATGAAAGGTGACACTCCATCATGAAAGGTGACACTCCATCATGAAAAGTGACACTCCATCATGAAAGGTGACACTCCATCATGAAAAGTGACACTCCATCATGAAAAGTGACACTCCATCATGACAAGTGACACTCCATCATGAAAAGTGACACTCCATCATGAAAAGTGACACTCCATCATAAAAAGTGATACTCCATCATGAAAAGTGATACTCCATCATGAAAAGTGACACTCCATCATGAAAGGTGACACTCCATCATGAAAAGTGACACTCCATCATGAAAAGTGACACTCCATCATGAAAAGTGATACTCCATCATAAAAAGTGATACTCCATCATGAAAAGTGATACTCCATCATGAAAAGTGACACTCCATCATGAAAGGTGACACTCCATCATGAAAAGTGACACTCCATCATGAAAGGTGACACTCCATCATGAAAAGTGACACTCCATCATGAAAAGTGATACTCCATCATGAAAGGTGACACTCCATCATGAAAAGTGACACTCCATCATGAAAAGTGATACTCCATCATGAAAAGTGATACTCCATCATGAAAAGTGATACTCCATCATGAAAGGTGACACTCCATCATGAAAAGTGACACTCCATCATGAAAAGTGATACTCCATCATGAAAAGTGACACTCCATCATGAAAGGTGACACTCCATCATGAAAAGTGACACTCCATCATGAAAGGTGACACTCCATCATGAAAAGTGACACTCCATCAAAGTGATACTCCATCATGAAAAGTGACACTCCATCATGAAAAGTGACACTCCATCATGAAAGGTGACACTCCATCATGAAAAGTGACACTCCATCATGAAAGGTGACACTCCATCATGAAAAGTGATACTCCATCATGAAAAGTGACACTCCATCATGAAAAGTGACACTCCATCATGAAAAGTGATACTCCATCATGAAAGGTGACACTCCATCATGAAAAGTGACACTCCATCATGAAACGTGATACTCCATCATGAAAAGTGATACTCCATCATGAAAAGTGACACTCCATCATGAAAGGTGACACTCCATCATGAAAAGTGACACTCCATCATGAAAAGTGATACTCCATCATGAAAAGTGATACTCCATCGGCACAGTTCACTTATGCTTGTGGCCCACAGTGGCGTAGGCGGTGTCGACATGTCTGACTTGTACAATTGTTTTGCGCATATGCCATGTAGTTTGGCGCAAGTATGGAGGTCCCACAACAACTACATATTCACTGTCTCATTAAACCCAAGACTGATATGTCAACGTATTGCTACATAATTGATTGTCATGTGGCCTGTCATGTTCTTGATAAGTACTTACCAACCAGTAGGCCATTCCCATATGCCCATTTTGGAAGCGCTCATTGATGGTGGAATGACAGAAGATGAAGGAATCATGAGGACTGCCAGTGTACTTTGCAAGGACATTTATGAAGAGGCCCAGATGGTCCACGTTTGCCTGCAAGTTCATCGAGTAGGTGTGCTTCCTGTTGCGATACAGGTGTGATGCAGCCACTGGAGGCACAAGTTGCACATGGGTGTAGTCCATTGCCCCCAACACATGAAAATCCTGCAACGGGCATAAAATCCTTGCTTGTTTTCCTGTTGTTGCTGCACTGTGTGTGGGAAGAAGAGGTACTAGGGTGTGAGGCTTATGGATGGCATCCAGGATGGAGGGGAGGAATGCTGAGAAGGATGCCTGGGATACTCCTGCCACTCTAGCTGTGGTGGGTTGTAAAGTTCCTGACGCCAGCAGGTGTAGGACAGCCAGTAGCTTCGCCTGCCGAGGGATGTTAGTGCACCACTGCGATATTGTCTGCAGCCTTGGTGCAATCTGGTGCAGGAGGCAGACAATGGAATCCCTCCTGAGCCTGTAATGGGCAATGATCTCCTCCTCCCGGAGGACAATGAGGATGATCCTTTGACGGTATGCCCGCTCCCTTCTCCTGCGCTGCCTCTGTGGTGAGGGTGATGGTGGTGGTGATGGTGGTGGCGATGGTGGTGGTCGTCTACTTGGTGCTCTGAGCTACAATAGTAGTAGATCCATGGCCTAGTTGAGCTTTCCAAAGTGATTTGAGTATGTTCTGCTTTTATACCAGTGTCCATGCGTAATTTTTACGCCTGCTTTTCTGTAGCGGTAAAAAACTGCTGCTAATGGAACTCAGCTCCTGTTCCTCAAAAGTAGCGCAGTTGCCGAAAATCCTTGTAAATACAACTGGGTCAGTTTTACGATGCTTCTTCCGGGGAAATGCCTACCTTGCAGTACTAAAAACTGCCACTAGCTGGCACTAAAAAAATAGGTGCTAGAAGTGAAAACGTGACGCTAAAGGGCTCTAGCATCACTTTGTAAATATAGTGGCAAAAAAAGCTTCTGCAGCGTTAAAAAAGTGATGCTGCGGCGGCGTTAGCTCCTTGTAAACAGTCCCCTGTGTGTTTTGAATGTTATCCTTGCCTCATAGGGGAGGCAGTGAAGAGAAGCTTGAGCACTGTTTGCTGAGGCAAATTTTGGGGCCTTATATAGGATCCTTGCTGCCGCATTTTGGACAACCTCGAGTCTTTTGATGACATATTTGGGGGAGTCTATGTACAGAGTTCCCGTGGTCCAACCGGGAGAGAACAAGGGATTGGACCACAATTCTTCTGGACACATTCGGGATAATGTCTAGGATTTTACTGAGTGTTCTGAGGGTGCGAAAACAAGTCGACACAAGTTTTTTGGCCTGTGTATCCATAAAAAAGGACTTGGCCAGCCACATCCCGAGGCTTTTGATAGGGGAGGAGGGGATAGGTATATTGCCCAAACATTCAGGCCAGTTTATAGGTGGTTAAGGGTCAGGTCTGTTTCGTCTGTATACTATGTAAATCTGCGTTGTAACAGTATACTATGTAAATGTATTTTAAATTAGCTTACATTATAATGCGTTGTATATGTCTGCGTTGTACAGATTGTGAAAGAATGTGTGAGTAGTGGTTTTAAAACTAATGCCTGATAACCGAAGCACACCTCATAGTTACTGGTGCCACCCTTCCATGAGAAAAATACTGGGCATTTGCTCACGTTTAAGATTCTACAAAGGCCCAGACTTGATCCTAAAGTAGAACTTTAGATGAAGTTGTCAGTATTCCTTATTAGGTCTCGGCCTGCACCAGCGCTTGCGCTGGTCTGGCCGAGAGTTTTAGTAAGCGGGTTTTGGAAGTGCAAACACTGGCTTTCGGCTGGCGACCAGCTTGAGTTCACGATGGCGTGCACGCGCAGCTGGCATCTGGGTTTCCTATCTCTTCCTCATTTCCTCGTCATGGCTCATTAACTCTCTGGACTCTGATGTTTCAATCGCAGCAGCAGCTCACATTACCAACTGACGGCCCTGGACTACAGTCACATGAAAAACAACAGCGATTAGCATTGAAATGCAAGCTTTTTTTGTCTAGTTAGAAATATTGCTTCGGTGGGTTGATTTCACCTTATATCGCTATTTGTTTTATATTGGGAGTCACAGCCTAATTACCAGTATTTTTGTCTCACTCTGTTTTTAAAAAAATATTTATTCGCGCAAAGCACAAAGCAATATTTAAGGTTACTTTTTCCGCGTCACTTCTTCACTCTATTTAAACTCCACACACCCCACTCTTATTGTCTCTCTCCTTCTCTCTCTCTCCCCTCTCTAATTCTCTCTCTACTTAATTAACTCTCCCTCTCTATCTTTTTTAGCCTTTCATTCTCTCTCACCCCTTTATCTGTTTCTCTTTCAAACTCCTTCATTCACTCTCTCTCCCCTTCTTTCTCTCTCTCTATCCCGCTCCACTCTTTATTCTATGTACACCCTTTCTCTCTCTTTCTCTCTCACCACCCTCTCTAATTGGGCATTATATCTTCACTCTATCTCTCACTCGGCAACACCACAGCATCACTCAGCATTACCACAGCATCTCTCAGCGCAACCACAGCATCAATCAGAGCCAGCACAGCATCAATCAGAGCCAGCACAGCATCACTCAGCACCAACACAACATCTCTCAACGCCATCACAGCATCACTCAACGCCATCACAGCATCACTCAGTGCAACCACAGCATCACTCAGTGCAACCACAGCATTACTCAGCACAACCACAGCATCACTTAGCGCCACAACAGCATCACTCAGCACCACCATAGCTTCACTCAGCGACACCACATCATCACTCAGGGCCAACACTGCATCACTCAGCACCACCACAGGATGACTCAGCACCACCACAGGATGACTCAGCACCACCACAGCATCGCTCAGCACCACCACAGCATCGCTCAGCACCACCACAGCATCGCTCAGCACCACCACAGCATCGCTCAGCACCACCACAGCATCGCTCAGCGTCACCACAGCATCACTCAGCGCCACCACAGCATCACTCAGGTCCACCACAGCATCACTCAGGTCCACCACAGCATCACTCAGGGCCACCACAGCATCACTCAGGGCCACCACAGCATCACTCAGGGCCACCACAGCATCACTCAGCGCTACCACAGCATCACTCAGCGCCGCCACAGCATCGCTCAGCACCGCCACAGCATCGCTCAGCACCGCCACAGCATCGCTCAGCACCGCCACTGCATCGCTCAGCACCGCCACAGCATTGCTCACCACCAACACAGCATCACTCAGGGCCACCACAGCATCACTCAGCGCCACCACAGCATCACTCAGCGCCACCACAGCATCACTCAGCGCCACCACAGCATCACTCAGTGCAACCACAGCATCACTCAGCACAACCACAGCATTACTCAGCACAACCACAGCATCACTTAGCGCCACAACAGCATCACTCAGCACTACCACAACATCACTCAGCGCCACCACAGCATCACTCAGCACCACCACAGCATCACTCAGAACTACCACAGCATCACCACAGCATCACTCAGTGCCACAACAATATCACTCAGCACCACCACAGCATCACTCAGCGCCACCACAGCATCACTCAGCGCCACCAAAGCATCACTCAGCGCCACCACAGCATCACTCAGCGCCACCACAGCATCACTCAGCGCCGCAACAGCATCACTCAGCGCCGCCACAGCATCACTCAGCGCCGCCACAGCATCACTCAGCGCCGCAACAGCATCACTCAGCGCCGCAACAGCATCACTCAGGGCCACCACAGCATCGCTCAGCACCACCACAGCATCACTCAGCACCACCACAGCATCGCTCAGCACCACCACAGCATCGCTCAGCACCACCACAGCATTATTCAGCACCACCACAGCATCACTCAGGGCCACCACAGCATCACTCAGGGCCACCACAGCATCACTCAGGGCCACCACAGCATCACTCAGCACCACCACAGCATCACTCAGTGCCAAGACAATATCACTCAGCACCACCACAGCATCACTCAGCAATACACAGCAGTATCACTCAGCAAGACCTGAGTATCATTCAGCATCACCTCAGCATCGTCTCCGCAACAGTCACCACCACCACCCCTACCACCTCAGCATCACTCAGCACCACCTCAGCCTGCTCTCGGAATCTGGCATCTGTTGATTCTCCCCTAGCGTCTGGCCGCTGCTAGTGTTATAATACAGGTACTAGTTCCCAACCTTCACCCTCCGATTGTTTATGCCCCTCAAAATAAAAGCTTTAACAAACAACCATTGCAATAGGCAGAAACAAGTTGCCAGCATTGCAAGAACAAAAGAAAACTGAGGAAATTTTTATTGTAAATACTTTTTTAATATGGTCGTTCAGTTTTACATAATGCCTTCTTGGTCATATATAAAGTAACAAAAATGCTTCTGACACTTTTTTATTATAACTTTTCAGCATGCCGCACAGCAGCCACACTTCTCTACAGCACAGCTTGAAGACATTGGCAAAGTCAATAGCTCTGGCTAAACACTTATAAGGCCCCAAAGGCGCGACCTATTGGCTATGCCAATGCTTGTTAACATGGCTGCCTGTAATTGTTTACTCTTGTTATCAGTCAGGGATCATTTAGGTACAGTGTTTTCATGTTATGTTTACTGTTTAAAGCCGTGCTTCCCAAACGTTTTAGAACCACAGCCCACTTTTTAGCATGACAGACTTACACAACCCACCTAGCTGTAACAGACATGAGGTGGGCAGTTTTTTTTATGTAACTAAAGCATCATGTGGTTGCACACAGTCATATACTGGCAGCACATTTTCCATTGAAATGGCCACTAAATTTGCACAGACAAACAGTTTTACTGATAAAACTATACGTCACACAAATGATAATGTGTGGATATCAGGGTCAGTTAATATTGATCATTTGTGTAACACCATCTAAAGTGTCTTTATTCATTTTGAGCCTCTTAAAATCTTTGTTTCCATCACACTTCAGAATTACAAAAAATGTACTTCATTTTTGCTTCCCTAACTATTGAATGTGTACAATTAATTTACAGGTATTTACATTTTGCTGTGTTTTACAAAACAATGACACCCTACAGCCCTTCCTTTCACACTCCCCGTACAACAGCAACATTGTCACATAATTCACTTTACTTTTCTTTCCCTGACTGCAAATTGAGAGGAGTTTGTAAACACCAATCCCCATTTTAATCAAATAAGCAGCAATTTGTCAGAAGACAGAGCCTGACATTTATCCTCTGTCTTTGAAGCACAGCAAATGTGACAGATAAATACGGAATTTAAATGCATCTTTATTTATTGCTCGAACTTTTGCGACCCACCAAAAATCATCTTGCGATCCACCACTGGGTCGTGACCCACAGTTTAGGAAACACTGGTTTAAAGTATGTACTGATAATGGGAAACACTACCAGTTTTAGCTGATTTTCTTAATTTTTGTACCCAAAAGGACATTAAAATGCTGGTCATTCCTGTATAAAACTGGCAAGGTGACAACCTCACTAACAATGGTGAAGTTCTTGGCTGGCACAGTGTTGAACTGTAGTTTGGCTGATGTTGAACCAATCTGATGTTGCCCATGATTGAATGCATTGGTGCCACCCGTGATGAGCGAGGGATAAAAAGCATGCACTTTACATTCATTTATAGCTGGACCCATTGGCCACTACAAAATCCTAAGAGTAAGTCCGAAGCATAGTTTCCAATCCTGTAGTTTTCAGTTCTTTCTGACAATCATCTTTGCTGCCACACTGTGCTATGTGTAAAGGGGTGGTCTTGCGGGACATCGGTAACTTTGCCAAGTAAGCTACCATTATGCCTGTGTTCAGCACTACCAGCCTTCCCCTGGGCATGGACCCTGATGTTAGTTAACAGCATTTTTCTAGTTTACTTTTCTCTTTGCTGAAACTATTTTAACAATGGGTTTTAAAATAGTTTTACGCTTTCAATTTTTTTTTTTTTAGCTGGGCTGCAAAATGTTAAATTGATAATGCATGGTACAATTTACCAAATCTGTGATATATTTTTTAAAATACTCAAGTGAAAGTGTGCCCTGATCACTCTATAATGCCACAATCTCATCCTTGGGTAATTCAATTCACAGATTTGATTCCTTGAGGTTACTTCACTATGTCAGACTATTAAGTAACTTTCAAAACATCTTTAAATATCCCTGGATATTTAAATATCCTTTACCTGAAATCTCTCTTTAACTCCATATGCTTTTGTTCCTGATTAATTAAAGGAGATCTTATGTCAAGACAGGAGGCTAGCATTATGCACAACCTTTTATTCACCACTTATGAGCAACACTCAAAAGCTCCAAATAGAACAACATGAAGTCATAAAGTCATAAAACAGCAGAACCTTCCGGCAGTACATAGGTTCCAAGCATCCTCATCTCATTCTCTTCTGTTTGCTGCTTCGGAGCAGATGAGTATAATTTTGACCTACTTGTTATGGCTCCAGACAGTAAAGTTGTGTACTTGAAACTGTGTCCTGTTGTGCGTACACAACAAACTTGGCGACGTGTGTCTGGAGTCGAACCTATGCAGGCGTGCAAAGGGAGCGCAGCAACAGGAGTTGTTTTGGACGCACATCATGATATAGCATGTTGCTACATCTGGAAAGAATAATACTCTTGTGGATTTATGGGCTTGATCATTGATCGGATTAGATGTCTCCTATGACATTGGTTACGTTGGCGAGTCCACAAGAATAGTGCTGCTGGATTATTGAATCCTTGAATGACAGCGCTTTGCCTTGCGGCTGGATCTTATACGAGTGATGTGAAGCACTGTAACCTGTGTGTGGAGTGTATCTGGGATTCAGGAAACAGTAAGAATGAACATTGGTAGCTTGAAGTTACTTAAAGTAATGTAACGGCTCGTAACGCTTTGTTTTTGTTTGAGCCGTGGAGTGGTTTTACGTGAAGACGGCTGTCGCGTTTGGAGCTCTGCGTGCTGTGGAGTGTTTTCCCTTGAAGACGGCTGGCGCGTTTGGAGCTCTGCGTGCTGTGGAGTGTTTTTCCTTGAAGACGGCTGGCGCGTTCGGAGCTCTGCGTGCTGTGGAGTGTTTTTCCTTGAAGACGGCTGGCGCGTCCAGAGCTCTGCGTGCTGTGGAGTGTTTTTCCGTGAAGTCGGCTGGCGCGTTCGGAGCTCTGCGTGCTGTGGAGTGTTTTTCCTTGAAGACGGCTGGTGCGTTCGGAGCTCTGCGTACTGTGGAGTGTTTTTCCTTGAAGACGGCTGGCGCGTTCGGAGCTCTGCGTGCTGTGGAGTGTTTTTCCTTGAAGACGGCTGGCGCGTCCAGAGCTCTGCGTGCTGTGGAGTGTTTTTCCGTGAAGTCGGCTGGCGCGTTCGGAGCTCTGCGTGCTGTGGAGTGTTTTTCCTTGAAGACGGCTGGCGCGTTCGGAGCTCTGCGTGCTGTGGAGTGTTTTTCCGTGAAGAAGGCTGGCGCGTTCGGAGCTCTGCGTGCTGTGGAGTGTTTTTCCTTGAAGACGGCTGGCGCGTTCGGAGCTCTGCGTGCTGTGGAGTGTTTTTCCTTGAAGATAGCTGGCGCGTTCGGAGCTTTGCGTGCTGTGGAGTGTTTTTCCTTGAAGACGGCTGAGGCATTTGGAGTCCTGCGTGCTGTTTCTTTTGGCATTCCAGATTCGTTCTGCAAGCTCAGTGCATCGCATGGGGACATTGGACATCAGTATGCGTGCGTCCAAGTGTACACGATCGACGTAAGGTTATTCAGTACAAGACCTTATGCGACACCATTTTCCAAGAAATCATCTACGTCATAAGTCTTCTGAATTCCTGCGCGACATCAGAGCTGCAAACTTTACAAGCAAACTCAAGGAAGGCAAACAAGGCAAGTCGAGGAGATACAATTTACATATTATTTTCATGCCTCATTTGTCCGGTGGCTTAAAAAACAAAAAAACTAAATGAGACGTAGAATATAAAACTTGTAGTGGAGGCAGAGTACGTTTACTTCAAGACTGTGGGTGCAAATGACTGTGATTCCCCTCAGAAGTGAAAGACATGGCCACACAAAATCTTTCAATTTTGATGCCTCATGCCATCTGGATCTGAACCTACCTTAAAGTGGGTGGAATGGAAAGACTATTTTTTAAACTATATTGCAGCAATTGATGAATGGGAAAAAATGCTTGCTGTACAGAAAAAAGGAATTTAATTCCATTCATTAGGCCCATATGGATTGAAGCTGTATAATCAGATGCCTTAGGCTCCTGCAGTTGGAGATAGTAATGTTTTTCTTGCAGCATTGAAAGATCGGACATGTATTTTGTGCCTAAAGTATGCATAGGTATAAATTTTTTCAGCATAAGCAAAATGAAGGTGAATCCGTAGATCAGTGTGTCACAGAACTTAAAAAACTGGCCAGAGAATGTAAGTTTGGGGGTCTACAGGATGAACTGGTCAGGGACCAATTAGGTATTCATACCAACAACCAAGCTATAAAGGAGAGGTTATGGGTACAAGGGGACTCCCCTTTGGTTGATGTTATTAACATTGTATGTAAAGGTGAACTATCGGGAAGATGTGCAAAGGAACTTCTGGGTAAAGGGAAAGAAACAGAAATTGTAGCCAAAATCAATGCTAAACCTGCATACAAGTCCTTTAGAACACAACCCCAAACTAGAACTGTTGTTGTGGGAAGATGCTATAGATGTGATAGCAGAGACCATTTGGTCTGTAGCAAGAATTGCCCGGCCTTAAAACAAAAATGCAGTAGTTGTGGCATTATAGGGCACTTTGCCAAAGTGAGCAAATAAAAGAGAGATCGTGTGAAATGTGTATTGGAGGATGATGGGCAACATAATGGTGAAGAGCAGGTGTATTACGATGACAGCTCTAGTAATGCTTCGAATCTCTCCACCAAGTTAATCCTCAACATAGGAGAAGACGTTACTATGAATAAGCCTGTGTGTATGCTGAATGTGGGTGGCATTGAAATCGAAATTTCCGCAGACTCAGGTCCATCATTAATAAAAGCTTGTGGAGTAGTAAATGTATTGGTAAAGTTGGCGACAGTCTGTATGAACCGGATATACATCCCCAGGAGTATTCGGGAAAAAAAACCAATATGCTAGAATACAGATGGTTCACATTTAGATTCGGGGCAGAAGTGCATGCGCAAAATTATACGTGGCAAAAAAAGGACCACCTGTTTTGGGTTGGATTGACCAAGGTAAATTGCATATTATTTTGGACCCCAACAGCAATGATCAAGTAAAGGTGGTAGATGAATGTAGCTGCCATGTTGCTGCAAGAATTTCCAAAACTGTTTAGTGAGACATTAGGAAACATAAAAGATTTTGAACATTGTATTGTCCCTGAAAAGAATGCAGAACCAAAAGTAAATTAAGTGCGGAATATCCCCATTATGCTCAGAGAGGAAGTATCTGCTGATTTGAATAAATTAGTTTTGATAGGGGTAGTTGAGCCTATTGAAGGCTCTCAATGGTTTTTTCCATTGGTGGTGCCACGACACAGCAGTGGCAAGATTCGTTTATGTGTGGATTTGCGCCACTTTAACAATAACATTGCAATTGACCATTTTCCACTACCAAAGATTAACGAGATGGTGTGTAGTTTAAAGGCTGCCAAAGTTATTCAACAATAGATTTGTCGGCAGCCTATTACCAGAACTCACTAACACCTGATTCCATGAAATTTACAGCCTTTATCACTCCAATTGGATATTTCCAATTTAGAAGAATGACTTTTGGTCTCATGTCAGCAGCCTCTGTCTTTCAGAGGTTAATGTTCAATCTATTTAACAAGGAAGCTGGTATTAGATTCTTCCACGATGATATTCTTGTATTTGGAGAAAACACGAATGTTCATGATGTTAGATTAAGGAAAGTCATGGATATCTTGGGCAGCAATGGTCTTACTGTAGAACTTACTACAGTAAGGTGTCGTACCTAGGACATGAGATCGGAGTGGATGGTGTCAAACCCAAGGCTTCTTTAGTAAATGCTATTAGGGAAGCTCCAGCTCAGAGTCGTAAGGATGAATTGAGGTCCTTTTTAGGTCTCGCCTAGCGATGCAGCGCAAAGCGCTGTCGCTATGCGAGATCTATTGTTGTCGACTTGGGTCGGAAGGGGGACAGGACATGTGCACGCGTATGGCAAGACAGGAGATGTGCACGCGTACGGCTCGCGGTGTTATTACAACTCCTGCTTGCACCATACGCGTGCACATCTCCTGTCTGTGCGCGCCGCGCTTACGTGAACACGTGTGGACAGCTTGTTATTTATTCTCAGCGCTCACATCAGACAGCAGCAGCAGAGGAGCACACGCGGCGGCAGACGGTGCAAAGAGAGCAGCGGCCCCGGTAGCGCACAGTGTACTCGCCGTGAGTAGTACTTGCTTGGGCGAGGGCGCTTCCTCCTACTGCCACATACCCTCCTGCGTATCTCACCAGGTCGCTCCTCTCCAATCCCCAGCTGTCCCTGCACCCCCTCCAGTGTCAGCCAGCCCTGCGTCATCTGCCGACCCCCACTATATTCTTCCAGGACTACAGACTTTGTTTCCTTCCCCCGCCAGGACGAAGGCATCGCGGCAGAACCTTTCAGCCCCTGACGCCCCCTCCATACAGCTACTCCCTCCCCGCATTCCTTACCGTTACGCCATACTTCAGCGCGATGCCCTGCAGCTCACGGGGTGCTCGGTGTACCTCTCTGCCCAGGCGGCCGCCGTCACACTGGCCGTGCTGCCGTAGGAGCGTGTTTTGGTGCGTGCCAGGCTCAAGGACAGTTCGGCCTCGGATTCAGACTCCGAGCCTCAGCACGGATAGACGGCGTGTCTTCTCTGGCGATCCTCAGCTTGCGCCGGGACAGCCGATGTGCACGCTCACGGCGTCTCGTGCGCTCCCACCGCGCTTTCAGTTTCACGTGCTCAGACAATGCCCCCGCTGCACTCGTGATGGCTCCGTGGGCTGAATATTTTACAGTACCGGGAGGGAAGGGCTGCGGAAGGAAGCACCGGCGGATCCATATGTAGCTGTACATTGGCCATGACTGGCCGTTACTCTGGTGCATGCCACTGCCCCGAGTTTTTCCATTTATTTCCCAGTCGTCCACCTCCCTCTGTGCACTTGCTGCTGCTCTCCTCCTCGGCATGGGCCAAATGTTTCATTTCAACCCAACCCAGGGCCCATTTACCTGCAACGTTCAGAGTGGGTAGCAGTTTTTTTAAGGTGCGACAGGACGGTGGACTGGGTGGAATACTGAGCATACGAGATAACCAGTGGTGGGGGTGGGTGGGGCAAGGGTGTATTGTTTTGAGCTGTGACGCTCTGTAAATTTATGAATTACCAAAAGAAAAAAGGCAATAATAGGGAAATTAGCTGGAAAGCAGCTTACGGAGACTGCGTGCGAGCAATTTAAGGATTGCTGACTGGGTGGTTTTCGGTGCTGTAGGTTTTAAGTTTTGTGGGATAGATAGTCGTTCTCTTGTATTAGCGTGGCCTTTGGCATAGTCTGTGAGGCGTTGCCGAGCTATGATCTTTGTTAGCGCAGGCCGGCCTGTATCATTAAAATAGTTATTTTTACACATAACAATTAATGTCCCGCCCAACGGCTAGACTCCGTTTATGAGAGTGTAGGATGGCAGTGACTACAGTTTAGCGCCCCTTCATTTTGTTCCTTCTGCAGCAAAATGTTGAAATTCAGTGATGCACTCTACCTTGGGGGTCCGACCAGGGCCAGCTCTAGGGCGGTGCGATCGGTGTGACCGCACCGGGCGTTGACTTGGGGTGGGGGCGTCCTTTTTGAAAATGTGATCATTTTAGCACCTGCTGCCTCGTTCCTGCCCTCCAGCAACTTCCAGACATCAATTAAAATGTCAAGAGAAGTCGTCATTAATCGGCTTCCTGGAAACAGACCGGAGGTTTCTCTAGTGGAAAGTTTGACTCATCCTAAGGCAGCGCAGAGGGTTAAACTGCCTGCTGCTAAGAAAGTGTACCACTAGTTTTTCTTTCCTTTGGCGTGCAGTTTACCTATTTTCTTTAAAAATGTTTCTCCACATTTGCGAAAAGTACTGAGGGTAGTCTTATGGGTAAGCTCCTTTTCTCACAGAAAATCAGAGAGCCCAGGGCGCAGTGGACACACGAGCACTGGAGAAACACAAGGACGTTACACATGACACCGTTGACTCTTCTCACTTTCAAAGAACCAAATACATCTGATATTTATTTATTCCCACTGAGCCAGCGTAAAGCAGTTCTTTATTGCACACCTTCACCTCTGGTGGGTGGGCTGTGCTTTTAGGAGTCTGCAAGGCTTCTGAAGGTCGTGAAGCATTGGTGCAAGAAAAAATGAAAGTAGTTGAGGCAATATGAAAGATTTATTGATGTAATAGAGCAGTGGTTCCCAAAGTGTGCGCCGCGGCACCCCGGTGCGCCGTGATGAGAAGCCAGGGGCGCCGCGCCGCCGCGCAGGATGTGGGTCGTGGACATTGCAGCCGCAGCGCAACACGCGTCGTACGTGCTTTAAGACATTGGCGCAGAGTGTTTTCTGTCCACTTCCTGCTCTCAATCTTGTAATCTATCGCATCACAGTGAATTTGGCTGGGAGAAAGAGCGGTGCGTCCTGAAGCATTAACTTGGACAGCGAGCGTGCTGGAAATGCAATAAAAGGCTGCAATGTTTGGAGAACAGCTGGAGGGGCTTTAAATTAATTCTGACTGTTGTGCGCGTTGCACGGCATCGATCTGTTTGAGGCCGTGCTGCTGTTTCAAAGGGACCCTGTAGCTCTGGTTTCGCATTACAGTTCAGCACAATTACACTTGGAAGTTATTTTGCCAAATTGTTAGTGAATAATCATTACACCAAGAATTTGAGGGCGAAAAGGGGGGTGTGGGGTGGGAGGAAAAATACGACTTTGAAGCGGATGAGCCAACACTCATGCAGCTAGTATGACGGGTGAACAGTCCCGGCTCCTGGAGGGAGTTCCGCCGGGCGGTGACGTGCGGCGGGGGAGGGGCAGGGTGGGGGGTAGTAAAAACCGGAATCCGGCCGAATCCAGGTAAGTTAGCAAATAAATAAATAAAACGAATTTCGTAGCGCGCGCTGCATCGCCAAATGCGATGCAGCGCGCGCTACGAAATTCGTTTTATTTATTTATTTGCTAACTTACCTGTGTTCAGCCGGATTCCGGTTTTTACTACCCCCACCCTGCCCCTCCCCGCCGCATGTCACCGCCCGGCGAAACTCCCTCCAGGAGCTGCGACTCGTGGTGAAGTACTCCTACATTTATGTAAATGCAGGGCTTTAAGTGGGATGAAAAAACTGGGGGGTCTCAAAGGGGCGTGGCCGATGCAATAAAGGGTGTGGCTTAATCTGTGCTCAGCATAGTGTGCTGCCTGACTGGTAATTTGCTGCTTCTGTCATTGCATCCAGATATATAATACAACAAGCAACATTACACCTACAACAAGCCAGGACTATTGGCTGTGCCAATGATTCTTAGTGGCATAACACAAATAAGCAACAACTATGGCTTTGTTGTATATAATATTGAAAATGATTCAGTTCTGAAATGATGAGACTGTGAAAGAACTATAACAAGTCTCTTTGAAGTTACCTCAAAGGCAGTGAAGTGACTGCTACAGAGTTAAGATTTTTTTTTCATCCTGAGGCTGAAGGCAAAAATGGAGAGCCCGATAGGGACCCATCTTGACACCTGCTTTTTAGAACTGCACCGGCAGGACCCAGCCCACTTAAAACACTGGGTAGATGGGATCTGGTGAGCCATCTTGGGTTCATCAGAGCCCACCCCATGTAAACTTCTTGTAACGCCACAGAGCTCCTTGAGCCTTTCTCTAGCATTGAGATGTACTTTATAAGATCTTTGTGATTGCAAATAAAGTTTTATGATGGTGATGGCTACTCTCTGAATCCTTCATCACGTCTAGGCTTGATTCTTCATGTAGACCAGTGGTTCCCAAAGTGTGCGCCAGTAAAAAAATGGTGGGGAGCCACGGCCAACTGCCAATTAGGTCAAGGGAGCCACGGGTCAAAAAAGTTTGGGAACCACTGTAATAGAGTAAAACAGGATTGTTCTAGGGCTGGAAGGAACGGACTCTGTCAGTCTTCAAGTGCCACCGTCACTGCTTTGTCATTAGCTAACCAAGTCTGCCAAGGGAAACCCAGATGTCTGCCTTGCGATTGTTTGCAGCGTGCCAAGTGAGTTTCCAGATTGACTCGTCCCGACCCCCGTCTTCCAAAATTCCTTTTATTCCAGTTCCGTGACGTCATGCTGTGACTCTCTGAAGCTACTATACTCCATACATCTATATTTCTTTGTCATAAGGCACAACATGAAGAACATGCGAGAAGACCTCTCGCGTGCTGAACCCTGAAGAAGTCCCAGGTGGACGAAACGTGTTGGCTACTGATCGCATGCTGTGATTTTAAAGAAAAACTAGCGACTAAAGAATAAAAGGAATTTTGGAAGAAGGAACGACTCCTACATTTGTTGTTTGAAATTATATTGTCCTACTATTGTTACTTGCATAATACGGACTAAAAAATGTGTTATATATACCTTTGACTGGAGAGATGAGTGCTGAACTACTTTTGAGAATCTTGTTTTGGAAATTTATTTTCCTTTATAGAGATGTCGGGGGTCACATCTCAGGTTCTTTGCACCACTGTATAGCTCATCTTTACACTCATTACTTCGTGTTGATGAGTGCAGGACTTGTGTTTTGACCCTTCGTTTTGTTGGTTGACATTTTCAAGTTGCATTTGTACTTGGTAATGGTGATCATGCTGTGAGCATGGATGAGTAGCTAGTTGAGAGTGGAAAGGATGAAGTGTTGAACCAAGTCAGGGAGTGTATTCAATGTAATTGAAGTAATTAGACAAAATATGATTGCAAATGTAGGCCTTTTTGGGAGGTCAGGTCGAAATTGAGCCTGGATAATGACACTGTTTTAGGAGGCAAAAAAAACCTACCTTCTTTCAGGTTAAGCACGTCAATCATCCAATTGTGCCATGAAGGTAATTTTGGAATCGTAAGGACGAAAAGTGTGGTGAGAGGTTTGTTTTGGTGGCCGGGGTGGATGTGTAGGTTGAGAGATGCGTGAGGAAACCTTACAAAATTTGCGACCACTCGTGTCAGAAAGCTGCCCTCCTAAATATCCGTGGGATTCTGTTGCCATTGATCTGTTTGGTCCAATTGGCATGGATCAAAGGTATGTTATGGTGCTTTTAGATCTGTTTCCAAGATGGCCTGTAGTAAAGGTAGTAAAGGAAACCAACACTTCCACGGGATGGGAGTTTATGGATGAAGTTTTGTCTCACAGGGTTTACCTAATTCAGTGTTAACTGACAATGGAGTACAGTCAGAAATTATTTTAAAAATGTGGGGATAGTACATAGGGCCACTGCCTTGTACAAGCTGAGCAGAAATGGTGCAGTCGGGAGATTCAACCGAGTATTCAAAGGGGTCCTACAATAAGCTTGCAGTAACAGAGTTGATTGGGCGTACAGAGTGACACAAAATGATACTACAGGTTTGTGATTATGAAAGGGCGTAATTCTAGGTCAAAATACAATGCAGGTTGGTTACGCGACTCAAATTCAACGTTGCTCCTTAGAATCAGTTCGTAGTAGGTTAGTGGAACGGCACACTAAAGTGAAAAACTATCATGATGGAAAACATGGAGTGAAGCCGGTCAGCGTTGCTGTAGGTGATTGGATTTGTGTAAACAAACCTTGTAAAGAAAAGGGAGAGTCAATTTTTTCAACCGGAGGAAGTAGTGGTAGTGCTCCAGAATGCTGTAAGGGTGAGGAGCGGAAAGGTTTTAGAATTTGAAACAAGTTGCTTTAGGTTCCAAGGAATCATGGAAAGAGTTCCCCACATCAGGTTTTGAGGAGGATTTTCAGTGGTTAGATTCACAACTTAATATGGAAGAGAAGGGGAAGAGTGCATGTGGAGATGAATGAACTGGAAGTTGTAGAGGGATGCGAGGAAGTTGTGGAAGGTCAGAGCAACGAGGAAGTTGTGGAAGGTCAGAGCAACCAGGAAGTGGTGGAAGGTCAGAGCAACGAGGAAGTTGTGGAAGGTCAGAGCAACGAGGAAGTTGTGGAAGGTCAGAGCAACGAGGAAGTTGTGGAAGGTCAGAGCAACGAGGAAGTGGTGGAAGGTCAGAGCAACGAGGAAGTGGTGGAAGGTCAGAGCAACCAGGAAGTGGTGGAAGGTCAGAGCAACGAGGAAGTTGTGGAAGGTCAGAGCAACCAGGAAGTTGTGGAAGGTCAGAGCAACGAGGAAGTTGTGGAAGGTCAGAGCAACCAGGAAGTTGTGGAAGGTCAGAGCAACCAGGAAGGTCAGAGCAACCAGGAAGTGGTGGTGGATGGAAATAAGGAAGTTGCAGAGGATTGGGATGTTTGGGATGTTCTGCGGATGGATGTAGAGAGGATGAGAAAGGTGAGATGCTGAGAACAAAAAGGCCACCATAATGGTTGGAAGATTATGTGTGGAAGGTGTTGATGCTCTAGGTTCTAAATGATTCTTTTATGTATTTATGTACTTGGTTGGGTAGATTGTACTGATATTATTGTTATAAAATGTTTGTGTCATTGTAGTTTTACAAGTTTCCTTTCTTTTCTTTTGTTCTATTGTAAGGAGGGGAATGTGTTATGTTTCTTCCTTGTTGTGGGGTTGCTAGGCAACGTTAGGTTATGTTCGAAGGCTAGAATGTGGCCATCAGTTTACCACTGTACAAAGTGTTGTGAGGACGTTACTACTGGTGACTCCAGACAATAAAGTTGTGTACTTGAAACTGTGTCCTGCCGTGCGTACACAACAGAAACTCATTTAAAAATTATCTAATTAATGTAACTTGACTGATTAAATGAGATTTTCTTACCAGCTCTTCATCCTTCTCTAATCGTATAATTCACGCCTCAGAGAAGCTCCGAGCAGGAGGCTGCGCAAAACCATGAGGACTATTTGGGCAACAAGGATAAATGTTCATTCGAACAGTTCTGCAGAGGTCAGCACTAAAACTGCTACCTGTGTCCTTACTCAAGGAAAACAACCAGGAGTAATGACGTCTCTAGGACAGCGTGATGTCACAGAGATTCTGACCAACTCTGTCATAAGGTCACAATGGGACAGCCAATGCCTCCTGCCATGGAAACAAGGCACCAGGAGTAATGACGTCTCTAGGACAGGATGATGTCACAGAGACTCTGATCAACCCTTTCATGAAGTCACAATGGGACAGCCAATGCCTCCTGCCATGGAAACAAGGCACCAGGAGTAATGACGTCTCTAGGACAGCGTGATGTCACAGAGATTCTGACCAACTCTGTCATAAGGTCACAATGGGACAGCCAATGCCTCCTGCCATGGAAACAAGGCACCAGGAGTAATGACGTCTCTAGGACAGGATGATGTCACAGAGACTCTGATCAACCCTTTCATGAAGTCACAATGGGACAGCCAATGCCTTCTGCCATGGAAACAAGGCACCAGGAGTAATGACGTCTCTAGGACAGGATGATGTCACAGAGACTCTGATCAACCCTTTCATGAGGTCACAATGGGACAGCCAACGCCTGCTGCCATAGAAACAAGGGTTCAGAGCAAGGCCACATAATTCAGAGACAGAAGTACTGGTCACTAATGTATGTGAAACTTAAAACCTAGGTATATTAAAACTTACGTGTAAGTTTAAATGTCCATATGAGCTCTGTGGCAGTGACCTCCTGGTCAGGATAACTGCTCTCCCCTCGCGCAGCTCCATCCTTAAGGCACTGCCCCCAGCATCTTCTAGTCTCCCAGGTAGGTGTCCGATGCCCTCCTCCACCCGCAGGCTCCTGCCTGTGCCTCATCCCTTGTGGTCCAGTGGAAGAGCCCGCTCTTCTGCTGGTTCGCTCTGTCAGCCTTTTCTGTCTTTTTCTGTTTGCTGTTATTCTGTCTTTTTTCTGTTCTGTTTGCCTATTTTTCTGTTTGCTTCTGTATCTGCCTTTTTCCCGCCGCTGTTGTCCCCGCGGCCCCTCCCCCCCCAGCGTGTTCCCGCTCCCGCCTCCCAGCTGCTCTCTCTCCCCCCGACCCCTACTTATTGGCGCTGCTGCCACGCAGATGGTGTGCCAAAGTCAACCCTGTCTGCGCCCGGTCCACGACCAGTGCCAGGGACCCTGGTCCCCCGACCCCCCACCGCTACGACCCCAGCACTATCCATGCACTCAACCCTGGATGCAACAACAACTGCCAGCTCTCGACGCCGAGCAACTCCCAAGGCCCATTCTCCTACAGACACTGCCGCTTCACCTTCACCCACCTCCGGACCCAGACAGCCACCACCAACCCACCGGACGCCAGCGCACACAAACCCCTGAGCTGCATCCTCCTCAAAGTGCGCTCCCTGCACAGACACTCAGCAGAAGTTTGGGACCTCCTCAACACCCACTTGCCTGACGTCGCCTTCCTCACAGAGACCTGGACCAACGCTAGCTCCACTCCTGACATCGCTACCGCCATCCACGACAGATACAAGATCCTGAGGAAAGACCGCCCCAACTGCCCCGGAGGAGGCCTCGCCATCGTGCACAAAAGCTCCCTCCGACTGACAACCACCAACTCGGATGACGCCTCCACCCCCATGGAACACATCCACTTCCAGATGCAGCCCAACCCCAGAACGACACTGCGGAACACAACACCCGCCTACAGACCACCCGAACCCTGATCCCCGTTCACCAACACCATCGCAGACTACATCGCTCCCCACGCCCTTGCCTCCACAGACTATTTACTGCTCGGAGACCTGAACTTCCACCTAGACAACCTCAGCGACCCCAACACCACCGCCCTCCTAGAGAATCTCGCCAACATTGGACTGAAGCAACTCGTCTCCACCCCCACCCACATGGCAGGACACACTCTCGACCCCATCTTCGCCGGAGGAAACAACTTTTGCTTCAGTCATACCACGGAACCCCTCTGGATGGACCACCACCGCGTCCACTTCTCCTTCTCGAAACCCACCGCACACAAGTCCATGCCAGGCCTTCCATGCAGAAACTGGAGCAAGATCACTGAAGAACACCTCAGCTGCACTCCTCCCCCTAACACGACAGATGCCAATACTGCAGCCAACGACCTTCACCAATGGATCAACAACTGCGCCAACACTCTCGCCCCACTCCAGAACTCCGACAGACGACACAACAAGAAAGCCATCTGGTTCACCACAGACCTCCGAGAATCCAATCGCTCATGCCGACGATTGGAGAAAGCATGGAGAAACAGCAGAACCCCGGAAGCACGCACCACCTACAGGGCTGCCAACACGGCACACCACCAACTCATCAGATCAACAAAGAGAAACTTAATTCAGGACAGAATCCTCTCCAACTCCAAGGAACGCTTCACCATCATACAAGAAATCACCAGACCCCATAGCAAAACCACTGACGTCCCTCCTTCCTAAGACCTCTGCAACAAACTCAGCTCCTTCTTCCACCACAAGATCAGGACACTCTACGACAACTTCGACAACCAGGACCATGGCACTGACCCTACACCCCCCACCAGCGACGCCACCCAGCCGACCCTCCTCACCTGGACCCCAGTCACCACAGAAGACACCACGAAGACTATGAAAAGCATCCACTCTGGAGCACCCACTGACCCCTGCCCGCCACACATCTTCCACAGGGCCGCCTCCGCCATCGCACCTGAACTACGATGGACAATCAACTGCGCCCTCGAAACAGCCACGTGGCCTGATGACTGGAAACGTGCCGAAGTCAAACCCCTCCTCAAAAAGCCCTCCGCAGACCTGACTGACCTCAAGAACTACAGGCCCATCTCTCTCCTCCCCTTTGCCGCCAAAGTCATCGAGAAATTCGTCAACACCCAGCTAACGCACTTCATAGAGACCAAAAACATCCTCGACTCATCTCAATCTAGATTCCGCAGCAACCACAGCACCGAGACCACCTTCATAGCCGCCACTGATGACATCCGCACCCTCCTTGATCAAGGCCACAATACAGCCCTCATACTACTAGACTTCTCAGCAGCCTTCAACACCGTCTCCCACCTCACACTAGCCACCAGACTCCACGACGCCGGTATCCAGGGAACTGCCTTATACTGGATTTGTTCTTTTCGCTCTGGAAGAACACAAAGAATAAGACTCCGGCCATTCCTGTCCGAACCCACAGAGATCAGATGCGGAGTACCCCAAGGATCCTCCCTGAGCCTCATGCTCTTCAACATCTACATGGGCCCCCTCGCAACCATAGTCAGAAAACACTGACTCAACATAGTATCATACGCCGATGACACCCAGCTCATCCTCTTCCTCACCAAGGAACTCAACATCACCAGACACAGTTTCCAAGAAGGGATGAAGGACGTCACATCCTGGATGAGCAGCAGCTGCCTGAAGCTCAACTCGGAGAAAACGGAAGTCCTTGTCCTCAGATCCACCCCCTCCGCATGGGACAACACCTGGTGGCCCCCGCCCTCAGAAACCCACCCACCCCTATGGTCTACGCCCGCAACCTTGGCATCATACTTGACTCCTCACTCACCATGAACTGCCAGATCAACGCTGTGCCCTCCACATGCTTCAACACCCTCCGCATACTCCGCAAGACCTTCAAATGGATCCCCCCTGACTCCAGGAAGACCGTCACCCTCGCACTCATCACCAGCAGACTGGACTATGGAAACGCGCTCTACGCCGGAATCAACAAAACACTCCTCTGCAAACTCCAGACCATCCAGAACACCGCAGCCAGACTCGTCCTCAGCATCCCACGACATGACCACATCACCCATCACCTCCGCGACCTCCACTGGCTCCCCGTCGAAAAGAGAGTGACCTTCAAGCTGCTCACTCACGCCTACAAATCCCTACACAACAGCGGATCCCAATACCTCAACGAAAGAACATCCTTCCACACCCCCAAGAGAAACCTCCGCTCCGCCGACCTAGCCCTAGCCAAGGTCCCCCAAACTAGAACTGTTGTTGTGGGAAGATGCTATAGGTGTGATAGCAGAGACCATTTGGTCTGTAGCAAGAATTGTCCGGCCTTAAAACAAAAATACAGTAGTTGTGGCATCATAGGGCACTTTGCCAAAGTGAGCAAATAAAAGAGAGATCGTGTGAAATGTGTATTGGAGGATGATGGGCAACATAATGGTGAAGAGCAGGTGTATTACGATGACAGCTCTAGTAATGCTTCGAATCTCTCCACCAAGTTAATCCTCAACATAGGAGAAGACGATACTATGAATAAGCCTGTGTGTATGCTGAATGTGGGTGGCATTGAAATCGAAATTTCCGCAAACTCAGGTCCATCATTAATAAAAGCTTGTGGAGTAGTAAATGTATTGGTAAAGTTGGCGACAGTCTGTATGAACCGGATATACATCCCCAGGAGTATTCGGGAAAAAAAACCAATATGCTAGAATACAGATGGTTCACATTTAGATTCGGGGCAGAAGTGCATGCGCAAAATTATACGTGGCAAAAAAGGACCACCTGTTTTGGGTTGGATTGACCAAGGTAAATTGCATATTATTTTGGACCCCAACAGCAATGATCAAGTAAAGGTGGTAGATGAATGTAGCTGCCATGTTGCTGCAAGAATTTCCAAAACTGTTTAGTGAGACATTAGGAAACATAAAAGATTTTGAACATTGTATTGTCCCTGAAAAGAATGCAGAACCAAAAGTAAATTAAGTGCGGAATATCCCCATTATGCTCAGAGAGGAAGTATCTGCTGATTTGAATAAATTAGTTTTGATAGGGGTAGTTGAGCCTATTGAAGGCTCTCAATGGTTTTTAGGTCGAGCCTCGAGTAGCGCGCAAGCGCTGCTTAGAGGCGAAGACTTATTGTAAGTGAGTTTTCAAAGCAGTCCAAGAAACGCTCGTGCGTCGTGGCTGGCCTTTTTGAGATGGGTACGCGCGGCAAACATGTGTTTCCAATTATCGTGCCCAGACGCAGGCGCGATAATTGGAAACACATGTTTGCCGCGCGTACCCATCTCAAAAAGGCCAGCCACGACGCACGAGCGTTTGGTCAGCTCTGCAGGCTGCCGCGCTCGCTCGCCCCCGCTCCTCTGTTGTTAAAGTGGTTCCTGGCCCCTTCAATGTGTGCGGTCTATTTCACTCCCGCAGCACCCTGCCCTTTGCGGCTGCGGCGCCTCCTCCTCCGGCACACGGGCCACAGAACCGATGCGGCAGGAGCTCACCCTCGGCCTTCTTGGTTCCCTTGCTGTTGAACCTATCCCCAGCGTTTCAAACATAGAGCTATAAAGGCGAATTAAATCATTAGCTGTGGCTTCCAGCATGTGACGTATCTGCATGTCGTAAAGCAGGCAGTCTCGAGGACCCTGCCTGAGCACAGTTTACGCCTTTCAGTTTGTCAACAAGAAAATAAGATTATCGGCTTGATGATTCGTCGCGTTGGCACTGTAAATTTTAGTGACACCGAAAGGATATTTTGTGGTTTTTAAATAGCATGCAGCAGCATTTATTTTATCGACCTTGGAAGAAAGAAAGATGGCTTCGCACCTCTGCAAATTAACAGTTGCCACAAGGCAACAGTAGTTATTTTACTGACCTTCAGAAAGATGATAGGCTGCGTCAGCCCAGCTCAGGAGAATAAAGTTAGAGGCTAAATTGAAATGGCAGCGCTGCTCCCACCGTGTGTGCCACGAGAAATTATCTAACAATTAATATCCCGATGCCTGCCACCGGCGGCTGAGTGAACTGCACAGGCTGCGGAGAGTCACAGGTTTGTCCTCCTGCCGCCCGCGGTGCAAGCGGGCGGCATAAGTAAATTTCGGCTGGGCTTTGAAATTTGGGGATTAAGAAAAGGGCAGCAGCAGCTCCTCCGACCATGCTGCTCGCACCGCAGCGGGGAGCCATGTCGTTGCCTGGTGCTGGTGACCTGCAGTGCTGGGCGCACGGCAAGGCAGAGCCAGCAGCTGCTCACCGACGCCACGGCCGATAATAAAATAATTAATACCGGAATAGGAGATCCAGCCCAAGCGACTGGACCCCAGGCTCACCAACGCCGGCTGAGAGTGACTCCGCATGAGGCAGGCCATTGTCACACTGGGAGTGGAGTTAATGCAGCAAATATAGGTCGCATGGCAGTGTAACTGCGCTTTGGAGCGGGAGAGACCGGACCAGACCCCAGCCCACTGGGCCGCGGCGCCGTCTCAGCAGCTGCCCTGACGAGGAGTCTGCATGCTGCATGATAAGTGCCTGAGAGAGTGAGCACCGGTATGTCTTTCTTACTAAAACAATGTTACTTGTGTTTGAATGTAGATTAAGTTTTCTTTTCACGGACAATTTTTTAATTTGAGACAACATATGAAATGAGTTAATAAAACTTCTGCAATTTATGTTTGGGATTTAAGTTTTGGATATTTGAATTCTAAGCGCCACCTAGTGGAAAATTACTGCACATCCCAATATTTTATAAAGCAAGGTAAACAGGGGTTTGAAATTGCTGATATTGTTTGTTGTTTATCACACCTTAGAATTCTGTCTTTTTTTTAAGCCAAAGTATTACTTGCTGCAAATAAATGTTAATCATACTTAGCGAGTTGCATGTTGAAATGCCGACGGGCCCACTCATCATCTTTCCTAGATTAGTAACGTTTACCTTTTAGCTGGGTAACGTAAACATCATTTATTCAGTGCCTAGATGCCGAAATAGCTCTAATGCGCTATACAAATGCACATTATATGTGCCGATTTTACCTTATTTAGAATTTTATACCAGTGTGCTTTCAGAGCAGCAGATATAGCAGAGAATGCATGTACAAAAGGCTCCTATGGCTCGTAAACAAAATTCTTAAGTATCACACAGTTAGTACCATTACTTTTGGAAAATACATTAAAGATTTTGACAGGTTTATGGTGTAGCAGATGTGATTTCCGAGCGTGATGGCTCTTCCACAGTAGCAGAAGCTTTGTGAGTTCGAATGTGGTTTTTGAGGATGGGGTATGGGTGTGAAGTAGGGCACACAAACCTTCAAGGATACCACAAAAATTGTATTTATGAGTAGAGGCAGGTACTGATGTTCACCACCTCTATTCTGAGTAAAGAAGTCTGATTTCCTATTGGATCTTAAGCATGGTTCCTTAATTACCGAAGCAGCTTTCTTTAGAGTTCTCTGACCATACACCAGGCTACCATCTAGGGGGAGCTAACCAGGATTTAAATAGGTTCTGTAGTTTTATGTGGTGGTTTCATATCCACAACACTTGATTTAATCTAGCAACTGGCCAGTGAGCATCCTGGATGACATTACCATGGCGAATGGTTGAAAGATACCAGAATTGACAGAGTGCCAATCATTTCACTGCTTCTGAACTTCAAGCAGCCTGTCAAACTGTCAGAGGCCCAGACTGGTGTGACAAACCACATCCCACCCTTTCAGGCCTACAACTGGTCAAGCTTTCTACTCGAGGTGGCTAAAGGTAATCAGTGTTCATTTTACATGCATTTCGTAGAATGTTAATTAAGAGCTGTGAAGGTAAGCACTTGCAAAGCCAATAGGTTTAGCCTATGCAAAATCTATTAGCTCCGACACTGTTTTTTGCATGTTGCACAGCAGTTGAGCTGCTGTGGAACATGGCTTGAAGTAAATAAAAAACACTATAATGCGGTCAAAGTTGGCTATGACATATTGCTTTAAAAAAAATTAACTTTAAGCCAAACGTTACCGCGCTAAACTATTCAGTAAAGCGCGTTCCCTGGCACTTACATTCTACTATCATAGTGTTTCATTCCCTATGCGCACTTGCGATGCCGGCATTCTTTTTTTAAAATAAAATTGTAATCGAACTTCACGGCGCCTCTCTCTCTACCTCCCTCTACCTTTCTCTACCTCTCTCTCTCTCTCTACCTTTCTACCTCGCTCTCTCTACCTCTCTCTCTCTGCCTCTCTCTATCTCTCTCTCTCTCTACACCTCTCTCTCTACCTCTCAACCTCTCTCTCTACACCTACCTTTACCTCTCTCTCTACCTCTCTACACCTCTCTACCTCTCTCAAAGATGGCTGCAGCGTCTATGTGGGATGCGGTGGACTAAGTGGCAGCTGGAGCCTGATAGCACTGCTTGTCCTTTTAAAAAAAACAAGTTTGGCATAGCCAATAGGTCTCCCCTTTGGGACCTCATAAGTGTTTAGTTATCCAGTACAATATCTTTGGTGCAACAACATCAAGTGTTGCATGGCTAAACACTTATAAGGTCCCAAAGGCGAGACCTATTGGCTATGCCAATGCTTGTTTCCATTGGTGGTGCCACGACACAGCAGTGGCAAGATTCGTTTATGTGTGGATTTGCGCCACTTTAACAATAACATTGCAATTGACCATTTTCCACTACCAAAGATTAACGAGATGGTGTGTAGTTTAAAGGCTGCCAAAGTTATTCAACAATAGATTTGTCGGCAGCCTATTACCAGAACTCACTAACACCTGATTCCATGAAATTTACAGCCTTTATCACTCCAATTGGATATTTCCAATTTAGAAGAATGACTTTTGGTCTCATGTCAGCAGCCTCTGTCTTTCAGAGGTTAATGTTCAATCTATTTAACAAGGAAGCTGGTATTAGATTCTTCCACGATGATATTCTTGTATTTGGAGAAAACACGAATGTTCATGATGTTAGATTAAGGAAAGTCATGGATATCTTGGGCAGCAATGGTCTTACTGTAGAACTTACTACAGTAAGGTGTCGTACCTAGGACATGAGATCGGAGTGGATGGTGTCAAACCCAAGGCTTCTTTAGTAAATGCTATTAGGGAAGCTCCAGCTCAGAGTCGTAAGGATGAATTGAGGTCCTTTTTAGGTCTCGCCTAGCGATGCAGCGCAAAGCACTGCTCGCTATGCGAGATCTATTGTTGTCGACTTGGGTCGGAAGGGGGACAGGACATGTGCAGGCGTATGGCAAGACAGGAGATGTGCACGCGTACGGCTCGTGGTGTTATTACAACTCCTGCTCGCACCATACGCGTGCACATCTCCTGTCTGTGCGCGCCGCGCTTACGTGAACACGTGTGGACAGCTTGTTATTTATTCTCAGCGCTCACATCAGACAGCAGCAGCAGAGGAGCACACGCGGCGGCAGACGGTGCAAAGAGAGCAGCGGCCCCGGTAGCGCACAGTGTACTCGCCGTGAGTAGTACTTGCTTGGGCGAGGGCGCTTCCTCCTACTGCCACATACCCTCCTGCGTATCTCACCAGGTCGCTCCTCTCCAATCCCCAGCTGTCCCTGCACCCCCTCTAGTGTCAGCCAGCCCTGCGTCATCTGCCGACACCCACTATATTCTTCCTCAGCATCAGATGAAGCCCTACACTGCAAGCATTCAGAAAAGACCTCAAGACCTGGCTTTTCGAATGACCTCGAGCTGCCCGAAACACCCCTCCCACCCTCCCCCTCAGCGCCTTGAGACCCTCATGGGTGAGTAGTGCGCTCTATAAATCTCTGATTGATTGATTGATTGTAGCTGAAGACTGCTCATTTGATCAATAAGTGCTTTTCATTTGCTCTTTTTTATGTTCAGACCCTGCTGACGAGCATGGTTTCAGAGGCTCAAATAAGAAATGTGTGCCTTGACTACATAACCTCATATATTCTCACCTTCATTTACAATAACTAAATTACAGATGTTGTGCTGTTTCAGAGATTCTACTTTAAATGAAAGCAATGCAAGTATGTTAACTTCACATAAAATCTTGAACAAATGAAAGGAGTAGACAGTGTTTTACATTATATGTTAGCAGACAAGGCCTCATCTTGAGGACCCCTTTAACTGCGAAGGGGCCACTAGTGACATCAGCCAGCCCCCTGAGAATCATGAGAGCCACAGGAACACAGCCAGTCTCTTTATCTTACTTATTTCCCTAGTAATTCGTATTTTTTTCACAGGATTTTGAGAATTCAACCATAACCCTCTTTAATTCAGCACCCCAAGGGTTGACAGGACTGCAGTATTTTTTCATCTGTTTGTGTAGAATTAACACCCCCATATCTGAAGCTCCCATAATGAAATCCATGGTATGAAGATCACATAAGGTGGTATCCATTAGTGACTGTTTGGGATCAGATGATTAACATATTTGATAAGAAACATTTGAGACATTTGACTGGTGGCCAGTGACCTCGAGCAATGGGGTACACAACACCCACCAATCTAATCCAGCAAACATGCATTGAATTACCCAGAATTCAGCATGAAAAGAAATCAGATATCATTCATAAAAGAATCATATAACCAACTTCTAAGCCGTGGCTCACTAAACAAGCTCAGTTTAAAGTGCAAATGAAACAGGTGAGATGGTTTCTGGGAGGTTAATGCGCTGCCCATTAAATACAGTCACTTTTATTCACTCTGGGGAAGCTGGTGCGTTCTACCAGGGACCCACCAGGGCAAACCGGCAAGGAGCGGTACCCTATGAGCCCCGCACTCTGTGTTCAAAAAACAATATCATTGGCTCGCAAGTTACAGCCCTGTGGTGAGAAAGAGTACACTTTAGCACTAGCCAAGGGTTCAGGGCCTGAGAGGGACCTCTTCGGAGATAGAACTTCAGGCGCAGTTATAACAGCCGGGTCCAGGGCAAGTCCAGTGCAAACTGGTCAGCTGGGCACTTTGTAGGTGCAGGGCTTCTTTAGCTTGTTTTGTCCCTGAAGTGTAACAGGAGGCTAACCAACTAGCCCTTAGAGTCCCCTCACAGGTCCTTGGCACGAGTGGGAGCAGGTCCCGCCCTTGGTGTTTATCTCAACGGGTTCAACAGCAGGAGCAGCCCTTCTCTTTCTGAAGTCCTGTCTTGGTCCAGTAGGTTCAGCAGGTGCAGTCCTCCTTCTGTTCTTTCCGAGTCCAGCTGTGTTCTGAGGCTGGAAGTCAGGGGTGCCGCTTTTATGCCAATTTCAAGTTTGTGGGTGTTGGAAACGGGGTTACCGATTCCGGCACGGTAGCATGGCGCGAGGCGGAAAGGCACCCGAAGGCAATGTGTAAGGCAGTTGTGCAGCACACACTCACTCTGACTCAGTAATGCGGACGCAATAATGTGACACCACACCAGGTCTGTGTATTAAAAACAAGTTCTTTTATATAAATCAATGCAGCATCAGATGAGGCAGATTAATTCAGGGCAACATTTCAACTCTTCGAAGTACTCAATTAGTGCGTCATCTCATTAAAGCACCATAGCTCATCAACAGTGTAGGCCACTAAAAGGCCGCAGGAATCATCTCCTAAACGTAGCACCAATAATGATCACCGGGTGCAGGAATAAAACATGGGCCTAAAACATGCAGTTCACCTCATGAATATTCAATCAATCAATCAATCAATCAATCAGGGGTTTGTTAAAGCGAGACTACTCACCCGTAAGGGTCTCAAGGCGCTAGGGGGGGGGGGGGTGCAGGTTCCATCCATCAAGGAGGGGGTCTGTCGAAGAGCCAGGTTTTGAGGTTTCTTGCGAAGATGGGGAGCGATGTTGTCTGTCTGAGGTGGAGCGAAAGGGCGTTCCATGCTTTGGCCGCGAGGAAGGAGAAGGAGCGGCCTCCCGATCTGGTCTTTCTGGTGCGGGGGACCACAGCGTAGGAGAGCTGGGCTGATCGTAGGGTCCTTTGGGGTGCGTGGAATTTGAGTCGGCTGTTCAGGTATGCTGGTCCGGTGCCGTGGAGGGCCTTGTGTGCATGGGTGAGCATCTTGAAGGTGATTCTCGCCTCGACAGGGAGCCAGTGGAGTGTGCGCAGGTGCTGGGAGAAGTGGCAGTGTTTTGGCAGGTTGAGGACCAGTCTTGCGGCGGCGTTCTGGATGTTCTGTAGCTTGCGGGTGAGGTTTTTGTTTATTCCGGCGTAGAGTGCGTTGCCGTAGTCGAGTCTGCTGGTGACCAGGGCGTGAGTGACGGTCTTTCGGTGTTCGAGGGGGATCCATTTGAAGGTCTTACGAAGGAGGCGGAGGGTGTGGAAGCAGGAAGACGAGACAGAGTTGATCTGGCGGTCCATTTTGAGCTCGGAGTCCAGGATGATTCCCAGGTTGCGTGCGTGGTCCGTGGGGGTTGGCGGGTTTCCGAGGGCGGGGGGCCACCAGGTGTCGCTCCAGGCATCAGGGTTTGGGCCCATGATGAGTACTTCTGTTTTGTTGGTGTTTAGTTGTAGGCAGCTGTTTTTCATCCATTTGGCGACGGCTTCCATGCCTTCTCGAAAGTTGCGTCTGGCGGTGTTGGGCTCGTTGGATAGGGAGAGGATGAGCTGGGTGTCGTCTGCGTATGACACGATGTTGAGTCCGTAGGTTCTGACGATCACTTGTAAATAGGCATTTTACGTTACATTTCAAACAGGGCCTGCGTTAATCTAGGCGCTCCCATAGGCAGTACAGGGGGCGTCGCAAATCCGGTGCACCTGCAACATAAAACACTTCAACTCTTGGCGGTGTACACTTCAGCTTGATTCAACTACGCACCTTCACACTAGGCAAAGACTTTTCAGTAATAAGGATCTGCAGGAGAGGTGTGGTGCAGCGGCCAGGGCAGCTGACTTCGGAGCACAGGGTTCACGGTTCGATCCCCGGCTCCGGCGGCAGCTCAGCACCATGTGACTCTGGGCAATAGCTCACTTAATTTCCACGACGGCCCCCAGTGCCTTGAGACCCGTAAGGGTGAGTAGCTGCGCTATATAAAAACGGACTTATATATATATATCAGGCCTAGACAGTAATTCAAACAGGCATAACAATGAAGCTGGTGAATAGCTTAGGGAACCCCTCTACATGTCCTTCTCTCTAGGGCTTCCCTGTTAATTAGGGCTTCTGTGTCTCTCAGGGGTTAGTTCAGGCCAGGCCCACTCCTCTCCGGGGCCTCGCCTCGTGGGGATGTTACTGTTGGCTTCCCCCTTTAAGATAACGGGTTAATGGTGGCCCCCAGTGGCGTTTCCGCGTGCCATAGGAGCCTCCCGGGCTCACCTGCAGTGGTTCCGTTGGTCGCTCGCCTGAGCGACTGATTTCTCTCCGGGCCAGCCCGTGTTTTGCTGGGCGGGGCCCGGACTGGGTCGTAAGGCCTTCCGGCGGGTGTTGCGGTCGTCGGGGGGCCGGTATCGCTCTCCTCCGGCCCCCGTAGCCAGTTCTGTAATGAAGGGAGCGGGAGCCAGCAGTCTTCTCCGGCCGGCTTCCCGCCTCCCTCTGCCTACGCGGAGACTCCTCGGCGGCTTCCGTCGGCGCTGGGGGCGCGGCGGGAGCCGGCGCCCAATCGCTGCGCGGCCTTCCCGGGGGCGCGGCCGATGACGCGGTCGGCGTCCCCGGTCGCCTAGCAATGGTGTCGGCGGGGGCTGAAGGCCTCGGTCTTCCTCCTGGGCCGCGGCGGTGATTTCCAGGCCGCAACTTCTTTCGCGCGAGCCCCCGGGCCCGGCGGTGATTCACGGCAACTCCGGACCACCGGTGAGGGCGCGGACGGCGCACCTCACCACCCCGGCCTCTGGGGAGACTACGCCCACCTCCGCAGTTCCTCACACGCGGCGACGACCGCGAAGGCAGATTCCAGCCACACGGTCAGTGGCTTGAGGGGGCGATTCCTCCCACGTGGAGGCACAGCGCGGGGGCGCGCTTGAAGCAAGTTGGCAGGGGGGCCGATATAGAAGTGCTTTGGGCAGCCCAGCAGCAGGGTGGCACTGCGACAGCTAGGAGTGGATGGGGGTAAAGGTCTAGCGCTACAGGGCACAGCGCTGTACCTGGTGATCCCCAGTTTGGCAGTTCCGGTTTCTGACCTTGCTGGTTTGTCAGGCTTTGCAGTTTCAGGTTGCTTGCGGTAGTTCTTTCTTGGTTGCTTCTTGGGGTTTCTCCTTATGGGGGAGGGAATGAGTTGGTGGTACTTGGGGTGCTGGATGGTACTTCCCAGCACGCTGAAGATGGTTCCCTGGGTCCCCTCACACTGGGCAAGGTCAGTGGGTGGCGGGTGTTCCTCAGCTATCTTACTACAGCAGTGCCTCAACCTTGTCAGTAGCAGTAGTGTAGGTCTCCCCCTAGGCCCTAAAGCCTGTACTCCGGCAGAGGTTCTCCCAGGATCAGTGGTGCCCCAACTGGCTTCTAAGTTTCCCTCCAAGCCTCTTATATCGCTAGGTCAGGTGACCCTCCAGAAAGGCGGCAAACCATAACTCCTCCCACAGCCCGGAAGGTTCTGGAACCTTCCACCATGTCTGGCTATGTGGCCCAGAGGTGGGACGGGATGGATACTGTATCCCTATGTCCCAGCCTGACCCTGGCTACTAGTAGGTGTATGTGTGCAAGGCCACTCCGCAGTAGCAGGGGCCTGTGGCAGCCATCTTGGGTGAGAGAGCACCTGCACCTCAGCACTGGTTGGCAGTGGTAAGGCGCCCGGAGACCTAGGTCCAGTAAAAAATACGGTGGCAAAAATGAGGCGCAAAAGGGAAAAAAACAGGGCAAGACCACCCTAGGGCTGACAGGTCTAACACGCGTCCCCCCCAGCCGAAAGTGGGGAGAGCTTCCCAACCTCTAGGGAGTTCTCATCGCTAAGGCGGAAAAACCGGGAGAAACCGTCAGCGTTGTCTACACCGGGTCGATGTTCCACCCGAAAGTCCATCCCCTGGAGGGAAATGGACCACCTCAACAATTTGGGGTTTTCGCCTCTCATCTGCATGAGCCAGCGAAGGGGTCTGTGGTCGGTCTGGATCAGGAAGTGACAACCAAAAAGGTATGGCCTCAACTTCTTTACAGCCCAAACCACGGCAAAGGCTTCTCTTTCGATGGTACTCCACCGCTGTTCCCGGGGAGTAGTCTTCGGGAAATGAAGGCCACTGGCTGGTCTTGGCCATCGTCATTCAGCTGCGAGAGCACAGCTCCTATGCCATGCTCAGAAGCGTCTGTCTGCACGATAAATTCCCGTCCAAAGTCTGGAGTCCTGAGCACCTGTGCGGTGCACATCGCACGTTTGAGGGTCTCAAAGGCTTCCTGGCAGGCAGCCGTCCAGATGACTCTGCGTGGCTGCTTCTTCGAAGTCAACTCCGTCAAAGGGCCCACAATGGTTCCATATCCCTTGACGAACCGGCGGTAGTATCCCGTGAGGCCGAGAAAAGCCCGGACCTCTGTTTGGGTCTTGGGGGCTCCCAGGCCAAGATGGTCTTGATCTTGGCTTGGAGGGGTTGCACCTTACCCCCGCCCACCAGATGTCCCAGGTACACGACAGATCCCTGTCCAATCTGGCACTTGCTGGCCTTGATGGTTAGACCAGCCCGTTGCAGAGCCTGTAGCACCTCCTAGAGATGCTCCAGATGGTCCTCCCAGCTGCTACTGAAGACAGCTATGTCATCCAGGTAGGCAGCAGAGAAGGCCTCTAGGCCAGACAGCACCTGGTTCACCAACCGCTGGAAAGTGGCTGGAGCATTTTTCAACCCGAAGGGCATCACCCGAAATTGAAAGTGGCCCTCGGGGGTGGAGAACGCAGTCTTCTCCCTTGCTCCTTCCGCCATGGCGATCTGCCAATAGCCTGACGTCAAATCGATGGTACTCAGATACCGGGCTGCTCCCAGCCGGTCAATGAGCTCATCCGCCCGAGGGATCGGGTGAGCATCGGTCTTGGTTACTGAGTTGAGTCCGCGGTAATCCACACAGAACCAAAGTTCTGGTGTGGTGCCCGGTGGGGCCGCTTTCGGCACCAACACCACCGGACTAGCCCAAGGGCTACTGGAAGGCTCAATCACCCCCAGTTCTAGCATTTTGGTAACCTCACCCTGGATACTAGCCTTGACCTTATCGGACAGCCGGTAAGACTTGGTTTTTACTGGCGGACTGTCCCCTGTGTCCACATCATGGGTACACAGGTGCGTGATCCCAGGCGTGAGGGAGAACAACGAGGCGTACTGCCCCAAGACCTGGCGGCAGTCCCTCTGTTGCTCTGGGGTCAAGGATGGGGCGAGGACCACTCCCTCTACCGAGCCATCCTTCTCATGGGCCGCCAGAAGGTCTGGAAGAGGCTCACTCTCCTCCTCCTCACTTCCATCTGTTATCATCAGGAGAGTGAGCTCTGAACGCTCATGGTGTGGCTTCAGGCGGTTGACGTGGAACACCCTGTGGGGTTGACGGGGGGTCTTCACATCGACGACATAAGTGGTCTGGCCTCTCCTTTCCAGGATCTCAAACGGTCCAGTCCACCTGTCCTGGAGGGCGCTAAGCTCTCCTGGCTCCATGACCCACACCTTCTGTCCAGCGTCCAACTCTACCGTCTGAGCGTTCCGGTCATACCACTTCTTCATGATGGCCTGACTGGCCTCTAGGTTGTCCGAGGCTTCCTTCCACAGCTTGGCCACTTGGCTGCGGAATGCCAGCATATAGCTGACCACATCACGGGGAAACTTCGAGGAAGACTTCTCCCACCCCTCCTTGACAAGACTGAGGGGCCCCCGAACGGGGTGGCCATAGAGCAGCTCAAAGGGGCTGAAACCGACCCCCTTCTGCGGCACCTCTCGGTAGGAGAAGAGCAGACAGGGTAAGAGGACGTCCCACTTCCTTCTCAAGTCCTCGGGTAGGCTCCGGATCATCCCCTTCAAGGTCTTATTGAAACGCTCCACGAGCCCATTCGTCTGGGGGTGGTAAGGAGTGGAGAACCTGTAGGTCACTCCACACTCCTTCCACATGGCCTGCATGTAGGCCGACATGAAGTTCGTGCCCCTGTCTGACACCACGACCTTGGGGAATCCCACTCGGGTAAAAATCCCCATCAGGGCCCGCGCCACCACCGGTGCAGTGATGGTCCTCAGAGGGATTGCCTCTGGGTACCGGGTGGCGTGGTCCACCAACACCAAGATGAACCTGTGTCCCGAAGAAGTCGGCGGGTCCAACGGCCCGACAATGTCAATCCCTACCTGCTCAAAAGGGGTACCGACAACCGGGAGAGGTTCCAGAGGGACCTTCAACTTAGTCCCTGTCTTGCCGCTCGCCTGGCAAGTGGTGCAGGTCTTGCAGAAAGTGTCAGAGGTGACGCGCATCCTGGGCCAGTAAAAATGTGGGACCAAACGCGCAAACGTCTTGTCCTGGCCCAGGTGTCCTGCTAGGGGTATCTTGTGTGCCAACTCTAGCAGAAAGGCTCGGTAGCATTGGGGGACCACTAAGGCCCTTGATGACCCATGCACCGGAGCCTTAGGCTCACTGTAGAGGAGACCATCCTCCCAGTAGACATGGTAGTTACCAGTCTCTGTTCCAGTTGCTTGGGCTTCGGCCTGCTGCCGCATGCCTTCAAGCGTAGGGCACTCCTACTGCGCCCGGCAGAATTCCTCCCGGGTAGGCCCTCCTTCCACCTGCCACTCTGCAGGAGTCGGCAGGTCCCCTCCGGGAACACCATCCACCTCAGCGGACTCCGGGGTCACCTCCCAGGGCTCCCCATCCATCTCACGGGGTGTTTCCTCCTGGACATCTCCTCGTCCAGCAGTGGGCTGGGCCATTATTTCAGGCTCCAACCCGGGCTGAGTTCCTTGTCGGGCAGCCATGGACCGCGTGACGATGCAAGTCCATCCTGGTAATCCCAACATCTCAGCATGGGCATTGAACTCTACCTCCCTCCAGGCAGTATGTTCCAAGTCGTTTCCAAGCAGACAGTCAACTGGCATGGCAGGGCTCACCGCAACCTTCAACAGGCCTGAGACTCCTCCCCACTCAAAGGGAACTTGGGCCACGGGGTAATGACCCAGGCTATTATCAGCCATAACAACCGGGTGGAATACCTCAGGAATCACCTGCTCTGGGGACACCAGCTGACGTCTTACCATCGTCATGCTGGCACCTGTGTCCCTCAGAGCCTCCACCTCCTCCCCGTTCACCAGGACCCTCTGCCGATACTTGGCAGTGTTCGAGGGTACCTGAACCCGTGGGATGATCTCTCTATCCCCCAGGGAAACTAAGGTCAAGCCTGTCCACTCACCTCCCCTACCTAGGGACAACTCCTCCCCAAGCGCTACACTGGCCACCCCGGGGCTCTTACCTCCTGTGGGGGCTGAGGTTCTCTTGCGACACTGGGGATCCCCCTTGTAGTGTCCAACCTCCTCGCACTCGTAGCACCGGACAGTTCTGGGCTGCTGACTCCTGTCAGGGTAAGTGGGTTTCTGGAATCCAGATTGGGATGGGGAACCTACCCCTCTCCCAGGCGGTCTATTTTGGGGGCCTTTAAAGAACTCCCTCCTTTTATCTCCCCCTCTTTCTTCTGGGGGAACCCCTGTCCACCTTTCGGGGGTCCGCCCCGGCTCCCTTGTGGGACACCCGAGTGCTGACCCACGTGTCTGCCTCCTCTGCAAGCTCCCGCGGATCGGTCAGCTTGCGGTCCACCAAGTACTGGCGCAGCTCCGGAAAACATTTCTCTAGGAGGTGCTCTCTCAAGAACAGGTCGTACAGCCCTTTGTAATCATCAATGTTGCTGCCACGCACCCAACCCTCCAATGCCTTCCGGGCATAATCAAAAAAATCCACCCAGTTCTGTGTGGGAAGCTTGTGGCTGTTGCGGAACTTTTGGCGGTACTTCTCTGGGGTGAGGCCAAACTTCTTAAGCAGGGCCTCCTTCATGATAGGGTAGTTCGTCTGATCCCCCTTGTCCAAGGTCAAAGTGTGTCCCTTACTAGTGGAGGTATGTACCTGTAGAGACCTCCCCCAGTAGCTCTCAGGAACCCTATGGGCCACCAAAGACACCTCGTACGCCGCCAACCACTTATCAATGTCATCTCCCACACTAAAACTGGTTATCACCTCTCTAGGTAGATAGAACTTGGGCTCCTGGGGAACCTCAGCGGGTACGCTGCCACCATTCAAGTTGCCCTGCCTCTCCATCTGCAAGGCTCGGAGCTCTAATTCTTTCAGGCTAAGCTCATGCGCAAGCTTCCTTTCTTCCATGGCTAGCCTTGCCTGTTCTCGCTCCCTGTCTATCCTAGCAAGTTCTAACTTCAATTGCCTCTCCTCCCTCCTGTCCTCAAATTCCTCTGCAGACAAACTCCCCCCTGACGCACTACTGCCTGCCCTGGAACGTCTTCCTGGCAACACATTCTCGCTAACGTCAATGTGCAGTCTGCCTCCCCCTGCTCCTCATCCCCTCTTCCTCCCGGGTGGGCCATTACCCATGCCCTCAAAGCTTTCTGAAGCTCCTCTTTCCTGGCGCCTCGCTTGACGAACACCCCCCTCTCTAGACAGAACTCCTTGAGCTGTGCCACCGTATACCTTTCTAGGTCGGCCAACTCAAACTCCATCCTGCTAGGTGGGGCCCCAGACAATTTAGAAAAAGGGTTCTAGAATGTAGGTAGCAGGTCTAACGCAGGAGTGTACACAATCAGGCAATCACAAAAGAATTCTTCGCACTTGCATTTATATAGGTGTCCAATTGCGGCGCACACTGAGTCCCTGTGGGGTGCTGCACAAACACCAGTCCTTATCCCACCGCTGAACACCAATGTTGGAAACGGGGTTACCGATTCCGGCACGGTAGCATGGCACGAGGCGGAAAGGCACCCGAAGGCAATGTGTAAGGCAGTTGTGCAGCACACACTCACTCTGACTCAGTAATGCGGACGCAATAATGTGACACCACACCAGGTCTGTGTATTAAAAACAAGTTCTTTTATATAAATCAATGCAGCATCAGATGAGGCAGATTAATTCAGGGCAACATTTCAACTCTTCGAAGTACTCAATTAGTGCGTCATCTCATTAAAGCACCATAGCTCATCAACAGTGTAGGCCACTAAAAGGCCGCAGGAATCATCTCCTAAACGTAGCACCAATAATGATCACCGGGTGCAGGAATAAAACATGGGCCTAAAACATGCAGTTCACCTCATGAATATTCAATCACTTGTAAATAGGCATTTTACGTTACATTTCAAACAGGGCCTGCGTTAATCTAGGCGCTCCCATAGGCAGTACAGGGGGCGTCGCAAATCCGGTACACCTGCAACATAAAACACTTCAACTCTTGGCGGTGTACACTTCAGCTTGATTCAACTACGCACCTTTACACTAGGCAAAGACTTTTCAGTAATAAGGATCTGCATCAGGCCTAGACAGTAATTCAAACAGGCATAACAATGAAGCTGGTGAATAGCTTAGGGAACCCCTCTACATGTCCTTCTCTCTGGGGCTTCCCTGTTAATTAGGGCTTCTGTGTCTCTCAGGGGTTAATTCAGGCCAGGCCCACTCCTCTCCGGGGCCTCGCCTCGTGGGGATAGTTACTGTTGGCTTCCCTCTTTAAGATAACGGGTTAATGGTGGCCCCTGGCCCCCAGTGGCGTTTCCGCGTGCCCTAGGGGCCTCCCGGGCTCACCTGCAGTGGTTCCGTTGGTCGCTCGCCTGAGCGACTGATTTCTCTCCGGGCCGGCCCGTGTTTTGCTGGGCGGGGCCCGTACTGGGTCGTAAGGCCTTCCGGCGGGTGTTGCGGTCGTCGGGGGGCCGGTATCGCTCTCCTCCGGCCCCCGTAGTCAGTTCTGTAATGCGGGGAAGGGAGCGGGAGCCAGCAGTCTTCTCCGGCCGGCTTCCCGCCTCCCTCTGCCTACGCGGAGACTCCTCGGCGGCTTCCGTCGGCGCTGAGGGCGCGGCGGGAGCCGGCGCCCAATCGCTGCGCGGCCTTCCCGGGGGCGCGGCCGATGACGCGGTCGGCGTCCCCGGTCACCTAGCAACGGCGTCGGCGGGGGCTGAAGGCCTCGGTCTTCCTCCTGGGCCGCGGCGGTGATTTCCAGGCCGCATCTTCTTTTGCGCGAGCCCCCGGGCCCGGCGGTGATTCACGGCAACTCCAGACTTCCGGTGAGGGCGCGGACGGCGCACCTCACCACCCCGGCCTCGGGGGAGACCACGCCCACCTCCGCAGTTCCTCACACGCGGCGACGGCCGCAAAGGCAGATTCCAGCCACACGGTCAGTGGCTTGAGGGGGCGATTCCGCCCACGTGGAGGCACAGCGCGGGGGCGCGCTTGAAGCAAGTTGGCAGGGGGGCGGATATAGAAGTGCTTTGGGCAGCCCAGCAGCAGGGCGGCACTGCGACAGCTAGGAGTGGTTGGGGGTAAAGGTCTAGCGCTACAGGGCACGGCGCTGTACCTGGTGATCCCCACTTTGGCAGTTCCGGTTTCTGACCTTGCTGGTTTGTCAGGCTTTGCAGTTTCAGGTTGCTTGCGGTAGTTCTTTGTTGGTTGCTTCTTGGGGTTTCTCCTTATGGGGGAGGGAATGAGTTGGTGGTACTTGGGGTGCTGGATGGTACTTCCCAGCACGCTGAAGATGGTTCCCTGGGTCCCCTCACACTGGGCAAGGTCAGTGGGTGGCGGGTGTTCCTCAGCTATCTTACTACAGCAGTGCCTCAACCTTGTCAGTAGCAGTAGTGTAGGTCTCCCCCCTAGGCCCTAAAGCCTGTACTCCGGCAGAGGTTCTCCCAGGATCAGTGGTGCCCCAACTGGCTTCTAAGTTTCCCTCCAAGCCTCTTATATCGCTAGGTCAGGTGACCCTCCAGAAAGGCGGCAAACCATAACTCCTCCCACAGCCCGGAAGGTTCTGGAACCTTCCACCATGTCTGGCTATGTGGCCCAGAGGCGGGACGGGATGGATACTGTATCCCTATGTCCCAGCCTGACCCTGGCTACTAGTAGGTGTATGTGTGCAAGGCCACTCCGCAGTAGCAGGGGCCTGTGGCAGCCATCTTGGGTGAGAGAGCACCTGCACCTCAGCACTGGTTGGCAGTGGTAAGGCGCCCGGAGACCTAGGTCCAGTAAAAAATACGGTGGCAAAAATGAGGCGCAAAAGGGAAAAAAACAGGGCAAGACCACCCTAGGGCTGACAGGTCTAACAGTGGGTAAAGATGTCTCACTAGCCAAAGAGGCTACAATTCCCACGGGGCAACCCTACCCAGTTTTACATAATTTCCTGTGGGCTTGGCACTAAACAATCCCCCAGTGCATCTCTCTATCCAAATCCAAGATGTAGGTACCCCTCTTTCCTGAGACATGGCCATGGGCACACCCCTGAAGTGTGTCCAGTATAATGAGCCACCCCTCCTGGAAAACCAGTTCTGCAATGGGTTTCCCCTCTGGAGGAGATGCAAGCCTGCCTACCTACACAAAGCAGACTAAGGTGTGAGTCACATTTGCCTCTTAAAGGCGGTAGCCCCTTTGAAGCTGGGCCATCTGTGGCCACTGCCCTTCGGCCATCCTGGCAGGACGAGGGCACACCTCCTCCCTCCAGCAGACCCTTTGTTCCTCTTCCTGGAAGTGCTTCACACCTCCTATCAGTAAGGCAGCATGCTGTCTCGGGTGACAACTGCTGCAGTTAATCAGAAGTGGGTACTAGACATTTGGGACAAGATAGTGGTGACTTTCTAAAATCACATTTTTATTAAATGTTACCTTAAAACTGACTTCAGCACGAAGTCAGGTTTATTGTAAGGATTAATTTGACACCTTGGAGTACTAGGTTTGGTGGTCCCAAGTGGAAGTCAGCACTTAGCGCATAGGCTTGTGAAACGCCATATTAGCCAATAGGGCCACCGGCCTTGCTACAGTGAAAATGACAATTTTGAGTTTTCACTGTCAGGACATGTAAAGTATGAAAGGAATATTTCTTTCTCTTCAATATTTAGCACCCTGCCTGGTGGGCTAATTCGGCCTTCCCTAAAAGTGACTAATCAATATGAAAAAGGTTGGTTTGGACTTGGCAAAAGGGTTTATTTTGCCCTGTCGGGGTGGCCGTTTTAAAAGCTGCCTGTCAGACCTAGAGCCATGTTCTTTCCTTGTCACTGTAGTGGAGGCACAACAAGTGCTGCAGTCCACTGGTGACATGTAACTAGCCCTGGGTACCCTTTGTAACATATACTAGCCCTTATAGGTAAGTTAAATACACAAATCAGAGATTAGCCAACTGCTCATACACTGTGAGGGGTCAGAGCACATGCGCTGGGGCCCGGTTAGCAGGGGCCAGTGTACTTCATAGTAAAAAACAGCATAATTTCAAAATATTTGGGGTGATCACACAAAAAGGCACTTACAATTGACAACCACCATGTGCATGTGTGTCAGACCACATTTGAGGGCCACAGGGCAGGCAGAGGCTACTGGGCAACAACTGTCGGGCTGAGGTAGTTTGCCACTGGGGTCCCAGGACCCGTTTTACTATCGCTCGGCAAACAAGGCCAAGTACAACCCCTCCCACACTTGTCTCTCAGGGTAGTGAGGGCGAGGAGTCACAGGCTTCTTAGACAGTTCTGTCCAGCCTGCCCGCAATCCACACCCTCTGCTGCCTTCTGTTGGTGCCTCCTCGGCTTCGTTTTCTGCTCGTTCTTCCCTCTATTTCTGCCTTTCTCAGCTCGTTCTGCCTCTACTTTTGCATTTTCCTGCTCATTTTTCCCATTTCTGCCCATCTCGGCCCCCTTCCTGCCATTTTCCTCCTCCTGCCGTTTCCCTCCTCCCACCACCCTGTGCCCCCCTCCCCCATGGAACTACTTAATGGAGGCCGCTGCATGCCCGTGTTGCCGGCACGCTGAAGGCGCCCAGCGCCAGGAGCACTGGTCCGCCCACCATCCGCTGCTACATCACCAACGAGCACCTGGCCCTGGACCCCGGGCACTGGAGGCATGGCACCCTCAGCCCCCAAATACCCCTATGGGTGACAGTGCCGCGCTATCAAATGCTGATTGATTGGTTGGTAGTGTGGGAGTGCACGAGCTCAGAACTCAAAAATCAACAAACAGACACAATAAAGTTAATGTCTAGGCGAGTACTAATCATTGCAAAAAAGGAAGTATTTTAATCGCACAGGTGTACGACATTTTACAAGTCAATGAACATACACAAGTCAGTGACTCTGGGCACTATCCCATGTAGGTGCTACACCTACATGGCTCCCTCTCGGTTGCATCCCAGGCGATCTTCCTGGTGTCTGGGTTCCCCCGTCTCTAAGGGCAATCAGATTTAGGTGAAGCTTTAGTTACTGACAGCTCAAATGCACTGAGGGCCTCATTTGCAATATTTTGATGCACGGCAGTGCAGCAAGCCTTCCTGCTATGCTGCCGTGCATCAAAAGAAAAGGGCAGGAATGCGCTCTACCTACAAGATAGAGTGCCTTCCTGTCCTTTTCCCCAGCACTGGTGCACAGTGGGCTGCCATGCATCAATGCAGGCACCCTTGTGCCATGGTGCAAGGGTGTCGGCATTGTAGGGGTAATTGTTTTTGTGCAGGAAAAACACAAAAACAATCACAAGAGGCAGAATGCAGCACACATAGAAAAAGGAAAAATGAGGAGAAATAAAGGTATTTCTCCTCATTGCATCTCCCTTACGCCTCCGCAGGGGAGGCTTAGGCATCTGACGCATTCCAAGGTTTACAAAACCTTGTAAATCTAGGAATGCATCAGGTTCCATGGATGTTGTGTGGGAACAACACCCATGGAACGGCCCTTTCATGCAGAGTAATGCGTGAAAGGGGGCCATATTTACAAGGCAAGCCACGCAGGGTGGGTTTACGTGGCCTTGTAAATATGGGCGGGCACACTGCGCGCCGGTGCAGCAAGAAAGGTGACGCACCGGTGGCACAATGAGCTTGTAAATAAGCCTGAGTCTTTATCTTACCCCTCATTGGGAATGGTGAATTCTTACGAGTCCTTTCTGTTACCGTAATGCACCCAGAGCGGCTCTCAGGCACACTCCGAAAAGTGACAGAGAACGGCAAGTAATTCTCAGAGTTCATTGGAGCCGGGTGCCGGCCACATCGAGCAGCGCGTCTGCACATCCTTACCTTCAGAAGCCGCTGTGCTGGGTCTTGAGGCGATAAGGTCACAATCCAGCAATGGAGGTCTTGATGGCGCGGCTCCCTTGTAATAGATGCAGCCCATGGGTCAGGTGATCCGGAGCCCGCAAGGTTTGCCATCCCACCTAGGGTGACCAACCGTCCGTAAATTTCACGGACCGTCCGTAATTTGGACCTCGTGTCCGTTGTCCGTGACGATCCCTTTTACGGACGCCTTTTGTCCGTAATTTTAGTCATTGGGGAACATCACTGTTCCCCTGCCAGAAGCGTCAGCTCCCTGATGGGGCCGCCACGCACTCAGCCTCTGAGCGCAAGACAAGCCCCCGCCCATTGTCATTCTGTATGGGGCTGATTGCCACATACAGAATGACAATGGGACAGTCTGTACTCTTAATGCATGTGGTGGGCCTCCTGCAGCCTCGGTCTAGGGCAGGGCATTCAGTCAGGTGGTGAAAAGCACAAAAACGCCAATGCTGCTACACGAGAATCCAGTTCATGAAAAGAAGGCGGTGAAACAAGTTTAAAAAAAAAAAAAAGGGTTATGGGTCTTTCACTGTCTTATCATTTTAAAACGTACGCATTTTCAGTGTTATATTCAACAAAGCCATGGTTGCTGCTTTTTTATTTTATGCAAAAAAGCCAATAGTCCTGGCTTGTAGATGTAGCCATCCCACCCACATCTAAGGTAGGTGCAGTTCCAACAGTTGAAGGACCCCATTCAACAGATGAAGTCCAAACTGGGCCTTTAGCAAACGACAGCTGCAGTCCCTTTCCACACGTATTCTATTTGGCAGTTTCATTCCCAACTTGGCCTTTAGCAAACAACAGTTGCAGCTTCAATCTGGGCGCACTCTAGTCATACAGTTGCAGTCCCGACCGGGCCTTCGACAGTTACGCCATCGCCTAGGAACACAGAGAGAGTCTTGCATGCCACGAGCGCTAGGTTGCTGCTAAATCGCTCGTGTGCAATCTGTTCTTCTTGGGCACCTCACAGGCAGCAGGGGCACCCTGGGATTTGCTTTTCTGAATGGACTTTCCTCCTGAAGGGGCAGGTATGCTCCTTCCATTTCTCAGCAGGCAGACAGGCTTCTAGGCACTTCCTGGCTAGGACAAAGCATCTCCGGCAGGAAATGCAGACTTCTGGGAGACTGACTGTCAGGCAGACACCAGGCCTTGCTGCACATCAGCCCCTGAGTACTCTCTGGAGCACTGCCTTCCTCTGTCATAAAGGACTTGGAACTGGAATAAAGTGTGGTGGCTTCATTCCCTCATTTATATGCAATTTCTAGACACAGGAAGCAAATCCACTGTCTCAAACTGTAGAACCTGTTTGGGGTGTTTTTTCTTTCAAGTGTCCTCCAGATGCAGCCTTTGTGTAGAGTGAGGCTTCTCACAGCAGGTAGCACTGGGGCCATCTCCATCCTGAAGCACACACAACAGAGGCACAAAGGAGGCGTGAGGTTTCTGCACCTTGCTGTCACCAGTCCACCTTAAGGAGTAATCAAGGAAAGACAGGAGGGCCGTCTTCACATACAGATTTCCTCACCTTTCACAGCAGAGTCTGCAGTCCCCCCTCACCCCTGCCAACCAGAAAATGGCAGTCTTCAAGAAGATTAATCAGGGGCTTCTTGCTAACCAGAATCAATCAATCAATCAGGGGCTTGTAAAGCACGGCTCCTCACCCGTGAGGGTCTCAAGGCGCTGTGAGGCCAGATGGCCTCATAGGATTTCTAAAGACATCTCTTTGTGCATTCCTTCCACTACAGAGTCAGTGTCTCCTCCCCTCCAGCTACAGGAATGTAAACAATACATTTCCACTGTCTGGGAGTGCAGTCCTCACCCTCCATCTTGTGATAGGCCAGGCCAGGAGTACCCACAGTGGGTGCCCCAGGACTACATTACCCTGGCTTACTCACATCATGCGTGTTGTACTTGCCACATACACAAACAAGCTTAACATCCACTCGGGTGACAGTGCAGGGGTTTGAGCATAAAGATAGTAGCAGATCTTCACACAAGTCGCCATTCGGCCTCAACCCGAGGGACCCTGGTAGAAAAATCTGGACTCTCTATTAATTCGCTCTTAACCGCACGATGCTGCCCCCTCCGCTCTATGCTCTGAACCCATGACAGGGACAGTAGCCCACTGTCAGTACTGAGAGCACTTGCGGTGCTCCTCTTCAGGCTACAGGATAAGTACAGGATCTCTCATAGTCAGAGACAGGCCTAGACCTCGGCATACATGCTTAGATTAGCGTGCCACCAGGCCCAAAAGAAAAAGACCGGATACCAGATATACACACAGTTGGGCACTCATGGCAGGAGAACATGCCTATATACCATGCAGGTGACGTTCCCGTCCCAACAATGTGTTTCTGAATGCTGCGCTGGCTGACAGCGTCACAATACAGCCCACTCACAGGAAGGTGAGAATTTCTGGGGCTGAGACAATCAATGCCAAATATGCTGCAATGAAGAAACTGCAGCAAGGTCCATCCGCATGCAAGATATAAAGATTGATAAGAGTTTCACAGCGATCCAAAACCTCTGTCAGCTTCTCCTAGTTGTGATATTACAACGAGGTGGAGAAGGGATCAATTATCCTTCCTCCAATAGCTTTATTGTGTTCCCTAAAGAGCAAGAAGCCTGAGCCAGGGATAACAAGAGCCAAGATGTCAAGGCAGCTACAAAGAACTCAAACCTCACTTCTATGTCTGGTCCACACAGATGTGAAATGCAAAGGAATTTGAGGATAACTCAGACCTTAGTAACACTTTCATTCCACCGTTGAACATCAGAGTATTTCTGGGTTCAAAGAGCACATGTCACAGTCGAGCCCATGTGATGTAAGATGCAGAATAGAAGATCCTTGCTCAGTTGACAAGTTACAAAGAAGGACGCCTGTTTCGGTCCATCGGATGTGAGATGCTGAGATAACTGAAAAGTGCTAAGGCCTCCACTGCCACTGCACAGGACAACAAGAAGTACTCAGCCACCAAACATTCCCAACAGGGTCACTCAGGGCAACTGTTGGTGTGCCTGGGAAGGTGACACTAGTAGTTATTGCCAGGCAGAGCAGTGGGGTTTCCTTTGGTCCATGTAGACCCAACAAGTGCTGCTCTTTTCAGGAGCATTGTACACCTGTGCTGGACAATGCTTCCTCTTCGCTTCTGCCGACGGAGGCTGACCTAGCGCTGACCAAGAACATGCCCACCTCTCCTCGGCCACGCTTCTAGCCCACCGGATTCGTGCGTACACTGGCGCTCTCTACCAGCTCTCTCTGCCAGCCTTCTTGCTGCCTTATGCTGGACGCCGTGGGAGCATTGAAGAGAAGTGTGGGAGCGTCACAGGATTATCTCAGCCAACAAGAGCTGCCAAGAAGATATTCAGGAAATCTAAGGGTACTAGTAGCTACTACAGAGTGGTTATTACAAATTTAAATAAGCAAATGAAAGACACAGAAACAGCAGGGAAATACAAAAAAACTTGTTAAATGCTCTCAGAGGATAGATCCTGATGGAATCACTGACAGAATATCAAAGGTCAGAATATCGACCTACAACAATATCGCAGCAAGAATATCGAAGTCAAGAATATCGACATCCTATCTACATTATGGTAAGTACAAAAATATCGGAAAACAAATATCGTCAAAAATATCGTTGTTAAAAATATCGTTTTGTTTTTAGTTAAAAAAATAATGTAAAATAAAGTAAATAATACATATAATTAATATAAACATAGTTAAAAATATTTTTAAAAGTTTAAAAATTATAAATAATATATATATAATTTATAAATACATTAAATATATACATATAATATATAATATTCATAACCAAAGATTTGCCTTGCAAGGATTCGCCAACACAGGTGGAAATTTAGCCTTCTTTATTGCAGGTAACAGGCATTGCGCGTCAATCCCAACAGCAAAACGCCAAACATGTTTCGGGCTCGATAGCCCTCGTTCACTGGCTGCACAAACAAAGTCTCAGCAGCTGCGTGGATATATAACTTTAACCCCGCCCAAATGGGTCTTCACCAAGCAAAGTTGCATTCTGGGTTAAGTAGTCCGTAACTGAACCAAGGTGGTAGCTGGCCAGGACAGTGTGCACAAATACAATCAATCCCAAGTGGGGGCTGAGGGGAAAGCTGCACGATGATTGTCAATGTCAACCCCAGCAAAAATCGGCATTTCCAACTCCACACGGTGCTCCTTCCTTCGAGCACCGCAGGCCCGCTGAATGCGCGGCGGGGCGTATCCGCGGCGAGGCGCGCCGCATGTCATATTCATAACCAAAGATTTGCCTTGCAAGGATTCGCCAACACAGGTGGAAATGTAGCCTTCTTTATTGCAGGTAACAGGCATTGCGCGTCAATCCCAACAGCAAAACGCCAAACATGTTTCGGGCTCGATAGCCCTTGTTCACTGGCTGCACAAACAAAGTCTCAGCAGCTGCGTGGATATATAACTTTACAATATATAATATATACACTTACTTATTAATATGTTTTAATAATTATTTTAATATAAATTATTTAAAAAAAATCTTATAAATTATAAATACATCTATACACATAAAACAATAATATAAATAAAAATTAAATAAATATTTGTAACAAATTAAAAAAAATATATTCTTTTTAATCTTTTTAAAATTAATTATATACTACATTAGCTAAAATAATACAAAAAATATTAGATAGTGGAGGCAATAAAATTACTATTCCAACTCCAAACAGGTCAACAGTAGGGTAAATGTTGGATAGCGTAGGGGTTAAAATTACTATTCCCACTCCAATGAGTGCAACAGTAGGGAAAGTGTGGGATAGCGTAGAAGTAAAAATTACTATTCCCACTCCAGTGAGTGCAACAGTAGGGAAAGTGTTGGATAGCGTAGGGGTAAAAATTACTATTCCCACTCCAATGAGTGCAACAGTAGGGAAGGTGTTGGATAGCGTAGGGGTAAAAATTACTATTCCCACTCCAGTGAGTGCAACAGTAGGGAAAGTGTGGGATAGCGTAGAGGTAAAAATTACTATTCCCACTCCAGAGAGACCAACAGTAGGGAAAGTGTGGGATACCGTAGGGGTAAAAATTACTATTCCCACTCCAATGAGGGCAACAGTAGGGAAGGTGTTGGATAGCGTAGGGGTAAAAATTACTATTCCCACTCCAGTGAGTGCAACAGTAGGGAAAGTGTGGGATAGCGTACAGGTAAAAATTACTATTCCCACTCCAGAGAGTGCAACAGTAGGGAAAGTGTGGGATAGCGTAGGGGTAAAAATTACTATTCCCACTCCAGTGAGTGCAACAGTAGGGAAAGTGTTGGATAGCGTAGATGTAAAAATTACTATTCCCACTCCAAAGAGTGCAACAGTAGGGAAAGTGTTGGATAGCGTAGGGGTAAAAATGACTATTCCCACTCCAGTGAGTGCAACAGTAGGGAAAGTGTTGGATAGCGGAGGGGTAAAAATTACTATTCCCACTCCAGAGAGTGCAACAGTAGGGAAAGTGTGGGATAGCGTAGGGGTAAAAATTACTATTCCCACTCCAGTGAGTGCAACAGTAGGGAAAGTGTTGGATAGCGTAGATGTAAAAATTACTATTCCCACTCCAGAGAGTGCAACAGTAGGGAAAGTGTTGGATAGCGTAGGGGTAATAATTACTATTCCCACTCCAGTGAGTGCAACATTCAGGAAAGTGTGGGATAGCGTAGGGGTAAAAATTACTATTCCCACTCCAGTGAGTGCAACAGTAGGGAAAGTGTTGGATAGCGTAGGGGTTAAAAATAACATACTTATAATTTAAAAAAATAAATAAATAAATAATGATTTAATTATTAAATAACACTAAATTAATTTTCAATACCAATAAATAATTAATAAAAATTAATTACCAAATAAAAATTAATTAACAATAAATACATTTTCAATACCAAAAAATAATAATTATTAAAAAGTAATTACCAATTAATAATTAATTAACAATAAATTAATGATAAATACCAAAAAATAAAAATTAATACAAATTAATTACCAATTAATAATTAATTAACAATAAATTAATTATCAATACCCAACAATAAAATTAATAATTACTTAATTAGAAATAAATTACTTCCCACCCTATTCCCCTATAAACTCACAACCCACTCCAATAATAAATTAATACACTTAATAAAATTACCAATTAATCAATTAATAAAAATTAATTATCAATTTCAAAAAATTAATTACCAATTAATAAGTATTTAACAATAAAATTATGAATATCAATAAATAAAAATAAATAATTACTTAATTACAATTAAATTACTTCCCACCCTATTCCCCTATAAACCCACAACCCGCTACAGAACGAAAACGCAAAATTTAATTACAAATAATTAATAATTCCTAAAAATTATTAATTAATTTACTATAATTAAATTACTTCCCACCCTATTCCCCTATAAACCCACAATCCGCTACGGTACTAAAACACATAATTTACTTAAAAAAACATTACTAACTTCTAAAAAATGTACATATATATTTAAAAATCAGTACAATACTTAACGAAAAATATATAACACATACATATAAAATACATAATAAAATACATAACACTAATATAAATATCGATATTAGTAACATCAATATTTTTGCTATCGATATTACTAACTTCGATATTAACAAAAACGATATTTCTTACCTTCAGGTCGATATTCTGGTCGTCGATATTCTTGATTTCGATATTCTGTCCCTACGATATTTGCAACTCGATATTACTGTAGGTCGATATTTAAAACTCGATATTTAGACTGTGCACCATCCTGATGTGCTGCTGTGGGATTTGAAAGGGTGTGACTGGTGTAAAGAGGAGAAAGAGAAGTAATTAGAGAAAAGACAAGTAGGAAGAGAAGGAATTGGAGAGGGATCTCTTAGAGATGGAAGAGGAGAGAAGATCAAGAGTAAAGATGGGGAATGAGAAGGAAAGGAAGGCAGAAGTGCTCATGGCTGGAAGAATGGAGGAACGTGCCGATGGACAAGCTGCTGATATGGAAGCTGGAACAACCCAAAATGAATCAGCACTGAGTATGAAAAGTAAGTAGAAACACCTGGCAGAAGCCCACAGAGTGATGTATCCGAAGAAAAAGAAATTGCGTTTCCACTGTGGATTCTCCTTTCTACATAAAGATAAATGTCCCGCCATCTGACAAATATGTGGAGGCTGCAGAAAGGAAAATCATTTCATAGCGGCTTGGAAAGCGAAAGAGAAAGCGATAGAGAAACTAAGGGGCACATTTACTAGATTCTCATGGAGCGCAGTGCAGCAGCTGCAAATGTTCTGCAGCGCTGCGTAAGAAGGAGAGAGCAGGAGAGCACAAAAACTACAAAGATATGGCACTCTCCTCCCCTCTCTCTAGTGTCGGTGCACAAATATGCTGCCATGCACCATGGACACACCTTTGCACCATAATGCAAGGGTGTCTCTGTAAGTCTAGCATGGGCTTTGTACTGGAAGGGAACTCTTCCAGTACAAAATACCATGCTTAGACTAACTTCAAGTGATTTTACAGCACAAGTTTAGCGCTGGAAGGTAAATTAGTAAAAAACAGATTGTGTGTTGATTTGCATCACTTTTGTGATGCACACACAATGCTAAAACTTAGTAAATAGACCCCTAAGTGCGTCACGGAGAGGAAATCATCGATGACTCTGAGATGCATGGCTTCTTCATCATTGAATTAATTGAATTAATTTTACTTGCAATGCTTCATGAGCATATCAAGCCCATCAACAAACTCATCCAACGTCTCACCAGGTTGCTGTCTTGCTTGGTTGAATGTGTACCTTTTGACATTCGGCTTTGGAAATGAACTTGGACTCTAACATTTTCTTGATTTGACGCTATCATATTTAATCAGCTTGTGGTATTTTCGCTATCGTTTCTTTTACTCCGTAACCTGCAACGTTCTTTAAGTATTTGATGATCTTCTTGTCATCTGCTTCTTCTATAGCATCTATGAAGTCATCAAACGTTTTGATCCAGGCAGTCCATTTGGCACCAATATTCTGCTCTTTGGTGGTATCGAAAGGCAGTGGTGGTTTCGGGAATGCGGCTGCACTTTATTTGGAGCTCTTTTCAGCAGCCATTGAAAAGTTGTAATTCCGAAGGCCTTTTGGTGCATTGGATGCTACTTACCAGTTTGCACATATCGGCAGCTCAACCAGGCTGGGTCGTCACACCTGATTTGAGGTTGTGTAGCATTTACCTCGCTGGTGGTGGGAAGTAAGTTTGTCACTGCCTTTAACGTTTCTTCCTACCTGGTCATCTCTGGCTATTGCACTTTTTTGCACCTCGCTGTCGGTGCCTTTAGCGCTTCTTCGTACCTGGTTGTCACTGTCTTTGGCGTTTCTGCTTGTATCGGTGCTGGCTCTGTGTTTTGCTGTGGCGCAGTATCTCTTCTTTCGGCCGTACCAGTAGATTCTTGGCAGGCTGACTGATTATGCTCCTTCATAGGGCCTTCACCTTCTTCGAGGTCCTTTCAAAAGCTGGAGTTGTGCTTTGACTCCACATACGCCAACTGTAGATCGCTTCTTGCTGCGCATGTTGCACGTACGAGCAGTTTGCTGGACCATGGCAAACTCTCAGGGATAGCAGTCTTGTATCTTTGGGGCACGTATCCCCTATGTCATCACCAGTTGTAGCGTCCTCCTCAGCCTGGGAGCATATAACAGACCACGCCACACATCAAGCTCTGGTTTACACGTCTTTATTCTTCAACATGTGACCGTTAACTGAACGCACTGCGTCACAAACTTTATTAACCACACCCAGTAACACCCACCAGATTACGCAATACTTGTAAGAAGTCTGCCGAGAATCACTAGAGACCTTATACACACAAACACTGGACACAACCGTCCTCACGGCGGTGCATGTCTGGTTGTAAATGCAGGAGAGGTTCACACTGTAAGTGTTCCGCCTGTGCACACCATATTGTGTGAATTATCTTCACATATTTCCTTACTGTACACCAAAATTTTTTTTTCAAAAGCGAGGGTATATGGATTCAAATTTATTGTGTAGAAAAAATAAATATTTAATTTACAATAATTAAACCACTGAGATGAAGTGCAAGATAACTAACAACAACAACAAAAAACTAAGTGAATGAATAATGAAGGCAGTCCTACCAACTGACCACAGTGGTGCAAAAAGTGCAAAGAGTTAATAAACATGCTACTTCACCTATAGCTCTTACGCCATGTCCTGAGCCATTTAATTGAAGACAGGAATAAGCAAAAGTTGATTTCCTGATACACTGAATGTCTTTTGGCTCAAAGCAGTGTTTGGTGCCTTGTTCTATAGTTTGTTAGGATGGGTGAACACAATGTCGATGTATACCATGATGTGTGCAGGCCCGACAACGCAACATCAATAAAAGCCAATGCCAACGTATGCCTTAACCTATGCCCACATAACATGTCAATACTCATAAATGCAATGTCAATGAACGCCATGAACTATGCCCGCACAACAGTGTCGATACCGGTAGAAACAATGTCAGTGTATGTCATAATTCATGCACGCATAACAATGTCATATGTACGGCATGATCTAGGCACGCATAATGTCAATATCAGTAAAGACAATGTCAATGTACGCTATGACAACTGTACGCACAATACTGAGGATGTCGGTAAAAATAATATCAATGACACACATTAATTGTAGAAGTTCTAATGACATCGTATCATTGCTGTCGGATTCACCTAAGGTGACCTCCCCATAAACCCCGAGTCAGAGATACGTGTTCAGACAGGCCCTTGTTGTATTCCTCTTAGGGTGTCCATACACGGGCTTTCCTGTATCATGTCCTTATATAGGCACAATTCGCCCTGCCCTTATATAGGCATAAAATCCCAGTCCTTATTTAGGCATTAAACCGTGCACTCCAAATACAGGCATGGTCTCCGACATCCGTCCACCCTAACGTCACAACGAGTTCTTGAAGAACAGACCCTTAGGCTTCGGGAGTTTCCCTAGCACAGGACTATTGATTTCTTCAAGGACTCATCTATTATGCATGAACCGTTATACCTTAGGGGTTCATTCATGACGTCTTCCGCTGTCCGCTGTCCGACTCACGTCAATGCTAACATTATGAGGTACCTCTCAGGTATAAATATACCTTCCCTATCCCTTGTAAACTAGAGGAGACCTCGACTTCAGAGGAGCCCGTTTCCCGGCCTGACGCACTGAGAAGACGCTGTCATCCCTGCACGCAGAGAGTCCAGCTTCCAGTGATCTGACTTCCCTTGCGGGGTGTTGGAGTTCGAATCTGGCAAGAGATTCCTACCTCTCTCATTCTTAAGGTATGGAGCTGACTAGAACCTAGAAGGACTCTTGGCATACTAGGCATACTAGACTTAACATACTCTTAGTATACCATAGTAAGGAATACTTCACCTACTTCATACCTCTCCCTACACCTAGGTTACGTTAGGCACATTGGGGTAGAACTAGCTTAGAAACGCATCGTATGAGTACTCGCATTTTTAGTCTGTGTTATTTATGTAAATGAATATCTACTAAAGATCATGCTAGCGCAGTATTATTTATTTCTACTGCTTACGCTGTACATTATTTATCTCGCATACTGTCTTGTGATCGTAACAGCACATTTTACTTACACAAGAAACAAGACTGTTCAATTAAATCTTTTATTGAAACGCCCGTCTATTTCTTTCTGTGTAACTTTGAGGAAAACTAAGCATGCACGATTGAGCTGAGTGAAATAGTTATCTATTGTTTCTACGACTCTGGGACTCGTTCTGATTCTAAAGGGAAACAAAGTTGTCATGTTTTGCGGCTGCCAGAAACTACTCCCTTCTTGTCGTTAAGGAGTTTCTAGTGGCCTCTGAGCTAGCTGGCACAAGTAATTAAGTTTAATATACTCGATAGGGACATACTGACCATAGTCCTATGTCAAACCTATAGGGGATATTATTCCAATGCGCAGAGCCTATTAGGGAAATAGGAGCTACACTACATGGCGCCCAACGTTTGGTAAGGCGGTAATTTAACGCTAGATACTGAGTAACTCAGCCGTGCTTTTTTCTCTCAGAGACCCCTACCCATATACTCCAAAAGACATCTGGAGTGGGCAGGGTTAAGTATCCGCCACGGCTACATAGGGAAGTACCCTATATACTAGCTGTTTGGTTTGTCAAACGTTGAAGGATACAGTGTTCCAAAATATTGTGCACCTTAACTTTGTTTCCTTGAAACTTGTTCTACATTTTTCAAAAAACAAAATGACTGAAGCCGGAAACGGTGAAGCTGCGGCTGATCCAGCCCAAGCAGCAGTTTTTAACATTACAGGTTTAAATGAAACCGAGGAGGGTGTTATAGACATCCATCCAAACTTAAGAAGAGCCATCACTCTAAAACTTATAAAACATGGCCTACCACCAAGAGGCGGTAGAGCAGTTTTCGTGATAGAGGCACACGAATCACTTTCAGACAGAGGTATTCTATTCATGGGTAATATTTCCTGAATCCAATCCAGTAACACACATGTTTCACTTCTACAAAGAAGATGATCCACCGGAAGAATATATTCCTTTCGAGGATATTGAAATTCCATTAACATACCAAGAGCATCAGCTCTGGTTTAAAGGCGCCCTAAAACATCACAAAAACATTACCAGGCTCGGTCCACTAGGTAGACCAGGAGCAACATGGCCGATTCTAGCCGGCTACACACTTCATCCTGACATTGAAGAAATGTCAGACGAGGAATTACTTACTCAACTCACAGAGTTAATAAAAATCTACAGACAATTGGTCCAATATGTCATGCGGACTTTCACAGTCCAGCAACTACTGACACTTCCAAATCCAACTCCCCAACAGGGGAATACACTAAAAATTACACCACAGACTCTCTACGCAGTCATGGGTAAAATGCCCACAAAACGTGAGCAAATTCCATTCTGGATAGCTCAAAAAATTACTCAAATCGAAGCAGTATTTCCGAATACTAGCCCGTATGAGAAACACAGAATCTTAACAATCAGTTTACCAATGGGGATCACACCACAACTGGAAGACTGTACCACTTGGGGCTCAGTCTTTGCTGCCATCTATACTAAAACACATGGTATTCCGTCAATTGCGGTAATCCCAGAGGTCCTGAAACAAATTCTAAATGAATACGGGGCAGAGCCTGCTCTGAATTTAGGTATGAAATTACTGAAGAATTTCGACCAGGTCTCAACAATAATATTATCTAATATTAAAGGGGAGGCAGCAGCAGTGGCGATCCGCCAAAAATTAAGGGAATTCGATGTTACAGAACATCAAACTGAACTACCCAGAATAATTGAACAATCTTATGCAGAATTAGGCAGAGATAGTTTGGGTGGAAGACCAGTGAAGCCGAAACTATCTGAAAGTCCTGAGAAGGACTCTATTAAACAAACTCCTACATCTTCTAAAAAGAAGTGGGAGACTAATAAACAAAAGTCAAATGAGAAACATTCTCAATCCCGGGGTAGGTCTCCTCAAAAGGAGCCCTCTGAAAGGAGGTATAACCTCAGGAATAGGGATAATTTAAGAAAACCTGATAGGTATCAAGATACTGATACACGTTCCTCTCGTCCCTTTCAGATCTCATCACAGACTTCGGAAAGAAGAGGACGATCAGAACATAGAGAAGAACGCGTGAAATCCAAGGAAGATGAACACGCTCCAAAAAACAGAACAAAACCTCAATTCTCCAAAAGAAAGTAGCAGGTCTGAAGATCAGACATGCCGAGAATACTGAGAACACAACTCAAGAACGGAGAATGGGCTCAGACAATGCTGGACAGTGCAGCAGAAGTCACAATAGTTCGCCAGAACCTGAAGGAACTTCTGGAGATAGTGGACTTGAATGAGTACATTACAGTTGAGACTGTAGACACCAGGGTTAGTACTCCACAAAAGTTATATGAAATAACACTCTGGATGGAGGGAGACAAGCCAAGACAGGTGAAAGCACTTTTTTGGGAAAGACTATCGAGGGGCTATGACATACTTCTAGCAGAAAAAGACTGGCCACCACAATTTGTCAGGGAGTGCCCACATGGCGAGGACATTATTATGCCTGCCTTCTCCAACCATATTCCAATTCATCTAAAATATACATATGCCAGGAAATGGGCAGTAGCCCATGCCCCAGCATTATATAAAAATCATGTAGGATGGGATGAGGACTCACCTCACCATAAAATACATCTGAAACATGAACCAACTGCACAAAGGCAGTACCCAATAAAGCAAGAAGCTAAAAAACAGGTCAGGGAGATCTTAGATCTACTTGAATACCAAGGGGTGATTGAAACATGCACCTCCTCAATGAACAATCCTTTGTTTCCTGTCTCCAAACCAGACAATACATATCGTCTAGTTTTGGATTACAGACACTTAAACACTTGTTCTAAAACTTTTGCAGTGCAAAATGCACATAGCACAGCATTAATGAATAACATTGTGCGTAAAAAATACAAAACAACATTAGACATCTCAAATGGTTTCTTTTGTCAAAACATAGCACCTGAAAGCAGGTACTTAACAGCATTCTCCATAATGGGGACCCAGCGTCACTTTTGTCGACTCCCACAAGGGTTCAAGAACAGCCCAGGTTTATTCTCAGCGAGGTAACGGAGTTACTACAAATTTATGACAATGAGGCATTGTCCTATGTCGATGACATCTATCTGACGGACGATGACCTGGACAAACACTTGAACAGGGTAAGCACCATTATACTGGGCTTCGCCTCTGAGGGCTACAAGTTCAACTTTAAAAAGTCCCGAATTGCCCATCTCAATGTCCTATTTCTAGGATATGAGCTTTCAAGTGAAGGGAAGAGCTTGGCAGCTAACTTTTTAGAAAAGTGTGCGCTGCTCCAACCTCCAAAAACGCAAAAAAACTTACAATCCATCCTGGGTTTCCTAAATTTTGGAAGAACAAACATTCTAAATTACGCAGAAAGGGTTAAACCTCTCTACGCATTAATCAAACCTGATTTTTCAATCAAGAATTGGACACAAGAACACACAGAAATCTTGCGTTCACTCCAGGCCAACATGTTAGCAACAAATCACTTACAAACACGCGTAAGTCAACGAAACCTGGTGATCCGAATAATTTCGGGTCAATGCGGATTCACCTACTTAACCTTCAATGAGGGTGAGAAAATACCAATTGAATACAAATCCCATTTGTACACACAAGCGGAAATGCGCTTCAGTTCAACTGAAAAAATTCTAACAGCAGTTCAAACCGCTGTAGCAAAAGAAAGAGCCTTAGCCCAAGGGAAACGCATTATTGTCGTAACCCCAGTACCAGCTTTAGAAGCGGTCACAAAAGCAAGCATTTGCTAAAGCATTACATCCAAGATGGATACAATGGGTTAATTCTCTTGCTGCAACAGATGTTGAATATGTTTTTGATCCAGATTTAAAAACACAAGCATTTCTGCAATATGAACAAGAATGTCCTCTGCCTACTAAAATTCTGCCTCTCGATCAGTACGAATTCATAATTTACACTGACGGATCCGCACAGCCCGCAACAGGGAGTACGCAAGCTTACAGTGCAGCGTGTGCAATCGTTAAAGGTCGCATGCGAGATGGCATCTTCAGACCTATGGTCACAAAAACTCAATCTCTAGGGGATTGTACTGCTGAGCGAGCTGAACTACAAGCATTCAAACTGGCACTTGAAAGTACAGATCGAGAATTCCCCACACTGAAAGTGTGCGATTCCTTTTACTGTGTTCAGTCGTATAATGACTATATACAAAACTGGCTTGAAAATGGTTTCAAAGATGCGAAAGGTGGCACAATAAAGCACAAAATGCTTTGGGAACAAGTAGTTCAGTTGAAAAACGAACTACCAAAGGCTCACGTGATCCACACACTGAGTCATCAACGTGATGGCGTTCACGTTGCAGGGAATTCATTGGCTGACGAAGCCGCAAAGGGGGCTGTTTAGACGGCTTCCGTAGCTGCGATCACTCGTTCATAAACAAAAATAGACGGTGAGATAATGTTGGCTGTCAATGCTTCAAACAAAGGCAGCAGTGCAGCGTTACCAAAAATGTTTCCACTCAAGTACTCTTATGTAATTGATGCGAACAACGTTCCTTTTGCTCGAATCCCTGGAGTGGGGGATAGGGTAATTCCAAACAAGGAACGCAGATTAGGACTAATCCTAGCAGCACACGAAGGGATAGCTTCTGCCCATGCAGGTGTTTCTGCAACAGTATCTTTACTCAAGCAAAGATATTGGTGGCCTGGCATTAGAAAACAAACAAAGAACTATGTTTTAGAATGTGATATATGCCAACAGATGAAAGTCTCCACAGTGAAACGTCCTGCGCAGACACCCCTGTTAATTTCAGACAAACCATTAGCTTGTGTTTACCTTGACCACTGCGGTCCCCTGCAAAGGGACGGTAACTATAAATATATCATGGTTGCAGTGGATTCTTGCTCTAGGTTCCTATGGATATGGCCTCAGCGCTCGGCTGACGCTCGAACTGTTATAAAAGATTTGTGAGTCTTTATCGGCACATACGCAATAGGCACGCTACATTCTGACCAGGGCCCTGCGTTTAGCTCTCGGGCTTACAAAGAAGCCATGGCCAGTCTGGGTGTTGCATTGCGGTACTCCTCTCCATTCCATCCTGAGGGAAATTCGGTTGTGGAAAGGAAAAACCGGGACATAAAGCAGTCTATAACAGCTAGGGTATTAGGTTCGGGTGATGGGTGGGTCAAACATCTTAATGGGGTCCAACGCTCATTGAATAATCTGCCAAGAAGTTCTCTAGGGGGGGTCACTCCATATGAGGTCCTATTTGGGACAAGAATGTGGGTACCAGATCTCGATGACGTAGGCACAGTGGTGGAAAATAAAACATTTGATATCAAAGATCGTTTGGCTGTTTTACAGGAACTGAATGAGTTAAGAACGAAACAAAGCAACGTATTCCAACAGCCAACCACCACTGGGGAAAAACCGGCGGTCCCAGCAAGGCCTGTCTGGATTCCAAAAGTTGGGGATCTAGTCAGAGAAAAAATTGCGGACAAGAAGGAATTTGGACCTTCTTACAGACAACCAGTACCTGTCCTAGCAGTTCAAGGAACAAGAACAGTACTTCTGCCGCCCCTTGCTGGAAGAAAGGAGAAAAGATTTGTGTCCATCGACCTCATCAAACCACAGTATGTGGCCAATACTAAATAGTAGGCCTCGTGGACTCCGACCTAGTAGCAGACACACTCCTCTCGCTACTATCCAAGAGGTTCAGACTGAAAGACTGATAACAATCGAGAATTCAGCTGTAACAGATGAAGGACTAAGCAACAACGCTATGGAACTCATCCCTCTTGAAAATCAAGTAACAGTTCGTCCAAATACACCTGTCTACAACAATGTAGCAAGTGATCAACTGGTTCCAGCGATTTCTACAAATCCTGATGCAATTCAAACAATTGACAGAACTGCTTCTGGCTATTTCATTAACTTTGATACGTTCTCAGAAGATCCGAGTGAACCTGAAACGACGCCAGCATCATTGAAATTCAAGCAGCAAGTACAAGACTTTCTTCACTTTCTGAAAAAGGCTTATTTGGTTTCTCCATGGATTGAACTCTGGATTATATCTGGACTTTTTGTTTTCCTGCTCTGGCTAGCTTTGGTTACAACTGTAAGCGTGCTTATAAGTGGCAGATACATCCATGTGAATACTGAAGGAAAAGACGTGAACGTACTTTTAAAACCTCATAAATCTTCCCATCGTGAAGCAAGAGACTTGTCATCAGTGAACATCACAGCTGTTCCTATACAGGATGGTATAGTGTGGGACAAAACAGATTTTGATATCTTTGGCCCGACGGAACAATTGAACATTCCACATTTGTTTAAAATTTCACTAAGTGATCTAATTACGTCCGGTACCTATTCAGATGATTGGGACTTTGAGACTGTTAATGACATAATGTTTGACCTAGAAAAATCTGCTGCATTTTCTAAAAATGAATATTTAGAGGGTTCATCAGACTATGAACAACTGTATTGCTATAACCACTATGGTCATCATTATTTGCATAAATCTGCATATCCTAGAAATGTGTTTATGTTTAACCAATGGGAGCATTGTCCTACACCACCACAAGGTAGTTCAAAAACATTTGCTAACAAGTTTCCATATTTTTCAGGATACAATACATCTAATCCAGAAATGTTTTACTATAAAAATGTAAACAAGAAAGGACTGAAAATGATGTTAACTAATACTAAACAGATTTACTCTGCAATATTTATTGCCCAACTGTCTAGACAGGGTTTCGACTTTTGGAAAGACACAATAGACACAAAAACTGTCTGGGGTACTAAAGATTGGCAAGTGCAAGGGATAGAAGCTTTATTTAGAGCCTTCATCATCCCTGAACAAATAATGTTTTTGAATGAAACTGTCCAACAAACATCTTGTCTTGGACTAGCCAAGATCAAGGAGATGAACACAACTTCTGTACCAACACCTGCCACTGATAATAATACACAGGCAGTGGTGACAGTTGACAATATACTACAACTCAACAGATCTAATCCTGATTGGAAAAAATGGTTGATCTGGCCCACAGACACGAACAACTGTCAGGAAAGATTCCTGAATAAAACTCAGGGCTTTACTATTCATAGGCCAGACCCAAGATACGTCCAAAGACAGCATCCGGGGGTAGTAACAACATACAGTGTAGGTAAATTATGCCTCGATTGGCTTCAGAAATCTACACTACAGGATGTGAAACAACACTTATCCTTACTTAAAGAAGACGCAGACCTTAGGGAATTCTTGCTAGGACCAAGAAAACCGCGTCAAAAACGTTTCATATATGCCGGCATTTATGCTGCCTATAATGAAGCATGGAAGGTGTCACAGATGGAGGCTGCAGAACGAATACGTGAACTTGATCGTATTAATTTAGAGAAAACCCTCTCTGTGGTCGACAATGGGTTAACAACTTTGTCCTCCAGAATATATTCATTGGATGGCATTGTATCCTCTGCTATCGACATACTAGAACAAGATTTGGCGATGTTACAGCAAGGCCAATCTCAATTGCGTTCTATTATGTTATTAAGCTGGACGCTGCAATCCTTGCGAGCGGGCTATGTGCCTTGGCGTTTCATCAACACATCGGCTCTGTTTGCAGAATACAATCTAACTGATAAACAGATCGAACTGGCACAAAGAGGAGCAAAGTATACAGTGCTGAACATTGAAAAACTGGAAAAGTTACCATTCACAGTGGCAGAAAAACCAGCTACAGAATGGCTCATTCATGGCAAAATCACATTACCTGTGACTACTTTTCAGTTTCAATATTGCCTCACACAAATGCAAGCAGGCAAATATGAAAGGTTGGGTAAGGAATACATTAAGACATCTTGGGATTTACCTTATACATATAGATGTTGGAGTGGGGATCGTGAAGTGTTTTTGAGCGGTACACACTGTAAACGTGCACTGAGCGGTTCACTTATATGTCAGGACATTTCTTTACACGGGGCTTGTAATGGTTCTGTGGCAAATTTGTCTTGCCATCAGCAGGGTACACCAGCTGCTGTGATTAATCCAACGTTTGGACAACTTTCTAATGGGAGTTACCTCATGTTGAATGATCAAAGTTGCTGCGGCATGCTGCCAGGCATCCCATATCTAGTAACGGTCAACTCCAGGGTCACTTGCTGTATGCAAGTATTGTTTGCCCCAATAGACACAGTCAGGGAGTCGCCTCTATGGCCTTCGCTGAACGTCTCTTTTATAAGATTTGATACTTTAAGCAGAATGAAAGCCATGCTTTTACAGCAAACAGTGCCTTTGACCTCGGCCAAAGAAACCTATGATCTACAAGTAGCAAGGACTTCGGCTGAGATACAGACTTTAATACGTACAAACTGCCCTATACATTTCGTAGAAATGATAACACGTATCTTCAACATGTCTGATACAAGTGGAATTGCACATGTATTTAAGAACATCTGTACCGGTCTGTTAGCACCTTTCCAGGCAATACTCGGAATCATCCCAAACTTTGCACATTCGGTGTTTGGTGGCATACCATTAATTCTAGCACTTGTTGCCGGAATTCTATTTCTCTTCCTGCTATTACGCTATGGCCAGCCTATTCGCAGACATCACTCCGAGCGAAATGGAGAAAGCTCTCCTTGAACGAAAGTGCCGTGAGCGAATAGTACAGCTTTTGGGCATGACTTGTCTACGGGAACTTAATACCACGTGGTTCCTGTCATTTAGACCAATCTGGCAAGATTGCATCTTACCTGTTCTACGATGCCTGCTATGCGGTGAAGAATGCGTGTTGGACACCTGTCTAACATTTCCATCAGCTACGCCAACGGATGTCGATACTCTGCTGGTCCCGATAACGGCCCATGCTCTGTGTTGCCCCCAGAGGCTGCCTATCCTGATGTCAGCATTCATTGAGATCTCACAGATGCTTCCGGCTGCTGCTGAGGTACGAGAAAGATCTACAGGCACACAGGTAACAACGGACGCGAACATTGCTGCGGCAACCTATGCTGAAAGCGATGCTTCACATCTCTGTGCAATTAATCTACTACACGAGGTGTTCCAACTGACACCAACTTCAGTGGACGATGTTTTGTCTACAGAAATAGATGATCTCATGTTTACACCAGACCCGTAAACTGACTCTGATTCAGCCCACAGTGTTCCAGAGATGCAGTAACAATTTGGCCTTCATACTTCAAAAACTTGGAACTCTTCCAAAAATTGAACTTTTTCCCATTTTTCGAACTAAAATGGCATTTCAATCTGCTTCAAGTAGAACTAGCCTTATAGTACAGACTTCGAGGTACTTCCTCAGACACTTTTTTCATTGTGTTAGTCTAAAAAGGTTCATTAATTTCCATGACATGAAATGACTTTTGATTTTGAAAAAACTTATCGATCATTTTTGTCACATGTAAATATTTCTGCATATTTCATTCAAATTGCATTTTATTTTAAATATATGCCTGAAATGAAAAGCAATGCTTCAAATGTACAGTACCTTTTGCATTCTAATGGGTTTTTAAATGCCTTTTTAAACGGTTTTAAGAAATATTTTAGAAATATGCGGTACTCCATTTAATGTTTAGCATTTTAAATGTTTAGCATTTTAGTATTATCGTACACACGAAAGTGGAGTGGGTGTTGTATTCCTCTTAGGGTGTCCATACACAGGCTTTCCTGTATCATGTCCTTATATAGGCACAATTCGCCCTGCCGTTATATAGGCATAAAATCCCAGTCCTTATTTAGGCATTAAACCGTGCACTCCAAATACAGGCATGGTCTCCGACATCCGTCCACCCTAACGTCACAACGAGTTCTTGAAGAACAGACCCTTAGGCTTCGGGAGTTTCCCTAGCACAGGACTATTGATTTCTTCAAGGACTCATCTATTATGCATGAACCGTTATACCTTAGGGGTTCATTCATGACGTCTTCCGCTGTCCGACTCACGTCAATGCTAACATTATGAGGTACCTCTCAGGTATAAATATACCTTCCCTAGCCCTTGTAAACTAGAGGAGACCTCGACTTCAGAGGAGCCCGTTTCCCGGCCTGACGCACTGAGAAGACGCTGTCATCCCTGCACGCAGAGAGTCCAGCTTCCAGTGATCTGATTTCCCTTGCGGGGTGTTGGAGTTCGAATCTGGCAAGAGATTCCTACCTTTCTCATTCTTAAGGTATGGAGCTGACTAGAATCTAGAGGGACTCTTGGCATACTAGGCATACTAGACTTAACATACTCTTAGTATACCATAGTAAGGAATACTTCACCTACTTCATACCTCTCCCTACACCTAGGTTAGGTTAGGCACATTGGGGTAGAACTAGCTTAGAAATGCATCGTATGAGTACTCGCATTTTTAGTCTGTGTTATTTATGTAAATGAATATCTACTAAAGATCATGCTAGCGCAGTATTATTTATTTCTACTGCTTACGCTGTACATTATTTATCTCGCATACTGTCTTGTGATCGTAACAGCACATTTTACTTACACGAGAAACAAGACTGTTCAATAAATCTTTTATTGAAACGCCCGTCTATTTCTTTCTGTGTAACTTTGAGGATAACTAAGCATGCACGATTGAGCTGAGTGAAATAGTTATCTATTGTTTCTACGACTCTGGGACTCGTTCTGATTCTAAAGGGAAACCAAGTTGTCATGTTTTGCGGCTGCCAGAAACTACTCCCTTCTTGTCGTCAAGAAGTTTCTAGTGGCCTCTGAGCTAGCTGGCACAAGTAATTAAGTTTAATATACTCGATAGGGACATACTGACCTTAGTCCTATGTCAAACCTATAGGGGATATTATTCCAATGCGCAGAGCCTATTAGGGAAATAGGAGCTACACTACATGGCGCCCAACGTTTGGTAAGGCGGTAATTTAACGCTAGATACTGAGTAACTCAGCCGTGCTTTTTTCTCTCAGAGACCCCTACCCATATACTCCAAAAGACAGGGTTAAGTGGGCAGGGTTAAGTATCCACCACGGCTACATAGGGCAGTACCCTATATACTAGCTGTTTGGTTTGCTCAACGTTGAAGGATACAGTGTTCCAAAATATTGTGCACCTTATCTTTGTTTCCTTGAAACTTGTTCTACATTTTTCAAAAAACAAAATAACTGAAACCGGAAACGGTGGAGCTGCGGCTGATCCAGCCCAAGCAGCAGTTTTTAACATTACAGGTTTAATTGAAATCGAGGAGGGTGTTATAGACATCGCTCCAAACTTAAGAAGAGCCATCACTCTAAAACTTATAAAACATGGCCTACCACCAAGAGGCGGTAGAGCAGTTTTCGTGATAGAGGCACACGAATCCTTTCAGACAGAGGTATTCTATTCATGGGTAATATTTCCTGAATCCAATCCAGTAACACACATGTTTCACTTCTACAAAGAAGATGATCCACCAGAGGAATACATTCCGTTCGAGGATATAGAAATTCCATTAACATACCAAGAGCATCAGCTCTGGTTTAAAGGCGCCCTAAAACATCACAAAAACATTACCAGGCTCGGTCCACTAGGTAGACCAGGAGCAACATGGCCAATTCTAGCCGGCTACACACCTCATCCTGACATTGAAGAAATGTCAGACGAGGAATTACTTACTCAACTCACAGAGTTAATAAAAATCTACAGACAATTGTTCCAATATGTCATGCGGACTTTCACAGTCCAGCAACCACTGACACTTTCAAATCCAACTCCCCAACAGGGGAATACACTAAAAATTACACCACAGACTCTCTACGCAGTCATGGGTAAAATGCCCACAAAACGTGAGCAAATTCCATTCTGGATAGCTCAAAAAATTACTCAAATCGAAGCAGTATTTCCAAATACTAGCCCGTATGAGAAACACAGAATCCTAACAATCAGTTTACCGATGGGGATCACACCACAACTGGAAGACTGTACCACTTGGGGCTCAGTCTTTGCTGCCATCTATACTAAAACACATGGTATTCCGTCAATTGCGGTAATCCCAGAGGTCCTGAAACAAATTCAAAATGAATACGGGGCAGACCCTGCTCTGAATTTAGGTATGAAATTACTGAAGAATTTCGACCAGGTCTCAACAATAATATTATCTAATATTAAAGGGGAGGCAGCAGCAGTGGCGATCCGCCAAAGATTAAGGGAATTCGATGTTACAGAACATCAAACTGAACTACCCAGAATAATTGAACAATCTTATGCAGAATTAGACAGAGATAGTTTGGGTGGAAGACCAGTGAAGCCGAAACTATCTGAAAGTCCTGAGACGGACTCTATTAAACAAACTCCTACATCTTCTAAAAAGAAGTGGGAGACTAATAAACAAAAGTCAAATGAGAAACGTTCTCAATCCCGGGTAGGTCTCCTCAAAAGGAGCCCTCTGAAAGGAGGTATAACCTCAGGAATAGGGATAATTTAAGAAAACCTGATAGGTATCAAGATACTGATACACGTAGCTCTCGTCCCTTTCAGATCTCATCACAGACTTCGGAAAGAAGAGGACGATCAGAACATAGAGAAGAACGCGTGAAATCCAAGGAAGATAAACACGCTCCAAAAAACAGAACAAAACCTCAATTCTCCAAAAGAAAGTAGCAGGTCTGAAGATCAGACATGCCGAGAATACTGAGAACACAACTCAAGAACGGAGAATGGGCTCAGACAATGCTGGACAGTGCAGCAGAAGTCACAATAGTTCGCCAGAACCTGAAGGAACTTCTGGAGATAGTGGACTTGAATGAGTACTTTACAGTTGAGACTGTAGACACCAGGGTTAGTACTCCACAAAAGTTATATGAAATAACACTCCGGATGGAGGGAGACAAGCCAAGACAGGTGAAAGCACTTTTTGGGAAAGACTATCGAGGGGCTATGACATACTTCTAGCAGAAAAAGACTGGCCACCACAATTTGTCAGGGAGTGCCCACATGGCGAGGACATTATTATGCCTGCCTTCTCCAACCATATTCCAATTCATCTAAAATATACATATGCCAGGAAATGGGCAGTAGCCCAGGCCCCAGCATTATATAAAAATCATGTAGGATGGGATGAGGACTCACCTCACCATAAAATACATCTGAAACATGAACCAACTGCACAAAGGCAGTACCCAATAAAGCAAGAAGCTAAAAAACAGGTCAGGGAGATCTTAGATCAACTTGAATACCAAGGGGTGATTGAAACATGCACCTCATCCATGAACAATCCTTTGTTTCCTGTCTCCAAACCAGACAATACATATCGTCTAGTTTTGGACTACAGACATTTAAACACTTGTTCTAAAACTTTTGCAGTGCAAAATGCACACAGCACAGCATTAATGAATAACATTGTGCGTAAAAAATACAAAACAACATTAGACATCTCAAATGGTTTCTTTTGTCAAAACATAGCACCTGAAAGCAGGTACTTAACAGCATTCTCCATAATGGGGACCCAGCGTCACTTTTGTCGACTCCCACAAGGGTTCAAGAACAGCCCAGGCTTATTCTCAGCGAGGGTAACGGAGTTAATACAAATTTATGACAATGAGGCATTGTCCTATGTCGATGACATCTATCTGACGGACGATGACCTGGACAAACACTTGAACAGGGTAAGCACCATTATACTGGGCTTCGCCTTTGAGGGCTACAAGTTCAACTTTAAAAAGTCCCGAATTGCCCATCTCAATGTCCTATTTCTAGGATATGAGCTTTCAAGTGAAGGCAAGAGCTTGGAAGCTAACTTTTAGAAAAGTGTGCACTGCTCCAACCTCCAAAAACGCTAAAAAACTTACAATCCATCCTGGGTTTCCTAAATTTTGGAAGAACATACATTCTAAATTACGCAGAAAGGGTTAAACCTCTCTACGCATTAATCAAACCTGATTTTTCAATCAAGAATTAGACACAAGAACACACAGAAATCTTGCGTTCACTCCAGGCTAACATGTTAGCAACAAATCACTGACAAACACGCGTAAGTCAACGAAACCTGGTGATCCGAATAATTTCGGGTCAATGCGGATTCACCTACTTAACCTTCAATGAGGGTGAGAAAATACCAATTGCATACAAATCTCATTTGTACACACAAGCGGAATTGCGCTTCAGTTCAACTGAAAAAATTCTAACAGCAGTTCAAACCGCTGTAGCAAAAGAAAGAGCCTTAGCCCAAGGGAAACGCATTATTGTCGTAACCCCAGTACCAGCTTTAGAAGCGGTCACAAAAGCAAGCATTCCAAATGCTAAAGCATTACATCCAAGATGGATACAATGGGTTAATTCTCTTGCTGCAACAGATGTTGAATATGTTTTTGATCCAGATTTAAAAACACAAGCATTCCTGCAATATGAACAAGAATGTCCTCTGCCTACTAAAATTCTGCCTCTCGATCAGTACGAATTCATAATTTACACTGACGGATCCGCACAGCCCGCAACAGGGAGGTGACCCCAACCCCTGATTATCGAGTGACAGGTCACAGATGGGATCTCGCTTAGCCCAAAGACAAACGTGCACCCAGGGAAAACCCTGATCGTTCTCACAGATAGATAGTTGCACCACAAACAGGTCCAAGGAAACTGGCCCCCATAAAACACGTTTGACTAGAGCCATGCATTCCAAAAATACTATAAAGCTAGATGCCACATGTAGATAGAAACATTCAGCCAATCAGGACACAAAATGCACACCGCATGAGGTGATCACACGCTGCCCACACTAGACATATGGACACATGCACACTGGACCACACTAGCCCTCCACGAGGTCGAGAGCCATCTCTGTCCCTTATCAGATGAACAAACTCGGTATTTATGACTATGATGCCTTTCAAGGAATGTCAACGGGTTCTATTGAACCCACAAAATGTGTATATGTGCAGCCCAAACGTCTGTACTTTGAGATTTTCTTCAGACGTGCCACTGCCGATACTCTCCCGGCCGCTGCATTTAATTTAACTAACTTGATCCTGTTTTGCCAAACGCCTCTTGTCTTTTCATTTCTTTAAGGTAAATTCAGATTCAAACAACAATTTCTTGTATTAGCTGTGATAAAACCCACCCTTCGATATTTCTTCCTCAAGCCACAAGCAGACACAAGCAGATAATCTGCTGGATCGACTCACCCTTATGTCTGCAGAGCTTCATTTTCGAGCACTGCTGGTTCCAAGTACCATCAAACTGTCAGAGCGAGATATATCTTCAAGAAGAAACTCATGACCTGGCTCTTGGACAGAGACGTCGCACCCACAGCGCCCAGAAACCCCTAGGGGTGACAGTGCTGCACTATACAAATGCTGATTGATATAATAAACACAATTTTCGTTTGCAGGCTGGCTTCTGTGGTGATAAGAAATATTTTTGCTTAAGATTTGAATAAATATTAATGTAATAATCTACATTTTTATATGCTTGTAATTTGTCAAGGTCCTGACGCCTTTTGCTGCTCCTGAAGGTGTACTTCGCAAAACAAATGTTATTCTTTCGTGCAGGATGCCATTGTGCATAGAAAACCCCTGCAAAAACTACACTTGCGGAGAAAAAAAATCTTCATTCTGTTGTCAATGTGAAATTAAACAAAAAAAAATCAGCAAAGGGCATCCATCGCCGTGAAGCACTTGGCACGGGAGGTAAGCCAGAAATGTTTGCAAGCTTTGCAGACGGCCTCAGTCGAGAACTTCACAAAACTTCACCAGCAGAATGAAGACTGCAGGTTCCCTTATAAATCCGCCTTGCCACGAGCAGTTCCCTACACGGCCACCAGAGGTCAGCAGCGCCTCGTTCAAGGGCCGCCCATCAATGGATCTATATTTGATTTTACCCGCAGAGATCAGACTTACTCAGTGGAACATAAATCATCAAAGCACAGACGAGTGTTCACTAAACCCAGACTAGAAACAGAGACCGTCTGACCCGGATCCAGCCACAGGCAGCGAGAGGAGGGGGAGGCTGAGACGACACACTGCCTCCACTACCACCACACCTACAGAGACTCTTTGGGACACCGACATACCACTCCCCAGGAGGAAAAGGCCGTTTTCACTAGTAACAAGCAGTGGCATAGCCAATAGGTCTCGCCTTTGGGACCTTATAAGTGTTTAGCCATGCAACTCTTGATGTTGTTGCACCAAGGACATTGTGCTGGATAACTAAACACTTATAAGGTCCCAAAGGCGAGACCTATTGGCTATGCCAATGCTTGTTTTTGCTTGCCTGACCCTCTCTCTCATTTGTTGCTGACTAGGGATAAATGGTCAACATAAAAATAGGACTGTCTTCGCAAAACTCCATCAAGCAATCGCCAAAGCCACGTTTGAAGGGTGCTAGATTCTATCACAACACCTTAGCCCTTCAGTGCTTTTTGGACAGGCACCCACTTTAGAACAGGTGGAGCTGATTACCATCTGTTTTCTTGTCCTAGTTCTCATGGGGTTAATATGCAGTAAGTTGTCATCTAGTCCTTTTGTATGAGGAGTCATTGTGGGTGGTTTTTGGACAGTTGATCTACTTGATTTAAGGACCCCCCCCTCCCCTCGTAGAATCCCTCTTGCAGTATCTCCCTTTGTACTGTGGTCTCTGTTTTGATTTTGATTTTTCCTCCTGTTTCTTTTCAGAACATATATATGTATATATTTATATATATATATTTCCATTGTGTTTTTTTCCCTCTGAATCCATCAACAGATGGGGACATTAAAGGAATTTATTTGATTTTATTAATTTTAGTTCGTGTCCTGAGGTTTTATTTTTCAGTGTCCTCCGGTAACGTACTTTTATTATTCCCTTTTTTTTCCCCCTACTACTTTGGGCTTTATTCCTTAGGAATTTCCACATTAGCTTTGACCCTTTCTTTCTCTTTTTTCTTCTTTCCTTCCTTCTCTTTTTCTTTTTATTAGGAGTCCTACATGAGGCTATCCTTAGGAGAACACAGGGGCGACATCTGCGCAGACTCCTGGGTAAGATCTCTCGACCGCCGGCACTTCGTTGTTGGCGGTCTAGTCTCTTTTTTGTCCCCGGTCCACCCTGCGCTTTGACGTTACGTGGTGACGCGCACAGGGTGGGACCCTTCGCATTTCCTGTGATAAGGCTCAGGGGAACGGGAAACGTGCATCTTCGCGGTGTTGGGAGTGCGGAGTTGAATTGCACTTTAGCTCACCTTGACGCAGTAAGTTTACCCAGTATGGGGTCCTCTGTAGCCATCGGATGTCTGTTTCTCTATCATTCTTCCATACTTATCCTGCTGTGGTCGAGATCCGTGGGTGACGGCAGGTTTCTCCTTCTTCCATTTCTTAGCCTGGCCGAGTACACAGGGAATTTTGACCGTGTGTCTCGTAGGTTGGACATATCGATTAATTTATTCCTGATATTCCTTTTAGTTCTACTTAAGATTATTTGACTTATGTATTTTCACTTTTACAGATAGAGAGGGTCATCGGCCCTGGCAATAAACAGAGCGGCTGGACCGCGTGTATTCAGTTTTGTTTTTTTGCAGTTCCTTTTCGCTACTTTCCCCACTTCTCTTATATTCTTTGTTTGTTTTCCTTTTAATTTACCCTGTTGTACCATAGTGTGTGACTACAGGGAGCTATTCGCACCCCTCCGCCAGTTCAAGTTTGACTTATTAGTAAACTCGGTAAGAGACCAGAAACGTGGCTGGATGGATGTTTGTTTCCTATGCAGATTTAATGCATCCATGTGTATATAAGTAATATACCGATTTGTGCATAGACGCTTGCTAAAATTTACATCACGATAGTATAATAGCGTTATATGCTGTTTTCACTCTCAGTTCACAAAGTCACATCAACCTAGTGCTGTAGGGGTAGTGTATCACACTTATGACATTGTTATATTGTTAGTAGTGTAATGAGCTGTGCAGAGTGCGTGTGTGGGTTTACATAACTCATGGATTTTGAATGTGTGTGTGATTCTTTAGAAGGGGTTAATTGGCACACAGTTTTGCTGCTGGGCTTTGAGACAGGGCACAACACTATTTCACCCTGCACTTCACTTTCTTGTTTTCTTTTGATTTTATTTCTCTGCAGGTTCCTCATGGAGAGCAAAGGGCTCTTTCATGCTCTATTCCAGAGCTTGCACTGAACATGGTGCTTTGTTTTCTTACCCCTGGATTCTAAGGAGGTAGGGACAGCAGCCTCTTTTGGGATTGATCAGGTGGAAGTCCTGAAGAAAGCCGGGGTATTAGCACTTGCCGGCTGAAACATGTCGACATCTTAGCAGAGTGGAGGGGTAAGGCTTTGATAATGAGTAGCCATTACCACCATCCACGGGTCTGGTTAGGACCATTTCTTGCATCTGGACAGTGTACCCATTATTAAAGTTATAGCACGGATACACTGTTACCAGTTTTACCAATTTATTCTGCCACTATATTTTTTCACTTTTTTTGATCCCACACAATTTCTTTAATTTTTTATGTTGTTTGTCTTCCCCCTCCCTATTGCTCCACCTCCAGCGTTGGCTAGCGCGGAGGTGTGTTAGCAGGCCCTATGATGAAGCATGACACAGTTCGCTGTGTGTGAGGGCAGTTTTACATACACAGTGTGTGCCCTGTTTTATTTCTCTCCTCTCTTTACCCATTCTGTGAGTTTTTTAATACAGTCCCTTTTCTTTGTTGTGTGAATTAATGCTAGATTCTATTCCCTGGACTAATTTCCAAGAAAAAGGGGCAAGTGTCGAGCGTAATAAAGTCAGTGTATTAAATATGTTTTATCAGATATCTATATTTATAGTATTCTAATAAAAATCACCTTTAAAAAAAAAAATGACAGCCACATTTTATAAATAATTAATAGGCTTTCAGCTATAAAAGGTAAATTGGCATAAGTTTAATCTACTCATTTTTATATTATGGCAATTAATGTAGTAGTACATAAATTGTTGAACATCCACCTTCTATCCAAGATGGCCGGTGGCTTCGGTTGAGTTCCAGTGTAGGAAGTGGCTGCGATAAACCTTCGGTTCCAGCGGCGCTCGTGGGACACCCTAGATGCTCCTTGCCCTAGAGGGAGAGGCAGACAACGGTTGACAGCGTGTGACCTTTGCCCCCGTCACCTTGCCGACTGCTCTTCTTCCTTTAAGATGGCGGTTGTGACCGGGTGGCACCGTTGCTCCCGGTTTTTGCTGCTCGGCATTGGGGCGGGGAGAGGTGGCCTCAGGTGAGCCGACGTTTTGTGGTACAATGGAAACTTGCTGTCTTCGCTGTACACTCAGAGGGGCCGAGGGCAGTTAGGGTGGAGGTGCTGTAGTAGCGCCAAGTATACCAAAATGAAAATGCGGACAGAATGGTTTAAAACGGGGCGGGCACAGAACTTGTGAGGTGAGGAGAAACAATCGATGAGATCAGTTTCACTTTCAAATATTTTGTGATGTTTGATTGCATTCCAAAACCCCAATAAAACCCGTAATGCATTGTCCGGATGCGCTGCAGACCATGTATGAAAACATTACAAGGAGTAGGATTGGAAGGCATAGGGTGCGGAGGATGATAGGCGGATTACAAATTGGCAATGTGGAAGGCGTGTCCGTGATGGCGCGAAATAAACAAGTGGGAGGGGTGGGGGGAGTGCGGCCGAGAGCAGGGACTGGGGCAAGCAGATTGGCAATCTGGAAGGCGTGTCCGTGACTGTGGCGGGCGAGTGCAGCGACGCGCAGCGTTTACCTTGCGGGAGCGAGCACGATAATTGCTAACAGATGGCGCCGCTGCTCGCTCCCGCAAGGGAAACGCCAAACGTGCACGAGTGGCAATAGAAACCAATGCAAAACATACACGCGTTTAAGCAAAAGTCCTGAGCGATGGCTAAAGGTCCCCTCCTAAGCAGCGCTTGCGCGCTGCGTAGGCGAGACCTAAAAACGTAGGAAAAAAAGTGCCTCGTCCTAGGCGATCCGCCAGAACCAGCGGGACAGGCAGCAAATCTTTGCAGAACTATTCCTGTTTCTACACTGGCTGTTGAGGCAAAGTTTCGTGGCGGCGCTTTAAATACAGACCTCAAAAGAGCCTACACACTGAGACGAGCACTTCAGGGCACATTGCAAGATTTAATAAAGTTTACTTCTTTATTTTGACGGCTTTTGTTGCTTGCCATTGTACTGCATTGTATAACACACTAGAGCAGGGGTCTCCAACCTTTTTTGTAATGAGAGCTACTTCTGGTCAGTGAAAACTGTCGTGAGCTACTGAAAGCCAAGTAACTCGCCCATTGTCATCAGAGAGCCCCACACCCAGCCCCATTGATTTTAAAACGTCTGCCCACGCAGCCGATACTTACTATGATGTAACAAAATACTGTGGCTAGGGGCACTGTGATAGAGCGGCCATGTGCGTCGGTGAGTGCATGATCTGTGGGGATGTATGAACATGTGTGTGAATGAATGGGATACATGTGCATGGGTGACTGAGAGCCTGTGTCGTATGTACTTGTGGCGCAGGACATACCTTTCGCCATATGTGGCACCGGTACATGTACAATAGAAAAATACAACCATTTTTTTTAAATGGGAGAAATTTAAAGTGCAGAAAACTTTTCTGCAAAAAATGTTCATAATAAGCAACATTTTTCTGCACTTTAAATTTCTCCAATTTAAAAAAAAAATGGCTGTATTTTTCAGTTATAAATATGGATTTGTGTCTACCAGCCACTGGGAGCAAGCTGCCTGCTGTGTGTAAGTGCGACACTTCACGGGTGTGTGTAAATGCGACACTTCACGGTGTGTGTAAATGCGACACTTCACGCTGTGTGTAAATGCGACACTTCACGCTGTGTGTAAATGCAACACTTTGAAATGGGAGCAAGTTCAACTCAAGAGTTAACTTTATGTTTATTTGCATTACATAAAACTCATCATTAGGGAGAGGGGTGGCAGAGCGGATGACTCCGGAGCGCAGGGATCACGGTTTGAGCGGCAGCGGCAGCTCAGCACCATGTGACTCTGTGCCCCCGCCTGGGTCATAAATCTGAGGGGAGCAGTGCTCATAACCAGGCCCTGCTATCTCAGCCTGATAATAAAGTAAACTAACCATAGCCTTCCCTTACCTTTAGAAGGAAAAAGCAATATTTATTGCAATTCTTAGTTAAAAATGAAGCCAAAGCTGCGAGCTACTCTGAACATTCTGCGAGCCACTGGGAGCTCACGTCAGACTGGTTGGAGACACCTGCACTAGAGAGCAACAGAGACCTTTCTTCAGCAAGGAGGTTTCAGCACATATTATCTTCAGCCAGCAGGAGGCAGCAGAGATGTTCTTCAGCAACAAGGGATCAGCACTGTTAGAAAGTGGGTTATTAGTAGTGGTAAATATTCATCTGCCTCTGGCAATGACGATACTAACACAGTCCAGGACTCAGTACCGGTCTCAGAAAATTATTCACATGCTCAACCCTTGGTAGTTTGGCTGCGAGCAGGCCGGCTTAACTTCAGAGACAGGTATGTAAAGCATTTAAAAACACCAATTCAGTAAATAATTAAGACACCACACACACAGTAAAAACCCACCAGCAATTTATAAAAATAGGAAATATTTTTATCTTTAAAATGACACCAAAACGAAACAAAATCCATTGTGGGGAACCAGAGATATGAGATTAAACACTTCTAGTGCTCAGAAACCAATAATTCCACTTCTGGACATTTGGTCACTTCTGACCGGGACAAATGCAAAGTTTGAGGCCGACCTCGATGGCGCCCAGGTCGGATACACTAAACAGGAGGCCACATCCAAGATTTTATGTGCTGGGCCCTCCTTCCTGAAGAACGGTCCCTGCAGCCACACATTTTTCCTACTCCAGCAGGCAGGATTCAGTGAAGGTTCGCTGCATTGCCTTTCTATGAGGGTCCGATCACCCTCAGGAGCTTTTTCATAAAAGTTCACCAAACATGCCCACACTTCTGGAACTTCGTCCTGAAGTTCATCTTGACGGTCCAAAGTGTCTAAAACACAATCCAAGTGTCTGGAACCTCCAAGATGGTCCTTGAAAGGCTGGGACCACAATTCCCACAATGCACCTGGACAACACCCTTAAAAGTCAACTGGATCCACGCTAGGCAGGGAACTCTCGGTGGAGTTGATGCAGGCGAGCTTTGTTAACCTGTACCTTGCAGGGAGCCCACTCTTTATTCCTCTTGAAACAAGGTACAGCCAAAGGGCTGTAGTTCCAGATAATGCAGCAGGCGCAGTCAGTCAGAATTCAAGGCCTGATGGTGCAAATCAAGTTTCCAGCTTGGCAATCCTTCTTCTTCTCTCAGTTTCAAGCAGCAGAGCTGAAAGGCACTGCCCCTCTCAGATACTAATTCAGTGTTCTCTGGGGCCACACAGGAGGGCACTCCTGTCCAATGAGGTGCAGGACCACGCCCCAGAGCATGACCATTTCCTCCAAAGTGTAGCACAATGGTCTCCCAGAAAGCACTATTTCTCCAAAATTCAATAAGGCTGAAGTCTCAGCAGAGAGGCAAGATCTGGCTAAACCAACCTCCAGGATGGCTAATACCTGATCCCCACCCCTGATATACCTAGGGGAGAGCCTGGGGTTACCTAATATGCCACAATATTGTAGTTTATAAATTTTTTAAGTGGCCCAAACACCAAAGTCGAGTTTGGGCACACTTTACATGTTAAAAGCAGTGCTGCAACACAGGGCTGCTTTTAAACTGACCTCAGGCCTCAGCAGTGCACACATGCAATTGCAGAAAAGGCTGCTGGCCTCTAAACTGCCATGTCCTATTATATGCTAGGGACTTAAAGGTAGTTTTGACCCCCTGCCCTATCATGTATTAGGGCCTTATAGGGTAGGTCATGCCAATCATAGGGGTACCCTAGCCCATAGTGTATGTATGTGTTTTCACTGTATTCTAAGTGTGTTTTCAGCATAGCACTAGCCCTGGGCCTGGTTAGGCAGAGCCCAGGGACAGTCAGAGTCAGTTACCACCAGTACCAGTCAGCAAACAAATGGGGGTGTCCATAGCACAAGGATGACTTTGTAACAAGCACATATTATCTTTAGCCGGCAGGAGGCAGCAGGGACCGTTCTTCAGCAAGGAGGGCTCAGCATATATTATCTTGGGGCAGCAGGGAACATTCTTTAGCATGGGATGGCTCAGCACATATTATTGTCAGCCAGCCGGAGGCAGCAGAGACAGTTCTTCAGCAAGGAGAGATGATCACATATTGTCTTCGGCCAGCAGGAGGCAGCTTTGGCCCACGCATAACCAGAAGAGACCCTTCTTTGTCTGTAAAGCATTTTCATAGACCAGTAGGAACTCTTTTTGGACAGCTGATAACTACCTTTGGCCGGTAAATAGTCAGGTTCGAGCAGCAGAGGTCCAGGTTCAACCAGAATAAGTCAGATTGTGTAAAATCATCTTTGGTTAGCACAGGCCCGTCATTGGCCTGTAGACAAACATATCTAGCCAGTAGGAACTCATTTTTGCCCAGCATCTGGCCATATTTACCCTGCACAGATCACAAGAGAGTTATTCTGCCAGCAGCGACACATGCATGACACATGCACGACACACGCATGCAGAGCTCCATTCCCAGTAATGTCGGAGGCCCATCGTGGGCTACCTGAATAGCTTCTCTTGGAGAAATAGAAGTCAGCAAAAATACTCGTCCTTGGCTAGCAGTGGTTCACCTGTGGCTGACAAAGACCCATCTTTGGCCACAATAAGGGGAGTGACACGCTAGACTTATGAAGCGCTGTTGAAAAATGACGTCTCTAGGCGCTGACCATCTGGGGCAGATAAGAATAGACCGTGGTGAGAAAGGACCAAAACCTTGCTGTGGTCTAGAGCTTTGCCGCAGTGAAGAGATGCTGCCTGAGACCTCTGTGGAGGTGGAGAGACAACTTGTCTCGGGTCTTTCAGCCACCTACACAGGGGCAACTTGTCTCAGGTCTTTCAGCCACCTGCACAGGGGCAACTTGTCTCAGGTCTTTCAGCCACCTGCACAGGGGCAACTTGTCTCAGGTCTTTAAGCCACCTGCACGGGGACAACTTGTCTCAGGTCTTTCAGCCACCTGCACAGGGGCAACTTGTCTCAGGTCTTTCAGCCACCTGCACGGGGACAACTTGTCTCAGGTCTTTAAGCCACCTGCACAGGGGCAACTTGTCTCAGGTCTTTCAGCCACCTTCACAGGGGCAACTTGTCTCAGGTCTCTCAGCCACCTGCTCAGGGGCACCTTGTCTCAGGTCTTTCAGCCACCTACACAGGGGCAACTTGTCTCAGGTCTTTCAGCCACCTACATGGGGGCAACTTGCCTCAGGTCTTTCAGCCATCTACACCTGGGCAACTTGTCTCAGGTCTTTCAGCCACCTGCACAGGGGCAACTAGTCTCAGGTCTTTCAGCCACCTGCACAGGACCAACTTGCCTCAGGTCTTTCAGCCACCTACACAGGGGCAAATTGTCTCAGGTCTTTCAGCCACCTGCACAGGGGCAACTTGTCTCAGGTCTTTCAGCCACCTGCACAGGGGCAACTTGTCTCAGGTCTTTAAGCCACCTGCACGGGGACAACTTGTCTCAGGTCTTTCAGCCACCTGCACAGGGGCAACTTGTCTCAGGTCTTTCAGCCACCTGCACGGGGACAACTTGTCTCAGGTCTTTAAGCCACCTGCACAGGGGCAACTTGTCTCAGGTCTTTAAGCCAACTGCACGGGGACAACTTGTCTCAGGTCTTTAAGCCACCTGCACAGGGGCAACTTGTCTCAGGTCTTTAAGCCACCTACACAGGGGCAACTTGTCTCAGGTCTTTCAGCCACCTGCACAGGGGCAACTTGTCTCAGGTCTTTCAGCCACCTGCACAGGGGCAACTTGTCTCAGGTCTTTAAGCCACCTGCTCAGGGGCAACTTGTCTCAGGTCTTTAAGCCACCTACACAGGGGCAATTTGCCTCAGGTCTTTCAGCCACCTGCACGGGGACAACTTGTCTCAGGTCTTTCAGCCACCTGCACAGGGGCAACTTGCCTCAGGTCTTTCAGTCACCTACACAGGGGCAACCTGTCTCAGGTCTTTCAGCCACCTAGACGGGGGCAACTTGCCTCAGGTCTTTCAGCCATCTACACAGGGGCAACTTGCCTCAGGTCTTTCAGCCACCTACACAGGGGCAACGTGTCTCAGGTCTTTTAGCCATCTACACAGGGGCAACTTGCCTCAGGTCTTTCAGCCACACGCACAGGGGCAACTTGTCTCAGGTCTTTTAGCAATCTACACAGGGGCAACTTGTCTCAGGTCTTTCAGCCACCTGCACAGGGGCAACTTGTCTCAGGTCTTTCAGCCACCTGCACAGGGACAACTTGTCTCAGGTCTTTCAGCCACCTGCACAGGGACAACTTGTCTCAGGTCTTTCAGCAGCTACACAGGGGCAACTTGTCTCAGGTCTTTCAGCCACCTGCACAGGGGCAACTTGTCTCAGGTCTTTCAGCACCTACACAGGGGCAACTTGTCTCAGGTCTTTCAGCCACCTGCACAGGGGCAACTTGTCTCAGGTCTTTCAGCACCTACACAGGGGCAACTTGTCTCAGGTCTTTCAGCCACCTGCACAGGGGCAACTTGTCTCAGGTCTTTTAGCCATCGACACAGGGGCAACTTGTCTCAGGTCTTTCAGCCACCTGCACAGGACTAACTTGTCTCAGGTCTTTCAGCTACCTGCACAGGGGCAACTTGTCTCAGGTCTTTCAGCCACCTACACAGGGGCAACTTGCCTCAGGTCTTTGAGCCATCTACACAGGGGCAACTTGTCTCAGGTCTTTCAGCCACCTACACAGGGGCAACTTGACTCAGGTCTTTCAGCCACCTTCACAGGGGCAACTTGCCTCAGGTCTCTCAGCCTACCTACACAGGGGCAGATTCATGGTTCCCCACAAGGATGTGTACCTTCAGAAAAAGGGATCTGTGGTTCCCCATCTCCTCCATGCCTCCTTCCCCGATGCCTCCTCCATACATGACTCCTTTATACATGCTTCTTTCATGCATGCCTCATTCATACATGCCTCCTCCACACATGCCTACTTCATGCATGCCTCATTCATACATGCCTCCTCCACACATGCCTCCTTCATGCATGCCTCTGTCCTACAAGTCTCCTGCGTGCATGCCTCCTCCATGCCTGCTTCATGCATGCCTCATTCATATATTCCTCCTTCATACATGCCTCTTCCATACATGCCTCTTCCATACATGCCACCTCCATGCATGCCCTCTCCATGCATGCCTCCTCCATGCATGCCTCCTCCACACATGCCTCCTCCACACATGCCTCCTCCATGTATTCCTTCTCTATGCCTCCTTCACTCATTCCTCCTTCACTCATTCCTCCTTCACACATGCCTCCTTCACACATGCCTCCTTCATACATGTCTCCTCCGTGTATAGCTTCTCCGTGCCTCCTTCATACCTGTCTCCTTCACACATGTCTCCTCCGTGTATAGCTTCTCCGTGCCTCCTCCATACATGTCTCCTTCACACATGCCTCCTTCATACATGCCTCTTTCATACATGCCTCATTCACACATGCCTCCTTCATACAAGTCTCCTCCGTGTATAGCTTATCCGTGCCTCCTCTATACATGCCTCCTTCATGCATGCCTCTTTCATGCATCTCCAGAGTCTGGAACCCTTCCTAGAGCCGGGGCGAGACTCCACGCTTACACCCCAGACGGATCCTCTGAACTGTGTAAAAAGACTTCTTTTAAACGCCTCCAAAGGAGAGACAGAGCTGCATGGATAACTCAAATACCTCTGGAGGGCAAGAGGCGCCCTAGAGTGATGCACATATCATGATATAATGAAGTGTGGGTGCAGCTGTATTCTGAAAAATAGAAAGAAGACCCCATCCACCCCTGCCACTGAGGGTGGATCTGCCCGGGCACATCAATGATTTACTCTTCAATGAAGTGCTACGAAGACAATGAGCGGTGGACATAGCAGGACATTTAGTGAAGGAATTACATGTGGCCGCCACAGGCTTTGGCTTCATGGGCCACTGGGAAGAGGGGGCCCCAGGTGGTACGGGCTGGGCTGGTTATGCACACATCGAAGGGGCTGGTGTATCTGCGTGTGCATGTATGCACGTGTGTCACGTCGGTGTCTATGTGTTTGTGTTCTATGTGCGACCAGAAGTGTTTCTGAACATGTGCACATGTATACAAACTGACCATTAATTACAGCCACAAAATCATGTCACTTTTCTGTTCTACCTCAGCTGGCACTAGGGATGGGCGGAGCTCGCGGAGTTGCACTACGCAGAATTCCGCAAAGTTGCATAAAAACTCAGTGGAATTCGGCGGAGTTCCGCTCCGCCCTAGAAATGAGTAAGAGTCCGTAAAAATGGAAAGTTGCTGTTGTGGGTGCAGCAACGATGCTGTTTAGAATCACTTCCTGGTGGTTGTCGTCCCGCCTACCTACCACACACTGTCAGGATTGCCTCAATAAAGCACTCAAGCTGCATTCAATTGGACATGCAGGACGTCAAGCAAGACAAGTGGTAAAACGAGATTGCACTCTTCTAGCCTTTTCACGCGTGGATTCTGGAATGATCTTATAAACATATATCACGTTTAACTTTTCAGAAGTAATTCACTGTTACAAACAAACATAATGCAAGTGGGCTACAGGGAAGGCTCTATGATAGAAATACAATAATATGTGGGGTACCATGAAAAACGAGGACGACCCAGAGAAAAAAAAACTCCCAAGATCAGAGCCATAGTTTCCGGCACTGCGTCAGGACAGAACCTAGGACTCTAGACTTCTGCTGGGCACTAGGTAGCTGAATTATACAGTATAAATCACGACTGAGACCTGTTCCCAGGCTAGCAAATCTCTCTCTTGACACTTACTTGTAGGAGTTCCACCGTCCAGCAGACACAGCTCCGCATACTGATGGGACAGCAACAGCACACAGCCCTTGATGAGTGCCGCAACCCTCGTGTCATGGTCCTTGGCGATTCCTTCCTAGCTGCTGTAAGCACAGGTAACTTACAGTTCCTCCCGAATCGACGAAGTCGCCCTTCAGCGAAGGGAAGTACTATAGCTCCAGCGTCTGTAACCTGCAAAAGACTGACCTCACTGGGCAGTGCCTCCCTCCCTACCCCCCAGGCTAACTGTTCCTCCCTCTTCTGGGCCGCCCTCAGGTAGCCTCCGCGCACACTCCAAACAGAAATTCTATCAGCCAACTGACAAATTACCATCCGTGAATTCAGACAGGGTGGAGGCAGTCAGTCAGAGCGGTTTCTCTGGTCTTGTTTCAGTTTTTCATGAAGAGACTGACTTGCTCCACCCTCTACCCCGCCTCTCACGTCAGAAGGACTGCTTACAGTCAGAAAGAAACAGCAAAACATCCATATTTAATAGGAGTGGGCTCCGCCGCACTGGTAAACTCCGCTTCGCGGCGTTGGTGGAGTTTTTTGCCGAACTCCACTCTCAAAGCGGAGTACGAAATGGGCAAACTCAGCTAATTCCATCAGCGGAGCAGAGTTTACTGCCCACCCTTAGTTGGCACACATGACACCCCCATAACTGGCACCCCTCTGCTCTCACTCTCTTACCTAACCCCTATCCACTGTGTATCCCACTCTTACCTCACTCCTCTCTGGCACACCATCCTACCTCAGCCTCTCACATACCTGCCGAGCCTCCCTCTCTTTCACTGCCCTCTGTGGCTACCTCCCTGACTCACAACTGCCTACAGTGCCTCTTGGTCATTCCTCAGCCCGGCACCCTTATCTGGCACAACATCCTACCTCAGCCTGTCACATCGCTGCCGAGCCTCCCTCTCTTTCACTGTCCTCTGTGGCTACTTCCCTGACTCACACCCGCCTACGGTGCCTCTCTGTCCTTCCTGAGCCCGGCACCCTTCTTTCGCACATTGTGGGAAGCTGGCTCTGTATATACTAAACCAAAAGGAGGTATAGTGTGCACAGAGTCCAGTGAGACGCCAAAGGTATGGCAGAGGTTAAAGTACATAATACCTTACTCTCCATTTAGTGGTAGCTGGGCGAGCAGTCAGCCTTATCAGAGGGTAGTGTGAATACATTTGGTGTACATACTCATACAAGGCAGGAACACACACTCAATGACTGACTCCAGGCCAATGTTTGTAGAAAATATTACTTTAGTTACTTTTATTTCTAGGAACCAAGTTGAACACATTTACAGGTAAGTAGACTTTTATTGATGGACAGAATGCAGAACAATGTCATACATTCACCCCAGTACAGAGATCTGGGCCTAAATCCATAGTTTTTTTGCTCAGCATGCCATTCCAGTTTGAACCCAGACATATGCAAATCAGTCTTGACCCTGTGCCTCATGGGAACAGTCCAGCCCGAACTGTCAGGCCAGGTCCTCCCTGGACTGGAAACAAGCATCCTAGGACTGGTTTCGGGGTTTCACCCCTCATCAGCCAGGATAGCTTGACTCCAGTGGATTGGAGAGCACAGGACCCACGTCTGGGCATACCCGTCACACTCGGGTGACAAATGCAAAAAGAACAATTGATGGACAGAATGCAGAACAATGTCATACATTCACCCCAGTACAGAGATCTGGGCCTAAATCCATCGTTTTTTTGCTCACCATGCCATTCCAGTTTGAACCCATCCATATGCAAATCAGTCTTGACCCTGCGCCCAATGGGAACAGTCCAGCCCGAACTGCCAGGCCAGGTCCTCCCTGGACTGGAAACAAGCATCCTAGGACCGGTTTCAGGGTTTCACCCCTCATCAGCCAGGATAGCTTGACTCCAGTGGAATGGAGAGCACAGGACCCACGTCTGGGCATACCCGTCCCACTCAGGTGACAAATGCAAAAAGAACAATTGATGGACAGAATGCAGAACAATGTCATACATTCATCCCAATACAGGGATCTGGGCCTAAATCCATCGTTTATTTGCTCACCATGCCATACCAGTTTGAACCCAGCCATATGCAAATTAGTCTTGACCCTGCGCCCAATGGGAACAGTCCAGCCCGAACTGCCAGGCCAGGTCCTCCCTGGACTGGAAAAAAGCATCCTAGGACCGGTTTCGAGGTTTCACGATGATGAATTTAACCCAGATCTGTGACTGGGGGTGAGTGTCTGAAAAGTTTCAGCGCTCCGTCCATCATCTCCTTGTGTCTGCTTTATTCGCCCTAAATTGGCAGGGTATGCCCAGACGTGAGTCCCTTGCTCGCTTTGCCACTGGATTCAAGCTAGCCTGGCTGATGAGGGCTGTTAGCCCGAAACCGGTCCCAGGATGCTTGTTTCCGGTCCAGGGAAGACATGGCTTGGCAATTCGGGCTGGACTGTTCCCATGAGGCACAGGGTAAAGACTGATTTGCATATAGCTGTGTCTGAACTGGGGTGGCGAAGTGAGCTAAAGAACGATGATGGATTCAACCCAGATCTGTGACTGGGGGTGAGTGTCTGAAAAGTTTCAGCGCTCCGTCCATCATCTCCTTGTGTTTGCTTTGTCCACCCTAAGTTGGCAGGGTATGCCCAGACGAGGGTCACTTGCTCACTTTGCCACTGGATTCAAGCTATCCTGGCTGATGAGGGCTGTTAGCCCGAAACCTGTCCCAGGATGCTTGTTTCCGGTCCAGGGAAGACATGGTTTGGCAGTTCAGGATGAACTGTTCCATGAGTCACAGGGTCAAGTCTGATTTGCATATAGCTGTGTCTGAACTGGGGTGGCAAAGTGAGTTAAAGAACGATGATGGATTCAACCCAGATCTGTGACTGGGGGTGAGTGTCTGAAAAGTTTCAGAGCTCCGTCCATCAGCTCCTTGTGTTTGCTTTGTTCGCCCTAAGTTGGCAGGGTATGCCCAAACGTGGGTCCCTAGCTCACTTTGCCACTGGATTCAAGCTAGCCTCGCTGATGAGGGCTGTTGCCCGAAACCAGTCCCAGGATGCTTGTTTCTGGTCCAGGGAAGACATGGTTTGGCAATTCGGGCTGGGCTGTTCCCATGAGGCACAGGGTCAAGACTGATTTGCATATAGCTGTGTCTGGACTGGGGTGGCGAAGTGAGCTAAAGAACGATGATTGATTCAACCCAAATCTGTGACTGGGGGTGAGTGTCTGAAAAGTTTCAGCGCTCCGTCCATCATCTCCTTGTGTTTGCTTTGTTCGCCCTAAGTTGGCAGGGTATGCCCAGACGTGGGTCCCTAGCTCAGTTTGCCACTGGATTCAAGCTAGCCTGGCAGGTGAGGGTTGTTAGCCTGAAATCGGTCCCAGGATGCTTGTTTCCGGTCCAGGGAAGACATGGCTTGGCAGTTCGGGCTGGACTGTTCCCATGAGGCACAGGGTCAAGACTGATTTGCATATAGCTGTGTCTGAACTGGGCTGGCGAAGTGAGCTAAAGAACGATGATGGATTCAACCCATATCTGTGACTGGGGGTGAGTGTCTGAAAAGTTTCAGCGCTCCGTCCATCATCTCCTTGTGTTTGCTTTGTTCGCCCTAAGTAGGCAGGGTATGCCCAGACGTGGGTCCCTTGCTCACTTTACCACTGGATTCAAGCTAGCTTGGCTGATGAAGGCTGTCAGCCCGTAACCGGTTCCAGGATGCAGGATGCTTGTTTCCGGTCCAGGGAAAACATGGCTTGGCAGTTTGGGATGGACTGTTCCCATGAGGCACAGGGTCAAGACTGATTTGCATTTGGCCTGGGCGGTAAATTCCACTCCGCTCGCGGAATTTGCGGAATTTTGGCAATTCCGCGTTCCGCGGAGAACGCGGAATTGCCGAAAATTCCGCGATCCGCGGTGTAGCAGAATTTTTTCCTTGTTCGCGCTTTCAAAATGCGTGTTCGGAGCGACTTACCGGGATCCCTGCGTTCGCCGACGAGTTTTCCTATCCGGACGCGCAATCCCGCGAGATTGTGCAATCGCGAACACGTCATTCGGACGCGCCATCGGACATCCGCGTTCGCAAACACGAAACACGCATCGCGAGCGGGACAAGTGAAACAAGATGGCCGCGCCAATTGGCGACCGCATGGGCAAGTTCGCGAGATATTTCCCCCCCGAGCACGCAAACAGCGTCCCCGAACAGGAAAAACGCATCGCGAACGGGCGGAACAAGCAATTCCCCGTGCTCGCGGAATTCTGCGGAGCTCGCGGAGATTTTTTACCTTTTCGCGGAACTTTGCGTAACGCGACTACGCTAATTCCGCCCACCCCTAATTTGCATACAGCTGTGTCTGAACTGGGGTGGCGAAGTGAGCTAAAAAACGATGATGGATTCAACCCAGATCTGTGACTGGGGTCAGTGTCTGAAAAGTTTCAGCGCTCCGTCCATCATCTCTTTGTGTTTGCTTTGTTCGCTCTAAGTTGGCAGGGTATGCCCAGACGTGGGTCCCTTGCTCACTTTGCCACTGGATTCTAGCTAGCCTGGCTGATGAGGGCTGTTAGCCCGAAACTGGTCCCAGGATGCTTGTTTCCGGTCTAGGGAAGACATGGCTTGGCAATTCGGGCTGGACTGTTCCCATGAGGCACAGGGTCAACACTGATCTGCATATAGCTGTGTCTGAACTGGGGTGGCAAAGTGAGCTAAAGAACGATGATGGATTCAACCCAGATCTGTGACTGGGGGCGAGTGTCTGAAAAGTTTCAGCGCTCCGTCCATCATCTCCTTGTGTTTGCTTTGTTTGCCTTAAGTTTGCAGGGTATGCCGAGACGTGGGTCCCTTGCTCACTTTGCCATTGGATTTAAGCTAGCCTGGCTGAAGAGGGCTGTTAGCCTGAAACCGGTCCCAGGATGCTTGTTTCCGGTCCAGGGAAGACACAGCTTGGCACTTAGGGCTGGACATTTCCCATGAGGCACAGGGTCAAGACTGATTTGCCTATAGCAATGTCTGAACTGGGGTGGCGAAGTGAGCTAAAGAACGATGATGGATTCAACCCAGATCTGTGACTGGGGATGAGTAGCTGAAAAGTTTCAGCGCTCCGTCCATCATCTCCTTGTGTTTGCTTTGTTTGCCCTAAGTTGGCAGGGTATGCCCAGATGTGGGTCCCTTGCTCACTTTGCCACTGAATTTAAGCTAGCCCGGCTGATGAGGGCTGTTAGCCCGAAACCGGTCCCAGGATGCTTAGTTCCGGTCCAGGGAAGACATGGCTTGGCATTTTGGGCTGGACTGTTCCCATGAGGCACAGGGTCAAGACTGATTTGCATATAGCTGTGTCTGAACTGGGGTGGCGAAGTGAGCTAAAGAACGATGATGGATTCAGCCCAGATCTGTGACTGGGGGTGAGTGTCTAAAAAGTTTCAGAGCTCTGGCCATCATCTTGTGTTTGCTTTGTTTGCCCTAAGTTGGCAGTGTATGCCCAGAAGTGGGTCCCTAGCTCACTTTGCCACTGGATTCAAGCTAGCCTCGCTGATGAGGGCTGTCAGCCCGAAACAAGTCCCAGGATGCTTGTTTCCGGTCCAGGGAAGACATGGTTTGGCAGTTCGGGCTGGACTGTTCCCATGAGGCACAGGGTCAAGACTGATTTGCATATAGCTGTGTCTGAACTGGGGTGGCGAAGTGAGCTAAAGAACGATGATGGATTCAACCCAAATCTGTGACTGGGAGTGAGTGTCTGAAAAGGTTCAGCGCTCCATCCATCTCCTTGTGTTTGCTTTGTTCGCCCTAAGTTGGCAGGGTATGCCCAGACATGGGTCCCTTGCTCACTTTACCACTGAATTCAAGCTAGCTTGGCTGATGAGGGCTGTTAGCCCGAAACCGGTCCCAGGATGCTTGTTTCCGGTCCAGGGAAGACATGGTTTGGCAGTTCAGGATGAACTGTTCCATGAGTCACAGGGTCAAGTCTGATTTGCATATAGCTGTGTCTGAACTGGGGTGGCAAAGTGAGTTAAAGAACGATGATGGATTCAACCCAGATCTGTGACTGGGGGTGAGTGTCTGAAAAGTTTCAGAGCTCCGTCCATCAGCTCCTTGTGTTTGCTTTGTTCGCCCTAAGTTGGCAGGGTATGCCCAAACGTGGGTCCCTAGCTCACTTTGCCACTGGATTCAAGCTAGCCTCGCTGATGAGGGCTGTTGCCCGAAACCAGTCCCAGGATGCTTGTTTCTGGTCCAGGGAAGACATGGTTTGGCAATTCGGGCTGGGCTGTTCCCATGAGGCACAGGGTCAAGACTGATTTGCATATAGCTGTGTCTGGACTGGGGTGGCGAAGTGAGCTAAAGAACGATGATTGATTCAACCCAAATCTGTGACTGGGGGTGAGTGTCTGAAAAGTTTCAGCGCTCCGTCCATCATCTCCTTGTGTTTGCTTTGTTCGCCCTAAGTTGGCAGGGTATGCCCAGACGTGGGTCCCTAGCTCAGTTTGCCACTGGATTCAAGCTAGCCTGGCAGGTGAGGGTTGTTAGCCTGAAATCGGTCCCAGGATGCTTGTTTCCGGTCCAGGGAAGACATGGCTTGGCAGTTCGGGCTGGACTGTTCCCATGAGGCACAGGGTCAAGACTGATTTGCATATAGCTGTGTCTGAACTGGGCTGGCGAAGTGAGCTAAAGAACGATGATGGATTCAACCCATATCTGTGACTGGGGGTGAGTGTCTGAAAAGTTTCAGCGCTCCGTCCATCATCTCCTTGTGTTTGCTTTGTTCGCCCTAAGTAGGCAGGGTATGCCCAGACGTGGGTCCCTTGCTCACTTTACCACTGGATTCAAGCTAGCTTGGCTGATGAAGGCTGTTAGCCTGTAACCGGTCCCAGGATGCAGGATGCTTGTTTCCGGTCCAGGGAAAACATGGCTTGGCAGTTTGGGATGGACTGTTCCCATGAGGCACAGGGTCAAGACTGATTTGCATTAGGCCTGGGCGGTAAATTCCGCTCCGCTCGCGGAATTTGCGGAATTTTGGCAATTCCGCGTTCCGCGGAGAACGCGGAATTGCCGAAAATTCCGCGATCCGCGGCGTAGCGGAATTTTTTCCTTGTTTGCGCTTAAAAATGCGTGTTCGCGCGCGCGGGAGCGACTTACCGGGATCCCTGCGTTCGCAGACGAGTTTTCCTATCCGGCCGCGCGATCCCGCGAGATTGTGCAATCGCGAACACGTCATTCGGACGCGCCATTCGACATCCGCGTTCGCGAACAGGAAACACGCATCGCGAGCGGGCGGGACAAGTGAAACAAGATGGCCGCGCCAATTGGCGACCGCATGGGCAAGTTCGCGAGATATTTCCCCTGGAGCACGCAAACAGCGTCACCGAACAGGAAAAACGCATCGCGAACGGGCGGAACAAGCAATTCCCCGTACTCTCGGAATTCTGCGGAGCTCGCGGAGATTTTTTACCGTTTCGCGGAACTTTGCGTAACACGACTACGCAAATTCCGCCCACCCCTAATTTGCATATAGCTGTGTCTGAACTGGGGTGGCAAAGTGAGCTAAAGAACAATGATGGATTCAACCCAGATCTGTGACTGGGGGTGAGTGTCTGAAAAGTTTCAGCGCTCCGTCCATCATCTCCTTGTGTTTGCTTTGTTCGCCCTAAGTTTGCAGGGTATGCCGAGACGTGGGTCCCTTGCTCACTTTGCCATTGGATTCAAGCTAGCCTGGCTGATGAGGGCTGTTAGCCTGAAACCGGTCCCAGGATGCTTGTTTTCGGTCCAGGAAAGACACAGCTTGGCACTTCGGGCTGGACATTTCCCATGAGGCACAGGGTCAAGGCTGATTTGCATATAGCAATGTCTGAACTGGGGTGGCGAAGTGAGCTAAAGAACGATGATGGATTCAACCCAGATCTGTGACTGGGGATGAGTGGCTGAAAAGTTTCAGCGCTCCGTCCATCATCTCCTTGTGTTTGCTTTGTTTGCCCTAGGTTGGCAGGGTATGCCCAGAGTTGTGTGTCCCTTGCTCACTTTGCCACTGAATTTAAGCTAGCCAGGCTGATGAGGGCTGTTAGCCCGAAACCGGTCCGAGGATGCTTAGTTCCGGTCCAGGTAAGACATGGCTTGGCATTTTGGGCTGGACTGTTCCCATGAGGCACAGGGTCAAGACTAATTTGCATATAGCTGTGTCTGAACTGGGGTGGCGAAGTGAGCTAAAGAACGATGATGGATTCAGCCCAGATCTGTGACTGGGGGTGAGTGTCTAAAAAGTTTCAGGGCTCCGTCCATCATCTCCTTGTGTTTGCTTTGTTTGCCCTGTTGGTAGGGAATGCCCAGACGTGGGTCCCTTGCTCACTTTGCCACTTGATTCAAGCTAGCCTGGCTGATGAGGGCTGTTAGCCCGAAACCGGTCCCAGGATGCTTGTTTCCGGTCCAGGGAAGACATGGCTTGGCAGTACGGGCTGGACTGTTCCCATGAGGCACAGGGTCAAGACTGATTTGCATATAGCTGTATCTGAACTGGGGTGGCGAAGTGAGCTAAAGAACGATGATGGATTCAACCCAGATCTGTTACAGGGGGTGAGTGTCTGAAAAGTTTCAGTGCTCCGTCCATCATCTCTTTGTGTTTGCTTTGTTCGCCCTAAGTTGGCAGGGTATGCCCAGACGTGGGTCCCTTGCTCCCTTTGCCACTGGATTCAAGCTAGCCTGGCTGATGAAGGGTGTTACCCAGAAACCAGTCCCAGAATGCTTGTTTCCGGTTCAGGGAAGACCTAGCTTGGCAGTTCGGGCTGGACTGTTCCCATGAGGCACAGGGTCAAGACTGATTTGCATATAGCTGTGTCTGAACTGGGGTTGCGAAGTGAGCTAAAGAACGATGATGGATTCAACCCAGATCTGTGACTGGGGGTGAGTGTCTGAAAAGTTTCAGCGCTCCATCCATCATCTCCTTGTGTTTGCTAAGTAGACTTTTATGCAATACTTTCAATTACTGGCAATCGGTTTGTAGCGAATCAAAAATACTTTGCATGTGCATGAAATGCTTTTCAGTACAGAAAGAGATACTTTGTGTGCAGGATCACACTTAGTACAATACAGTGAGAGACCAATGCAATACTGTGGGAAAAAGACAGGTGAGTAACTTACAGGTAAGTAAGGGGTTTTGAGTTTCAGTCTCCGGGATTTTGGGTCAACACTGGGCAAGGGTCAGACCAAGGTAGGTACTGCACCACCCGCAACAATGAGGCGGCTGGGTTCAGAGGTCATTGGGCCCAATATTATCCTATGGAGGCTGGGGCACCTCGAAGAGGCAACAGTTACAGGTAAGTACCTGCGGGTCAGGGACACAGGCCCTGGGAGTTAAGATCAGCACTGGAGGGGCCACCAGACAACAGTGAGGCTGCACCATCAGCGGCACATGGGGCGGCCGGGTACAGATTGCAAAGGAGGAGTCAGGCGCCCTGTTAAAATCAATGGAGATCCTGGGTTGGGGAAAATGAATGCAGGCTCGGTTCCAAAGGCTGGCTGAAGGGATTCAGAGACTGGAGAGGTAGGTTAGATAGTGGTGAGATGCTGGGACACAGTCAGTTGGGCACAGCAAGACCTGGGGGCTGCGGGTGCAGGGGTATCATTAGGTGTTGGGTTTTCTCAACAGATCTGATCGTGTTTGGGGGACCCATCAGGTTGAGGCTGCAGGCATCGAGGGGGAGGTCAGGAGAGGTCATCCAATGCTGGATCCCAGGTCAGGATCACCGGGGAGACTTCACTGGGTCGGTGGCCCACCTGGACTTGGGTCATGGGCGTTAGGTGCATAGTGGTGCAAGTGCCGCGGATCCGCCTGGATCCAGAGTCCTTGAGTTTGTTTCTTGCTGGACAAATCCGGTGTCCACGGGAGACAGGAGTCTTTGTTGAAGAGAGTGCAGGTCCCTGTGGTTCTTGGAGATTGTTGGCTGTGGGCCACGACGGGTTCTTGCAGCAGGGTCGCTAGAGGAGGAGACAGGCTGGTAGGGCAGGGGCCAAGTCAGTCGTCGTCTTCTTCTCCACTGCTGCACGGCTCTTTGGTCTTTCTTCTTCATAGGTCATAGAATCTGAGGAACAGGGTTCAGGAGAGCCCTTAAATACTACATTTAAGGGCGTTATTGAGATGGGGAGCAGTAGCCAATTGCTACTGTCCCCTAGGGTGACTAGACCCTTTGGGTGCCCACTGCCTTTGGGGAGAAGGGCACATCCCTATTTCTATTGGGCCTAATTCTCCAAACCAAGATGGAGAATTTTCAAGACAGGCGTTCACCTCAGCCCCTGGCAACCCTAGGAGTGTGCCAAGCCAAGGTGGACACTCCTTCTCTGCTTACTAATTTTCCCATCTGTCCTGCCGCCAAAGAGTGGGGTTAGGAGGGGGGGGGGCATCTCCACAAGTTGGAGCTGCCCAAATCAGCATAACACAAGGTGAGAGCCTTTGAGGCTCACCGCCAAGTGTTGCTGTTCCTGCCAGGGGGAGGTGTGAAGCACCTCCACCCAGAGCAGACTTTGTTCCTGGCCTCCAGGAGCACAAAGGCTCTCATCCCATGAGGTCAGAAACCTGTCTGGTGCTGGCTGGCTGGCAGCGACCAGTCAGCTACTACACTAGAAGCTCGTCGTTTTTCAGGGGGCATCTCTAAGATGCGCTCTGAGTGCATTTTACAATAAATACAACACTGGCATCAGTGTGGGTTTATTATGCTGAGGAGTTTGATACCAAACTTCTCAGTCTTCAGTAAAGCCATCATGGAGCTGTGGAGTTCGTGTTGATAAACTCCCAGCCCATGTACTCAAAATGGTTTCACTGCACTTACAGTGTCCAAGAATAAACTCAGACACTGTAGGGGCATACTGCTCATGCAGCTATGCCCTCGCCTGTGCTATAGTGCACCCTGCCTTAGGGCTGTAAGGCCTGCCGGAGGATTGACCTACCTATGCCACAGGCAGTGATGTGGAGGCATGGCACCCAGGGAGGAGTGCCATGTCAACTCTTTTAGTTTAGTTACACCACAACATGTAGCCTGCAATGGCAGTGTGTATGTGTTAGGTGTGGGGTCCCGTAGGGTGGCACAAAACATGCTGCAGCCCTATGGGACCCTCTCTGGTCACAAAGCCCTTGGTACCACTGGTACCTTTTACAAGGGACTTATATGTGGGCTAGATGGGTGCCAATTGTGGGAGTAATGGTACAGTTTTGTGAAAGTACACAGGCCCTGGGAACCTGATTGGCAGGTTACCCTACCTCAGCCTCTCACATCTCTGCTGAGCCTCCCTCTCTTTCACTGCCCCCTCTGGCAACCTCCCTGGCTCACACCCGCCTGCTTAGCATCCCTCTCTTTCACTGTCCCCTGTGGCTACCTCCCTGGCTCACAGCAGCATACAGTGCCTCTCTGTCCTTCCTCAGCCCCACACCCTCTCTGGCACAACACCTCAGCCTGTCACATCTCTGCTGAGCCTCTCTCTCTTTCACTGCCCTCTGTGGCTACCTCCCTGGCTCACACCCGCCGCCAAGCCTCCCTCTGTTTCACTGCCCTCTGTAGCTGCCTCCCTGGCTCACACCCGCCTACAGTGCCCCTCGGTCATTCCTCAGCCCAACACCCTTCTCTGGCACACTGCCCTACCTCGGCCTGTCACATCTCTGCCGAGCCTCCCTCTCTTTCACTGCCCTCTGTTGCTACCTCCCTGGCTCACACCCGCCTACAGCGGCTCTCTGTCCTTACTCAGTCCAGCACCCTTCTCTCGCACACCACCCTACCTTAGCCTCTCACATCTCTGCCCAGCCTCCCTCTTTCACTGCCCTCTGTAGCTACCTCCCTGGCTCACACCCGCCTACAGCGCCTCTCTGTCCTTCCTCAGCCCGGCACCCTTCTCTGGTACACCACCCTACCTCAGCCTCTCACATCTCTGCTGAGCCTCCCTCTCTTTCACTGCCCTCTGTAGCTACCTCCCTGGCTCACACCTGCCTACAGCGCCTCTCTGTCCTTCCTCAGCCCGGTACCCATCTCTGGCACACCGCCCTACCTCACTCAGACTGTCACATCTCAGCCGAGCCTCCCTCTGTTTCAATGCTCTCTGTGGCTACCTCCATGGCTCACACCTGCCTACGGCACCTCTCTGTCCTTCCTCAGCATGGCACCCTTCTCTGGTTCACAATCCTACCTCAGCCTGTCACATCTCTGTTGAGCCCCCCTCTGTTTCACTGCCCTCTGTGGCTACCTCCCTGGCTCACACCTGCCTACGGCACCTCTCTGTCCTTCCTCAGTCCAGCACCCTTCTCTGGCACACCGCCCTACCTCAGGAGTTACATCTCTGCCCAGCCTTCCTCTTTCACTGCCCTCTGCGTCTACCTCCCTGGCTCACATCTGCCTACAGCACCTCTCTGTCCTTCCTCAGTCCAGCACCCTTCTCTGGCTCACTGCCCTACCTCAGCCTGTCACATCTCTGCCGAGCCTCCCTCTCTTTCACTGCCCTCTGTGGCTACCTCCCTGGCTCACACCTGCCTACGGCACCTCTCTGTCCTTTCTCAGCCTGGCACCCTTCTCTGGTTCACAATCCTACCTCAGCCTGTCACATCTCTGCTGAGCCTCCCTCTCTTTCACTGCCCTCTGTGGCTACTCCCCTGGCTCACACCCACATACAGCGCCTCTCCGTCCTTCCTCAGCCTGGCACCCTTCTCTGGCACACTGCCCTACCTCAGCCTGTCACATCTCTGCCGAGCCTCCCTCTCTTTCACTGCCCTCTGTGGCTACCTCCCTGGCTCACACCTGCCTACAGCGCCTCTCTGTCCTTCCTCAGTCCAGCACCCTTCTCTCGCACACCACCCTACCTCACTCAGCCTGTCAGGCTTTCCTGGTGTGCCCCCCTCGTACCTCAACAGCACTCTCATCACACTATCTGCTGTTGCAATTTCCTGCCTCAGCCCTTCCTCCTTGAGTGGTACCAGGCCCGGTTCTAGAGGGTGGGTCAGGAGGGTGGGTCCAACCAGGCCTTCTAGATGATTCATGAAGACGCCCAGAACAGAGGAAGGGTCATTATTCAAGGGGAAGCTTCCTGCAGCTTCTGTAACAGAACTTCACTCTGAGGTCTGCAGTGGAGGTAATAAATAAAAGATGTATTGTTATGCATCTAACTTTACATTCACAGACACGAGCTTCACCTTGAAAAAGTGTTGGTTTAATATCGGATGAGGAAAACGTCATGAGTTGTTAGTTGGCGCTATATAAAACTCGGGGCGCACATTTATAAGCCTCTGAGCCACCAGAGCATCGCTTCTTGTGACGCTCCGGTGGCGCAGCGGGCTTGCCCATATTTTAAGGCCACGTAAAGTCACCCTGCCTGGCTTTTCATGGCCTTGTAAATATAGGCCCTTTTCATGCATTACTCTACGTGAAAGGGGCGTTCCCACGCAATATCCATGGAACCGGATACATGCACAGATTTACTAAGCTCCGTAAACCTGGGAAGGCGTCAGAATACTACGCCTCCCCATGGGAGGCATAGGAGCTGGCGCAACGAGGAGAAATAAAGGGATTTCTCCTCATTGGGTTACTTTAATGTCTCCACTGGGGAGGTGTTAGAATCTGACGCATTCCCAGGTTTACCACACCTTGTACATCTGGGAATGCATCAGATTCCATGTGTGTTGCGTGTGAACACCCACAGCAACACCCATGGAATGCCCCTTTCACGCAGAGTAATGCATGAAAAGGGGCCACATTTAAAAGGCCATGAAAAGCCACTTAGCCACTTACAGACCTTCCGGACCTCGAACTGCGCTCACCACCACCATCGCTGACCTCATCGCACCCCACGCCATTGCCTCCATGGACTACATGCTCATCGGAGACCTCAACTTCCACCTCGACAAACCCAGCCACCCCAAATCCACCACCCTCTTGGACAACCTCGCCAACCTCGGACTGAAACAACTCGTCACCACCCCCACCCACAAGGCAGGACACACCCTCGACCCCATCTTCGCAGGAGGTAACAACATCCACTTCAGCCACATAACTCAACCCCCATGGACGGACCACCACTGCGTACACTTCGTCGACAAACCCACAATGCCCAAACCTGCACCCAGCCCTCCATGAAGAAACTGGAGCAAAATCTCAGAGGAGCAGCTCAAATCCACCCTCAACCGCGACGCCCCCACCACGTCGACCGACGCCAACCTCGCAGCCAAAGAACTCCACAGATGGATCTCCAACTGCGCACACAAGCTCACCGCCCTACATAACACCGACAGACTACGCCCCAGGAAGGCCACCTGGTTCACTGCCGACCTCCAAGAATCCAGACACATCTGCAGTTGTCTTGAAAAGAACTGGAGAAACAGCAAATCCTTGGAAGACCGCACGTCCTACAAGAAAGCCATGACAGACTACCACCAACGCATCAAATCCACCAAAAGGACCTTCATTCAAAACAAGATCCTCGCCAACGCCAGCAACTCCAAGGAACTCTTCAGCATCATCCAGGAATTCACCAAACCCCCCAGGGAAACCACAGACATCACCCCCTCACAGGACCTCAGCAACAAGCTCGGATCCTATCTCCATCTGAAGATCAAGGGCCTCTACGACAACTTCAACGACCAGACACCTGACTCCGAAACTACCCCATCCTCCAGAAACGCCAGCCAGCCCACCATCTCATCCTGGACCCCAGTCACCACGAAGACACCGCATCGACCATGAAAGGCATCCACACAGGAGCCACAACGGACCCCTGCCCCCGCACATCTTCCACAGAGCAGCCGCCATCGTTCCCAAACTATGACGCACCATCAACGCCACCTTCGAGACCAGCATCTTTCCCGACGACTGGAAACGCGCAGAAGTCAGACCCCTACTCAAGAAGCCCTCAGCAGATCCCACAGACCTCAAGAACTACCGACCCATCTCCCCCCTCCCCTTCTCAGCCAAAGTCACCGAGAAGACCGTCAACATCCAACTGACGAAATTCATCGAAGAAAACTCCATCCTCGACCCCTCCCAGTGCGGATTCCGCAGCACCCACAGCACTGAGACCGCCCTACTCGCCGCCACAGACGACATCTGCACCCTCCTCGACCAAGGACACACCGCAGCCCTGATCCTACTCGACCTATCTGCAGCCTTAGACACCGTCTCCCACCGCACACTCACCGCCAGACTCCAGGAAGTCGGCATTCAGGGAACCGCTCTCGACTGGCTCCGATCCTTCCTTGCCGGCAGAACCCAAAGAATTAGACTTCCACCCTTCCTCTCCGAACACACGGAAATCAACTGCTGAGTACCCCAAGGATCGTCGCTCAGCCTCACGATCTTCAACATCTACATGGCCCCCCTCTCCGCCATCGTCAGACAGCATGGACTCAGCATAGTATCCTACACCGACGACACTCAGCTCATCCTCTCCCTCACCAAAGACCCCATCACCACCAGACTCAACTTCCAGGAAGGAATGAAAGATGTCGAATCCTGGATGAGCAGCAGCTGCCTGAAGCTCAACTCAGAGAAGACTGAGGTCCTCGTCCTCGGACCCTCCCCCTTTGCATGGGATAACTCTTGGTGGCCCACCACCCTCGGCAGCCCCTACACCCCCACGGACCACGCCTGAAACATCGGCATCGTACTCGACTCCTCCCTCTCCATGACCCGGCAGGTCAACGCAGTCGCCTCCTCCTGCTTCAACACCCTCCGCATCCTCCGAAAGACCTTCAAATGGATCCCCCCGAATTTAGGAAGACCGTCACCCACGCACTCATAACCAGCAGACTGGACTACGGAAACGCCCTCTACACCGGGATCAACAAGTCTCTGCTCTGCAAACTCCAGACCATACAGAACACCGCAGCCAGACTTGTCCTCGGCATCCCTCGACATGAACACATCACCCAGCACCTGCGTAACCTCCACTGGCTCCCCGTCGAGAAAAGAGTAACCTTCAAGATACTCACCCACGCCTACAAATGCCTCCACAACACCGGACCCCAATACCTCAATGACAGAATCTCCTTCCAAGTACCCAAGAGGAACCTCCGATCCGCCGACCTCGCCCTCGCAGAACCCCCGCGCATCCGCAGAGCAAGAATGGGTGGAAGAACCTTCTCCTACATCGCGGTCAAGGCCTGGAACGAGTTGCCGATCAACATCAGATGCGCCCCCACCCTGCACATCTTCAGGAAGACCCTCAAGACCTGGCTCTTTGACTGACCGGAGCTGCTCCCCCGCCCCCCCCCCCCCAGCGCCTTGAGACCCTCACGGGTGAGTAGTGCACTTAAAAACTCCCTGATTGATTGATTGATTGATTTGCGTGCCCTTGTAAATATGGTTCAGCACTGTGCACCACCGAAGCGTCAAAAAAAGGGACGCTCTGTGGCGCAGGGGCCTTGTAAATAAGCCCCTTGGTTGGTTGAGCAGCATCTCAGGAAGCGTCTGGATGAGAACATCAGATTCTTCATTGCTCGAGGGTGGGGTGTAGGGGGTTGTGGCTACCCGACGGGCCAGCAGGAAAGGTAAGACTTTACACTGATTGAGCTTTTCACAAAATAAATTGCAAGAACTAATGGCAAAAAAAGCAGGCAGTTGAGTCGTTATCCACCTGTGAACCTCATTAGTTCAATACTTTTTCAATTCCATGTCACAAAAGCCAGTTGTCTCAGCAGACTGTGGCACAGTAGTCATGACTAAATAGTCACTGCTGGCCCAATAAACTGGGGGCTAAAGCGGGACACAATGAGTGCACAAACACATACCCAGTATGGCGTCTAGAACGGGACACGGAGAGCGTACAAGCACACACCCAATATGGCAGCTATAGCAGGACACGGTTAGTGAATAGGCACACACCCATATGTTGGCTACAGCAGGACATGATGAATATACAAGCACACACCCAATATGGCGCCTAGAGCAGGACATGGTGAGCACACAAGCACACACCCAATATGGCGGCTAGAGCAGACATGATGAGTGCACAAGCACACACCTAGAATGGTGGCTAAAGCAGAACACATTTGATCACACAAGCACACACCCAATAAGGCAGCTAGAGCGGGACAGGATGAGTACACAGGCCCACACCCAATATGGAGGCTAGAGAGGGACATGATGAGAACCTAAGCCCACACCCAATATGGCAGCTGGAGTGGGCGCGATGAGTGCACAAGCACACACCCAAAATAGAGGGTAGAACAGACACGATGAGTGCACAAGCACACACCCAATATGGCCACCACAGAGAGAATGGAAGATTCTATGCAGCTCAGCAAATGAACACCCAACCGGCAGGCAGGAAAAGGAAGAAAAGTCCACTACCCATGCTCCTTCATGGCCCATCCATCATGGATCCATGCTACTTCATATGGCCCATCTACGCTCCTTCATATGGCCCATCCATGCTCCTTCATATGGCCCTATCTACGCTCCTTCATATGGCCCATCCATGCTTCTTCATATGGCCCATTTACGCTCCTTCATATGGCCCATCCATGCTTCTTCATATGGCCCTATCTACGCTCCTTCATGGTCCATCTACGCTCCTTCATATGGCCCTTTCTACGCTCCTTCATGGCCCATCCATGCTTCTTTTTATGGCCCTATCTACGCTCCTTCATATGGTCCATCTACGCTCCTTCATATGGCCCATCCATGCTTCTTCATATGGTCCTATCTACGCTCCTTCATATGTCCCATCCATGCTTCTTCATATGGCCCTATCTACGCTCCTTCATATGGCCCTATCTATGCTCCTTAATGGCCCATCCATGCTTCTTCATATGACCCATCCATACTTCTTCATATGGCCCATCCATTCTTCTTCATATGGCCCATCCATGCTTCTTCATATGGCCCTATCTACGCTCCTTCATATGGCCCCATCTATGCTCCTTAATGGCCCATCCATGCTTCTTCATATGACCCATCCATACTCCTTCATATGACCCATCCATGCTCCTTCATGGCCCATCCATGCTCCTTCTTAGCCCTCTCAGATCCTGAATTGTGGATCCAGATCAGAAAGTTGAGTCGTTATCCACCTGTGAACCCCATTAGTTCAATACTTTTTCAATTCCATGTCACAAAAGCCAGTTGTCTCAGCAGACTGTGGCACAGTAGTCATGACTAAATAGTCACTACTGGCCCAATAAACTGGGGGCTTAAGCGGGACACAATGAGTGCACAAACACATACCCAGTATGGCGTCTAGAACGGGACACGGAGAGCGTACAAGCACACACCCAATATGGCAGCTATGGCAGGACACGGTTAGTGCATAGGCACACACCCATATGTTGGCTACAGCAGGACATGAGGAATATACAAGCACACACCCAATATGGCGCCTAGAGCAGGACATGGTGAGCACACAAGCACACACCCAATATGGCGGCTAGAGCGGGACACAATGAGTACACAAGCACACACACAATATGGCAGCTAGAGCAGACATGATGAGTGCACAAGCACACACCTAGAATGGTGGCTAAAGCAGAACACATTTGATCACACAAGCACACACCCAATAAGGCAGCTAGAGCGGGACAGGATGAGTACACAGGCCTACACCCAATATGGAGGCTAGAGAGGGACATGATGAGAACCTAAGCCCACACCCAATATGGCAGCTGGAGTGGGCGCGATGAGTGCACAAGCACACACCCAAAATAGAGGGTAGAACAGACACGATGAGTGCACAAGAACACACCCAATATGGCCACCACAGAGAGAATGGAAGATTCTATGCAGCTCAGCAAATGAACACCCAACCGGCAGGCAGGAAAAGGAAGAAAAGTCCACTACCCATGCTCCTTCATGGCCCATCCATCATGGATCCATGCTACTTCATATGGCGCTATCTACGCTCCTTCATATGGCCCATCCATACTCCTTCATATGGCCCATCTACGCTCCTTCATATGGCCCCTCCATGCTCCTTCATATGGCCCTATCTACGCTCCTTCATATGGCCCATCCATGCTTCTTCATATGGCCCATCTACGCTCCTTCATATGGCCCATCCATGCTTCTTCATATGGCCCTATCTACGCTCCTTCATGGTCCATCTACGCTCCTTCATATGGCCCTTTCTACGCTCCTTCATGGCCCATCCATGCTTCTTCATATGGCCCTATCTACGCTCCTTCATATGGTCCATCTACGCTCCTTCATATGTTCCATCTACGCTCCTTCATATGGCCCTATTTATGCTCCTTCATGGCCCATCCATGCTTCTTCATATTGCCCTATGTACGCTCCTTCATGGCCCTATGTACGCTCCTTCATGGCCCATCTACGCTCCTTCATATGGCCCTATCTACGCTCCTTCATATGGCCGATCCATGCTTCTTCATATGGCCCATCCATGCTTCTTCATATGGCCCTATCTACGCTCCTTCATATGTCCCATCCATGCTTCTTCATATGGCCCATCCATGCTTCTTCATATGGCCCTATCTACGCTCCTTCATATGGCCCTATCTATGCTCCTTAATGGCCATCCATGCTTCTTCATATGACCCATCCATACTTCTTCATATGGCCCATCCATGCTTCTTCATATGGCCCATCCATGCTTCTTCATATGGCCCTATCTACGCTCCTTCATATGGCCCCATCTATGCTCCTTAATGGCCCATCCATGCTTCTTCATATGACCCATCCATACTCCTTCATATGACCCATCCATGCTCCTTCATGGCCCATCCATGCTCCTTCTTAGCCCTCTCAGATCCTGAATTGTGGATCCAGATCTGAAAGTTGAGTCGTTATCCACCTGTGAACCCCATTAGTTCAATACTTTTTCAATTCCATGTCACAAAAGCCAGTTGTCTCAGCAGACTGTGGCACAGTAGTCATGACTAAATAGTCACTGCTGGCCCAATAAACTGGGGGCTTAAGCGGGACTCAATGAGTGCACAAACACATACCCAGTATGGCGTCTAGAACGGGACACGGAGAGCGTACAAGCACACACCCAATATGGCAGCTATAGCAGGACACGGTTAGTGCATAGGCACACACCCATATGGTGGCTACAGCAGGACATGATGAATATACAAGCACACACCCAATATGGCGCCTAGAGCAGGACATGGTGAGCACACAAGCACACACCCAATATGGCGGCTAGAGCGGGACACAATGAGTACACAAGCACACACGCAATATGGCAGCTAGAGCAGACATGATGAGTGCACAAGCACACACCTAGAATGGTGGCTAAAGCAGAACACATTTGATCACACAAGCACACACCCAATAAGGCAGCTAGAGCGGGACAGGATGAGTACACAGGCCCACACCCAATATGGAGGCTAGAGAGGGACATGATGAGAACCTAAGCCCACACCCAATATGGCAGCTGGAGTGGGCGCGATGAGTGCACAAGCACACACCCAAAATAGAGGGTAGAACAGACACGATGAGTGCACAAGCACACACCCAATATGGCCACCACAGAGAGAATGGAAGATTCTATGCAGCTCAGCAAATGAACACCCAACCGGCAGGCAGGAAAAGGAAGAAAAGTCCACTACCCATGCTCCTTCATGGCCCATCCATCATGGATCCATGCTACTTCATATGGCCCTATCTACGCTCCTTCATATGGCCCATCCATACTCCTTCATATGGCCCATCTACGCTCCTTCATATGGCCCATCCATGCTCCTTCATATGGCCCTATCTACGCTCCTTCATATGGCCCATCCATGCTTCTTCATATGGCCCATCTACGCTCCTTCATATGGCCCATCCATGCTTCTTCATATGGCCCTGTCTACGCTCCTTCATGGTCCATCTACGCTCCTTCATATGGCCCTTTCTACGCTCCTTCATGGCCCATCCATGCTTCTTCATATGGTCCATCTACGCTCCTTCATATGGTCCATCTACGCTCCTTCATATGGCCCTATCTATGCTCCTTCATGGCCCATCCATGCTTCTTCATATGGCCCTATGTACGCTCCTTCATGGCCCATCTACGCTCCTTCATATGGCCCTATCTACGCTCCTTCATATGGCCCATTCATGCTTCTTCATATGGCCCATCCATGCTTCTTCATATGGCCCTATCTACGCTCCTTCATATGTCCCATCCATGCTTCTTCATTTGGCCCATCCATGCTTCTTCATATGGCCCTATCTACGCTCCTTCATATGGCCCTATCTATGCTCCTTAATGGCCCATCCATGCTTCTTCATATGACCCATCCATACTTCTTCATATGGCCCATCCATGCTTCTTCATATGGCCCTATCTACGCTCCTTCATATGGCCCCATCTATGCTCCTTAATGGCCCATCCATGCTTCTTCATATGACCCATCCATACTCCTTCATATGACCCATCCATGTCCTTCATGGCCCATCCATGCTCCTTCTTAGCCCTCTCAGATCCTGAATTGTGGATCCAGATCTGAGTGTTACCCTCTCTCACTCAGCCTCTCACTCGTCCCTCTGTCTTCTACGACCTCTCCATACCTCACCACTGTCAGCACCCTCTTTACCTCACTCCTTCTGATGTCTACACCACCCCCAGTCCCTCTTCCCCTCACTCAAGGCTGTATTGCCTTAGCCACTCGCTTCTCCCTGCTGGGATCCCCTTCTCAACCCCACCCCTCTCTTGGTGCTGTATTAACCCACCCTCTCCCTGCTGGGAGCCCCTTTCTCAACCCTGTCCTTCTCCCCCCTCTCTTGGTGCTGTACTAACCTAGCCTTTCGCCTCTCCCTGCTGGGAGCCTTTTCTCTCAACCCCACCCCTCTCCCGGTGCTGTACTACCCCATAATCTCACCTCTCTCTGCTGCGAGCAGCTTTCGTTACCCCTCTCCCCTTCTCTTGGTGCTGTACTACCCCATAATCTCACCTCTCCCTGCTGCGAGCAGCTTTCGTTACCCCTCTCCCCTTCTCTTGGTGCTGTACTACCCCATAATCTCACCTCTCCCTGCTGCGAGCAGCTTTCGTTACCCCTCTCCCCTTCTCTTGGTGCTGTACTACCCCATAATCTCACCTCTCCCTGCTGCGAGCAGCTTTCGTTACCCCTCTCCCCTTCTCTTGGTGCTGTAGTACCCCATAATGTCACCTCTCCCTGCTGCGAGCAGCTTTTGTAACCCCTCTCCCCTTCTCTTGGTGCTGTACTACCCCAGCTTCTCACTTCATCCTGCTGCGAGCCTCTCTCAACCCCTCCCCTGCTCAGTGCTGTACTACCCCTGCTTCTCACTTCATCCTGCTGCGAGCCTCTCTCAACCCCTCCCTGCCCCCCGCTCGGTGCTGTACTACCCCTGCTTCTCACTTCATCCTGCTGTGAGACCCTCCCTCAACCCCTCCCTGCCCCCCGCTCGGTGCTGTACTACCCCTGCTTCTCACTTCATCCTGCTGTGAGCCCCTCTCTCAACCCCTCCCTGCCCCCGCTCGGTGCTGTACTACCCCTGCTTCTCACTTCATCCTGCTGCGAGCCTCTCTCAACCCCTCCCCTGCTCGGTGCTGTACTACCCCTGCTTCTCACTTCATCCTGCTGCGAGCCTCTCTCAACCCCTCCCTGCCCCCCGCTCGGTGCTGTACTACCCCTGCTTCTCACTTCATCCTGCTGTGAGACCCTCCCTCAACCCCTCCCTGCCCCCCGCTCGGTGCTGTACTACCCCTGCTTCTCACTTCATCCTGCTGCGAGCCTCTCCCAACCCCTCCCTGCCCCCCGCTCGGTGCTGTACTACCCCCGCTTCTCTCCACTCCCTGCTGGGAGCCCCTCTCTTAACCCCACTGCTCTCTTGGTGCAGTTGTACCCCAGCCTCTCCCTGCTGTGAGTCCCTCTCCAAACACCATCCCTCTACCCCTCTCTTGGTGCTTCAGTACGCCAGTGTTGGACTTGGCCCTCTCTGCAGGGTCACCCCCAAACTTTTTGCCTCCGCCCCTCCTGTTTTCTAAACTCGTTTTTGTGGCTTTTATGACTATGTGCACTTTACCACTGCTAATCAGTGTTAAAGTGAGTGTGCACTCCCCCGAAAGATGGTACAATTGGCTTACACCTGATTGGTAAATTTAATTTACTTGTAAGGTCGTCGTATATGCTACCACGGGTACCCCTGTAAATTAAATGCTACTAGTGTGGGCAGCAGCACTCATTGTGGCGTCCACTTAAAGTGGCCTTTTAAAACATGTCCAGCCCTTCCATTGCAGCCTGCGGTGCACTTTTAAACTGCCAATTTGACATGGCAAAATAAACTTTTTCCACACCTAAACTTATTTTTTAATACATATAAACCACCCCTAAAGTAGGCCCTACTCAGCCCATAGGGCAGGGTGCACTGTGAAAAAATAAGTAAGGCATATGTTTTAAAGTTTTACATGTACTGCGTAGTGAAAAACTCCTACATTTGTTTTTCACTACTGTAAGGCCTACCTCTCCCACAGGATAACATTGGGCTACTCTAATTCAATTAATAAGTGATAACTTTTGATTTGATTGGGAGCAGGTAGAAATGTCATGTTTGGACTCAAATGAAGTATAATTTAAAATGCTCTTTAATGATAAAGTTAAATTTTAAATTACAATTTTGAAAATGCAACTTTTAGAAAGTTGGCATTTTCCTGCCCAAATGTTTCTAAGGCCTGCTAGTAATTTCCATCTGCTGGGCCTGTTAATTGCTCCCTCAAGAAGAATGTCTAATGGGTGATGTTGTCCTATTATGTCCATTGTGCTGAGCCCTTGGACTTTTTATGGAAAAAGCGCCATCCTATTTATATATCCTTGTCTAAACTCGGGCGAGCAAAATTGTATACATGTTTTCAGCACTTTCTATAATGAGCTTGGAGTTTAAATAAAAAGAGTTAAAAAAAAAGAAAAAAAAAGAATCCTAATAGGCCCAGACAGTGAACAATAGGACCTGAGTGCAGCTGGGAGAGGGCCATCCTGCCAGGATGGGAGGGATGGAGACGTACCCTGCCCCACTTACATTTCAAAGGGCTGCCTCCAGCACACTCACAAAGGAACTTGACACCAGCCTTTTGTCACCCTAGAACGCTTGAAACCTAGGCAGGGGAAGGAAGGAACTTTCCAGAACCAGATGTGGGGGTGGACTAGAAGTTTCCCTCACTTCAATGGGTGGCACCAGGTATAAATACTGAACTTCCTGAGTCACTCATCAGTACAGTTCTGGACCTGTGGACATTATGGAAGAAGGTCTGCCTTGTTCCTCAGAGGACTCTTTACTTCCCAGAGGAGTGCCCTCCTGCTACCAGAGGACTGCCCTTTTGCTTGAGGCCTGTCATATTCTAGAGGACTGCACTGCTGCGTGAGGATGTCTTGTTCCTCAAAGTATTGCCCTGCTACTACCAATGGATTGTGCTGCTGCTTGAGGCCTTCTCTGCTCTTTGAATAGGAAGACCGGACCTACTCCCTTCATCCTAGGCTAACCTGAGCAATTCCAAGGGTCAGTTGGCTGACCTCCAGTTCTGAGCTACAGGGGCACAACAAGCTCCAGATGCCTCCCTGCAACTGCCCAGCTGACATGCTGCAACTGGACCTGCCTGGCCTGCAAGTTGACCTGCCTGAGCCCTGCTGGCCTCTGCTAGAGTGAATCTCTGATCCCCAGGAGGTGCTCCCCAGGTCCCGGACTCTTGGCTGGCATCGGAGTGCACTCCTCTACAAGACAGGGAGACATCCTGAAGTTCTGGACTCTTCGCACCAGACTTTGAGAAGGTAACGTTTTCAGCGGGACTATCCTGGTCCCTGTATCCAGCCTGTGCTCTGTCGCGTTCAGCCTGAACTTGTGACTTTCCTCCAGTCCAGCACAACCAGATGGCTGCAAGTGGCGCTTTGGGCTTTTAGGCGCTATATTTACCTAAAGCATTGAAATTGCATGTCTCCGGTTCTACTGATTGGATGTATGTTCTACCCTCGTGCCCTTGGTATTGTGGGTCCTTGCGCTAAAATACAGAACGACACAGACACCAGTGGAATGGGTGTGGAACTGGCCCAGGGCTCGTGTGCCTGGCTGCTTTTATTGGTAGGGTCACATGACTAGTGATGCCTGTGATGGGTGGGTTGGGTGTTGGTGCAGCACCACACTGTCCACACTGTCCCACTCCCGTCCAGGTGAGGTGTCTGAGGTCTGTCCCAGAGGTTCATGCTTGTGCCCTGTTACCGGAGGATCTAGTTTTCAGAGGAGTCCGTCTCTTCGGTGGAGCCGTCGCTCTCCAGGTCTGCCCTTCTCCGATGGTGCAGCACTCTCCTGGGGTATCCTGGACGGCTGGGGTCCCGAGGTGGGGTATTGGTGCTGCTGCCGGAGGTGGGCATGGACATCTGTGCAGCCCTGAGGATGAGAGAGTTAAACAGAGGTCAGGCAGATCTCATGTGCAAGGTCACAGTAGCACCTAGTCTCAGGTGAGGTAACTGAGTGTCATGTGAGACAGCAGCCACTTACTTAGTCAAGAGAGGTAACTACCACCTACTATCATGAGGTAATATTAGCTGCTAGTGTTGTCTGAAGTGTTTGCAGTAAGTGCTTGTGTGAGGCAGCCAGCGCCTAGAGTCATGCGAGGTAGTACTAGAGCGCAAGTGTCATGTGAAGCAACAAATTATTCATCTCACCTGAGGTGACTAGCGCCTAGTGTCATCAAATATATAATTAATGGTTAGTGTTGCAGGACGTAATTAGCACTCAGTGCCGTGGAATACTAGAGCTCTGTGTGAGGTAATTAGCGCCTCCTGCCATGTGAGATAACCCTAGCGCTTAGTGTCTTATGAGGTAACGTTAGACCTTAGTATTCTGGGTGAGGTAGCACTGCCACAGTGTTATCTGAGGTTACACTAACACTTGGAGTCATGTGAGACAGCACACGCACTTCCTGCAGTGTGACGTAACACCAGCTCTGCCCACAGTGTGAGTTAACACCCACATTCACTGCAGTCTGAGGTATCACTAGCACTTCTTGCGGTGTGAGGTATCACCAGCACTTCCTGCAGTGTGAGGTAACCAGCACTTATAACAGCATGACATACCATTAGCACTGCTGCATGATTGACACCAGCTCTCCCTGCAGCGTGAGCTGATTAGCACTTCCTACAGTGTGAGAATGCAGTAACACTTATTGCAGCGGGATATAACATCAGCACGTCCCGCAGTGTGAGAAAATGTGCACGTCCTACTGTGTGAGGTCACAGTTGCGCTTATCGCTGTATAATTTAACACTAGCTCTTCCTGCACCAGCACTTTCCACAGTATGAGGTAACAGTAGCACTTACTGCTGTGTATATAACACCAGCTCTCCCTGCAGCATGAGGTTACTAGCACTTCCTCCAGTGTGAGGTAACAGTAGCACTTGCTGCTGTGTTATATAACACCAGCTCTCCCTGCAGCATGAGGTTACTAGCACTTCTTACAGCGTGAGGTAACAATAGCACTTACTGCAGCATGATGTAACACCAGCTCTCCCTGCAGCTAGCTCCTCTCTCAACACTGCCGCAAGAGGTAACTAGCACTTCCTATCGTGTCAGGTAACACCAGTACTTCCTACCGTGTGAAGTAAAAGTAGCACTTACTCCAGCATGACGTCCCTGCAGCGAGAGGTAACTAGCACTACCTGCAGTGTGAGGTAACAGTAGCACTTACTAGTGCATGATGTGACACAAGCTCTCCCTGCAGTGTGAAGAAACTAGCACTTCCTATCGTGTCAGATGGCAGTAACATTTACTGCAGCGTGATGTAACACCAGCTCTCCCTGCAGCATGAAGTAACAAGCACTTCCTACAGTGTGAGGTAACAGCAGCACTTACTGAATGTGACTTAACACTAGCACTTCCTGCAGGGTGAGGTAACTATTACTTCCTACATTGTGAGGTAACAGTAGCACTTACTGCAGCATGATGTAACACCATTTCTCCCTGCAGTGTGAGGTAACTAGCATTTCCTACTATATGGAGTAACTAGCACTTCCTACAGTATGAGGTAACTAGCACTTCATACCATGTGAGGTAACTAGCACTTCCTACCGTGCAAGGTAACAGTAGCACTTAATGATGCAAGATGTAACACCATCTCTCCCTGCAGTGTGAGGTAAGTAGCATTTCCTACTATGTGAGGTAACTAGCACTTCCTACTGTGTGAGGTAACTAGCACTTCCTGCATTGTGAGGTAACTAGCACTTCCTGCTACATGATTTAACACCATCTCTCCCTTCAGTGTGTGGTAACTAGCATTCCCTACTATGTGAGGTAACTAGCACTTCCTACTGTGTGAGGTAATTAGCTCTTCCTACAGTGTTAGGCAACAGTAGTACTTACTGCTGCATAATGTAACACAATCTCTCCTGCAGTGTGAGGTAACTATCATTTCCTATCATGTGAGGTAACTAGCACTGCCTGTAGTCTGAGGTAACAGTAGCACTTACTGCAGCATTATCTAATATCATCTTTCCCTGCAGTGTGAGGTAACTAGCATTTCCTACGGCGTGAGGTAAGTAGTACTTCCTACAGCGTGAGGTAGCAGTAGCACTTACTGCTGCATGATGTAACACTATCTCTCCCTGCAGCATGAGGTAACAAGCACTTTCTGCAGTGTGAGATAACAGTAGCACTTTCCGCTGCATGATGTGACACAAGCTCTCAGTGCAGTGTGAATTAACTAGCACTTCCTACCTTGTGAGATACTAGCACTTCCTGCAGTGTGAGGTAACAGTAGCACTTACTGCTGCATGATGTAACCCCTGCTCTTCCTGTGAGGTAACACTAACAAATGATATCATATGAGATAACACCAGCTCTTCAAACAGTGTGAGTTAACACCAGGGTTAGTTGCGGTGCGAGGTATCACTACACTAGCACTTCCTGCCGGGTGAGGTAACACTAACAGTGTGAGGTGAGGTGTAACTACTACTTATTATCATGTGATATAACAACAGCACCCTTGCTATGTGAGGCAACATTAGCAAACCCTGCCATGTGAGGGAACACTAGAACTCCTTTCTGTGGGTGGTAACACCAGCACTCTCTGCAGTATGAGGTAACACCAGCGTTCACTGCAGTGTGAGATATCCCAAGCACTTCATGTGATGAGAGGAAACACAAATGCTTCGTGTAAGGTGAGGTAACCACTTGGTGTCATGTGGAATAAGAACAGCACTCATGTAAGGTAACATTAGCACTTACTGCAGTGTGACGTAACACCATCATCAATTCCTGATATGTGGGGAATCACTAGCACTTCCTATAGTGTGAGGTAACTAGCACTTCCTATAGTGTGAGGTAACTAGCACTTCCAGCAGCGTGAGGTAACTAGCACTTCCTGCAGCGTGAGGTAAGAAGCACTTCCTGCAGCGTGAGGTAACTAGCACTTCCTGCAGTGTGAGGTAACTAGCACTTCCTGCAGCGTGAGGTAACTAGGACTTCCAGCAGTGTGAGGTAAGAAGCACTTCCTGCAGTGTGAGGTAACTAGCACTTCCTACAGTGTGAGGTAACTAGCACTTCCTGCAGCGTGAGGTAACTAGCCCTTCCTGCAGTGTGAGGTAACTAGCACTTCCTGCAGCGTGAGGTAACTAGCACTTCCTGCAGCGTGAGGTAAATAGCACTTCCTACAGTGTGAGGTAACTGCACTTCCTACAGTGTGAGGTAACTAGCACTTCCTGCAGCGTGAGGTAACTAGCCCTTCCTGCAGTGTGAGGTAACTAGCACTTCCTGCAGCATGAGGTAAGAAGCACTTCCTGCAGTGTGAGGTAACTAGCACTTCCTACAGTGTGATGTAACTAGCCCTTCCTGCAGTGTGAGGTAACTAGCACTTCCTGCAGCGTGAGGTAACTAGCACTTCCTGCAGCGTGAGGTAAATAGCACTTCCTACAGTGTGAGGTAACTGCACTTCCTACAGTGTGAGGTAACTAGCACTTCCTGCAGCATGAGGTAACTAGCCCTGCCTGCAGTGTGAGGTAACTAGCACTCCCTGCAGTGTGAGGTAACTAGCCCTTCCTGCAGTGTGAGGTAACTAGCACTTCCTGCAGTGTGAGGTAACTAGCACTTCCAGCAGCGTGAGGTAACTAGCACTTCCTGCAGTGTGAGGTAACTAGCACTTCCTGCAGTGTGAGGTAACTAACACTTCCTGCAGTGTGAGGTAACTAGCACTTCCTATAGTGGGAGGTAACTAGCACTTCCAGCAGCATGAGGTAACTAGCACTTCCCACAGTGTGAGGCAACTAGCACTTCCTGCAGTGTGAGGTAACTAGGACTTCCAGCAGTGTGAGGTAACTAGGAGGTAACTAGCACTTCCTGCAGTGTGAGGTAACTAGCACTTCCTGCAGTGTGAGGTAACTAGCACTTTCTGCAGTGTGAGGTAACTAGCACTTCCTACAGTGTGATGTAACTAGCACTTCCTGCAGCATGAGGTAACAAGCACTTCCTGCAGTGTGAGGTAACTAGCACTTCCTGCAGTGTGAGGTAACTAGCACTTCCTGCAGTGTGAGGTAACTAACACTTCCTACAGTGTGAGGTAACTAGCACTTCCTACAGTGAGGTAACTAGCACTTCCTGCTACATGATTTAACACCATCTCTCCCTTCAGTGTGTGGTAACTAGCATTTCCTACTATGTGAGGTAACTAGCACTTCCTACTGTGTGAGGTAATTAGCTCTTCCTACAGTGTTAGGCAACAGTAGTACTTACTGCTGCATAATGTAACACAATCTCTCCTGCAGTGTGAGGTAACTATCATTTCCTATCATGTGAGGTAACTAGCACTGCCTGCAGTGTGAGGTAACAGTAGCACTTACTGCAGCATTATCTAATATCATCTTTCCCTGCAGTGTGAGGTAACTAGCATTTCCTACGGCGTGAGGTAAGTAGTACTTCCTACAGCGTGAGGTAGCAGTAGCACTTACTACTGCATGATGTAACACTATCTCTCCCTGCAGCATGAGGTAACAAGCACTTTCTGCAGTGTGAGATAACAGTAGCACTTTCCGCTGCATGATGTGACACAAGCTCTCAGTGCAGTGTGAATTAACTAGCACTTCCTACCTTGTGAGATACTAGCACTTCCTGCAGTGTGAGGTAACAGTAGCACTTACTGCTGCATGATGTAACCCCTGCTCTTCCGTCAGTGTGAGGTGACACAAACAAATGATATCATATGAGATAACACCAGCTCTTCAAACAGTGTGAGTTAACACCAGGGTTAGTTGCGGTGCGAGGTATCACTACACTAGCACTTCCTGCCAGCAGTGCCACACTAATAGTGTGAGGTGAGGTGTAACTACTACTTATTATCATGTGATATAACAACAGCACCCTTGCTATGTGAGGCAACAATAGCAAACCCTGCCATGTGAGGGAACACTAGAACTCCTTTCTGTGGGTGGTAACACCAGCACTCTCTGCAGTATGAGATAACACCAGCGTTCACTGCAGTGTGAGATATCCCAAGCACTTCATGTGATGAGAGGAAACACAAATGCTTCGTGTAAGGTGAGGTAACCACTTGGTGTCATGTGGAATAAGAACAGCACTCATGTAAGGTAACATTAGCACTTACTGCAGTGTGACGTAACACCATCATCAATTCCTGATATGTGGGGAATCACTAGCACTTCCTATAGTGTGAGGTAACTAGCACTTCCTATAGTGTGAGGTAACTAGCACTTCCAGCAGCGTGAGGTAACTAGCACTTCCTGCAGCGTGAGGTAAGAAGCACTTCCTGCAGCATGAGGTAACTAGCACTTCCTGCAGTGTGAGGTAACTAGCACTTCCTGCAGCGTGAGGTAACTAGGACTTCCAGCAGTGTGAGGTAAGAAACACTTCCTGCAGTGTGAGGTAACTAGCACTTCCTACAGTGTGAGGTAACTAGCACTTCCTGCAGCGTGAGGTAACTAGCCCTTCCTGCAGTGTGAGGTAACTAGCACTTCCTGCAGCGTGAGGTAACTAGCACTTCCTGCAGCGTGAGGTAAATAGCACTTCCTACAGTGTGAGGTAACTGCACTTCCTACAGTGTGAGGTAACTAGCACTTCCTGCAGCGTGAGGTAACTAGCCCTTCCTGCAGTGTGAGGTAACTAGCACTTCCTGCAGCGTGAGGTAAGAAGCACTTCCTGCAGTGTGAGGTAACTAGCACTTCCTACAGTGTGAGGTAACTAGCACTTCCTGCATCGTGAGGTAACTAGCCCTTCCTGCAGTGTGAGGTAACTAGCACTTCCTGCAGCGTGAGGTAACTAGCACTTCCTGCAGCGTGAAGTAAATAGCACTTCCTACAGTGTGAGGTAACTGCACTTCCTACAGTGTGAGGTAACTTGCACTTCCTGCAGCGTGAGGTAACTAGCCCTTCCTGCAGTGTGAGGTAACTAGCACTCCCTGCAGTGTGAGGTAACTAGCCCTTCCTGCAGTGATAGGTAACTAGCACTTCCTGCAGTGTGAGGCAACTAGCACTTCCAGCAACTTGAGGTAACTAGCACTTCCTGCAGTGTGAGGTAACTAGCACTTCCTGCAGTGTGAGGTAACTAACACTTCCTGCAGTGTGAGGTAACTAGCACTTCCTACAGTGTGAGGTAACTAGCACTTCCAGCAGCATGAGGTAACTAGCACTTCCCACAGTGTGAGGCAACTAGCACTTCCTGCAGTGTGAGGTAACTAGCACTTCCTGCAGTATGAGGTAACTAGCACTTCCTGCAGCGTGAGGTAACTAGCACTTCCTGCAGCGTGAGGTAACTAGCACTTCCTACAGTGTGAGGTAAGTAGCACTTCCAGTGGCGTGATGTAACTAGCACTTCCTGCAGCATGAGGTAACATGCACTTCCTGCAGTGTGAGGTAACTAGCACTTCCTGAAGTGTGAGGTAACTAACACTTCCTACAGTGTGAGGTAACTAGCACTTCCTACTTCCTCTGACAAACAGGGAAAACAGCCCTGGAGGGGCTTTCAGCGCTTGCATGAGAAAGGTGAGCGACTGGATGGACAGAAATTGCTTGAAGCTGAATGCCTCAAAGACCGAGGTCATCATCTTTGGCAACAAACCCTCCCTCTGGACGCCGGACTGGTGGCCGCCAGAGTTGGACACACTACCCATACCCTCAACCAAGGTAAAGAACCTAGGTATTATAATAGACAGGGAACTTAAATTCAAAGAACAAGTTAGCAAAATTACATCTGTATCCTTCTGCTCTATAAGGTTGATCAATAAGATCAAAAAATATATACCAGCTGAACTTTTAAAAGAAGGGACCGCAGCAATGGTCCTCACACAGATTGACTATTGTAACAGTCTTTATCTCACTCTTGCAGCGGGTCTTGTTAACAGACTTCAGATTTTACAGAATGCGGCAGCTCGCCTCATTTTTAAGATTCCAAAAAACGAATCAGCAAGAGAAGCCATGAGAAGACTGCATTGGCTGCCAGTCAGACAAAGATGCAAATTCAAGGCCCTCTGCCTGGCGTTTAAATCTTTGCATGGACTGGGACCAGACCAGCTTAAGAACAAATTGAGATGGTATACGCCAGCAAGAACTCTACGTTCAGGTCTGGTGAAGAATATGATGATCCCCCCATCTAAGAAGGCCACATGGGGAGGTAGACGTTTCTTTAGGACAACAGCAATGCTTTGGAATCAACTGCCATTTGCCCTAAAAACAGCACCTTCGTTGCTCAGTTTCAGAAAGGGCCTAAAAACCTGGTTATTTACACAAGCCGGACAAAAAGCTTTTTTAATTCTCGTCTCTAGCAGTAATTTCCACCTCTGCCACACCTGTCTCAGCCCTCTACCACGCCAAGACGCTCTCGGGCATTTGTTGCGCTCTACAAGTTTTATTTACATTACATTACAGTGTGAGGTAACTAGCACTTCCAGCAGCGTGAGGTAACTAGCACTTCCCACAGTGTGAGGCAACTAGCACTTCCTGCAGTGTGAGGTAACTAGGACTTCCAGCAGTGTGAGGTAACTAGCACTTCCTGCAGTGTGAGGTAACTAGCACTTCCTGCAGCATGAGGTAACTTGCACTTCCTGCAGCGTGAGCCAACTAGCACTTCCTACAGTGTGAGGTAACTAGCACTTCCAGCGGCATGATGTAACTAGCACTTCCTGCAGCGTGAGGTAACAAGCACTTCCTGCAGTGTGAGGTAACTAGCACTTCCTGCTGTGTGAGGTAAACAGCACTTACTACAGTGTGAGGTAACTAGCACATCCTGCAGCGTGAGGTACTTAGCACTTCCTGCAGCGTGAGGTAACTAGCACTTCCTACAGCATGAGGTAACTAGCACTTCCTACAGCGTGAGGTAATTAGCACTTGCTGCAGCATGAGGTAACTAGTACTTCCTACAGTGTGAGGTAGCTAGCACTTCATACAGTGTGAGGTAAATAGCACTTTCTAAAGTGTGAGGTAACTAGCACTTCCTGCAGCGTGAGGTAACTAGCCCTTCCTGCAGTGTGAGGTAACAAGCACTTCCTGCAGTGTGAGGTAAATAGCACTTACTACAGTGTGAGGTAACTAGCACATCCTGCAGCGTGAGGTAACTAGCACTTCCTGCAGCGTGAGGTAACTAGCACTTACTGCAGTGTGAGGTAACTAGCACTTCCTGCAGCGTGATGTAACTAGCACTTCCTGCAGCGTAAGGTAAGAAGCACTTCCTGCAGTGTGAGGTAACTAGCACTTCCTGCAGTGTGAGGTAAATAGCACTTACTACAGTGTGAGGTAACTAGCACATCCTGCAGCGTGAGGTAACTAGCACTTCCTGCAGCGTGAGGTAACTAGCACTTACTGCAGTGTGAGGTAACTAGCACTTCCTGCAGCGTGATGTAACTAGCACTTCCTGCAGCGTAAGGTAAGAAGCACTTCCTGCAGTGTGAGGTAACTAGCACTTCTTGCAGTGTGAGGTAACTAGCACATCCTGCAGTGTGAGGTAACTAGCACTTCCTGCAGTGTGAGGTAACTAGCACTTCCTGCAGCGTGAGGTAACTAGCACTTCCTCTAGTGAGAGGTTACTAGCCCTTCCTGCCGTGTGAAGTAACTAGCACTTCCTACAGTGCGAGGTAAATAGCACTTACTACAGTATGAGGTAACTAGCACTTCCTGCAGTGTGAGCTAACTAGCACTTCTGCAGCGTGAGGTAACTGGCACTTCCTGCAGTGTGAAGTAACTAGCACTTCCTACAGTGTGAGGTAACTAGCACGTCCTACAATGTGAGGTAACTAGCACTCCCTACAGCGTGAGGTAGCTAACCCTTCCTGCAGCGTGAGGTAACTAGCACTTCCTGCAGTGTGAGGTAACTAGGATTCCAAAAGTGTGAGGTAAACAGCACTTCCTACAGTGTGAGGTAAATAGCCCTTCCTACAGTATGAGGTAAATAGCACTTCCTACAGTGTGAGGTAACACTAGCACTTACTGAACGTGATGTAACACCAGCACTTCCTGCAGCGTGGCATAACTAGAACTTCTTGCAGCGTGAGGTAACTACCACTTCCTACAGTGTGAGGTAACACCAGCACTCCCTATTTTGTGATTTACTACTAGCACTCACTGAGGTATGACTGAGGTAACACCAGCAGTAGCTGCAGTATGTGGGGACCTCAGCACTTGGTGTAATAGGAGGAAACAAAGACACTCCCTGCAGTATGAGGTAACACTGACCCTTGGTATCATGAGAGATAACAAAAGCACTCCCTGTGTGTAGTGTAACACAAGCACTTGGTGCAGTGAGGTAATAGTGTTTCCTGCAGCATAAGGAAATACCGCACTCCCTGCACTGTGAGGTAATACCAGCTCTTCTTGCAGTGGAAGAAAGAACTAGCAGTAGTACTTTCTGTCATGAAAAGTGACACACTTCCTGCAGTGAGGTAACATTAGCACTGCCTGATGTGCAGTATCTACTACACTAGTAATTTCTGCAGTATCAGGTACCCCTTGTGCAGTGTCAGGTGGCACGTCCTGCAGTGTCAGGTAACACCAGTACATTTTATAGTGCAATGTAGCACTTTCTGCAGTGTCATATAACACCAGTACTTCCTAAAGTGTCAAGCTGCAATTCCTGCAGTGTCATATAACACCAGAACTTTCTGTAGTGTCAAGTAGCACTTAGTGCAGTTCCCATACCACTTCCTGCAGTGTCACGTAATACCAGTAATTCCTGCAGTGTCAGGTAGGGCTTCGTGCAGTGTCCGGTAATATCAGTACATTCTGCAGTGTCAGGTAGCCCTTCCTGCAGCGTCAGGTAACACCAGCAGTTCCTGCAGTGTCAGGTAACACTAGTATTTTCTGCAGTGCTTAGTAGTGCTTCCTGCAGTGTCAGGTAGCACTTTCTGCAGAGTGAGATAACAACAGTATTTTCTGCAGAGTTAGGTAACACTTCCTGTAGTGTCAGGTAAGACCAGTACTTTCTGCAATGTCAGGTAATACCAATACTTTCTGCAATGTCCAGTAGCACTTCCTACAGTGTCTAGTAACACCAGTAATTCCTGCAGAGTCAGTTAACCAGTACCTTCTGAAGTGTCAGGTAGCACTTTGTGCAGTGACCGGTAACACTGGTGCTTCCTGCAGTGTCAGGTAGCTCTTCATGCACTATCAGGCAACACCAGTACTCTTGCAGTATGACGTAGCACTTCCTACAGTGTCAAGTAGCACGTCTTGCAGTATCTTGTAACACCAGTATTTTCTGAGGTATTAGGTACTTCCTGCAGTGTCAGGTAACAGCAGTACTTTTTGCAGCGTCAGGAAGTATTTCCTGCACTGTCAGGCAACACCATTACATTCTGCAAGGTAAGGTAGCACGTTCTACAGTGTGTATCACTTTCTGCAGAGTCGGGTAACACCAGTACTTCCTGCAGTGTCAGGTAGCACTTTCCATAGTTTCAGGTAGCACTTCATGCAGTGTACAATAACACAAGTATTTTCTGTAGTGTCCGGTAGTACTTCCTGCAGTGTCAGGTAGCACTACTACTTTTTGCAGTGTCAGGTTGCATTTCCTGCAGTGTGTATTATGTCAGGTAACACCAGTACTTCCTGCAGTGTCAGACAACACCAGTACTTTCTGTAGTGTTGTGTAGCACTTCCTGCAGTATCAGGTAGCACTTTCTATAGTGTCAGGTAACACCAGCAGTTCCTTTAGAGTTAAGTAGCACTTCATGCGGTGTCAGGTATCACCAGTATTTCCTGTGGCATCTGGTAGTACTTCCTGCAATGTCAGCTAACATCAGCACTTCCTGCAGTATCAGGTAACAGCAGTATTTCCTGCAGTAGCAGGTAGCACTTCCTGCAGTGTCAGGAAACACTTGTCTTTCCTGGAGTGGCAGGTAAAACCAGTACTTCCTGCAGCGTCAGTTACCACTTCCTGCAGTGTCAGGTAACACCAGGCTTCGGTCTGTTGTGAGGACTAAAGCCTATACTTGTTTTTTTTGGTCCTCAAACGCGTCAGCTGATCATCCAAGCCTCTATCCTGGCCAGATTGGACTATTGTAACGTGTTACTCTTGGGTTCCAATAAATACGTGATTAATAGACTGCAGCGGGTCCAGACCGCTGCGGCCCGCACTATCTTTGCCCTCCCTAAACACTGTCATGTCTCCAACCTCCTCCACCGCCTACATTGGCTACCCCTTGAGCAAAGAGTTCGTTTTAAAGCGCTATCCTTCACACATAAGATTCTCACAGGCATCAGCCCAGGAATCCTGAGCGATCTATGCTCCTATTTCGTACCCACACGAGCATTGCGCTCGGCGGATTTGCTCCTTGCCAGAATTCCACGAATACGGAGGGCTAGATCTGGTGGTCGATCCTTTAAGTGGTTGGCTCCCACTTTATGGAACGCCCTCCCTCTACATATCCGTAGCTGCCCTGATCACCTGACCTTCAGAAGGCTGGTAAAGACCTGGCTTTTCTCCCACTGCTAATTTCTCACCTGCCTCCTCACTCAGTGTTCCTGCTGGGACGTCCCGATGCTGGGGCAGCCATGCGCTATATAAGTATTTTAACATAACATACTTCCTGCAGTGTCAGGTCGCACTTCTGCAGTGTCAGCTATCACCAGTAGTACCTGCAGTGCCAGGTAGCACTTCCTGCAGAGTCTAGTAACACCAGTAATTCCTGCAGAGTTTGGTAACACTAGTACTTCCTGCAGTGTCAGGTAAAAGCAGTAATTCCTGCAGTGTCAGGTAGTACGTCATGCAGTGTTAGGCAACACCGGTACTTTCTGCAGTGTCAGGCAGCACTTCCTGCAGAGTCCTGTAACACTAGTACTTCCTACATTATCAGTTAGCACTTCCTGAGTGTAAGGAAACACCAGTATTTCCAACAATGTCGAGTAGCACTTCCTGAGTGTAAGGTAACACCAGTACTTCCTACAGTGTCGGGTAGCACTTCCTGCAGTGTTGGGTAGCACTTCCTACAGTGTCGGGTAGCCCCTTTGCAGTGTCAGGTAAAGCCAGTACTTCCTACAGTGTTGGGTAGCACTTCCTACACTGTAGGGTAGCTCCTCTGCGATGTCAGGTAACGCCAGTACTTCCTACAGTGTCGGGTAGCACTTTCTACAGTGTCAGGTAACACCTGCAGTGCCTACAATGTAAGGTAGTACTTCCTGCAGTGTCAGGTAGCACTTCCTGCAGTGTCAGGTAGCACATACTACAGTGTCAAGTAGCACCTCTACGGTGTCAGGTGACGCCAGTACTTCCTACAGTGTTGGGTAGCACTTCCTACAGTGTCAAGTAGCACCTATGCAGTGTCAGGTGATGCCAGTACTTCCTGCAGTGTAAGGTAGCACTTCCTGCAGTGTCAGGTAACGCCTGCAGTTCCTACAGTGTAAGGTAGCACTTCCTGCAGTGTTGTAGCACTTCCTGCAGTGTCAGGTAACACCAGTACTTCCTACAGTGTCGGGTAGCAGTTCCTACAGTGTCAGGTAGCACTTCCTACAGTGTCAGGTAGCACTTCCTGCAGTGTCAGGTAGCACTTCCTACAGTGTCAGGTAGCACTTCCTACAGTGTCGGGTAGAATCTTTGCGGTGTCAGGTAACACCAGTACTTCCTACAGTATCGGGTAGCACTTCCTACAGTGTCAGGTAGCACTTCCTACAGTGTCGGGTAGTGTCGGGTAGAACCTTTGCGGTGTCAGGTAACACCAGTACTTCCTACAGTATCGGGTAGCACTTCCTACAGTGTCAGGTAGCACTTCCTACAGTGTCGGGTAGCACTTCCTACAGTGTCAGGTAGAACCTTTGCGGTGTCAGGTAACACCAGTATTTCCTACAGTATCGGGTAGCACTTCCTACAGTGTCAGGTAGCACTTCCTACAGTGTCAGGTAGCACTTCCTACAGTGTCGGGTAGCACTTCCTGCAGTGTCAGGTAGAACCTTTGCGTTGTCAGGTAACACCAGTACTTCCTACAGTATCGGGTAGCACTTCCTACAGTGTCGGGTAGCACTTCCTACAGTGTTGGGTAGTACTTCCTGCAGTGCCAGGTAGCATTTCCTACAGTGTTGGGTAGAACCTTTGCGGTGTCCGGTAACCACCAGTACTTCCTACAGTATCGGGTAGCACTTCCTACAGTGTGAGGTAGCACTTCCTACAGTGTTGGTTAGCACTTCCTACAGTGTCGGGTAGCAGTTCCTACAGTGTCGGGTAGCACTACCTACAGTATCGGATAGCAGTTCCTGCAGTGTCAGGTAGCACTTCCTACAGTGTCAGGTAGCACTTGCTACAGTGTCAGGTAGAACCTTTGCGGTGTCAGGTAACGCCAGTACTTCCTACAGTGTCGGGTAGCACTTCCTACAGTGTCACGTAGCACTTCCTACAGTGTCAGGTAGCACTTCCTACAGTGTCGGGTAGCACTTCCTACAGTGTCGGGTAGCACTTCCTACAGTGTCGAGTAGCACTTCCTGCAGTGTCGGGTAGAACCTTTGCGGTGTCAGGTAGCACCAGTACTTCCTACAGTATCGGGTAGCACTTGCTACAGTGTCAGGTAGCAATTCCTACAGTGTCAGGTAGCACTTCCTACAGTGTCAGGTAGCACTTCCTACAGTGTCGGGTAGAACCTTTCCGGTGTCAGGTAACACCAGTACTTCCTACAGTATTGGGTAGCACTTCCTACAGTGTCAGGTAGCACTTCCTACAGTGTCAGGTAGCACTTCCTACAGTGTCGGGTAGCACTTCCTACAGTGTCAGATAGCACTTCCTGCAGTGTCAGGTAGAACCTTTGCGGTGTCAGGTAACACCAGTACTTCCTACAGTATCGGGTAGCACTTCCTACAGTGTCAGGTAGCACTTGCTGCAGTGTCAGGTCGAACCTTTGGGGTGTCAGGTAGCACCAGTATTTCCTACAGTATTGGGTAGCACTTCCTACAGTGTCAGGTAGAACCTTTGCGGTGTCAGGTAGCACTTCCTACAGTGTCGGGTAGCACTTCCTACAGTGTCGGGCAGCCCCTTTGCGGTGTCAGGAAGCACAGGTACTTGCTGCAGTGTTGGTTAACAAGTGCACTTACAGTTTCTCCATCTCTGAGTCCATGCTGGCGTCTGTCAACAGCTCTGCTTTGTCTGGCAGGGCACCTGCAGATACCAAAGGGAGAGAGTTCAACACAGGAGAGGAAAGCACACTGCTGTCCAGGGGGTAAGGGAGGGCATTTAACACAGGAGAGGAAAGCACACTGCTGTCCAGAGATATGGAAGGGAGGGCATTTAACACAGGAGAGGAAAGCACACTGCTGTCCAGAGGGACGGAGGGCATTTAACACAGGAGAGGAAAGCACACTGCTGTCCAGTGGGAGGGAGGGCATTTAAAACAGGAGAGGAAAGCACACTGCTGTCCAGAGGGAGGGAGGGCATTTAACACAGAAGAGGAAAGCACACGGCTATCCAGAGGGATGGAGGGCATTTAATACAGGAGATGAAATCACTCTGCTGTCCAGAGGGAGGGAGGGCATTTAACACAGGAGAGGATATCACACTGCTGTCCAGAGGGAGGGAGGGCATTTAACACAGGAGAGGAAAGCACACTGCTGTCCAGAGGGATGGAGGGCATTTAACACAGAAGAGGAAAGCACACTGCTGTCCAGAGGGAGGGCATTTAACACAGGAAAGGAAAGCACACTGCTGTCGGAGGGAGGGAGGGCATTTAACACAGAAGAGGAAAGCACACTGCTGCCCAGAGGGAGGGAGGGCATTTAACACAGGAGAGGAAAGCACACTGCTGTCCAGAGGGAGGGAGGGCATTTAACACAGGAGAGGAAAGCACACTTCTGTCCAAAGAGGGTAAGGGGGGTATGTAACACAGGAGAGGAAAGCAGACTGCTGTCCAGGGGAAGGGAGGGCTTTTAACACAGGAGAGGAAAGCACACTACTGCCCAGAGGGAAGGAGGGCATGGTATTTTACACAGGAGAGGAAAGCAGACTGCTGTCCAGAGGGAGGGAGGGCATTTAACACAGGAGAGGAAAGCACACTACTGTCCAGAGAGAGGGAAGGGAGGGTATTTAACACAGAAGAGGAAAGCACACTGCTGTCCAAAGAGAGGGAAGGAGGGCATTTAACACAGGAGAGGAAAGCACACAGCTGCCCAGAGAGAGAGGGAAGGAGGGCATTTAACACAGGAGAGGAAACCACACTGCTGTCCAGAGGGAGGGAGGGCATTTAACACAGGAGAGGAAAGCACACTGCTGTCCAGGGGGAGGGAGGGCATTTAACACAGGAGAGGAAAGCACACTGCTGTCCAGGGGGAGGGAGGGCATTTAACACAGGAGAGGAAAGCACACTGCTGTCCAGAGGGAGGGAGGGCATTTAACACAGGAGAGGAAAACACACTGCTGTCCAGGGGGAGGGAGGGCATTTAATACAGGAGAAGAAAGCACACTGCTGTCAGGAGAGAGGGAAGGGAGGGCATTTAACACAGGAGAGGAAAGCACACTGCTGTCCAGAGAGGGTAAGGGAGGGTATTTAACACAGGAGTGGGAAGCATACTGCTGTACAGAGAGGGTAAGGGAGGGTATTTAACACAGGAGTGGGAAGCACACTGCTGTCCAGAGAGAGGGAAGGGAGGGCATTTAACACAGAAGAGGAAAGCACACTGCTGTCCAGAGAGAGGGAAGGGAGGGCATTTAACACAGGAGAGGAAAGCACACTGCTGTCCAGAGGGAGGGAGGGCATTTAACACAGGAGAGGAAAGCACACTGCTGTCCAGAGAGGGTGAGGGAGGGTATTTAACACAGGAGTGGGAAGCACACTGCTGTACAGAAAGGGTAAGGGAGGGTATTTAACACAGGAGTGGGAAGCACACTGCTGTCCAGAGAGGGTAAGGGAGGGTATTTAACACAGGAAATGAAAGCACACTGCTGCCAAAAGGGAGGGAGGGCATTTAACACAGGAGAAGAAAGCACACTGCTGTCCAGAGAGAGGGAAGGGAGGGCATTTAACACAGGAGAGGAAAGCACACTGCTGTCCAGAGAGGGTAAGGGAGGGTATTTAACACAGGAGTGGGAAGCATACTGCTGTACAGAGAGGGTAAGGGAGGGTATTTAACACAGGAGTGGGAAGCACACTGCTGTCCAGAGAGGGTAAGGGAGGGTATTTAACACAGGAAAGGAAAGCACACTGCTGCTAAAAGGGAGGGAGGGCATTTAACACAGGAGCAGAAAGCACACTGCTGTCCAGAGAGAGGGAAGGAAGGGCATTTAACACAGGAAAGGAAAGCACACTGCTGCCAAATGGGAGGGAGGGCATTTAAGACAGGAGAGGAAAACACGCTGCTGTCCTGAGAGGGTAAGGGAGGGTATTTAACACGAGTGGGAAGCACACTGCTGTACAGAGAGGGTAAGGGAGGGTATTTAACACAGGAGTGGGAAGCACACTGCTGTCCAGAGAGGGTAAGGGAGGGTATTTAACACAGGAAAGGAAAGCACACTGCTGCCAAAAGGGAGGGAGGGCATTTAACACAGGAGAGGAAAGCACACTGCTGTCCAGAGGGAGAGAGGGCATTTAACACAGGAGAGGAAAGCACACTGCTGCCCAGAGAGAGGGAGGAAGGGCATTTAACACAGGAGTGGGCCAGAACTGCTGCCCAGAGAGAGGGAGGGCATTTAACACAGGAGAGAAAAGCACACTGCTGTCCAGAGAGAGGGAAGGTAGGGCATTCAACACAGAAGAGGAAAGCACACTGCTGTCCAGAGAGAGGGAAGGGAGGGCATTTAACACAAGAGGAAAGCACACTGCTGTCCAGAGAGAGGGAAGGGAGGGCATTTAACACAGGAGAGGAAAGCACACTGCTGTCCAGAGAGGGTAAGGGAGGGTATTTAACACAGGAGTGGGAAGCACACTGCTGTCCAAAGAGGGTAGGGGAGGGTATTTAACACAGGAGTGGGAAGCACACTGCTGTCCAGAGAGGGTAAGGGAGGGTATTTAACACAGGAAAGGAAAGCACACTGCTGCCAAAAGGGAGGGAGGGCATTTAACACAGGAGAAGAAAGCACACTGCTGCCCAGAGAGAGGGAGGAAGGGCATTTAGCACAGGAGTGGGAAGCACACTGCTGCCCAGAGAGAGGGAGGAAGGGCATTTAACACAGGAGTGGGAAGAGAACTGCTGCCTAGAGAGAGGGAGGAGGGGCATTTAACACAGGAGTGGGAAGAGAACTGCTGCCCAGAGGGAGGGAGGAGGGCATTTAACACAGGAGTGGGAAGAGAACTGCTGCCCTGAGGGAGGGAGGGCATGGAATTTAACACAGGAGAGGGAAACACACTGCTGCCCAGAGGGAGGGAAGGGAGGGAGGGCATTTAACACAGGAGAGGAGGTAGGGGGTAAGAGGAGTGTAACACACATTGGCCAATGGGCCTAGCTATCACAGCAGGTGCAGTGACACCAGGATCCATGGGTGTCAGGTACCCTTTGCACCCCTATTGCGGCTGCACTTCACCATCTAGGCTGGGCATGTGTACCCATTTTCCATGCTTGTGTTGGGGCTCCTGGCACCCTTGCTAGTTGCTACAGCACAGGAGATGGGCACACTGTTTCCCAGGATCGAGAAAATGGAGAGGCAGGACCAGGGACATACCACACTCACACTCACACACAGTTTACTGTTCCCACAGCTCACAGTTCACTCCTCAGATTGTTGCTGTTTCGGCAAACATGCCAGTAATGAAGGGGAATATATTTGAGAACACAAATACCTGGCAACTGATGAGACAATTTCAAGTTCTATGTGCATCTGTCTTATTTTAGTGCTGTAAAAGGGCAGGTATTGTCTGGTACCGAGTACCTGCACTTTTTTAATTGGAAAGCGAGAGGACCTGAACTTCTTAGCACTGCTGCAATAAATTTAATGGCAGAGTATGAGCATAGAGCCTGGATACCCTCACAGGTGATAGTGCTCTTTACAAATAGGAGTAAAGATGTACTCTATATAGTGAGTACCTGCACTTCTCAGCTCTGCTGCCATACATTTGCTAATATTGATAAATACAATATCGATATACACCATAATATATGTACGTATAATAATAAACTCACATTTCCATTGTTGAATTCACCCAATGTGATCTCCCCCTCAATCCACAGTCAGAAGTATGTGATCAGGCATGCTCTGAGACCTCGGCCTGAAGCAACTGATGGACAGATCACAGGTGGAGTGACATGTAACCCTTAGACAAACGCACGAACAGGAAAACCCAGATCGATCCCACAGATAGGTAGCGCCCCACATTTGTCTCAGCCAATCGGAACACAGCATGCACACTACACGCAGTGATCACGCGCTCCCCATGTCAGACATCTGAACAAGTACCCACTAGCTCCGCATTGGATCCATGCAGGGTCAAGATCCACCTGCGTTTCTTATCAAGTGATCAGATTTATGACTCTGTGACTAGGCCCAGATTCCTGTTTTAAAAAGAATGCACAAATTGCTTTACACTTTGTGAAATGTATAAAATTAAGGCCAGAACCAATGTACTTTGAGACAGTCTTCAGACCCCGACTCTGTTGCCTGCTGTACCGGTCGCTGCATTTAATTCAACCAACTGTTCCTGTTTTGCCTCTTGCCATACATTTTTTTAAGGTAAAATCATATTCGAGCAACATTTTGGCGAACCAGAATGGAGAGATTGGTTATTCGAGCCCCACTGCAGCTGAAGGAACAGGGCCCCGCCCATACAGATTCACATTTGGTGAGCAGACGCCGCAATTGATTGGAAGTTCTGCTGAATCCACAGGCTAGAGGTTCATCCTGAAGCCCCAGTCAGTGGGTAAGAGACTACATCGGATACTTAGTCCCAGCATTTGGCGTATGGCAAGCTAGGACGGAGATCATCTTTCTCTGAAAGTCTGCACGCTAGGAAAGGTGAGAGTTGCATTAGTTGCTTGGAACGCTGGGCGTGACACAGAGGGTACGCTTGTCTCTGGGTGTGATACAGAGCCACTTGGACCATTGGGCGAGACACAGAGGGTATGCTTGAGCCCTGGGTGTGATACAGAGCCACTTGGACCACTGGGCATGACACATGACAGGCTCTGGGTGTGATATAGAGCCAGCATCTGGATCTCAATTTTCTAGTCTAAAGGAGTTTCCTTAGTGCTATTGGTATCTTAACACTGATAGTATCAGAAAGAAGTGAGGTGTTATTCGCTTGGACCACTGGGCGTGACACAGCCGGTACGCATGACCCCTGGCTGTGACATAGGGTGTAATTCAGACATTAGGGAAAATGTTTGACCTTGGAGAGTAAGGTGCAGCTTGTGCTTGGCGAAGGAGGGCCTGTAGTTGTCGAGTCACTCCTCCTTCTTTGCGTAAATTGTTGCTATCTTTGTCCCCAAGCCGATATTGACAGACTATCAGGCTCACTTAGTTCTGTGTACCGCACAGAGCCTCCCCTCGTCATTGAGCTGCATGCGTTAGGAGTGGGCTAAGGTTTCTTGGACAAAGTCATAATTTTTTCCTGTCATTTTTTTTCTTCTATTTTCATTGTGGTTTTTAATTGAAGCATTTTTTCTTGATATTGTGGTGCTGATAAAATTATTGCAAACTGTGTCTTATGTTAAATGTTATGTCCAGTTAATGATTCTATATGCGTATGAAAAAGTCATTTGTTTACATCTTGCTATTCCGCTGCTAAAAGTACCAGGCCTAGGCTTAATTAGCGGAGTTTCGCTACGCGGAACTCCTCAAAGTGACAAAAAAACTCTGCAGAGTTCCGCAAGTAGCGGAGTGCAGTGAGAACTGCCGTTTGCGTGGGTCTTCCTGCCGCTCAGGTAGAAATTCTACCTGAGCGGTAGCTCGCACACTTGCGCAAAAACTCTGCTGCACTACGCGGAGGGGAGTTTTCTGCATCCAGTGAGCTCCGCGGAGCACGGAGTGCAGAAAACTTTGCAAACTCCCCGAACGGAGTGGAGTTCACTGCCCAGGTCTAAAAAGTACAGTTCATAACGTTTTTGAGTTAACCAATGCACTCTCTTTCAGATTTTTATTTTCCACGTGTTGTTTAATGTATTGTGAAAGTTTGTTTGATGCATCCTTGTCTTAAGCTGAGCTCATAGTAAAAGTAGTTATTGCCAGTATAATCCCTTGTACATATTTTCCCCACGATCATAGTAGTATTTAAGTTTTTTTTAAAGACTTGTTACAAGTGTTCTAGCCTTTAAAAAGTTCCCAACTCATCATGGAGTCACCGTTAAACCACATGCAAACTAGGTTCCCTACACAGGCTAAGAAGATAGATAAATTCTGCCATGAATGAGACACACATACTAAGACACATGCGTTCCCCTGGCCAGAGGGAGGGAACCTTCGACACCAACATATTAGAACCCACATTTGGACCGCGTGTGTAGGGCAGAGGAAGGCTAGAAGAGAGGCACTGTTAGAACTTTGGCCCATCTTTGAGGTGGCCCCCCCTACAATTCTGCCCCAGACCATGCAAGCAAGGCGTCCACACCTCCCCCACCATACACAGGCACAGAGGTGCTTTCTCTGCCAGCCAGCCCTGCCATTCTTGCTCTGGGTTACACCAACCTGCCGATCGAATGGGCCGAAGGCCCTCCCCCCCACCGAGCCACTAGATCCAGGGCAGGGAGGTTGCCAAATCAGCAAACCCATGCAATTTCGGCCTCATCACAGTTCGGCGCTAGAGTTCCCCGAAGTTCGAACCCCCATCCATCGTACTCAACCTATCAAGCCCCAGAGGCCCGGGGACCATACTCTCCAACCCGTCCAGTTGAGTGCTCTCAGGTAACTGGGAGGTTCATAGCGGTACTGGATAGCGACACCACCAGTGGGCGGCAGAGGTCCTAGCCCTCCAGTGTCCGACATTGAGGGGGGAGACGCAGGGTATGTTCAGGCAGCAGAGGAAATGACATGAAGTGAGCTGGAGGACAAGTTCCTACCAAAGAGAACCGCAGACAGCACCGAGCGAAGAAGGCAGCCTAGGTGGGAGTTGGAAGAGAGGCGCAGGTTGAGAATGCAGAGAGAAAAAGCTCTCGCCTGGGAAGCTCAGAGGGACAGCAGAGCGATGCACCCTCCAGCGAAGGAGAGCCAAGCTAGGCTCTGGGTTCCGCATGACTAAGAGCCTGGAATAGAACCAGAATGGAGGCCTCCACTGTGAACAGAAACTCCACCAGATCGTCAGCTTAGGAGGGGGGCCAATCAAGAAATAAAAGAACAGGGCAGCCTAGTCCAAACTAAATTAAGACAAAGGAAAAGCAGAATGGTACCTCTGCGAACGCATGAGAAGAGCAGCAATGAGGACGTCTGGCGCTACCCCCGAACACGCTGGTTAAGCAAGCTGACTCATAGAGAGATAGTGTCGAGAGAAGAAGGTGAGGTATTTACGTGACCATTATGCCACCCGCTAGCCTGTTGGACTGAAAGGGAGGGCAACTACAATAAACCCTGGCCAGAGGAGGAATCCTTTGAATCAGAGGACATGGCCATCGCAGGAAACGGCATTCGGCACGCAGGGTGAGATCCCAGATGGAACTTCCTCTACATGCAGGAAGGCCTGAAAAGATGGGAGCGCTATGTTGGAGAAAAGCCAGCGGAGTGGCTCCAAGCCAAAATATGCCTGCTGTTACAGAAAGGCACGTCAGGGACCATCTATGTGCCGTGGGCGCTAGACGGGCAAAGAAGGGCTCAAGACCAAACTGCCATCATTGATGGACAGGGAGGGAAAATGGTTCTCATGTTTTGAGAAAAACAAAGTGGGGATAAACCTAGCAATAGGTGATGTCAAGAGTCTGCTCAGCAGCCTCATCAGAGAACAGACTAACACAGTGGTTTCCTAAGCCCGCATCCCAGCCGTCACACTGACCAACACTGAGCATGACAGGGCCACATTCAATTCATTTAGACACCAGATATGCATGGCCCTGAGGGGTTGGCCCAGATATAGGAGGATTGATGGTAGAAAGCATGAAGCTTGTGGAAACTGTGACCGACTTCCTAAACAGAATGAGGGAGCGATGGGGACAGGACAGCCATGGACCGACATGGGCCCCCAGATTGCATTCTTCTACTACATCCTCAAAAAGGGACTGTCCACTGAAATAAAGAGTGGGCTGGATAGCGTAGTAGGATGAGACACCAAACCTTGGTGGGAAATATAGGCCCACTGTTGGAAACGGGGTTACCGAGACCGTTATGGTAGCATGGCGCAAAGCGGGGAAAGGCACGCGAAGGCAATGTGTAAGGCAGTTGTGCAGCACACTCTCACATTAACTCAGAAATGCGACGCAATAACCGGACACCACACCAGGCTTGTATAAGTAAAAATCAGGGTCCTTTATCTTGACCAAGATGGCATTCAATTATGCAAATTATACATTACATGCTCTTAACTATTCCACACTCTTTTAAAAAGACACTCAACAGTTCCTTTTAAAAACACAGCACCCCTAATGATTCAGGTGCACTACAAATGAGGGCCTATAACATGCACAACACTTTTCAGGTGTTAACAACTATGCATCAGGCCTCGGTACTCTGTACAGCCTATGGTACCCTAGGCAGGAGGGAATCCTACAGGGAACCCCTCAACATGTCCAGCAGCTGGGGGCTACCAAAAAGGGGGACTCCTTTATCTCCCCGGGGAGGCTACTCTATAGTAGGTGCTTGGCCTTGGGTATTATGGCAATATAGGCCCCCTCCCTCTGTAATCCCTCTTCAAGGGTGGCCCCCGGCCCCCAGGGGCTTAACCTAGAGCCCTAGGGGCCTCCTGGGCTCACCTGCGGTGTTGTGGCTGGCTGTGGGGCCTTACGGCGCTTCTTCTCTGGCCCGGCCCTCTGTGGTGGGGGCGGGGCCCGGCGCGAGTCTCGCGGCCCTCCGGCCGGTGCTGATTTATTTCTCGAGGCTCTTGTGCCTCTCGCGTGGTGGTTCCCTTTGTTGGGGGGCCGGTATGCCCCTCCTCCGGCCCCCGTGGAGTCCAGGGAGTGAGTGGGGACTTGGTGCGGGAGCCGGCGGTCCTGCCAGTCGGCTCCGGCGTCCCGAGAGGTGAGGAGGTCCTTCCTTACCTCCCGGCGTGCTGGGCGGAGGCGGGCTCTTCACGGCGCCCAATCCGGGCGCGGCGGCGATTCTTCGCGGGGCTCCCGTTGGCAGTGGAGCCCCGGGGACGTCCTCCCGATTGGCTCCGGCTGAGCCAATCGCGTCGCGGCCTTCTCTTCCTCCGGGGCTCCCGATGACAGTGGAGCCCCTCTGACGTCGATGTTCGGCTCTGCTGGGCCAATCACGTCGCGGCTTCTGGTGGTTGCCAGGCGACGCCCTCTTCTCCGGCGATTGGCTTTGGCGGGCCAATCCCGTCGCGGCCTTTTCGGGGGCGCGACCTGTGACGCGGTCAGCGTCCCCGGCCCCTCGGCGACAGCGTCCACGGGCCGGGAGGCCGCAGCAGGCCTCAGTTCACTTCACGCGGCCCACGGGGCTGCGGCGGCGATATTCTTGGCCGCGCTGGCAGCGGCAGGGGTCTCGGGCCCGGCGGTGACTTTTGGGGATTTCGGTGAGGGCGCGGACGGCGCCCTCACCACAGCTATGAATAGGGGCGAGATCTCCCGGCCTCAGTTCCCTTCTTCAAGCGGCGGCGGCCGCGGCGGTGATCCGGTCACCAGGTCAGTGACCAAAAGGGGGGGGTCAAGTTCTCTCCACACTTGGGGGTTGCAGCGCAGGCGCGCTGACAGCCTTATTCACAGGCTGTGTAAGGGTGGTTCTTGGGGGACAGTCCAGCTGTCTGTATAGGTGGATAGGGGGTGGAGGCCTAGCGCTTAGGACGCAGCGCTTCGCCTCCTGATCCCCTCTTACTGGGTTTCACTTTCTAGTCCTGAAGGTCTTGGATGCAGCAAAGTCTCTTTATGAACAGGGGGGGGGTTGTGAGTTGGTGATTCCTGGAGGGTTGTATGTTCCTCCTGGCACGCTGGAGATGGTTCCCTGGGTCCCCTCACACTGGGCAAGATCAGTGGGTGGTGGGCGTTCCTCATCTATCTTACGGCAGCAGGGCCTTGACCCTGTCAGCGGCAGTAGTGTAGGTCTCCCCCTAGGCCCTAAAGTCTGTACTCCAGCGCAGGTTCTCCCAGGTTCAGCGGTGCCTCAACCTAACTAACTCCAGGTTTTCCCTCCAAGCCTCTTATACCCCTAGGTCAGGTGACCCTCCCAAAGGCGGCAAAGTGTAACTCCTCCCACAGCCCGGAAGGTTCTGGAACCTTCCACCTACCTAGCTATGGGGCCCAGAGGCGGGGACGGGATGGCTACTGTATCCCTTGTCCCAGCCTGACTCTGGCGACTAGTGTGTATGTGTGGAAGGCCCTCTGCAGTAGCAGGGGCCTGTGGCAGCCATCTTTGGTGAGAGAGCACCTGCACCTCAGCACTGACCAGCAGTGGCAAGGCGCCCGGAGACCTAGGTCCAGTAAAAATATGGTGGCAAAAATGAGGCGCAGAAAGGGAAAAAACCAGGGTAAGACCACCCTAGGGCTGACAGGTCTAACACACGTCCCCCCAGCCGAAAGAGGGGAGAGCTTCCCAACCTCTAGGGAGTTCTCTTCACTAAGGCGGAAAAACCGGGAGAGACCGTCAGCGTTGGCGTGGTCTACACCGGGTCGATGTTCCACCCGAAAGTCCATCCCCTGGAGGGAAATGGACCATCTCAACAATTTGGGATTTTCGCCTCTCATCTGCATGAGCCAGCGAAGGGGTCTGTGGTCGGTCTGGACCAAGAAGTGACAACCAAAAAGGTATGGCCTCAACTTCTTCACCGCCCAAACCACAGCAAAGGCTTCCCGCTCGATGGTACTCCACCGCTGTTCCCGGGGAGTAGTCGTCGGGAGATAAAGGCCACTGGCTGGTCTTGGCCATCGTCATTCAGCTGCGAGAGCACAGCTCCTATGCCATGCTCAGAAGCGTCTGTCTGCACGATGAATTCCCGGCCGAAGTCGGGGGTCCGGAGCACCGGTGCGGTGCACATGGCACGTTTAAGAGTCTCAAAGGCATCTTGGCAGGCAGCCGTCCAGATTACTCTGCGTGGCTGTTTCTTGGAAGTCAATTCCGTCAATGGGCCCACGATGGTTCCATATCCCTTGACGAACCGGCGGTAGTATCCCGTGAGGCCGAGAAAAGCTCGGACCTCTGTTTGGGTCTTGGGGGCTCCCAGGCCATGATGGTCTCAATCTTGGCTTGGAGGGGTTGCACCTTACCTCCGCCCACCAGATGTCCCAGGTACACGACAGATCCCTGTCCAATCTGGCACTTGCTGGCCTTGATGGTTAGACCAGCCCTTTGCAAAGCCTGCAGCACCTCCTGGAGATGCTGCAGATGGTCTTCCCAGCTGCTACTGAAGACAGCTATGTCATCCAGGTAGGCAGCAGAGAAGGCCTCTAGGCCAGACAGCACCTGGTTCACCAACCGCTGGAAAGTGGCGGGAGCATTTTTCAACCCGAAGGGCATCACCTGGAATTGAAAGTGGCCCTCGGGGGTGGAGAACGCAGTCTTCTCCCTTGCTCCTTCCGCCATGGCGATCTGCCAATATCCTGATGTTAAATCAATGGTACTCAAATACCGGGCTGCTCCCAGCCGGTCAATGAGCTCATCCGCCCGAGGGATCGGGTGAGCGTCGGTCTTGGTGACCGAATTGAGTCCACGATAATCCACACAGAACCGAAGTTCTGGTGTGGTGCCCGGGGGCCGCTTTCGGCACCAACACTACCGGACTAGCCCAAGGGCTACTGGAAGGCTCAATCACCCCCAGTTCTAGCATCTTTACCACCTCACTCTGGATACTAGCCTTGACCTTATCGGACAGCCGGTAAGACTTGTTCTTCACTGGCGGACTGTCCCCTGTGTCCACATCATGGGTACACAGGTGCGTGATTCCAGGCGTGAGGGAAAACAACGAGGCGTACTGCCCCAAGACCTGGCGGCAGTCCCTCTGTTGCTCTGGGGTCAAGGATGGGGCGAGGACTACTCCCTCTACCGAACCATCCTTCTCGTGGACCGCCAGAAGGTCTGGCAGAGGCTCACTCTCTTCCTCCTCACTCCCATCCGTTATCATCAAGAGAGTGAGCTCGGAACGCTCCTGGTGTGGCTTCAGGCGGTTGACGTGGAGCACCCTGTGGGGTTGACGGGGGGTCTTCATGTCGACGACATACGTGGTCTGGCCTTTTCGTTCTAAGATCTCAAACGGCCCAGTCCATCGGTCCTGGAGGGCGCTAAGCTCTCCTGGCTCCATGACCCACACCTTCTGTCCAGCGTCTAACTCTACCGTCCGCGCGTTCCGGTCATACCATTGCTTCATGACGGCCTGACTTGCCTCTAAGTTGTCCGAGGCCTCCTTCCACAGCTTGGCCACTTGGCTGCGGAACGCCAGCATATAGCTGACCACATCACGGGGAAGCTTCGAGGAAGACTTCTCCCACCCCTCTTTGACAAGACTGAGGGGCCCCCGAACGGGGTGGCCATAGAGCAGCTCAAAGGGGCTGAAACCGACCCCCTTCTGCGGCACCTCTCGGTAGGAGAAGAGCAGACAGGGTAAGAGGACGTCCCACTTTCTTCTCAAGTCCTCGGGTAGGCTCCTGATCATCCCCTTCAAGGTTTTGTTGAAGCGCTCCACGAGCCCGTTCGTCTGGGGGTGGTAAGGAGTGGAGAACCGGTAGGTCACTCCACACTCCTTCCACATGGCCTGCATGTAGGCCGACATGAAATTCGTGCCCCTATCTGACACCACGACCTTGGGGAATCCCACTCGGGTAAAAATCCCCATGAGGGCCCGCGCCACCACCGGTGCTGTGATGGTCCTCAGAGGGATTGCCTCTGGGTACCGGGTGGCGTGGTCTACTAGCACCAAAATGAACCTATGCCCAGCTGAAGTCGGCGGATCCAACGGCCCGACAATGTCAATCCCCACTCGCTCAAAAGGGGTATCGACCACTGGGAGAGGTTCTAGAGGGACCTTCACCTTAGTCCCTGTCTTGCCGCTTGCTTGGCAAGTGGTGCAGGTCTTGCAATAAGTGTCAGAAGTGACGCGCATCCTGGGCCAGTAAAAATGTGGGACCAAGCGCGCAAACGTCTTGTCCTGGCCCAGGTGTCCTGCTAGTGGTATCTCATGCGCCAACTCTAGCAGAAAGGCTCGGTGGCATTGGGGGACCACCACGGCCCTTGAGGACCCATGCACCGGAGCCTTAGGCTCACTGTAGAGGAGACCATCCTCCCAGTAGACATGGTAATTACCAGTCTCTGTTCCAGCTGCTTGGGCGTCGGCCTGTTGCCGTATGCCAACAAGCGTAGGGCACTCCCTCTGTGCCCGGCAAAATTCTTCCCGGGTAGGCCCTCCTTCCACCTGCCACTCTGCAGGGGTCGGCAGGTCCCCCACGGGAAAACCAACCACCTCAGCGGACTCCGGGGTCACCTCCGCGGGCTCCCCATCCATCTCACCGGGTGTTTCCTCCCGGACATCTCCTCGTCCAGCAGTGGGCTGGGCCCTTCTTTCAGGCTCCAACCCGGGCTGAGTTCCTTGTCGGGCAGCCATGGACCGCGTGATAACGCAAGTCCATCCTGGTAACCCCAACATCTCAGCATGGGCATTGAACTCTACCTCTCTCCAGGCAGTATGTTCTAAATCGTTGCCCAGCAGACAGTCAACTGGCATGGCAGGGCTCACCGCAACCTTCATCAGACCTGACACTCCTCCCCACTCAAAGGGAACTTGGGCCACGGGGTAATGACCCAGGCTATTATCAGCCATCACTACTGGGTGGAACTCCTCAGGAATCACCTGCTCTGGGGACACCAGCTGACGTTTCACCATTGTCATACTGGCACCTGTGTCCCTCAGAGCCTCCACCTCCTCCCCGTTCACCAGGACCCTCTGCCGATACTTGGCAGTGTTCTTGGGTACCTGCACCCTTGGGATGATCTCCCTATCCCCCAGGGAAACTAAGGTCAAGCCTGTCCACTCACCTCCCCTACCTAGGGACAACTCCTCCCCAAGCGCTACACTGGCCACCCCGGGGGTCTTACCCCCTGTGGGGGCTGGGGCTCTCTTGCGACACTGGGCATCCCCCTTGTAGTGTCCAACCTCCCCGCACTCGTAGCACCGGACAGTTCTGGGCTGCTGACTCCTGTCAGGGTAAGTGGGTTTCTGGTATCCAGATTGGGATGGGAAACCTACCCCTCTCCCAGGCGGTCTATTTTGGGGACCTTTAAAGAACTCCCTCTTTTTATCTCCCCCTCTTTCTTCTGGGGGAACACCTGTCCACCCTTCGGGGGATCCGCCCCGGCTCCCTTGTGGGACACCCTAGTGCTGACCCACGTGTCTGCCTCCTCTGCAAGCTCCCTTGGGTTGGTCAGCTTGCGGTCCACCAAGTACTGGCGCAGCTCCGGAAAACATTTCTCGAGGAGGTGCTCTCTCAAAAATAGGTCGTACAGCCCAGTGTAATTGTCAACCTCGCTGCCACGCACCCAACCCTCTAATGCCTTCCGGGCATAATCATAAAAATCTACCCAGTTTTGTGTGGTGAGCTTGTGGCTGTTGCGAAACTTTTGGCGGTACTTCTCAGGGGTGAGGCCAAACTTCCTGAGCAGGGCCTACCTCATGATAGGGTAGTTGGTTCGATCCCCCTTTTCTAAGGTTAGCAGTGTGTCCCTGACTAGTGGAGGTATGTATCTATAAAGTCCTCCTCCCCAGTAGCTCTCAGGAACTCTATGGGCCACCAAAGCTACCTCGTACGCCGTCAACCACTTATCTATGTCATCACCCACACTAAAGCTGGCCATCACCTCCCTGGGTAGGTAAAATTTGGGCTCCTGTGGAACCCCAGTAGGTACGCTGCCACCATTTCCTTTGCCTTCCATTTCCATTTGCAAGGCTCGGAGCTCCAGTTCTTTCAGGCTAAGCTCATGTACAAGCCTTCTTTCCTCCATGGCTAGCCTTCCCTGTTCTCGCTCCCTTTCCATCTTAGCCAATTCTAATGTCAATTGCCTTTGCTGCCTTCTGTCCTCGAATTCCTCTGGTGACACACTCCCCCTGACGCACTACTGCCTGCCCTGGAACGTCTTCCTGGCAACACATTCTCGCTGACGTCAATGTTCAGTAGGCTCAGTTCTCCTGGGTCGTCTGTCTCCCTCTGCTCCTCCTCCTCCCCTCTTCCCTCCGGGTGGGCCATGACCCATGCCCTCAAAGCCTTCTGAAGTACCTCCTTCCTGGCACCTCGCTTGACGGCCACCCCCTCTCTAGGCAGAACTCCTTGAGCTGGTTCACCGTGTACCTCTCTAGGTCGGCTAGCTCAAACTCCATCCTCCTAGGTGGGGTCCCAGACAACTTAAGGAAGGGGTCCTAAATGGAAGGCAGCAGGTCTTAACACAGGACTAATACAACTGGCAATTTACAATAGAATTCCTCCTACTTATTATTTTCCTAGGTGTCCAATTGCGGCGCACACTGAGTCACTGTAGGGTGCTGCACAAATACCAGTCCTTATCCCACCGCTGAACACCAATGTTGGAAACGGGGTTACCGAGACCGTTATGGTAGCATGGCGCAAAGCGGGGAAAGGCACGCAAAGGCAATGTGTAAGGCAGTTGTGCAGCACACTCTCACATTAACTCAGAAATGCGACGCAATAACCGGACACCACACCAGGCTTGTATAAGTAAAAATCAGGGTCCTTTATCTTGACCAAGATGGCATTCAATTATGCAAATTATACATTACATGCTCTTAACTATTCCACACTCTTTTAAAAAGACACTCAACAGTTCCTTTTAAAAACACAGCACCCCTAATGATTCAGGTGCACTACAAATGAGGGCCTATAACATGCACAACACTTTTCAGGTGTTAACAACTATGCATCAGGCCTCGGTACTCTGTACAGCCTATGGTACCCTAGGCAGGAGGGAATCCTACAGGGAACCCCTCAACATGTCCAGCAGCTGGGGGCTACCAAAAGGGGGGACTCCTTTATCTCCCCGGGGAGGCTACTCTATAGTAGGTGCTTGGCCTTGGGTATTATGGCAATATAGGCCCCTCCCTCTGTAATCCCTCTTCAAGGGTGGCCCCCGGCCCCCAGGGGCTTAACCTAGAGCCCTAGGGGCCTCCTGGGCTCACCTGCGGTGTTGTGGCTGGCTGTGGGGCCTTACGGCGCTTCTTCTCTGGCCCGGCCCTCTGTGGTGGGGGCGGGGCCCGGCGCGAGTCTCGCGGCCCTCCGGCCGGTGCTGATTTATTTCTCGAGGCTCTTGTGCCTCTCGCGTGGTGGTTCCCTTTGTTGGGGGCCGGTATGCCCCTCCTCCGGCCCCCGTGGAGTCCAGGGAGTGAGTGGGGACTTGGTGCGGGAGCCGGCGGTCCTGCCAGTCGGCTCCGGCGTCCCGAGAGGTGAGGAGGTCCTTCCTTACCTCCCGGCGTGCTGGGCGGAGGCGGGCTCTTCACGGCGCCCAATCCGGGCGCGGCGGCGATTCTTCGCGGGGCTCCCGTTGGCAGTGGAGCCCCGGGGACGTCCTCCCGATTGGCTCCGGCTGAGCCAATCGCGTCGCGGCCTTCTCTTCCTCCGGGGGCTCCCGATGACAGTGGAGCCCCTCTGACGTCGATGTTCGGCTCTGCTGGGCCAATCACGTCGCGGCTTCTGGTGGTTGCCAGGCGACGCCCTCTTCTCCGGCGATTGGCTTTGGCGGGCCAATCCCGTCGCGGCCTTTTCGGGGCGCGACCTGTGACGCGGTCAGCGTCCCCGGCCCCTCGGCGACAGCGTCCACGGGCCGGGAGGCCGCAGCAGGCCTCAGTTCACTTCACGCGGCCCACGGGGCTGCGGCGGCGATATTCTTGGCCGCGCTGGCAGCGGCAGGGGTCTCGGGCCCGGCGGTGACTTTTGGGGATTTCGGTGAGGGCGCGGACGGCGCCCTCACCACAGCTATGAATAGGGGCGAGATCTCCCGGCCTCAGTTCCCTTCTTCAAGCGGCGGCGGCCGCGGCGGTGATCCGGTCACCAGGTCAGTGACCAAAAGGGGGGGTCAAGTTCTCTCCACACTTGGGGGTTGCAGCGCAGGCGCGCTGACAGCCTTATTCACAGGCTGTGTAAGGGTGGTTCTTGGGGGACAGTCCAGCTGTCTGTATAGGTGGATAGGGGGTGGAGGCCTAGCGCTTAGGACGCAGCGCTTCGCCTCCTGATCCCCTCTTACTGGGTTTCACTTTCTAGTCCTGAAGGTCTTGGATGCAGCAAAGTCTCTTTATGAACAGGGGGGGTTGTGAGTTGGTGATTCCTGGAGGGTTGTATGTTCCTCCTGGCACGCTGGAGATGGTTCCCTGGGTCCCCTCACACTGGGCAAGATCAGTGGGTGGTGGGCGTTCCTCATCTATCTTACGGCAGCAGGGCCTTGACCCTGTCAGCGGCAGTAGTGTAGGTCTCCCCCTAGGCCCTAAAGTCTGTACTCCAGCGCAGGTTCTCCCAGGTTCAGCGGTGCCTCAACCTAACTAACTCCAGGTTTTCCCTCCAAGCCTCTTATACCCCTAGGTCAGGTGACCCTCCCAAAGGCGGCAAAGTGTAACTCCTCCCACAGCCCGGAAGGTTCTGGAACCTTCCACCTACCTAGCTATGGGGCCCAGAGGCGGGGACGGGATGGCTACTGTATCCCTTGTCCCAGCCTGACTCTGGCGACTAGTGTGTATGTGTGGAAGGCCCTCTGCAGTAGCAGGGGCCTGTGGCAGCCATCTTTGGTGAGAGAGCACCTGCACCTCAGCACTGACCAGCAGTGGCAAGGCGCCCGGAGACCTAGGTCCAGTAAAAATATGGTGGCAAAAATGAGGCGCAGAAAGGGAAAAAACCAGGGTAAGACCACCCTAGGGCTGACAGGTCTAACACCCACGTATTACATTACTACAGAAAGAAGTAGAAAAAGGACAGGGAAAAGCAGGAGCAAGCCCAAAGAGACACCGCTAAACTGGCCCAACAAAAACTTAAAAAGACTACTCTTGACGGGCCGCATTGGCCGCAAGCATGCAAATGATACGAAGCAGCTCAAACATAGCCCAAAACCGCTGCTTCCAGAAACAGGGCGAGGTCAAGACACTCAACTCCATCAGGGAAAACCACATTACCCACCATGTCCAGGGACCAGAGGGGCACACACGTGTCCTCAGGATACGTTTAAATTACCCACAACCCCCAAAATTGAGACACGCCCCCCCTTCCTTTCACGGCACAACGTGCATGTTCAGGTCAAAAGGTACCATTCGCATTGATAAAGGTACACACACACACGTCAGGGAAAGTAGGGTATTAGAGGATCGACAATGCCCATAAAATGATAGTTAGGTAAAAATAGGCATCCACAACCACGAAGACCGCCCCACTAAAACACTCACCTCCGTCACGGCAAGTGCGAAGGACCAAAAGACCGACAAAATAAAATTCAGGCGACCCATGTCCAAAACTCACTGATTCCTAAAAATGACGCCCAAACGGGGGCCCTTATATAGTACCCCGCCAAAGATTGCACAAAATGGACGCACAGAAAAGCACCAAAAAGGGCAGGCACAGGAATTTCCGAGTAACGATGCATGTTTCTTTCTAACAAGCTAGCCTACAACATACAGCTCCTATCCAGCAGGTCTGCAATCAAGCTGCAAGTGCACCACCTTTACTGGGGCCCGCAACCTATTCAGTAGTAACCTCCGAAGTCCCAACAAGGCCCGAGGGTTCAAGCCAACTAAGACCACGGACTATTTTTCACGGACATTTTTAACAAACAGACTGTTTACACTGTGCCAAGCAAAGACACACCCCGGACATCATAAGGCTGCAGGCGACCCCTTGAGACACCATCCCAAGACCCTCAGTGTTCCAAAAGCTACGTAATATTGCATCTGTGTACATCATCTGATTAGCATGGGAGTGGCCACATCCATCCGTAGCGAGAAATCTGCCTAGTCGCATGGAGCTTACCTCGACATTTCTATAGCGCTTGCGTAGGGACCTCTCGCACCTCACTTACGCTTACACTGAATCAAACGCTAGTACTCAATACTCAATACACAGCGCACTCCTACGCAACACATGCTACCAACACATGATCATCGTGGGCACCCAGACGTCGGCTAAGTCATGCTATGTCTGCTCGCTTAAACCCCACGCCATGGGAGCAGACAAGCTTTACTTAGCCCAAGAAATGGCCCCCGAGAAGCCAAAATGTCTCATCCATCTGTACCTATTTAGGATTAGGGCCAAGATACAATGCAGTAGAGTGGAACCCCATAGAGTAGTGGTAAACATCACCCAGTATGAAACCAACCCCACAGTGTTACATCTTTTCGCTGAGCCTACCGGCGACTTTCAACTGAGCTAGACAGGATGCGCAGGTGGGGCACCATAGGGAAGGACACTGTTTGGCCCAGAGATTTCCCAGAAAAGAGGTTCTTTGAGGTAACAAGTCCACTTCACCAGTGCACAAATATATCCGCTCCCACCTCTATCTGTTGTCCCAGAATGGCCCTTGGCGTATCTGGCGCAGTATTCCTTAATAACAAATGGATACCCAACATGGAGTTCCAGTGCAGGGCCATTCACCTTGATGGGGAAATTAGTCTAGAAGGGAAGGGTTGAATGCCAGCATAGATACCCCATGTCAGAAATAGTGGGACACTGAGATAGATAGGTACACTTGGGTAGAAGGGACCGGGCAACCCCTAATTGTACCTTTGCAATTATACACACCCCTACCCTGGTAATCCCTGGAGAAGATCTGTCCGAGTTGTATCAACATCCGCTACTGAAGAAAACAACTCTATTGCATCAGGCTTGAGAAAAAAGAACTGCTGATTACTTTGGCTGGGCTCAGTACAAGGACATTCTAGAAGAATTCAGGATGTTTTCTGACACAAGTGAATGCAGGAAGGTCCATATCCTTCTTCAGCTTGCAAATGAAGGCAAACTCCAGCTGGTTACAAATAACCAGGTGGGAGCTACTTAAAATGATCAACAATACTGAGCTTGGCCTAAATGCTATCAAGGAAGAACTAAGAGCCATCCACCTCATGGTGATGCAACATTGTTATGCGTTGGACTTAATGACCATGGTGGAGGGTGGGGTGTGTGCCAAAATTTGCGCTTCCTGTTGTACTTTCATCCCTGGAAATGACCTAGAAAACGGGACACTGACTCTTGCCATCCACCAGCTGTATCGTCTACAAGCTGACATGAAGAAGGAGAGAGGTGCCCCTGACCAGAACTGGTTTATAGACTTATTTTCCTGGATCCCCCGATAGTGACCATTTTGTGTCTGTCAATGCTTCCCATAGTTCTTTTTGTGCTATTTTTGTATGGTTTCCTACAAGTGGAGGTTTCCTGCTGTAAAAAATCAGTCCTCAAGTTAGGCAGAATGCAAGTAACTAGGGAATTAGTAATAGACACAACAGAAACACAACAAACCTCGAATCATATGACTGTCATGAAGTATGGGGTAAAAGATGTAGTTGAAAATTCAACTAGAGAGGGAATGGTAATATTAATAAATACGATGTCGATATACACCATGATATATGTAAGTATAATAATGAACTCGCATCGCCGTTGTTGAATTCACCCAATATGACCTCCCCCTTAACCCGAGTCAGAAACACAGGGTCAGGCAGGCCCTGCGACCTAGGCCTGAAGCAACTGATTGAAAGATCACAGGTGGGGAGATACGTAATCCTTAGACAAATGCGCAAACAGGAGCGTAAATAGGAAAACCCAGATCGATCCCACAGATAGGCAGTGACACCACAATGGTCTCAGGACATTGGCCCCAATAAAACAGAATTGGCTGAAGGAACACGCATTCCTAAAACCCCATAAAGTCAGATGGCACACTACATTAGGAACACTCAGGCAATCAGAACACAGAATGCACACTACGCGCAGTGATCATGCGCTCCCCGTGTCAGACATCTGGACACGTATCCACTACCTCCACATTGGGTCAAGGCCCACCTGCATTTCAAGTGACCAGATTTATGTCTCCGTGACTAGGCCCAGATTCCTGTTCTAAAAAGAATGCACAAATCGCTTTATTACATTTTGTGAAATGTATAAAATAACGGCCAAAACCAATGAACTTTGAACAGTCTTCAGACCCCGACTCTGCTGCCTGCTCTCCCGGCCGCAGCGTTTAATTAAACGAACTACTCCTGTTTTGCCAAACTCCTCTTGTCTTTCATTTTTTCAAGGTAAAATCATATTCGAAAAACACATTTAATGAGAGATACCAACACTTCTCAAGAGCAAATAGCTACTCTAAATAGTAAGTGCCTGCACCTCTATATTTCCATTTAAAGCACTGCTTGGTTTAATATCTAGCACTAGTCCACTAAACGTCTAATGTCACCGGTAACATATTTTTCTGATAATGGGAGTAACACGTTGGTTAGTCACTGAACTACACATGAAATTATGTTGCAAGTTAAACAAATCTAGGTCTAAGCTGAATAAGAAATGACTTTCTCAGTGATTGTTCAAGCTTTCTTTTGCACTGCCTGGCTGGTGGCAGCAACCTCAGCTTTTGGCTGTTTTTGCGTTCCTTCATTTCTGAAGGTTTAAAATATAATTCAATATTATTTAGCATCACAGGGATTTAATGAGCCGAAAAGAGGTGACAAATTAAAAGTTGTTTCAAACAGGAGGCCCTGAAATATATCCTGCCGGGGCCCCACAAATCAATAAGATTTCTAGGGTTCACACGGGCCCTGTCTGTGAGGGTCTCAACATTAACACTCACATGAGGCATGTGGAGGGGGCTTGAGGCTCACACTCACCAAAGACCTGTCTATGAGGGATCCCAGGGCTCACATGGACCCTGGGTGTGAGGGGCTCATGAGTCACACTCACTAGAGGCACATGGAGGGGTTCAAAGCTCACACTCACCAAAGTGCTGTCTATGAGGGGTCCCAGGGCTCACATGAACCCTGGGTGTGAGGGGCTTAGCACTGACACTCACAAAAGGCACATGGAGGGTCCAAAGCTCACACTCACCAAAGGCATGTCTATGAGGGGTCTCAGGGCTCACATGGACCCTGGGTTTGAGGGGCTCAGGTGTCACACTCACAAGGGCACATGGAGGGGTTTGAGGCACACAATTACCAAACACCTGTCTATAAGGGGTCCCAGGGCTCACATGGACCCTGGGTTTGAGGGGCTCAGAAGTCATACTCACAAGAGGCACATGGAGGGGTTTGAGGCTCACACATACCAAAAACCTGTCTATGAGGGGTCCCAGGGTTCACATGGGCCCTGGGTGTGAGGGGTTCAGCACTGACACTCACAAGTGGCACGTGGAGGGGTCGAGGCTCACACTCACCAAAGACTTGTCTATGAAGGGATCCAGGGCTCACATGGAGCCTGTCTGTGAGGGGCTCAGAATTCATGCAACCCAGGCAAGCAGAAAACAGGCTCACATTCACCAAAGCCCTGCCCATGAAAGGGTGCATACCTCACATACATCCTGGTCCTAGGAGGGGTTCAGTGCTCACATTAGTTCTTTGTTATATTAAGGTTTATTTGTTAAGTGAATATATGCATTAGCTTCATGGCCCTAAGGCACAATGGACAAACTAAATAACAATCAGTGGCAAAGCCAAGAGGTGTGCCTTAGAAAGGCAGAGCAATAGTTAATTAATTTTTTTATGATAAGTGTATGTAACAAAAAAAAATGAAGAAAAATAGCCACAGTCTTACTGTTATACTTGCAATAAAAAACTTTAAATTATAATATAATTGGGGGGCGTGGCCAGGCTACCGACCAAGATGGCCGCGTAGCTCTGGAGCTCCGCCATCCGACTCAACTTCCTTTCCACCATCCGCCCTTAAAGCTAGACATCCTGGTCACTGGCGACCTACTGGAGTGACTGCTGGGCTGCAGTGTGTTTGACGGTCTCTCCGAGGCTCCGGTGCTACCTGCTTCCCGAGTTCCGAGCGATTTCGCCGGCGGTGGCCTCTGGTGCCGCACGATCACGAAGGGCGCGGCTGTGCCGCGCGAGGCTCTGCAGGCCGAGTCTCGCGTGGTGGAGGCCACCCGCTCCCACTCTGCAGCAGGCACCCCTGTGTCGGCCGCTGTTGACATCCAGAGAGGCGGACCCTGACCGGAGCACGGAGGCTGCGGGAGACCGGTAGGCGGAGCGGCCTCCACCGGAAGGAGAGGCGTACAGTGGGGTGCACGCTGAGCCTTCATTGCGGCTCCAACGATTCAGAAAAGGCCGAGGTAGGCCGCCGTCGCGATCCGTTGAACGGCCCAACCCCTGCGACCCACCGGACATCTGCCCTAGCGGGTGAGTGCTCTTGTCTTGCTCCCTGAGGCCCCGCGGCATCAGGGGCCGCGGGTGAGCCTGGGGGTCGGCCGCCCAGCCATCATACAGCGCTATCGATCCACTGGGGCATACAAATAGGATGGCCAGCACCTTGGCGCCATAGCTTGGGACGGGCCCAGCAGTTAGTGAAGTACCGGGTGCCTAGTGATTACAGCGACCGCATCAAGAGGGGCCCCCACTCTACTTTCAGTGGCACAGATTGTTGGTGATCCCTCCCTCGCTAATAGGCCCCCTGCCTCTGGCCTCGATTGTCACCCCTGCGCCACAGTGGCCCACGTCTATTGGCTGGCACTTCTTGATGGCCATTTCAATGACCGAACTGAGCTCCACTGGCAGCGTTTTAATGCGTCATGGTCCGTAAAGATCCCAAACAGCGGGTCTTGCAATTTGCGAAACCCAGTGGCGCGCAGGGAGGCACTGACATAAGCATGGCAGAAGGTGGCCTGGAATCTGCCCCAGTGGGGCCCTCGTCAGCTAGCCCAGATGCGTTGATGGCAGAGCTGAGGGCCGGTTTCAAGGCGTTGGATGGGCGCTTTGATGTCCTTGAGAAGCGGCTGGACAATATGGGTGCCAGATTAGATGGTCATGAACGCTGCTTAGATGTTGCAGAAGGAAGGGTTTCCGATCTGGAAGATGGGGCCGCACAATCCCTCAAGCGGCTGGATCGGATGGAGAAAATTTTAAAATCAGTTGCCATGAAAAATGAGGACTTAGAGGCCAGGAGCTGGCGCAATAATATACGCATTTTGGGTGTTGCTGAGTCAACAAACACGGGCCGTATGGACACCTTTGTTGAAGCCCTGCTTCGGTCAAGAATCCTTCACTTCCACCTTCCTAGTGGAGAGAGCGCACCGCACGCTTGGGCCTAAACCAATTCCTGGCACTCCACCGCGTCCTATATTGGCTCGCCTCCTGAACTACCGCCACAGAGACACTGCGCTTCGCTTGGCCGGAGAGGTGGGCACCTTAACTTGGCAAGGATCTCCAATTACTTTATTTCCAGACTTTACTGCCATGGTTCAGGAGGTGCGGAGGAAGTTCACTGGTGTGAAGGCCACTCTCCGTAATTTGGGACTCAGGTACGGAATGAACTACCCGGCACGGTTGCGGGTGGATGTTGCTGGCAGAACCAGAGTATTCGATTCGCCCACAGAAGTGCAAGAATTCTGCCATACTTATGAAGGCCCTGTAAGCGCGGACTGGCACTGCTCCGGGGGCCTCTCCGCCACACAGTGGCTCAGTGGCCAGTGTGGAACTTTTTTCAACCGAGTAACTTCAGTCCGCTTCCATGCTGTAATCTGCCAGTGACCATTGACAATTTATGTTTTATTTAAATGATGGGTAAATTGATTATTATGCTTTGTAACGCTTTGTAACGTTGAGTTAATGGCGGGGCGTTGCCTCCCCCCAAGTGTGTATCACAGTATATTGATTTATTGCTCAGAATGTATGTTGTTTCACTCTGCTTCTCAGGGATGGGTATAATTTCTATTGTATTCCACCTATTGCTCATTGGGGTATCTCCCTGCGGTTGGGATAGCAGGGTTGGGTGGGGGTAAGTGGGGGGTTTGTTCTTTGGGGAAGTTCAATTTTACACTCATCTATGGTCCCTCAATGTCGCTGTTTTGTTGCTCTGCTGTCCATGAACACAGTTTGGTTTCCACCTTAGATTATGGCGGTGAAGGGTCAAATGTCCAACCTCTCTAATGTTACGCTGCTTACTTGGAATGTCAGGGGCCTCAATAATGCGAAAAAAGGTAAACAGGTGTTAAACTACTTATTGAGGCACCATGTTGATATAGCATTCCTGCAGGAAACGCACTTGCCCAAGGTCACGACAACTCGCTTTGCATCCTACTGGGGTCCCCACAGGTATTTTGCTAATTACAGCACTTATGCACGGGGAACAGCTATACTTATACATAAGTGATTGCCCTTCTGTCTCTCGGAACTTCGCACAGATGCAGAGGGTAGATATACCATGGTAGTGGGACAACTCATGGGACGCCGGATGGCGTTAATCTGCCTTTATGCGCCAAATGTGGATGACCCTGATTTCTTTCATTCCTTGCATGCTCAAATCCTACAACTTGATGCGGACTACATTGCCATGGGGGGTGATTTTATTCTTTTGATAGATTCCACGCGAGACAGTACCTCTACATCTCCAGATACGAAGCCCCTGTGTGCGTTGCGCCTTAGCTGAGCTCCGTGAAACGTTTGGACTCATCGATGTGTGGCGTAGCTGCAGGCCCCGGGATTCAGCGTATACACACTATTCAGCCCAGCATGATACCTGGACGAGACTTGACCTCTGGTTGGTGACCCCAAATCTGGCTACTTGGTATAATGACTCCCTCCACCTCCCTAGGACTCTCTCCGATCATTCCCCCATAACACTTTCGCTTAAGGTCCCTAGGCCAGAGGGCTGCGAACGGCAATGGCGATTCCCTAGCCAAGCCTTGCAAGATGAACTTTTTCGTTCAGAACTTCATGATGCCATTATAGAATACTTTGACATTAACAAAGGTTCAGTACAATCCTGGGCTACCCTCTGGGAGGCTTTTAAAGCATACGCGCGAGGGGTTTGCATTTCTAAGCGCGCTGGGGTGTTGCGTGACTTGAGGCGTACTCTCTCCGACGTCGAGAAGAAACTGGCTGGGCTGGATCAGGAGCAACAGGCGAGCCCTAGGGCGTCTCAGCAGGGCCGGCGGTTGATGCTTTTACATGAGTTCAAAGAGGCGGCGGAGCGCGAAGCGCACTTCCTCTGCAAATATGCCATCGCACGTAGATATGGGGAGGGAGACAGGCCGGGCCGCACGTTGGCCCGACTGTTGCGACCCTCGGTAGGTAACTCCTACATAGCAAGCTTGCGATCATCACAAGGGGAAATTCTGACAGGCACTCCTGATATTCAGAATGAGTTTCTGGATTATTATACACAACTATATACTACGCATGTGGCCCATGCGGGGGCTGCCCGAGATGCTTATCTGGAGGAGGTGGCAGTACTCTGGCTGGAAAAAGCCATGCAGCAATTTCTGGCGGAACCGTTCTCGGAAGAACTAATCAGCGCTATAGACGCTATGAATGGTTTGACTGCTCCGGGTTTAGACGGGTTCACGGTCTGCTTCTACAAGGCCTATAAGGATATCTTAGCTCCTTACCTTACAGAAGTGTATAATGAGGCACTTGAAAGGCGGGAACTTCCCCCTACTCTGCGAGAAGTGGTGATCGTTCTCCTACCCAAACCGGGCAAGGACCCGCTTTTATGTGGATCGTACAGGCCACTGTCACTCCTAAACTTGGATTATAAACTCCTTGCTAAAATGATAGCGATGCGACTTGCATTATTGTTAGATCGCATTATTTCTCCGGTGCAGTCGGGTTTTGTGCCTCGAAGGTCTACTGCCCTCAATCTCCGCACCCTCTTCGCCACTATCCATAGAATGGACCCCAACCTCCCAGCCGCTGCTGTGTTACTAGATACTGAAAAGGCCTTCGATTCCCTCGAATGGCCTTTTTTCCTGGCAGTAATGAGGAAGTTGGGGATGCCGAAAGGGTTTATCGAGCTTGTTTTTCTGCTATACACCTCTTCCACGGCCAGGCTGAGACTTAATGGGACCTTGTCCTCTCAATTTATGTTATCATGGGGCACCAGACAGGGTTGTCCGCTCTCGCCACTGTTGTTTATTATTGCCATGGACCCATTGGTTCAACAGTTTCAGGAGCGGCACCTGCATAGAGGCCTGCAGTTTACGACGGGTCCTCTTTTAGTCTCCCTATATGCGGATGATGTGATACTTTATGTCCGTCGTCCCCAAGAAAATCTGGAACCGCTAATCCGAGAAATTATCAGGTTTGGTGAATATTCGGGACTAGGCATAAATTGGGGCAAATCGGAAATGTTTCCGCTCACGACCAGAACAGCCAGCTGGGATTGCGAATTCCTGTTGAAGTGGTGCGCCGACACCACCAGATATTTGGGGATTCAAATACATATTGAGGCTGCCCAGGTGGTGCTGCTTAATTATGGTCCAGCTCTGCACACAACAGGTAGAGCGTTGGATTAAGCTTCCCCTCTCACTAGCGGGAAGGGTGGCTATTATAAAAATGGTTGTTCTCCCTAAATTCTTATACCTGTTTCAAAACATACCCATTCCCTTACCCAATAGTTTTTTCCGCACACTCCGTACACATCTTATCCGGTTGGTTTGGGGTGGGAAGAGAGCCAGAGTTAGTTGGGCCACCTTGATACTACCATACGATAGGGGTCGGCTTGGGGTTCCAAATTTTCAGATTTATTACTTGGCAGCGCAGTGCAGTTATGCGCACTCTTGGTATCATCCAGATGCACGAATCCCATATTTAAAGTTAGAAGCCGACCTGGTACTCCCAACTCCACTAAGGGCAATCCTACTCAAAGGGTTCCCAAGAGACCCCACTGACATCCAAACAGTGTCCACCACTTGTTGGGCATGGAGGAAACTCGCACGGATTACTGGTGGCCACGAGTTATACTCTTCAGCGTTCCCTTTGCTTAATAATCCCTGGCTGCCCGCCACCGAGGAGAAACTGGTGCAACACACTCTGGTCAAGTATTTACTAGACACTTGTGGTGAGCTATTCCCAAGCGGGCACATCTTTCATTGCTCAGAAGATTCTAGATTTAGTGACGCCTCATTTATGGACCGCTTCATCCTTAATAGGCTTTGTTGCTCACTTCGGTCCTTGTTACCGGAGTTCCCTCTTGAGCCGGAGTCATTTGCACCCTTGACATTGGTAATTACTAGTGCCGGGGGGAAGCATATAATTTCCAAGTTATATAGGGCCTGCATGCAACTAGTACCCACTAGGGACGCAAAAAATGCGCGAGATCTGAGAACGAGGTTTGGGACATCCCATAGAAGATTCCCATTGGTCCTTCTGCTGTACCCAAACAAAGGAAGTCTCTCTAAACAGACACCACATGTTGCTCCATTTTAAATTTTTGTGGAGAGCCTATATGTCCCCCGGCAAACTTAATTCGATTGACCCATCTCGGCCGCATACCTGCCCCAAATGCAAGGTACATCATTCTGACGTTGTCCACATGACCTGGAATTGTGAAAAGATCAGGGAGTTTTGGAGATCAGTATATGTAATCCTCTCTAAGATGACGCATCTGGACCTACTCCCGACACCGGAAGTGGCCCTACTAGGCTATGTCCAGAACATTCCCAAGGCATTGCGCCGTTACACTTCTATTGCGCTATTACTGGCTAAGCGAGAGATTGCAATACATTGGGGAGATACATTTACTCCCACCACCAAGGCATGGCTGAACAGTCTCGTTTACTGTAATACTAATGGGGAATTGTTTGCACCTACACTTCCTGTAACATCACGGCCCAGAGACATCTGGGGCCCCTTAAAGGACTATTTACAGGAACTGGGGTCTGCTGTCTCATCTCAACCTCCTCCAGGAGTTGTCCCGACCGGAGTGGGCTGATCCTGTCCCCCTGTGTAGCCATACAGCGTGGAAGATCGTAAATGTGCCACTTGGCGATCAGATAGCTCCTAGATTACTGGATTGTAACACCGCTGTATTTGTATTCCATCGGATTTGTAATTTGGTATTGCTTTATAAGGCATCTTTTTCCGAAGTATGTCCTATTGGAGCATGTTTGTACTTTGTCCGAAGACAGCAGAGTCGCTATCCGAATTGTGGTAAACTGTAGATGAAAGAAAAATGTTAAATAAAGTTAAAAAAAAAAATATATATATAATATAATTCACCATTGTGTGTAACCGGAACAGAAAAATACCGTTGCTTCCTAGCAGGCAGGTGAACTTGGTACAGATATAGAAACCCTCTTTAGTTTTAATGCGCATCACAGGAAAATATGATTCTTATTGATGCAAACAAAGTGTACTTTTGGCTTTAAATTAGTATAACCTGAAGACATGGTTTAAACATAAAGAGATGATTAAAAAAATAAAACAGGATAAAAAATGGAAAGAAAAAAAGCACTATTAAAGTACTGGACAACCAGCCTTGGTAATGAAGCGCACTCCTTTTTATGCAACAGTTCACACCGGATCATGGAAAATGCTGCCCATCACAGGGAAAAAGAGCCAGTGGCTGAAGAGGGCCGACCATTGCCCCATGCTGGATGCTATGGTGGGTGGAAGCAAAATCTGAATGACAGCTGAACCAACCAATGGATGAAGAGAGCTGACCGTTGCCCCATGCTGTATGCTACGGTGGGTGGAAACAAAATATAAACAATATCTGAACCAACCAATGGATGAAGTGGGCTGAACGTTGCCCCATGCTGTATGCTGCGGTAGGTGGAAACAAAATATAAACGACATCTGAACCAACCAATGGATGAAGTGGGCTGACCGTTGCCCCATGCTGTATGCTACGGTGGGTGAAAACAAAATATGAAAGACATCTGAACCAACCAATGGATAAAGTGGGCTGACAGTTGCCCCATGCTGTATGCTACGGTGGGTGGAAACAAAATGTGAACGACATCTGAACCAACCAATGGATGAAGTGGGCTGACCGTTGCCCCATGCTGTATGCTACGGTGGATGGAAACAAAATGTGAACGACATCTGAACCAACCAATGGATGAAGTGGGCTGACCGTTGCCCCATGCTGGATGCTACGGTGGGTGGAAACAAAATATGTACGGCAGCTGAACCAACCAATGGATGAAGTGGGCTGACCGTTGCCCCATGCTGGATGCTACGGTGGGTGGAAACAAAATATGTACGGCAGCTGAACCAACCAATGGATGAAGTGGGCTGACCGTTGCCCCATGCTGGATGCTACGGTGGGTGGAAACAAAATTTGTTCGGCAGCTGAACCAACCAATGGATGAAGTGAGCTGGCCACTGCCCCATGCTGGATGCTACGGTGGGTGGAAACAAAATATGTACGGCAGCTGAACCAACCAATGGATGAAGTGGGCTGACCGTTGCCCCATGCTGGATGCTACGGTGGGTGGAAACAAAATATGAACGACATCCGAACCAACCAATGGATGAAGTGTGCTGACCGTTGCCCCATGCTGGATGCTACGGTGGGTGGAAACAAAATATGAACGACATCCGAACCAACTAACGGATTAAGAGGGCTGACCGTTGCCCCATGCTGGATGCTATGGTGGGCGGAAACAAAATATAAATGACATCCGAACCAACCAATGGAGGAAGAGGGCTGACCGTTGCCCCATGCTGGATGCTACGGTGGGCGGAAATAAAATATGAATGACATCCGAACCAACCAATGGATGAAGAGGGCTGACCGTTGCCCCATGCTGGATGCTACGGTGGGCTGAAACAAATTATAAATGACATCCGAACCAACCAATGGATGCAGAGGGCTGACCGTTGCCCCATGCTGGATGCTACGGTGGGCGGAAACAAATTATGAATGACATCCGAACCAACCAATGGATGTAGAGGGCTGACCGTTGCCCCATGCTGTATGCTACGGTGGGCGGAAAGAAAATATGAATGACATCCGAACCAACCATTGGATGAAGTGGGCTGACCATTGCCCCATGCTGTATGCTATGGTGGGTGGAACAAAATTTGAATGGCAGCTGAACCAACCAATTGATGAAAAGGGCAGATAGAAAGTCACTCTCTATATGTGTAATAGTATGCAAGTATGTAGTTTTAAGTTCTGAAGTTTATTTATTACTGTTATATGGCCATTAGGGTCATTGTCGACATTGCTAAGTTAGCATGAGCTATGCTGCCATGATGCTGCTTTTGCGCACGTTACTACATGATTTTATTTTGCAAGACTCTGTTTGTGCCTTTCACATGAGAACTGTCTGCTTTCTGCTTTCTCTGCCTGTTCCTGGAGTTTAGTCTGAACACAATGTGCAAGGTCGATAAACCATGCCCCTTGTTATTCTGTTCTGGTCAGTCCCTAGCACCTAGACAAAACATGCTAAACACAGCTGTACTGCTGGAAACTCGTGCTTTGATATTACGGGGATGCATGCTGTTCAAACACACACTTGGAGAGAGACTTTTCTATGCAGAAGAGCTACGCTGTTCCTATGATGTAAACCTTGCATCTAGGCTCTAAGGTATGGGGTCTGCTGACAAAGCCCAGAGATCTTATTTTATATAATAAAACTTCTTCCAGCCAAGGGGAGGGTGCTTAGGCCTTCTAGTCCTTTTTCCACTGTCTGTATATGAGGACATCCCCCTTTATTTTCTATGGAATTGTAACAATGCTAATTGTTCTGAGTTTATGCATTTGGCTGCTGGTTGTGGCTCGTATACTGCATTATAGAGCACGATAGTTAAAATAAACATTTTTGAACTATTACAGTGACTCTGCCAATTCTTATTGTGGACAAGTACGAGTGAGTGAGCGAAAGGGTATGTCTTGCTACCGCGATTCCTGAGAAAGTTGGGAGTGTTGTGTTCTGGGTTGTCTAATCATTTGTAGCTTCGCGATTATGTAGGAGAACGAATGAGACACTATAGCTAGTCGGTTTTGGGATTTTGGGTACTAAGGTGGTAGGAAGGTACAGCCCATATACACCGAGGTCCTGTTTTCCTGCGCATAGTTCTGTGTATGTGCAGAATCCCCGCAACATGGCACTGCCAACGTTTGGTCGGGTTCTTATCTGCGAGACTCCTGAGGTTTTTCAAGCTTGAATTTTAAAAGGTATTTCTCTTTTCTCATTTATATTACCCCGTATTTGCGCTGCCACGCATAAGTTGTTCTGTTCTTTTTTGAAAATGGCGATTGTTATTGCGCCTCCTAACCGCGCACCGCTCAGGGCTTATTTGACTCAATATGGAGTACCTGATGCGGGTGTAGCGCTTGTCTTTGTTGTAGAAGCGGATCCAGCATTCCGCTTCAAGGTATTTCATTCTTGGGTCACCTTTCCGGCAGTCGATGGAGCAGATAATTAGTTTCACGAGTATACTGCCACTGCGACGCCGCGGGAATATAAACCTTATAGATCTCTAGAGGTTCCGCTAACTGCTTGGCAACACCAAATTTGGTTTAATGGCGCCCTTCCTCACCCAATAACACCGGTCTGTTTAGGCCCCTTATTGATTCTTGGGGCCACGTGGCCCGTTTTGGCTGGGTACACCCCGCATCCAACTTATCTCACTGCTTCAGTCGCAGAGCTACGCGTATTACACACTTCATTAATACGTATACATCGAGCTGCTTTTCAGTTCATGTTGCGCAACTTCCAGGTGGGACCACCTGGCGCTGCTGCGCAACCTCCTGCATCTGGTGGTGTGACCATCAGTCCATTAATGGTTAATTCAGTGATGGGCAAGCACCCCCAAAATAAGGATGAACTTCCTTATTGGCTTGCCGTGAAATTTGGGCAACTTGAAGCTGTTTTTCCAAATACCACTCCTGTGGAGAAACACAGGATTTTGACCCTAAGTCTTCCAAAAACTCTGGTTCCCGAATTAGCTGATTGTAACACTTGGGGTCAAGTGTTTGCAGCGGTATATTCAATGTGTTTCGGCACCCCCTCAATGACCGTCCTCCCATCCGTGATAAAACGTGTACAGGAGGAACATGGGGACGAAGCGGCCCTGGAATTGAGAATGAGGCTGTTGGGGGTGTTCGATATTGTTTGTGGTATGATCCTTGCTAATGTTAAGGGTGATGCTGTGTGCTTACAAGTGGCGCAACGCTTGGAGGCTGTGGCAGACGCAGACAAGCAACGCAAATTGCCAAAGATTATTGCTAAAGCTTATAAAACCATAGGGCACAATAGTCTGGGAATCAAACCTTTTACTCAACCGCAAATTCAAACTCAAAATCAAGGTCAACAAAAGGCCCAGACTGATAAAGATGGGCGCCCGTTGTTTCCTAAGAAGAACTGGAAAAATAAAAAACAGGGACAGCAACAGCAGAAGCAGGGTTCGCGTGCTGGTTCACCGACACCAGAGTCTTCTGAGCGTACTTATGACTTGCGCGATCGAGCGAAAATTAAGACGCCTGATAGATTTCAAGTCCCTGATCTGCGCTCTCCTCGTTCTTTACAGGACACATCGGACTCTCAAGCCGGTGGTGGGGAATGCCAGGATCGTGGCAAAGGTCCGACCACACAACAGGGACGGGATCAACCTCGACAGTTTGACGTCAAGGCCAAACAAGAGGATCTGCTTCGTTTTAGACCCCCGTATCAGAAGAAAAAAGTTGCCGCTTTAACAGCGAAATATGCCTCAGACGGTGAGAACCCAACTTCTAGATTGGACTTGGGTGGTGACTCTGCTCGACAGCGCAGCGGAGGTTACCATAGTGCGGGAGGCACTGCGTCCCTGTCTGGAGGCGAGAGCAACTGATACATTCATTACAGTAGAAACAGCGTATACACGAGTTGCACCCCCGGATAGACTATGAAATTGTCTTCCAAATTGAAGGTGATATACAGCGTACAATCACAGGGGTGTTTTGGGAAAATCTCACCTCTTCATATGACATTTTGTTGGCAGAGGCAGATTGGCCTCCACCATTTGTGCTAGCCGCTTATAGAGGGGAGGACGTGATACTTCCGAGTTTTTCGCGTTACGTCCCTGAGGAACATGCAAAGGCTTACACACCTGAGTGGGCTTTTGCCTTTTCCCCGGCGGTGTACCGAAATCAGGTGGGCTGGGATAGAGATTCACCGGCACATGAGATACCATTACGGTCTATGCCACAGCCACAACCCCAATATCCAATCAGACGAGAGGCTAAGGCTCCCATTTGTGATATTCTAACACAGTTGGAGTATCAAGGAGTGATTGAATCCTGTATATCACCGATGAATAATCCTCTATTTACGGTATCAAAACCTGACGGATCGTATCGCATTGTTTTAGATTATCAAAATTTGAATAGTCATTGTCGTACATTTGCAGTACAGAACACACATAGCTCTGCGCTAGTGAACAGTCTTATTCGTAAGAAATACAAAACTACACTGGATATATCCAATGGTTTCTATAGTCACAACTTGGCTCCTGAGAGCAGTGACTTGACAGCATTCAGCGCAGTTGGGAATCAGAAAATTTACGCGTTTGCCTATGGGGTATAAAATAGCCCCGGGGCTTTCGGTGCGCGTGTTGTCTCTTTGTTGGACAGCATGGACTCTGATGCGTTCTCGTATGCTGATGATATTTATCTGACGGACGATGAACTGATGCCACATCTAGTCCGAGTCGACCGCATTATCTTGTCGTTTGCCGAAGATGGATCCAAATTCAATTTTGCAAAATCACACATCACACATTTTGCGGTGCTGTTTTTGGGCTACAAGCTCAACAATGAAGGTAGGGGGTTGGCCCCCCCACTTTCTGGAGAAATTTGCACAATTGCGACCTCCATCTACACTGAAAAAGCTTCAGTCTTAGCTAGGATTTTTGAATTTCGGGAGGACATACATTCCCGATTACGCCCAGCGTATCAAACCGCTATATGCAGTGATACAACCAACATTTTCTTAGGCCAGCTGGCTTCCGGAACATACCTCAATTCTGCAATCTTTGCAAACAGATTTGCTTGCTACTAACTACTTGTTGACGTGTGACAATACCACGAACCTGGTGATACGTATAGACCCGGGGACGGTGGGTTTCACTTACTTGACGTTCAATGAGGAAGACACAGTACCTATTGCATACAAATCACATTTATACACATCGGCTGAAATGCGATTTTCGAATGTTGAAAAAGTTTTGACAGCGGTCCAAATGGCGATTCTGAAAGAACGCTCGCTGGCGCAGGGAAAACGCATTCTTTTGGTCACGCCTCTCCCTGCTTTAAACATTTTTGGACTATTACAGTGACTCTGCCAATTCTTATTGTGGACAAGTACGAGTGAGTGAGCGAAAGGGTATGTCTTACTACCGCGATTCCTGAGAGAGTCGTGAGTGTTGTGTTCTGGGTTGTATAATCATTTGTAGCTTCGTGATTATGTAGGAGAACAAATGAGACAATATAGCTAGTCGGTTTGGGGATTTTGGGTACTAAGGTGGTAGGAAGGTTGCTGGGATTCTGCACATACAAAGAACTATGCGCAGGAAAACAGGACCTCGGTGTATAGGGGTTGTACCTTCCTAGACATACCCTTTCGCTCACTCACTCGTACTTGTCCACAATAAGAATTGGCAGACTCACTGTAATAGTTCAAAAATGTTTATTTTAACTATCGTGCTCTATAATGCAGTTTACGAGCCACTACCAGCAGTGAAATGCATAGACTCAGAACAATTAGCATTGTTACAATTCCATAGAATACAAAGGGAGAAGTCATTTTATAAAGACTGTGGAAATAAGGGCCTATAGGCCTGACCACCCTCCCCATGACTAGAAGAAGTTTATTTTATAAAAAGGATGATCTTTGGGCCTTGACAGCAGACCCCATACCTTAAAGCCTGGATGTAAGGTTTACATCATAGGAACAGCAGACCTCTTCTCCATGGAACGGCTTTCTCCAAGTGTGTTAAAACAACATGCAACAACGCAATATCAAAGCACGAGTCTTCAGTACTGCAGCTGTGTAGCATGTTATGTCTAGGTGCTAGGGACTGACCAGAACAGAATAACAAGTGGCATTGTTTATCGACCTTGCACATCATGTTCAGACTAAACTCCAGGAAAGGCAGAGAACGCGAAAAGCAACCTGTTCTCATGTGAAGGGCACAAACAAAGTCTTGCAAAAACAAAGTCATGTAGTAGCGTGCACAAAAGCAGCATCATGGCAGCGAAGCTCATGCTAACTTAGCAATGTCGATAATGTGCCTAAGAACCATATAACCCCCTCCCCTGGTAAGGTCAAAGGACATAGACAAAGGACCAAAACAGACTCCAAAAGTCAAGCAGAGTTCAAAGCGTTTGAAAAAAAAAACAAATTGGAAAAAAATTCGAAATTTTTCAAAAATAAATAAATAATAATTTTAACAAAGTTGTCAATAGGGCCTATTGAAGGGGAGCAGCCTCCGGGATAACAAAGTTATTATGAGAGAGGTGGTAAGTCCATTAGGGTGTGTGAACCGAGGAATGCAATCCCCTCCAAAAGATCATCTCTATCGTTGGTAAAAAAGAGAGATGCCATCCAATTAAGTAAGTCGAAGGAACAAACGTGCTCCTCGTAATCAGACGCCTCTAAAAGCATGAGCAGGCAACTTGCGTGATATTCAATGAAAATTTGTTGCAGGACGGTCTGCGCAGCCGCACAGACATCCCATTCAGCCAATACTCCAAGTGCAGCCGCACGCGCCATACGGCCATCCCCAGAACAAGCCTGGTCATGGGCCTCTAAGGGACCCCTCAACTGGTTAAAGTCCGGGACTGGAGGTGACGTATTGGAGAGGCATATATCCAGTGCCCAATAGAAGGGGCATCGCTGACAATAGAGGACTGGTTGTACGCAAGTGAAATACGCAAAGCGAAAAGTCAATCCATAACTGACGCCAAGCGTGGCTAATGGCAAGCATCCGAAAACCTGTTGCAGGCGATCACGGTACAGCTGCAACTGGTGTGGTCTGTGCAGTACCACAAGTTGAGCCGCCATTGCGCAACAGAAGCAGGAGAAGCAGGATTCCAGCGCCTAACGTCAAAATTAAGGGGAACCCTCCGAAGGCGCTGGAAAAAATAGAATGAATAAAACCCGGTATTACTCCAAATATAATTTGAAAAGAAGTCACAAGGCCAGATCCCACACATTTAAAAAAATGTGCAAGGCCTGCGGTGTGACGCATTAAATATTTGGTGTATGCCTTATCCAAAATGCAGTGGCAGGTTGGTGTTCAGAAGGGACTGTATCTCTCCAGAAGTCCCAGCCACCTGTAACTGGAAGGTCTCGCGGGCGGAAGTGAGAGCCACCTCTTGTTGGAATAACAGCTCTTTGAGCCTGCTCAACTTGTTGATATCTGTTTTCAAAGTTGGAATGGAAGGCCAAATTGAGCTATCTAAACTCCCATGCGGGGCGGAAAAAGCACATTGCTACAACAAGGTACGCGCTGGGAAACCGTTACTAAATACGGGACTCCTGCCTGCGAACCACAGCAGTCTTGGTCGTTCAAAATAAGATAACTGCCATTCGTAAGCAATGAAAAAGCGGGAATTATTGATGGCACAGGAGTCCCTTTTAAAAAACAGGCCAGATTAGGCGCGTAAACGTTACAAGCGTCGTGCAACTTAACGTGTTTACAAACAAGGGAGTGTCCTACTGCAGAATCGCAGTCTTCCCCTCCTTACCCTCCCTCTGACATCTGTAAGTGAAGGGCAGGGACCACAAGTCATGTAGAAATGCACTACCCAGTGGTTCAAAACGGCCAATCGGAAAGTGTTGCATGCATGATTTAAATTGAAATAGCGAAAAAGGGAGAGAGTAAACAGCTGAGTCTGTTTTCGCTACAGAAAACTGCAAGGGCTTTAATTGTTCAATATGTAATAGTGTATATGTAGCATCTTTCATAGACATAAATTGTTGTTTATCAGTCAGATTAAATGGCAAAAACAAAGCAGTTGCATTCAAATAATCCCAGGGTACTTTTCCCATTTTAAGAGTCTGCAATGTCCAAGCAAATTGCATAACAGGCAGTGAATGCTGTCAAATCACGGCTCTCAGGAGCGTGATTGTGACTATAGAAACCATTAGAAATATCAAGTGTAGTTTTGTATTTCTTACGAACAAGATTGTTCACCAGTGCAGAGCTGTGAGTGTTCTGCACCGCAAAAGTGCGACAATGGCTGTTCAAATTTTGGTAATCCAATACAATCCGATATGAACCATCAGGTTTTGATACCGTAAAGAGAGGATTATTCATTGGTGATATACATGGTTCAATCACACCTTGATACTCCAACTGTGTTAGAATATCACAAACGGAAGCTTTTGCTTCACGTCTGATTGGATATTGCGGTTGTGGCTGTGGCATAGAACGTAAGGGTATTTCATGAGCCGGTGAATCAACATCCCAACCCACCTGATTACGATACACCGCTGGGGCTAGGGCCAGAGCCCACTCAGCTGCGAAAGCCTGTGCATGTTCCTCAGGGACATGACGCGAAAAACTCGGAAGGATCACGTCTTCCCCTTTAGATGCGGCCAACACAAAGGGTGGAGGCCAATCTGCCTCCGCTAACAAAGTGTCATAGGAGGATGCTAGATTCTCCCAGAAAACCGCCTTGATTGGACGAGGTATATCACCTTCAATTTGGAAAATCATTTCATAGAGCCTATCCGGGGGGGCAACCCGGGTGTCTGCAGTCCCTACTGTAATGAAGATATCAGTTGCTGTCGCCTCCAGACAGGGACGCAGAGCCTCCCGCACTATGGTAACCTCCGCTGCGCTGTCGAGCAGAGTCACTGCCCATGTCCAATCCAGGAGTCGCGTTCTCACCGTCTGAGGCATACCTCGCTGTTAGAGCGGCAACTCTTTTCTTCTGAAACGGGGGTCGAAAACGAGGTAGATCCTCTTGTTTTCCTTTGACTTCAAACTGTCGAGGCTGATCTCATCCCTGTGGCGCAGGTTGACTTTTGCCACGATCCTGGCGTTCCCCTCCTCCGACTTGAGAGCCAGACGTGCCCTGTGAAGAAAGCGGAGAACGCAGATCAGGGACTTGAAATCTATCAGGAGACATAATTTTCGTGCGATCGCGCAAGTCATAAGTACGCTCAGAAGACTCAGGTGTCGGTGAACCTGCACGCAAACCTTGCTTCTGCTGTTGCTGCCCCTGTTTGTTATTTTTCCAGTTCTTTTTAGGAAAGACCGGACGTCCATCTTTATCAGTCTGGACTTTTTGTTGAGTTTGCGTTTGAGTAAAAGGCTTAACTCCCAAACTATTGCGGCCTATGGTTTTATAAGCCCTTGCAATAATTTTAGGCAATCCGCGTGGTTTGTCTGCATCAGGGACAGCCTCCAAGTTATTTGCCACTTGAAAGCTTACCGCATCGCCCTTGACGTTAGCAAGGATCATATCAGCAACCACGTCGAACACCCCCACCAGCCTCATCTCCAGCTCTACAGCCGCTTCGGCTCCGTGTTCATCCTGAACACGCTTAATCACTGCGGGGAGCACGGCCATGGAGGGAGTGCTGAAACACTTCGAATATACCGCTGCAAACACCTTTCAATCAGCTAACAATCAGCTAACTCGGGATGTAGGTCTTTAGGCAAACTAATAGTCAATATCCTGTGTTTTTCCACAGGAGATGAATTGGGGAAAACAGCCTCCAGTTGTCCAAATTTTTCAGCAAGCCAATAAGGTAATTCATCCTTATTTTGTGGTCGCGTGCCCATTACTGAATTAACCATAAGGGGACTGATGGTCACACCACCAGGTCCCGCAGGTTGCGCAGCAATGCCAGGTGGTCCCACCTGAAAGTTGCGCGTCATGAACTGTATAACAGCTCTATGCATGTGTATTAAAGACGTATGTAACACGCGCAGTTCTGCAAGTGTCGCTGTTGTCAGACGACGCGGGTGAGGGGTATTCCCAGCCAAAACGGGCCACGTGGCCCCATCTATTGATAAAGGACCTAAACGGACTGGCGTTATTGGGTGAGGAAGGGTGCCATTAAACCAAATTTGGTGTTGCCAAGCTGTAAGCGGAAGTTCAAGAGCACGATAGGGCTGATGAGCATTAGGAAGGGCCACAGGCGTATATTCGTGAAACAAGTTATCCGTCCCATCCACCGCCGGAAAGGTGACCCAAGAATAAAACACTTCGAAGGGGTAAGACGCATCCGCCTCTACTACAAAAATCAGCGCAACACCAGCATTAGGGACTCCATTTTGAGTCAAATAAGCCGTGAGTGCTGCCCTACTAGGCAGCGTAATTACGACCGCCATAATGGATCATAAAGAATAACAACCTAGAGCGCGGCAGCGCAATAACGGGTTAAGTATAAAGAGATAAACCTTTTAAAACTTCGAGCTTGAAAGAACCTATAAAAACATCAATATAGGAGGTTACACCATCACAGCTGTCTCCGGAAACAGAAGTGAGGGGATTTTGGACAAGCACAAGCACTACTCAAGCGTCTCGCAGATAAGAACCAGACCAAACATTGGCGGCGCCATGTTGCAGGTATTCTGCACATACACAGAACTATGCGCAGGAAAACAGGACCTCAGTGAATAGGGGTGTACCAACCTACCACATCAGTACCCAAAATCCCAAACCGACTAGCTATAGTGTCTCATTCGTTCTCCTACAAATATCACGGAGCTACAAATGATTAGACAACCCAGAACACGACACTCCCGACTCGCTCAGGAATCGCGGGAGCAAGACGTACTCTTTCGCTCACTCACTCATACCTGTCCACAATGAGAATAAGCAGAGTCACTGAAATAGTTCAAAATGTTTATTTTAACTATCGTGCTCTACAATACAGTATACATGCCACTACTAGCAGCAAAATACATAAACTCAGCACAGTTAGCATTGTTACAATTCCATAGAATACAAAGGGAGAAGTCATTTTATAAAGACTGGAAATAAGGGCCTATAGGCCTGACCACCCTCCCCTTGACTAGAAGAAGTTTATTTTATAAAAAAGGATGATCTCTGGGCCTTGACAGCAGACCCCATACCTTAAAGCCTGGATGTAAGGTTTACATCATAGGAACAGCAGAGCTCTTCTCCATGGAACGGCTTTCTCAAAGTGTGTTAAAACAACATGCAACAACGCAATATCAAAGCACGAGACTTCAGTACTGCAGCTGTGTAGCATGTTATGTCTAGGTGCTAGGGACTGACCAGAACAGAATAACAAGTGGCATTGTTTATCGACCTTGCACATCATGTTCAGACTAAACTCCAGGAAAGGCAGAGAACGCGAAAAGCAACCCGTTCTCATGTGAAGGGCACAAACAAAGCCTTGCAAAAACAAAGTCATGTAGTAGCGTGCGCAAAAGCAGCATCATGGCAGCGAAGCTCATGCTAACTTAGCAATGTCGATAATGTGCCTAAGAACCATATAACACCTGGGATGCATGATTCGCCACTACCGTCTTGGGCAACGTCCGCCCCAGGGAGAGGCCCAGATATGGAAGGCCTTCAGTCACCCACCCAAAAGGGAATTGCGATCTCAAGACCTGTCCAGTCATCGGGGAACCGTGAGATTCAAAATCTGCAATTTCTGCACATTAACCCTACATCCCGCAACCATACTGAATGCTTGAAGTTCTGCAACGATGGCTGGAAGTGAGGTCAGGGGCTCTGTGTTTGAGAAGATGACATCGCCAGCATGCAGGCTAATCAGGTGGTGCCCAGCACCGAATGGGATCTCTGTGACAGCAAGGTTCTCCCAAAGCTTCTGCGCCTGTGGCTCCATATTTAGCACATTGGGGAGCGGTGATAGCAGGCAGCCCTGTCGAGTGCCCCAACAGATGGGAAAGTATCGGGACTGGATCCCATTTACCCTCACCGCCACTCAGGAAGAGCTATATATACACCGAATCCACCTCCCAAATCTCTCGCTGATTCCAAATCTTTTCAGTGTTTCAAAAAAGGTATGGCCAATGCACACTGTCAAATGCTTTCTCAGTGTCAATAGAGAGCAGTAAAGCTTTTTTACGTGACTGGTGCACCTTATCTATGAGGTGGCATATGCGTTTAGTGTTGTTCCTGCATTGGTGAGAGGGGGTGAAACCCAACTGGTCCGAGTCAATGAGTCCCGGCAAAAGGGGAATAAGACGGTGAGCCAAAACGCTTGCAAGAGTGAAGTGATAAGTGCCCATCCTCAAATGAAGGGCCAAAAGGCGACCCCTGACCGCCACTATCGTTTCAGAGAAGAGAATGGCTACCCCGCCCTTTTTTAGTGAAGCGAGAGGACCAGCATTGCTGCTGGAACTGCCGGGACAACATCCTATGGACATCTTTAGACACTAGATTGATCCTAAAGGCCTGTTTGAGGAGTAAGAGGATCGCTGATTGTTTAGTGGGATTATTTTAAGCCAATGACATTGAGGCTAAGCAATTTAAGCTCCATATAAAATGGGAAAGAGTCGCTGTAATAAGATCTCCCTCTGGGGCAAGCAGGACAATGAGGAGCAGTAAGCAGACCTCTAGGAAAGACTGAGGACCATAGTGCAAGGTAGCTCAATAAGGTATCGGGTATCAGAGCGCTTTACATAGCACCAGTTGCGTTACATGAGGACACATTCATTTTTGGTAGGCACGGGGAGATTAAGAGATTTGCCCAGAATCACAGGATGTTCAGCGTCATTGCTGAGACTCGAACCCGGTTCCCCAGATTCGAGGTCGACCGCCCTAGCCGTTAGGCCAACTCCTCTCCCCAATATAAAGTACATTTGAAAAACAATTGTAAGCAGTCAATCAGACATGGAAACAACAATAAGAGGGTTGCAACAGCAGGAGCGTCCATCAACAAATTACGAACAGGCCTCGTCGCCCGCCCTCACCATCCCAGGTCCACCCGCCTAGGTAGAGTAGCCCACCTGCCTGTTCCAGAATCAAGTCTCTTCAGTGACCGCTCCAGCTCCAGACAGAGAGCGAAGGACTGCCGCCTTTTCTTGTGCTATGGTGTTTAAGTCAGGACCGAGGCCCTTCGGGGCAGACTTATGGAAGTTCCTGCGCCACCTTTGCGTACTCTTTTGGTCTTGCATGGAGAAGGGCTGCACTTCCTGCTGTGGGTGTTCGAAGCCAAGGACCCTGCAGGCTTCGGAAAGAGATCTGAGTTGGTAGGCCTTACCCTCTAGGCGAAAGATGAGGCGGAACGGATGGCCCCAGGATTAGGGGATTCCAGCGTATCTTCGGTAGGCCATTACCGGCCAGAAGTCCCTCCATTTTTGCAATGTAATCATTGCCAAGTCTTGGTAAAGTTGGGGAGAATGTCCTTGAAACTAGAGCGGATAGGCATCCCGTGCTTTGCGTAGAATGGCCTCCTTGGTTTGAAAGTCGTGGACACACTAAAATGTCCGCTGTTGATTGCTTTGCTACTCTCTGCAGTCAAACTCAGTGGTATCTGTCCAGTTTTATCTTGTCTTCTGCGGGGGTTCCCAAAACCAAATAGAACAGCATGCGCACGTATTTGTCCAAGTCGGTCTACTCTGAGGCAGTTGGTACACTGCGTATGCGAAAGTTATACCTCCTGGACCTATTTTCATGGTCTTCTACGTGTGATTTTAGATCGATCTGCTCTTCCTGGAGGTGAATCACTTCTTGTTGTAGGCTCTCAACTCCTCGTCTCTCTTTGTTGACTTTTCACCCAGGGATTCCCCGGGATTTTTGGTAAACTTATCTCGTACTGAGCGGTCCTTTTTAGACTTAGTGAAGGCCAGGTTATTGAGTTCTGCAAGTGGGTTCATGGAGAGCAGGAATCGGGTCACAGGATGCCGGGGCAAGCAGGTCCCCTAGCAGTGAATCATCATGTTAGCCACCTCAGTATTGGAAGGATCTATGAGAGGCGTCGCCAAGCCAAGTAGTGCCCAAGGCCTGCGCTGAAAAGGGCCGCAGGTGTGCAGGACCCAAATGGACCAAGCGTGAGGCACCACGAGGGTCCTGCTGGAGCCCACGAATACCTGGGCCAGAGAGAGGGTTATGTAGAGTGCCGTAGGGGGCTAGCCAGTGCACATCTCAGGACCCAGTGTCTGTAAAGTCTCTGTGCAAAAGGGGTAAGGGCCCATATCCTCCAAACTTGCCCCCACTTCAAGGCTCCACCAGGCCACTCACCCCCGGGTGCCCTGGTGATCAGGTCAGAAGGCCGGCAGCCCACCGCTCCCAAGCCGCACCCTCAACAGGAGACCACCCCACTGCCCAGCCACGGCTCACCAAGCCAAGAGCAGCAGTCCAGAAATGATCCAGGAGCTCTACCACGGTCCTGCAACTCGTCACTCCTATTCGACTAGTTCGTCGGGCTGGGCGGGGATCCGAGGCCTTGGGCTGATGAAGGCCCCAGCTCTGCAACTCCTCCACTATGCCCCGTGCGTCACAAGGGAGCTAACTTCAGCAACCCCAGTCGTGAAGTCACACACCACCACCACCGGTGAGTGTTCTGGATCACTCACAGAGCTCCACTCAGGGTCCCATCCAAAAAAAGAACAGGGCACACTTTCCTCTTCTCCAGGTCCCCTCAGTCGTTTCAGCATCCAGGCAGCTACATACAGCCTCTGTAGTCATCCAGCCGGGGGGTGGGGGGGTCCCAGAGTCACTGACGTGCAGGGTCCAGGCAGTCAGGGGGTTGTCGGCCGGGGTGGACTCCACCAACGGAGGGGGGACTCCGGGGTCGACACCGTGGGGGGGGAGGCCTTGCTGCGTTCCCTCCACCCGCGTCCAAATCCGCAGCATCATGAAGGTCGGGGGAGCTCCGTGGTCCTAGTCTAGAGAGGGGCCTCCTCACTGTCACCGGACCCCGCAGGATCCAACCAGCAGCCAAGCAGGCCACCTGAGCCGCACCATGCCCCGCTCCGAGTCCGCTGACCTCTGCCCTTTGCCCTCAGCTCTTCAGGGTCCTGGAGCAGCAAACAGCAGGGCTCTGCAGCGCCGCAGGTCTCCGCTGTCCACAGAGGGAGCACTCAGCCTTACGTAGCCTCTGCGTTCACAAACACGGCTCTGGTTCGGTCGTGTCCACGGCCGGGTGGTCGCAACCACTGATGACTCCGGTAGCTAGATGACCCGGAAAGCTTCACAGGGTCAAGGATCTCGGTGAGCGGGCTATTTTTGGTGCTGAATTGGCGGCGAGGACGGAGCAACACGCCGGCACATCCTATCAAGCCGCCATCTTGGCCATGCCCACCTAATTTCCAACATTTTAAGAGAGGGCCTGGCGCTCCAAAGCCACAGGGTCACCACCAAGAAGCCCTGGCACCCAGACGATGTTTGAGTAAGGGGCACAAGAGCAGAGCCAGCAGGCTGGCATGTCTGAGTGAAGGGGCGAGTGAGTACTAGACAGGGTTGCCACCAAGAAGCCCTGGCACACAGGCGACCATTCGAGTATGGGGCACAAGAGCAGAGGCTGCAAGCTAGCAGGTCTGAGTGAAGGGGCGAGAGAGTACCAGAAGAAGTCGCATGCCATGAACTCTGGAGTGATGGTGACACCTGCAGGTGGGCAGTGGTGAGGCGAGGGCCTTGACCTGCACTCTTGTCACGGCACGGGGGCAGGTGGGAGAGATGTAGGCACGGTGGGCACCAGTAGCATAGGCAGTGTGTCATGGGCCCTGGTGCAAGGAAGAAGACGTGCCCCCTGGCTGCTGTTTGAATTATAAAATACAGCAATAATCATGAGTCAGTGGCCCCTCAGGCCCCCGGGGCCACTGTCCCTGCTGCCCCAATGGAAGCTGCATCCCTGGGGCCCACCTCATTGGAGACTGAGGAATCCTGCAGCCCCAATGTGCCACAGCTGGCTGTCCTCGGGTCCCTCCAGGTAGATGCTGTTCCCACGGACACTCCTTGACCCACCCCAGGCATAAACCAGGGTGCAGGGAGGTTAACGTCCAAAGGGGGAAGGATGTGGGGATAGTTCTAGCTCTTGGGACTAGGGCCATCTCCAGGAGGGAGCTAAGGGGGACGGAGACTTGGGGGGTTCGGGCAGAGCTGCTACTGGCAGTTCGGGCTGGACTGTTCCCATGAGGCACAGGGTCAGACTGATTTGCATATGGCCATGTCTGAACTGGGGTGGTGGAGTGAGCTAAAGAATGATGATGGATTAAACCCAGATCAGTTGACTGGGGGTGAGTGTTTGATTGGCTCAAACATTCCGTCCATCATCCCCTTTTGTATCGCTTTGTTCGCCCTAAGTTGGTGGGGGTATGCCCAGACGTGGGTCCCTTGCTCACTTTGCCACTGGATTCAAGCAAGCCTGGCTGATGACGGCTGGAATGCCAGAAACCGGTCCTAGGATGCTTGTTTCCGGTCCAGGGAAGACATGGCTTGGCAGTTCGGGCTGGACTGTTCCCATGAGGCACAGGGTCAGACTGATTTGCATATGGCCATGTCTGAACTGGGGTGGTGGAGTGAGCTAAAGAATGATGATGGATTAAACCCAGATCAGTTGACTGGGGGTGAGTGTTTGATTGGCTCAAACATTCCGTCCATCATCCCCTTTTGTATCCCCCCCCATGACAGCCCAGATACCGAGGTGCCAGGGCAGGAACACATTATAAACCAGGCGCAAACCTTAAATGTTAATCTTCCAACATCTGGAAGTCAGTGAAACAGCCTTGGGCAGGTGAGACACAGCGGTCCACACATGCCTGTCACAGCAGGGGTTTGGGCTCAGTGGAGCCCCTAGTGATAGGTGTGTGGGCAGGCCGATGTAGAGCGCACAGAAGTGGGCATCTAGGAGTGCACTGATCGCTGCGCCCGTTACAAGGCTCACTTGTTTGGAGAAACACGATGGATTTGATGGAAACATTTTTACAGCGGCGCTGACCCAGAACTTAAAGCGGCCTCAGCACCTGGACCACAAGTTCTGAACTTTTTCCACGGGTGCTACATTTAGTCCGAAGGCGCTGGGACCTGCCAGACACTATGGTTTGTTGTCTGAAGGGCAGGTACTCTTGTTCACACCTGGATGTCCAGACAAGCAGGAGAAGACCCTTGGGCCAGTCCTTGGGGGGGGAGGGGGCAGTGTAGATAGATCTACGTAACATCTGTTTGGTAAAGCCCAACTCTATTGGTCGAATGACTGGTGACCGGCTGAACTTGGCCCTGCCCCTGTGCCCAGCAGAACAGCCAGGAATCTGGGCATACTTCCGGACAACACTCTGTCCATGAAAGACCAGATCATTTCCGCCGGCGGCACTTGCTTTGGCATACTGCGCCTTCTTTACGTAAATTATGGGTTGGTGATGTCTTCTGCTCCCCAGCAATTAATAACAAGAATGGTGTTGTAATATTGTTTCACAAATCATTAAATGTGTGTATACAAAGTGAGGTTAAAGACACTAATGGTAGATGGCTTTTACTAAATGTTAAAGTTAATGATACTCATTTCTCCTTTTGTAATGTATATGGACCTAATGGTATTGACTTAGTATTTTGGAAGGACTTTTCCACTCTCCTCTCTTCTCATGCTTCCGAAAACCTGATTTTGGGTGCTGACTGCAATCAACTCATGGATCCTTTTTTAGATCGTAAATCCCAAACCAAATTTATCCCTAACAATATGCAGAAGTCTTTTCACAAAGCAATAACAGCTAGAGGGTTGGTGGATGCATGGAGAGTTTCCCATCCTGATGTCCTGGAATTTTCCTTTTTTTCCCCCGCTCATAGGTCTCACTCCCGAATCGATTACATATTCCTTACTCAATCCTCTCTTCAATTCATGTTGAAAGCTGAGATTGGTTCCATTCTCATCTCTGATCATGCCCCGGTCATACTAGATATGGATTACCCCTCTCATCCACCTATTTCACGCAGATGGCTTTTTAACAATGCACTTTTGTTGGACACTCAATTCGTTGAACAATTCAGACACTTTATGCATGAGTTCTTTAATAATAACCTTTCCTCTGTTTCACAATTTCATCTTATTTGGGATGCTTTTAAAGCTACTGCTAGAGGATTTATAATAGATTTTGTTTCCTGGAAGAAGAAGAAGGCACTTACGGCGGCTACACTAATTCTAAAACAAATCAAGGCCCTAGAACATGCTTACTTCACCACAAACTGTCCGGAAATTCTCCCCAATCTCATTAAAGCCAAATTACAATATAACAAACAATCCTGGGATAATGCTTGCAACAATCTCCTTAAATTTAATGCAAAAATGTATGGTGGTCGGAATAAAGCCGGCAAATCCCTAGCCAATTATCTCAAAATCAAAAAACAAAAGTCCAAGATCGCTGCCATTACTGATAACAAAGGAGTGAGACACATTACAGATTCTAAAATCCTCGAATGCTTTACCGAATACTATACTTCTCTCTATACTCCGGATTCAACCCCTACCAATGATCAAATTGATTCTTTCTTTCAACCATTCCCAAATCCCCTGATAACCAAGTCGATCTTACTTCTCTCGATAGCCCTATATCGGAACAGGAGATTCTCAATGCTATCACTCCCCTCCCCAAAGATAAAACACCAGGTCCAGATGGTTTTACTGTACGTTTTTTTCTTCACTTCAAGCAATTCTTAGTCGCTCATTTGTTATCTCTCATAAATCACTTCTCAGCTTCCGGTACATCACAGGGTTCTTTCACTCAAGCAATGTTGTGTTTGATCCCTAAAAAGGACAAAGATCCCGCCCAGTGCAAAAATTATAGACCCATTTCCTTAATTAACACGGACTGTAAGATTTTTGCCAAATTATTAGCTCTTCGTATTAATTCCATAATCCCGAACTTAATTAATATATATCAATCAGGGTTTGTTAAAGGCCGGTCCATCACAGATAATTCAAGGACTCTCCTTAATATTATCTATTTAGCCTCTAAGATGAATTCACCAATTGCTGCAGTCACATTGGATGCTGAAAAAGCCTTCGACAGGGTTAATTGGGAATTTATTTTTGGAGCCTTGAAATGGCACGGTTTCAGCCCCCCCATCCTTAGATACATTCAGCTTCTATACTCTGCGCCCTCTACTTCCATCTGGGTTAATGGTTGTCAATCCAAATATTTTCCACTTCACAGAGGAACTAGACAAGGATGCCCTTTATCCTCTCTTTTATTTATTCTTGCCCTAGAACCATTTTTTGAAAAGCTTTGCCGTTCCCCACATTATACGGGTTTTCAATTTAAGCATATAGATATTAAGTTCACTGATTATGCAGACGACATTTTATTATATCTCTCTAACCCTACTACCTCTTTGCCCACCTTTTACTCCTTGCTAAAAGAATATTCTCAAGTCTCTGGTTACAAACTTAATCTTGACAAGTCCGAAGTTTTGCCGCTGAACAAACATTGTTTTTCTCATATGTTTCAAGACATGGGTTTCAAATGGAACCCCAAGAGTATTAAATGTTTAGGCATCCTTTATACTAATAATATAAAAGAAACTATTAAAATTAATCTTGTAGACATTCTTAAAAACTCTCTGCCCTCATAGATAGCTGGTCTCCACTGTTTTTGTCCTGGTGGGGTAGACTTGCTACAATTAAAATGATGTTGCTCCCGATCATCAATTTCTCTCTCTCTATGCTACATGTCACTCTCCCACTCTCTTTCTTTAACACTATTAATCGCTCCCTGACTAAATTCTTATGGAATAACCGTAAAACTAGGATTTCACTCACTCGACTTCAGAGACCTAAGGAACTTGGTGGGGTTAATTTTCCTAACATTAGACGCTATCACTCTGCATTCACCCTGAAACAAGTCTGGGACTTTTTTATCAGACTCCTCACACGCACCTTTAACGGCCTGGAGCTCTCTAGAACAATCTCAATACGCACCATTCCCTTTTGCAGTGGCCACTAGATTATTCCAAATCCCTAGACGCTTTTCTTCCCCCATTTTCTCACACTCTTCTGCAGTTGCTACTTCTCTGTTTAAAGCACATTTTTCGCACTCGGATAATCTTACACTTACTCCTATCTGGTATAACAAATACCTTAAGATCAAAAATAGAGCTCTCTTTTGGAAAGAGTGGATTGATAAAGGCATTTTAACTTTGGAACACCTGATGATCAATGGGTCTCTTATGGAATTCACGGAGATTCAAGACAAGTATGGTATATCTCTTTTATATGCTCCTCAGTATCCTCTCCTTAGATCATCCATTACTCACTTCCAATCCCAAAACCCTTCCTTGACTTCTGATAGTCAGTCTTCCACTCTCGCATTAGATTTTTCAACGCAGTTTAAAGCCTCCCATATCTACAAGATTTTGTCTCTTCCCTCCACCCCTAGAACCAAATCTAGTACTGAACTTCTTTGGGAAAAAGATCTGGCACATGAATTCTCATTTCAAACCTGGGGTTCCATCTGGGCAAAAATCCACACCTCTGTACGATCGGCAAGTACTACGCAGACTCTCTATTACTTCTACAATAGGCTTTTCCTTACCCCCACCGACCTTCACAAGTTCAGACTAATGGATGATACGAAATGCTGGTCTTGCTCGCATGGCAATAGTGACTTACTTCACATGTTCTTCCTCTGTCCTGTAGTTAAGAGTTTTTGGTTACTTATTTGGAAGAAGTAGAATGATGTTTTATCTACCAATGTTCCCTTTGATATTGTACACGTTTTTCTGAGTGGTTCCTCTACTATTTGGATTGCCCAGGGGAGCGTTGGCAAATTTATTGATTTGTTCATAGCTATTACTTTTCAGATTATCACCTCCAATTGGAAGGACACTACTAAAATCTCGTACCAAGCTTGGTGGAACTTACTATGCCATCATCACAGACTAGATCGTGCATATGCCACCTCTACACCCTTACTGATCAAAAAGGACTTGCTATGGTTACCACTCACCACATTTCTTTCCAGGTTGCCCGCTTGATTTTCCTGTATGTTCTGTATCACGAATCTTCTTGACAATATCATGTTAGTATTTTCTCTTTTTTCGGTTATCTCTACATTCTAATCTAACTGCTGCTCTTTTCTTTTTCTTATCTCTCTTTTCTTCCCCTTTTCTTTCTTTTCCTCCTTCTTTTTCTTCCTTTCCTTCTTAAACACTAAATTGCACTTTTCTAAGTTTAGGTTTAGAAGATTCAAATTGGTTTTCAGCATATATTTCTTAATATAGTTCTAATTTTGTTATTTCAATTCTTGGTATGGTTTATATTTGAACTTTGTTTGTACAATGTATACTGATGTTTTACTTGGTATTTCACCTCAATAAAGCATTCTAAACTTTTTTTTTAAAAACGTGGCGGTTCTAACTAGCTGCTCTCTAGATACTCTCTCATCTCCGGTCTGTTAGAGTGCCAAGATGTCCCTTCGGGGACGAATCATGCGCTATACCAAGAGACAATTAACATAACATAACATCTGGGCTCGAGCGCAGACACTTACTGCTCTCTGGCCAGGCTCAGCACAGCTGCAGATTCATCTTAAAAGCACAGGGAACCTGCAGGTACGTGGGGGACCCCAGGCCCAGAAGTAGGGGCTCTGCACACCAAAGGGCCAATTTAACCTGCTGCGTGCGGCGTTCAAGAAACAAAACAATAAGCGCTTCTATGCCTCGTTGAGAGTGTTAAGCGCTATATAAATGAAGTTACAGTTCAAAGTTCAAGGTCCCTGATCTATCGCAGCGTGAGGGGGATTCTGATGAAGCTCTCTCCTCGAGTGAGAGGAGAAGCCCCGCCAGGTTCAACCCCCCCCCCGATACTGTTTTGTGGTGAAAAGAGGCAACAGTGACTACTTGTGATCACAGAGTGTGTAACACGTGTCACTCCAGCCTGTGTGCTCACCAGACTGGGCGTATGTGTGCCTCACCCTACGAGGAGGGGGCCCGGGGCACCCTACGCTGTGGGCAGGGAGGGGGCCCACCCGAGGCCTGTTTGCATCTAACCCTAGGCTTAGGGCAGGAGGAGGGTTCACCCTAGACTGTGGGCAGGGAGGGGGCCCACCCGAGGCGTGTCTGTATCTAACCTTAGGCTTAGGGCAGGAGGAGGGTTCACCCTAGGCTGTGGGCAGGGCGAGGGCTCACCCGAGGGCTGTCTGTATCTAACCCTAGGCTTAGGGCAGGAGGAGGGTTCACCCTAGACTGTGGGCAGGGAGGGGGCCCACCCGAGGCGTGTCTGTATCTAACCTTAGGCTTAGGGCAGGAGGAGGGTTCACCCAAGGCTGTGGGCAGGGGGAGGGCTCACCCGAGGGCTGTCTGTATCTAACCCTAGGCTTAGGGCAGGAGGAGGGTTCACCCTAGGCTGTGGGCAGGGGGAGGGCTCACCCTAGGCTTAGGGCAGGAGGAGGGTTCACCCTAAGCTAGGGGGAGGGCTCACCCAAGGGCTGTCTGTATCTAACCCTAGGCTTAGGGCAGGATGAGGGTTCACACTAGGCTGTGGGCAGGGGGAGGGCTCACCCGAGGGCTGTCTGTATCTAACCCTAGGCTTAGGGCAGGAGGAGGGTTCACCCTAAGCTGTGGGCAGGGGGAGGGCTCACCCGAGGGCTGTCTGTATCTAACCCTAGGCTTAGGGCAGGATGAGGGTTCACACTAGGCTGTGGGCAGGGGGAGGGCTCACCCGAGGGCTGTCTGAATCTAACCCTAGGCTTAGGGCAGGATGAGGGTTCACACTAGGCTGTGGGCAAGGAGGGGGCCCACCAGAGGCCTCTCTGCAACTAACCATAGGCTGTTGGTAGGGAGGGGTCCACCCTAGGCTGTAAGCACGGAGGGGGCTCGCCCTAGGCTGTGGGCAGGGAGGGGCCTCCCCTAGGCTGCGGGCAGGGAGGGGGCTCGCCTTAGGATGTGGGCAGGGAGGGGGCTCGCCCTAGGCTGTGGGCAGGGAGGAGGCTCCCCTAGGCCTCTCTGCATGTAACCCTAGGCTGTGGGCAGGGAGGGGGCTCCCCTAGGCCTCTCTGCATGTAACCCTAGGCTGTGTGCAGGGAGGGGGCTCCCCTAGGCCTCTCTGCATGTAACCCTAGGCTGTGGGCAGGGAGGGGGCTCACGCTAGGTCTCTCTGCATGTAACCCTAGGCTGTAGGCAGGGAGGGGGCTCCCCTAGGCCTCTCTGCATGAACTCCTAAGCACCCTCCCACCCCAGGGCCACCCCCACAGGCCCTTGATGTCTAATACCTGATGCTGCACAGATCCGGTGAGAGATTGCACAACAATGGAGGGGGTTCCTTGATGGACAAGTATGTCTTGGTTCATGGTGGTCGGATGAAGGGTCTGTTTCGGGTGGTGCTGTCCTCTTGAAGTCCATCGACCTGGCGAGTCTCTGGTCCCCACTGGGCCTTTTGCACAAGTGATGTAGAGGACATACTGTTGTCCTGTGCACATGGCACGTGATATGTCCCAGTGTTGGACATTCTGTAGGATGAGATTGCCTTGGGTTGTTCTTCTGCCAACCCGTAGTTTCTCTTGACTTTTGTGTCCCACTACTCGTTAGTTGTGTGGGGTTGTTTGTTCTTTGGTGACGTTGTCCTGTTGTGGGGTCATTTGTCCTAGGGTGAGGTTGTCCTGTTGTGGGGTCGTTTGTCCTAGGGTGAGGTTGTCCTGTTTGGGGTCGTTTGTCCTTTGGTGAGGTTGTCCCGTTGTGGGGTCGTTCTTCCTTTGGTGAGGTTGTGGGGTTGTATGTCCTTTGGTGAGGTGGTCCTGTTGTGGGGTTGTGTGTTCTTTGGTAAGGTTGTCCTGTTGTGGGGTTGTGTGTCCTTTGGTGAGGTTGTCCTGTTGTGGGGTCGTTTATCCTTGGGTGAGGTTGTGCTGGTGTGGGGTCGTTCTTCCTTTGGTGAGATTGTCCTATGGGGTCATATGTCCTTTGGTAAGGTTGTCCTGTTGTGGGGTCGTTTGTCCTTCAGTGAGGTTGTCCTGTTGTGGGGTCGTTTGCCCTTGGGTGAGGTTGTCCTGTTGCAGGGTTGTACTTCCTTTGGAGAGGTTGTTCTGTTGTGGGGACTTTCTTCCTTTGGTGAGGTTGTCCTGTTGTGGGGTCGTTTGTCCTCTGGTGAGGTTGTCCTGTGGGGTTGTTTGTCCTTTATTGAGGTTGTCCTGTGGTGGGGTGGTTCCTTCATGAATGAGGTTGTCCTGTTGTGGAGTCATTTGTCCTTGGGTGAGGTTGTCCTGTTGTGGAGTCGTTTGTCCTTTGATGAGGTTTTCCTATTGCGGGGTCGTTCTTCCTTTGGTGATGTTGTCCTGTTGTGGGGTTGTTTGTCCTTGGGTGAGGTTGTCCTTTTGTGGGGTCGTTTGTCCTCTGGTGAGGTTGTCCTGTGGGGTTGTTTGTCCTTTATTGAGGTTGTCCTGTTGTGGGGTCGTTCCTTCATGAATGAGGTTGTCCTGTTGTGGAGTCATTTGTCCTTGGGTGAGATTGTCCTGTTGTGGGGTCGTTTGTCCTTTGATGAGGTTGTCCTGTTGTGGGGTCGTTCCTTCATGAATGAGGTTGTCCTGTTGTGGAGTCATTTGTCCTTGGGTGAGGTTGTCCTGTTGTGGGGTCGTTTGTCCTTTGGTGAGGTTTTCCTATTGCGGGGTCGTTCTTCCTTTGGTGACGTTGTCCTGTTGTGGGGTCGTTTGTCCTTGGGTGAGGTTGTCCTGTTGCGGGGTTGTTCTTCCTTTGGTGAGGTTGTTCTGTTGTGGGGACATTCTTCCTTTGGTGGGGTTGTTCTGTTGTGGGGTCGTTTGTCCTTTAGTGAGGTTGTCCAGTGGGGTTGTTTGTCCTTTATTGAGGTTGTCCTGTTGTGGGGTCGTTCTTTCATGAATGAGGTTGCCCTGTTGTGGAGTCATTTGTCCTTGGGTGAGGTTGTCCTGTTGTGGGGTCGTTTGTCCTTTGATGAGGTTGTCCTATTGCGGGGTCGTTCTTCCTTTGGTGACGTTGTCCTGTTGTGGGGTCGTTTGTCCTTAGGTGAGGTTGCCCTGTTGTGGAGTCGTTTGTCCTTGCGTGAGGTTGTCTTGTTGTGGGGTCGTTTGTCATTTGGTGAGGATGTCCTGTTGTCGGGTCATTCTTCCTTCGGTGAGGTTGTCCTGTTGCGGGGTTGTTCTTCCTTTGGTGAGGTTGTTCTGTTGTGGGGACATTCTTCCTTTTGTGAGGTTGTCCTGTTGTGGTGTTGTTTGTCCTTTAGTGAGGTTGTCCTGTGGGGTCATTTGTCTTTGATGAGGTTGTCCTGTTGTGGGGTCATTTGTCATTTGGTGAGGTTGTCCTGTTGTGGGGCTGTTTGTCCTTTGTTGAGGTTGCATGTTGTGGGGTCGTTTATCCTTGGTGAGGTTGTCCTGTTGTGGGGTCGTTTGTCCTTTGGTGAGGTTGTCCTGTGGGGTCGTTTGTCCTTTGGTGAGGTTGTCCTGTAGTGGGGCAGTTTGTCCTTCTGTGAGGTTGTCCTGTTTAGGTGTTGTTTGTACTTTGGTGAGGTTGTCCTGTAGTGGGGTCATTTGTACTTTGGTGAGGTTGTCCTGTGGGGTCGTTTGTCCTTTGGTGAGGTTGTCCTGGTGTGGGGTCATTTATCCTTGGTGAGGTTGTCCTGTAGTGGGGTCGTTTGTCCTTTGGGGAGGTTGTCCTGTTGAGATGTCATTTGTCCTTTGGTGAAGTTGTCCTATTGTGAAGTCGTTCTTCCTTTGGTTAGGTTGACCTGTTGTGGGGTCGTTTGTCCTTTAGTGAGGTTGTCCTGCTGTGGGGTCATTTATCCTTGGTGAGGTTGTCCTGTTGTGGGGTTGTGTGTCCTTTGGTGAGGTTGTCCTGTGCGGTTGATTGTCCTTTGGTGAGGTTGTCCTGTAGTGGGGTTGTTTGTCCTTTGGTGAGGTTGTCCTGTTGAGGTGTAGTTTTTCTTGGGTGAGGTTGTCCTGTTGTGAGGATCATTTGCCCTTGGGTGAGGTTGTCCTGTTGTGTTGTCATTTGTACTTGGGTGAGGTTGTCCTTTTGTCGGGTCATTTTTCCTTGGGTGAGGTTGTCCTGTAGTGGGGTCGTTTGTCCTTTAGTGATGTTGTCCTGTTGTGGTGTCGTTTTTTCTTGGGTGAGATTGTCCTGTTGTGGGGGGTCATTTGCCCTTGGGGGAGGTTGTCCTGTTGTGGGGGTTGTTTGCCCTTGGGGAGGTTGTCCTGTTGTGGGGTTGTTTGTCCTTTGGTGAGGTTGTCCCGCTGTAGGGTCGTTCTTCCTTTGGTGAGGTTGTGGGGTTGCATGTCCTTTGGTGAGGTGGTCCTGTTGTGGGGTCGTGTGTCCTTTGGTGAGGTTGTCCTGTTGTGGAGTCGTTTGTCCTTTGGTGAGGTTGTCCTGTTGTGGGGTTGTTCTTCCTTTGGTGAGGTTGTGGGGTTGCATGTCCTTTGGTGAGGTGGTCCTGTTGTGAGGTTGTGTGTCCTTTGGTAAGGCTGTCCTGTTGTGGGGTCATGTGTCCTTTGGTGAGGTTGTCCTGTTGTGGAGTCGTTTGTCCTTTGGTGAGGTTGTCCTGTTGTGGGGTCGTTCTTCCTTTGGTGAGGTTGTGGGGTTGTATGTCCTTCGGTGAGGTGGTCCTGTTGTGGGGTTGTGTGTCCTTTGGTAAGGTTGTCCTGTTGTGGGGTTGTGTGTCCTTTGGTGAGGTTGTCCTGTTGTGGGGTTGTTTATCCTTGGGTGAGGTTGTCTTGGTGTGGGGTCGTTCTTCCTTTGGTGAGATTGTCCTATGGGGTCATATGTCCTTTGATAAGGTTGTCGTGTTGTGAGGTCGTTTGTCCTTCAGTGAGGTTGTCCTGTTGTGGGGTTGTTTGTCCTTGGGTGAGGTTGTTATGTTGTGGGGACATTCTTCCTTTGGTGATGTTGTCCTGTTGTGGGGTCGTTTGTCCTTTAGCGAGTTTGTCCTTTGGGGTTGTTTGTCCTTCATTGAGGCTGTCCTGTTGTGGGGTCGTTCTTTCATGAATGAGGTTGTCCTGTTGTGGAGTCATTTGTCCTTGGGTGAGGTTGTCCTGTTGTGGGGTCGTTTGTCTTTTGATGAGGTTGTCCTATTGCGGGGTCGTTCTTCCTTTGGTCACGTTGTCCTGTTGTGGGGTTGTTTGTCCCTAGGCGAGGTCGCCCTGTTGTAGAGTCGTTTGTCCTTGCATGAGGTTGTCTTGTTGTGGGCTCGTTTTTCATTTGGTGAGGTTGTCCTGTTGTGGGGTTATTCTTCCTTTTGTGATCTCGAGGGCTGCAGACAGGCCGGTAGGGCTGGGGCCAAGTCAGTGGGTGTCTAAAGTCTTCTTAGACTGCAAGGTTCCTCTTTGTCCTCTTCCTTCTTAGGTCATCAGGAACTAACTATTAAGGTTCAGGGGTGCCCCATAATAATCAGTTTAGGGGTGTGACAGGGGCTGAAAGGTAGTAGCCAAATAGGCTACTTACTTTAGGGTGACTATACCCTTTGTATGTCCACTCCCTTTGGGGAGGGGGCATACCACTAATCCTATTGGCTGAAATCCTCCAAAGCAATATGGAGAATTTTCAAAGGAGGGGGGGTCGCTTCAGCTCAGGACACCTTAGGGGTGGTCTTGGCTGACAGGGGACATACTTCTCCTGCTTACTAATTTTCCCGCTGACCTTGCTGCCAAAAGTGGGGCTTTGTCGGGGGGTGGTAATCTCCACTAGTTGGAGAGGCCCTGGCTAGCATAACAAAGGGCAGGAAGCCTTTGAGGCTCACCGCCCTTCAATGCTGTTTCTGTTTGGGTCTAGGTGTGAAGCACCTCCACCCGGAGCAGGCTTTGTTTCTGACCCACGAGAGCACAAGGCTCCCACCTCAGGGGGTCATAAACATTTCTGGAAGTGGCAGGGTGGTGCAGACCAGTCAGCTACACACTAGTGGTTTGGTAGGTTTTCGGGGGCACCTCTGAGTGCATTTATTAATGAACCCAACACTGGCATCAGTGTGGGCTCATTAATCTGAGATGTTCAGTACCCAACATCTTGGGATTCGGTGAAGCTATCCTGGAGCTGCGGAACTCGTATTGACTAGCTCCCAGCCCATGTACTCAGTATGGCTTCACTGTGCACACTGCACGGCGCCACACTTTTTAACTTTTGCAACAAACCAGGCTAAGACAAACACTCTTACCTCTACTTCATTCCCTCCTACACACAACATACACTCTACTCATAAACACATCATCACCCTCTCTACCTTACAACCTCCTCTCACAAACAATACTATACAAACAAATCCATCACATGAAACAAGTACACCAGCACCCCTTTTCACTACTCCTCAAAAACAAAACATATCACACACACCAGCACAACAAGATCTTCAAAGCGCAACAACTCATAATACTTACCATCACAAAATACAAACATACACCCACCTTTCAAACCACACAAAGGAACAAACTCCAATGCCAAGCTTTCTCTCTTCCACCACACCTAACACAGATACAGCAACACAGCAACTCTCTTCCAAACGCCTCTCATCCATTGGACAATTTAGAACCTTACTACATGACCCACATGCTGCACCACCACCCCTGACTCATACACCTTCCGCCCTAAACACACGCAAACAATATAAGCAACATGCCACACCTCACAACTTCGCTTCCCCATGTCTACTGCACAACAATGTTACACCACGAAAACAACACAGCACACCAACTCACTCTCAAACACCATCTCCACCACATACACACGCAGACCCATCAAAATGCGTTCTTAGCATGCTGGATGAGGAACATGATACAGAACAGCTACACGATTGCTATCCTAATAAAGCTAATGCCAGCTCTAAAAACACACCTGCTACAAACCCACACAATACTGATCACTCATCTACAAAACAAAGTCTCACTATCACCAAAGCCCATTCTCTAAACTGTCTACTAATAAATGCTCCATCCCTCTCTAAAAACAAACATCACATCTACGACCTTCTCACCGATGCAAAACCAGACATACTATTCATAACCGAATCATGGTTGGGAGAGGATATGGCTCCAGTCCTGCATGAAGCCGTTCCTCTAGGCTATCAAACGATCACCCAAAATCGTATAGGCAAAAAAGGAGGTGGTCTAGCTGTTGTGTTCAGGCAAACATTACATACCACTAAAGTGGACGACATCACCATAAAGAATTGTGAGGCTCTTCTCACCAGATGCAATCCTACACCGTCTTCCTCCTGTAACTTCCTGCTCCTTTACAGACCTCCACCTAGCAAGGCGACATTCCCAGACGCACTTCTAGACACAGTTTCAAACCTGATAACAATACACTCCATCCAACCTATGCGTTCTGGGTGACCTCAACATTTGGTTTGACAAACCCAATATGACCCATTCAAAAACAATAATCACTGGCCTAGACGCACTGAACCTGCATCAGATTGTCCACAAACCCACACACATCGCTGGACATATCCTAGATGTCATTTTTGCTAATACTGAACTAGTTACCTTTCAAACTATAACTCCTGTCACGTGGTCAGACCACAACTTGCTTGCTTTCCAACATAAAACAACACTAAGCGACTCACACTTAGAAACACAACTAACATCCAGTACAAATCTGGAAACAATAAATTCTGTACAAAATCTATATGAGTGGCTACAGGAAGCTTTTGACATCCAGATACCACTCAAAACCACACAACAGAACAAAAGAAAAAAAGCGCCTTGGAGAAACATAGAGATAAAAGACATAAAACAACAAATTAGAAAGCTGCAACGTACCTGGCTCAAAACAAACGCCAAACAAGACAAACTTCACCTACAGAAAATTAACAGATTATACAAGTCAGCTATCAAAAAAGCTAAGAAAAGGTACGATTCAGACAGAATTCAAAATGCTAAATGTGCAAATAAAGAATTCTATAAAAAACTCAATGAATTTCGCAAACCAAATTGCCTAGAAGGAACTCATCCTGTTACTCAAGATTTCACAGACAAACTGGCAAATCATTACACGGACAAAGCAGACACGTTGGACTCGTACTTAAAACAGAGACAAAGCACCAGCACTAACCCTTGTACAAAACAACAATCCAAGAATTCTCTAACCCAGCCTCTCCGTTCCTTCCAACACATCTCACACGATGAATTTATGGACCTGGTCAAAGCAAGCAGGCCTGCCGGCAGCCCCTCTGGCCTGTGTCCACCACAAACTTTCAAGACAATTCTTTTAACAACCTCTGCTGCCACTCCAGTAAGAAGAATCATCAACGATTCCTTAACTTGCGGAATATTTCCAGAAGAACTCAAAAAGTCACACATACGCCCTTTGTGAGAAGTTGGCCTGGTATATGATGTCCACTAATTAAAGTGGGCACCTTGCACCAGTCCAAACGACCTTTATTGATGATTAGGTTAAAGACAACCTTTATTGAAAGCTATCCTAGTGGTAGCTATGGAGAGCAGCCTCCAGGCTAAGTCTCGAAGGAATGTAAAGCAGCTTGTTTTACCAGTATATAACCTCCTGAATGACCAAATGAAAGGAGAACCACACCAGGTATATATAAAATATATGTATTTATTAATAAACACTCTCTACTAACCTCTTTATGAGATTAGAGAACAAGACACACAATATTAAATCACTAGAACGACAGTAAATAGCACAATACACAGCGGGCTCCAGGAGGAGACTGAACCATATACTAAGAAAGTGGTATAAGAACCACGACTTGACTAGACACAGTGCCTAGAGCACGTAGAATCGCTGGGACCCCAAGGAACCACCCAAAGTAGTGACACAGGGGACCCACGGAGGCCGGGTGCAGTGTGGGAACACAGACGCGAGCTCCGTACAACTCTATGGGAAAGTCGCGGTTGGAAATTTAAAGATTAAGGACACTTAGGAGAGGACATTCAGCAAACCCAGCTAAACATAGAAGGTTCTAAGGCCAGCACCCTTGAGAGTACCGAGGTACCCGTGTTACCTATCCCAGAGGAGCCAGGTGCATAGGGGTCAAGTGGTGTCGGAAAACCTCGTCGTTTTCAAGGGCGTAATGCGAAAAAGTACTGCTGCCGTGGAGAAGAAAAGTGTCCGGTGTGATCCAAGCCTGGATCGGAGATGAGAAGAACCTGAAAGCAGAGGGGACAAAGTCTGGGTCACTTCACGTGACCAGGAGCGGAGCAATCGAATGCCCACCGATGTCGGGTGCTTCAGGTGAGATGAGGTGAAGCTTGACTCTGCAGCCACGGGCACCAGGAGATGTCGACGATGACCACAGTCCGGATCCGAGCTGTCCCATGAAGGATGTCGAGTGCTGGGGGGTCAGTGTCCGGATTGAACACCAACAAGCCTTGGCAATGGCAACCCATGCGGTCAGAGGAAAGATGCTTCTGCGAGGACCAGCAAGATCCTGGGGACTCTCCAAGCGAATGAGAGTCAAGGCACGTCTATGCAACCAGGGAAGCCCACTGAAAGTTAAAGTTGCCTTCTCAGGGACCCACAGGCCAACGGACCAGGGATCGTGAAGGGACCTCGAGCTGAATCACGAAATACCAGCCCACGGAACACTCGTGGAGTGTAGGCCGGAAATCTTCGGTGGAATTACTGCTCGGGGTCAGGACTACAAGTAGCCCAAAGCACAGCTTCAGGGATCGCCGAAAAGCATATGCTGCTGCAAATGTACACGGTGCCCAGGGGTACGGGTTTCACGGTCCCCACGAGGGATAAGGGCCTCAGAATTGCTGAGAGCGCAGATCGACCTCGGGAACCCACCTCCTGTGTTGCAGAAATCTTCGGAGTCCTTGGGAGCTTTGTAGATGCAAACCGGTCAGATGCGTTTAGGTGCCTGCTCAGCAGGGGAGTAACTCCTTTACTCCAAGGGAGATTCTTCAGTCGTCCAGCAAAGCGTAGATCGTCGAAGGATACTTGGTTTCTGTAGCAGAGTTTAGTCCAGGTAAATCTAAAGTCCTGTAGTCAGGGGTTCCTACTTTATACCCAAGGAAGGGGTGGGACAATCTCTGGGGACCCACCTATGGGAGGGTCAGGACAGAGGGGTGGCTTCACCCATGTCCTTTGTCCAGTTTCGCGCCCGAGCAGGAGCAAATGGCTCCTGCAACCGGTTTGAGCTGGACTATGCACAGGGACACCAAATGTGCCCCCAGTGCAGACATCAAAGCACTCTGAGAGTGCACCCACCCAGCCCCAATACACTAAAGCCTGTCTGGGAGGTGGTCACACCTCCCTGTGACAGGAAACCTATTGTCAAGCCTTGCCCTGCCGGAGTTTCGTCCAGCAGCAGGAGGGCAGACTCGTGTCTGTGGCTGGCAGCATCCATTTTGTGATGCCAGGGTTCTGTGAAGCTGGTACCGGGTGTACCGGTGTTGTCATATTTCTCCTCTAGGAGGGTGGAATCATACCTCCCACACCAGTTACTGGTGTGGAGGTATGATTCCAAGGTGTTTGACACCAAACACGACATGTTTCCATGCAGCCATATTAAAGTTAGCATTTACCGCGAGGTTATAATGCACTTAAGTATATATGGTTGGCTGCATCACAAAAACCCCGGAATATAGGTTCCGAAGGCTGCAGAGGGGCTCTGCTCATGCATGGGCACCCTCTCACATAAAACCCAGCACCCTGCCTTCAGGATTGATAAGGCCTGCCATAGGGGTGACTGATAGGTTTATATGTGCAGTGATTAGGATAGATATAGTGAACCTATATCTAAGTAAGGGGTGCATGCACCACCTTACACAGGCTGCAGTAGCAGACCTGTTGTGTCATTTTAAATGGTCTCTCAGGGGTGGCATAATACATGCTGCAGCCCCTGGGAGGCCTCTGAGGTACCTATGCCCTGGGTACATAGTATACCATATACTAGGGACTTATAAGGGTACCCCAGAATCCAATCTGGAGTGTACCTAAAGTACATGAACAACCAATTTAGGGAGTAAGCAGATAGACTGGGGTCCTGAATAGCAGGATCCCAGTCAGACTAAGTCGAAAACCAGCAAAACACCAGGAAAAAAGTGGGGGTAACCATGCAGTCAGATTCCACCTTCCTACAGTCTTGTTCACCTGCTTCCACACCCTCCGCATGCTCTGCAAGATGTTCAGGTGGCTCCGTGTCAACACCAGAAGGACAGTCACGCAGGTCCTCATCACCCGCAGACTGGACAATGGAAATACGCTCTACGTAGGAATCACTGCACGTCTCCTGAAGAGACTTCAGTCAATACAGAACTCAGCAACAAGACTCATACCGACCTCCCTAGATGGACCCCCATCTCAAGAAACTACACTAGCTCTTGATCCAGAAGAGATACCAGTTCAAGATGTTGACCCACGCGTACAAAGCCCTGCACAACGAAGGACCAGCGTACATCAAGAAATGTCTGACCTTCCGCCAACCTACCAGACACCTTTGATCAGCTTCCCTCTCCCTCGCAGACACCCCATGGATGCGTTGAGCCAACAGTGGAGGACGCTCCTTCTCGTACCTGGCAGCCAAGGCTTGGAACAACCTCCCCCAGTACCTCAGGACCGCACCGCCACTGAAGCAATTCAGAAGAGTGTCAGGTTTCGAGCGTTGCAGCGCCTACCGCGTACCCTGAAGACTACATTTCCCATGATGCTTGCCATCGGAAGGGGATTTAGGCAAGGACGTCGCGCAGGACATTGCGCGTAATTCTGTTTGTCTTGAATTCACTCTCTCGGCTGAGAGAGAACGGAGGCGAGGAGGCGCCGTCGGGGAGTTTCTTGGAACTGTGATCCCCGGTTAAGCTGGCAGCTGCGAGGACTGTCAGCTGTAGTTGCGTGCGTACTTGGGGGAAGGTCTTGAAGCCTGGAGTTCAGCTTCCTGTCTGTTCTATTTTTCCTGAGTACGGAGTAATTGTTTCTCTGAGCGGAATACAGCGGTGAGGGTAACCGCGTATTGCCGTTGGAGATCCTAATTCTTCGTTTCAGTTCTTACCTTACAGCGGAATACAGCGGTGAGGGTAACCGCGTATTGCCGTTTGTATTCTTTTCGTACTATATTTTGGGAAGTGGTGAGACTTTGTGGGCTGCAGGTCACTGCGGGAAAGCACCTCTGACTAGTGCTAAAGGAACCTTTTGCAGCTACTCCCTGGGAAGGGGCTATACATATTTCTACCTACTGGCTTTGGATTTATATTGTCTGTACTATGTGGGAGGATATTATTTACACTGCAGTATTTCAAAGGTCTCATGCCTGAGTATAAGACGACCTCTGGGTATGTATGAGGACTGTGTTGGCACTTATGGATTGTGAGTTGCATAAGTCTGCAAGAGTAATGCTTGTGAGTTTTCTCATTACAGGGTAAATGCTTGGTCTGCGTACCGTTTGAGGATGTCCCAAGAATTGTACCAACCACAGTAATTATATTCAGGTATATATGTGCAATCCTCTAGCGAGATATAAATGAGAGTAGACATTATAACCTTTGTTTATACCTGTATGATTTGTTGTTTCAGGTTCTATTCCATTGCTGTCCCTTCCCTCTCCTTTCCCTCGCCTGATCCTTCGAATACCCTGTACATATTCACATTCAGGGTATTGGTAATATCAGGAGGTGGACCTTTTTATGCTGCGCCTGGATCCTGCGGAGCTGGGCCTGACAAAGAGAACTAAGGACCTGGATGTTTGAATGAGCAAACCTCAATGCAGCAGCAAACAGCTCCAGCTCTTCGAGTCCATCACGGGTGATTTGCCTCACTCTATAAATGTTTGATTGATTGATTCGATCTCCCCTGAATGCCACACTGTAGCTCCTCTCTCTCTCCAGAGAACAAGAGGATGTGCGTCCAGTATCTATTCGAAGCTGGAGATGAGAGTTCTGCTGACTGTTCATGACCTACCACTGGGCCTCGCTCCGACCTACCACTGAGCCTCGCTCCAACCTACCACTGGGCCTCGCTCCGACTTACCACTGGGCCTCGCTCCGACCTACCACTGGGCCTCTCTCCGACCTACCACAGGGCCTCTCTCCGACCTACCACTAGGCCTCGCTCCGACCTACCACTGGGCCTCCCTCCGAACTACCACTGGGCTTCGCTACGACCTACCACTGGGCCACGCTCCGACCTACCTTTGGGCCTCGCTCCGACCTACCACTGGGCCTCTCTCCGACCTACCACTGGGCCTCGCTCCGACCTACCACTGGGCCTCGCTCCGACCTACCACTGGGCCTCGCTCCGACCTACCACTGGGCCTCGCTCCGACCTACCACAGGGCCTCTCTCCCACCAACCACTGGGCCTTTCTCCGACCTACCACTGGGCCTCGCTCCGACCTACCACTGGGCCTCGCTCGACCTACCACTGGGCCTCCCTCCGACCTACCACTGGACCTCGCTCCTCTGCAAGTGTTACCAGTGTGTCATGGGTCCTAGAGCAAGGAAGGAAATGGCTCCTTTTGGATTGTTAAAATACAGCAATAAGCAGGGTTCCCAGGCCCCTGGTGTCACTGCACCTGATGCACCAATTGAAGCTACACCCTGAGCATTATACAACATTTAACATTTAAAGTTGGGCCTGTAGTACATCTTGCCACAGGTGTCAGTCTTACTTCATTTAAATTTAAACTGCATTTATATAGTGCTTATTACCCCTGACGAGGCGTCGGCGAGTAGCACTAAATGCCAGAAGCCTCCCTAATCCCCCAGGGGGAGACAGACCATCTCACGTGGGTTCCTTGCTCAGGGCAATCCATGATGGTTCTTGGCGCCAGCCGCCACTACTACAGACCTGTCCAGAGGGAGCACCATAAGCAGAGTTCAATATTAGGTGCTAACGTTCAATCTTGGCTCCACCTTCAAACTCCTAGTGATATTGTGCCAGTGCTTAATTTGAGCCGGTGCTTTCCGGTGCTCAGCACCATCACTTAATTGGTTTCTGGTGCTCGGCACCGGCACCTAAATGTCAACACCATAATTAGAACAGTCCACCACATGGTGGCGCTGCTCATCTAATTTAGAGATAAGCAGAACAACGGTTGTTTAGGACTACAATTTACATTAAAATTGCTAATACCTGCCTCCCCAGCCATTCCTTTAGCTTTGGGGACCTGAAATAATGTGAACTGTCGCATTCACATGTGTGAGAGATGGTTAGTAGTTGTTTTGGCAGCGATGACAAGGGCGATGGGTGGTGCAAGCTGCAGTGGCCTCCTGGTCAGAGCCCTGGCACTTAATATTTTACAAATTAAGCACTGTCTTGTGCAAAACATATTATATCACTGCACGCCAGTTACCTTGTAGCAAGCACTAGGAGCTCAGGTTCTGACTCGGGCGATCTGCACAGAGAGACCCGGAGCAAGGGCCCAACCCTCTGAGCTGGAGTGAACACTAAGGGGCAGATTTACAAGCCCCCTGCGCCACCAGTACGTCGTGACATACTGGTGGCGTATCTTACTGCTCTATATTTACCAGGACAGGAAAAGCCACCCTGCGTGGCTTTTCCTGTCCTTGTAAATATGGCCCCTTTACACGCAGCACTTTGGGTGAAAGGGGCGTTCCATGGGTGTTGCTGAGGGTGTTCCCACGCAACACCCATGGAACGATACACATTTCCAGATTTACGAGGAATCGTAAATCTGGAAATGCGTGTGAATCCTATGCCTCCCCAGGGGAGGCGCAACGAGGAGAAATGTTTTAATTTCTCCTCGTTTTTTCCTCTTTCAATGCGTGCTGCGTGCAGCACGCATTGAAAGAGGAAAAGGCCTGTAGTGATTGTTTTTGTGCAGGAAGGAGCCCCTTCCTGCATAAAAACAATCTCCCCACGACGCAGGCATCCTTGCACCATGATGCAAGAGTGCCTGCGCTGATGCATGGCTGCAGTTTGTGCGCCAGCGCAGGGGGAAGCACAGAGATGCGACATATTGTTGTAAATATGTCGCATCCCTGTGCTTTGAAAGTGACTCAGTGCAGCGCAGCCAAATGGCTTGCGGTATGCACCGAGTCAGTTTCATTGTAACTTTCTAGTGCACATACAGGTGATTAGCAGTCGTGCACAGACAGGCCCCTGGCGGACTGTCCTTACCAAGAGATGCACAACAGGGGCGTGGTGGGGCACGGAAGGGCGCAGCTCTGGGACCTCTTTCAGAGGTGTCATGGCAGACACCCCCCCACTCACCGATGGATGACCCCAGTCATCTGGACCCACCAGCTGCAGCCCCCCACGGGGTCTGGATCATTATGTCTGAGACGATAAATCCCCCTCACGGATGAGGGGGTCAGAGGAGCTAATCTAAGCCTGCCACAGTCTCCGCGGATTAATCCGGGGTGTCTCCGGGTGCAGACACCGGCTGAGCCTGGGGATTGGCGGGATGCGACCCCCTCACCTCCCTCCGCCAAGAAGTGACGTGTAATGGATCCCAATGGTGCACGTTTCAATCTATCAAGAAACGGCTTTAGAGCGCCCTGAAGTAAGATCACAGGATCCCTCTGAGCACTGATCGAGCTGTGAAAGAGTGCGCGAACCGTGACCCTGGGGGCAGTGGAGCAGGGAGGTGAGCTAGGGAAGGAGTGAGTGTGTGTGTGTGTGTGGGGGGGGGGGGCACAGGCTACTGCAGTAGGGTCAGGGGGGCCGAAAAGCACTAACAAAGCACAATACACTCGGCACTCTTTTGTTGATCTGCCACCCTCAGATAATTGTAAACAGTTTGGTCACTCAACCGAACTCTCACTGGAGCACGTACCCCGCACATGTACCCCACATACACAGCAGTAGAGCAGGAGGACGAGCCTACTCCTACATCCCCCTCAAAGCATGGAACGACCCCACCGCAGCAGAGCAGGAGGCCGTGCCTTCTCCCCCAAAGAGTGGACTGAACCCCCACAGCAGCAGAGCAGGAGGCCGCACCTTCTCCTGCATCCCTCCCAAAGTGTGGAATGACCCCCTCCCCCACTTCCCCCCCCCCTCCCCGACAGCAGCAGAACAGGAGGCTGTGCGTTCTCATATATCTCCCCCAAAGCGTGGAATGACCCCCCCACATCAGCAAAGCAGGAGGCCGGGCCTTCTACTACATCTCCCCCAAAGCTTGGAACGACCCCCCAAGGCAGCAGAAGACCCTCAAGAGGACCCACAGGCCGAAGGCACAGGAGTCATAAGAGGACCTCGAGCAGGTCACCAAAGATGAAGGCCCACGGAGGGGTATCCTACATGCCCCAGCACATCTCATCCATGGGCTCAAGAAATATATTCACATCACCCCCTCCTGATGGAACTCCACTGGCTCCCTTTGCTGGAAACCATCCTCAAAACCAACTGCATCATTTACAATGCCACTATGAGCAGCATCCCCGCTTATATTGCAGACAATCTTACCATCTTGGTGGTTCTCGGCACACCCGGACATCGGTGCAAACTAAGAAGTGTAAAAAAGAAATAAACAAGACAACAGGCCTTTTCCATCTATGCTGCCAGGATCTGCAGCATCAGGACCACCCCAAAGCTGCTCCAATTTTGGAAAGTGTTGAAGACGCACTTCTTTAAAGACGTATTAATATTCTACAAACCAGCTGCCTCTCCTATCACTCAGTGACTTCAAGCTTATCTTTAGCCTTGTACAACGCCCCACTGCCTTTTGGCTACATTTGTGCTACAGAAATACAAGATACCCATTCTGGAAATGCACTTAAAAGAAAAACAAAAATTAGAACTCTTGAAAGAAAGTGGAGGAAAAAAAACACACAAACAGCATCTACAAGGGTATTACTAAGAAAGTCAAGAGATCTCAGTCCTCACACTGCAACTGAGACGCATCGCGTCCAAGCAAAGGGCTATGCAGCATCATCCCAGGAGATGTGGACAGCATCTCCAACTGTACAAGGAACCTTCACTTCATTAAACAGCTAGCAACATTGAGATTAGCCTTCAACAGAAAGGAATCAATGACCACCACCCCCTTGACAATCTTGCAAAATTCTGATTTCACCACTATGCAAAAAACTCTTCACTCTACTTGGCTTTCCTTAAATTAAACCCCTGAACTACTCAATTTAACGAATGTTGAGGTACATAACGCATCAGATGATTATCGGATGCATTAAATACCTTCAAACTCGTAATTACCACCCATGCGTAAACAGGGGTTTACGCATGGGTCAGAATTTAACGAGCAACTTGTAATCAGGGCCTAAGAGTTACAGGAATTCAAGGCAACGTCCTTGTTAGACTTGGCATCTTTTGGCGTGTTTCCCCTGAGTTTTTGCTTTCTGATCTCCCGGTTTTGACTCTGTTTTGCTGGCATAGTGTTTCTGCGCACTTTTCTCACTGCTGATCAGTGGTAAAGTGCAAGTGCTCCTGTGGTAAATTGTGTTATGGATTGGTGTTTCCATGATTGGATATTTGATTTACTTGTTAGTCCCTAGTAAAGTGCACTGAGTGTGCCAGGGCCTGTGAATCAAATGCTACTAGCGGGCCTGCAGCACTGATTGTGCCACCCACGTGAGTAGCCCTGAAAAGGTAACTCAGACCCGCCATTGCGGAGTCTGCGCGCAGTTTGTAACTGCCATGTCGACTTGGCCAGTGCACACACTTGCCAGTCCCTCACCTTCCCTTTTCTTACATGTCAGCCACCCTTAAGGTAGGCACAAGGTACCCCTGTGGGCAGGGTGCGGTGTATGTGAAAGGTAGGACATGCCCGGGTGTGTGTGGCATGTCCTGATAGTGAAATATGGCCAATTTCGTTTTTCGCTATTGCAAGGCTACCTGTTCCCCATAGGACGGAATGGGGAGTTTGTTTATAACATCTTATAAACATAACTGGCCCGGGGAATTAGGTATGAAAATAAAGTTTAGTATGCCCGAACTCAGAATCTAAAGATGCATCTTTTAGTGAAGGTGATTTTTACATTCTGTGTTTGAAAATACCACTTTCAGAAAGTAGGTATTTTCTTGCTCAGTCATCCCGTGTGCCTCTGCTGGAATGTGGATTGCCTGTCTGGGTTTTGGATGACAGAAGGCTGGGGAGCAGGAGTGGCTCCAGATAGTCTAGGTGGGTCAGGAAAGGGCTGAGTAGACCTGGGCTGCAATTGGGGAAGGGGGAGGAGATTTCCTTGCACCTCAAAGGGCCTGGTCTGCCTCTGACCATGCCGTCTCCACCTCCTGCCAGGAAGTCACACCAGAGAAGGCAGAACTGGTTCTGGCTGGGCACAGACACTCTCTGCCTAAGAGATCAAAGGATTTGGGGATATAAATATTGGGGCCCAGACCCCTGACTTTTAGAACTCTTTTGGACCAAGAAGACTGCCAAGAAGAAGAGCTGGAGAAGCTGTGAGGAGGAACTGCCACATTGCTGTGTGCTTTGCTGTGTTGGCCTGCAGTGGCTGCTTCTGTCTTGGGCAGTGAAAGGACTGGACTGAACTTTCTGCAATCTACTTTTGTGAGTTTCTCCAAGGGCTTTGAGGTAGAGCCTGCCCCCTGTTCAAGAAATCTCAGGAACAGCAAAGACTTCAAGCTCTTCAGCCCTCAGCACTGGGGACTGTGTGTTTTGTGCTGCAACAGAAGAAGAAGCAACCCGATGACGTCGACGCTGCCGACTCCGTGTCCTGAAGGCACCGCAGAGGGCACCGCCGCAACGCCGCACCGCGACCCTGGTCTCACCGACGACGCCGGCTGACGCCGCCACCGAGCCGCTGCTCGCACCGCGACCTGTGGGCACCGCACTCCGCACCACCTCGCGACCACGCCTTGGTATCCCCGACGACGACGCTCCACGCCGAAATCTACGCCGCTGCTTGCACCGTGGTTCGAGGGCACCGCTCGTAAAGTTACACGATGCACCGACCTCATCCCGCACCGCAGCCTTGGCCTACCGACGCCGGCGCCATCGACTCCCGTTCGTCAGCCGACAGCACTTCAGCAACGACGACGCCGCTGCTTGCACCGCGACCTGCCAGCACCACGACGAGCACCGCATTCACTATGCACCGCGACCCTGGTCTCACCGACGACGCCATCTGACGCCGCCAACGAGCCGCTGCTCGCACCGCGACCTGAGGGCACCGCACGCCGCACCGCTGCACTTCGCACCGCAGCACCCGATGCCTACCGACACCAGCGCTCCTGACTTCAACAGAGAGGAGTTCGATCTGCAACGCGTGTGACTTTGAGGGCCCCGACGACTCCTGCACCGACTTCCGGAACCGACGCCTGCGGACGCCGTGCTTTCGGAAGCTCAACGAGAGGTCACCGACGCCCTGCATTTCTAAAAGGTACTGTTTGCGGGTCTTCCCGACACCGTAGCTGGCCCGCGACGCCGCGGTCAGCCAGAACTGTTTGGATTTGTTTGTTCACGACGCCGTGATAGTCCCGGACGGAGCTATCGACATCAAGGAACTGTTTTTCAAGCATATTTTGATAACTGAAGATTTTTAAGTACTGTATTGTGGATTTTTATCGTTTTTGGTCTTGTCTTAAGTATATAAAAATATTGGATATTTTTCTAAACTGGTGTGGTGTCCTTTTGTAGTGCTTACACTGTATTACTGTTGGATATGTGCAAATGCTTTACAAACTGCCTCTAAGATAAGCCTGACTGCTCGTGCCAAGCTACCAAGGGGGTGAGCAGGGGTTATTTTAGGAGTGTAACTCCCTTATCCTGACTAGAGTGGTGGTTTCTGCCTGGCTTTGGCACATGCCCTAGCCTACCAAAAATCCCATTTCTAACATTCCTTAAATGGATTAAAGCTCCTCTTGAAGACAGAACCAAAGGTTACGTTACCTCCCTTCCGCTCTCCATCACTCACTTTTCAGGTATACCTCTCTCAAGGTTCTACAACCACCTGCTGCTCTTCAGTGTATTGTTGTATTAGCTCCCAGAGTTTGTCCATTCGTTCAAGCTTATGCTAACAATAAGAAACAGACCCGAACTGTGGTCCTGCCCTTGGCATAACAAATGGCTCTCTTCTAAAATGCATTTATACATGACACCTTCATTTACCCTAAAAAAGGGGTTAGGAACCTCTTGAAACTCTAAGGATATTGCAAACACCTCCATTTTTTGGATGCTCCTGTGGTTTGTCTTCATAGGCACTATTCAAAATGGCACAGAACATATAGGACAAGATTCAGGGAGTTACCCTGCATCTAGCGCCTACAACAATTATCTCCTCGCCAGACCTCCCCGTCACAGTCCTTACACACATGAGCGATATGAGACTTCCCAAGCTGAAACTCCCCTGCACCCATTCCTACCCTCCAGGCCACACCCATATCCTGTGGCACATAACTCCCGACCTTACCGTCCAACATCCTGTTGTTTTCTTTCTGCAAATCTGAAGTCTGGCTGAAACTCTCCTGTACACTCTATAAGTGTGAACGGTTTGCTGCAGTGGCCGTTTTTTTGGTTGAATAAAGTCCCTGCTGTAGCGGGACTGCTGAGGGCTCTGCTCTGTGCAGGATGCACGGTGTTGTGCGAGGTTTTGTGACACCCCCGGCGTGCCTTGGGCGTGGTGGTGCGGTGGACTATGGATCCCTTGTCTATAGCCGACTCCATTTGTTGGTGTTCCTGGCTTCCTCTGACTGTGGCTGGGAGGATCAGGGCGGCCCAGGGATCGGAAGCTTGGTGTGGTCCCTGCTACAGCGGGACCGCCAAGGGCTCTATTCCGGTGTTGTCGGCTGCGCCCAGCCGGCATGCCGTGGGGGTTAGTCGCCTCCTGTAGGAGAGTAGGATCTGCCTCTTATGTTGCCCCCACTTTTTTTCTGATGTTAGCACTGGTTTCTGGCTATAGTCTGGCTGGGTCCCTGCCAATCAGGGCCCCAGCCTCTCTGTTCTCTCTAAACGACATGGAGTGCACTCTAGGTGCACTAGTGATTGGATACTGTGGTGCCTTATGAGTCCCTAGTATATGGTACCTTAGGTGCCAAGGGCATAGGTACTTCACAGGCCTACCAGGGGCTGCAGCATGTGTTATGCCACCCCTGGGAAGCAGTCTAAATCTGACACCACAGGCCTGCTACTGCAGCCTGGGTGAGGTGGTGCTAGCACCCCTCACTGAGATATAGGTTTCCTATATCTCTCCTGCACACACATATAAACCTATCAGTCACCCCTAAGGCAGGCCCTATCAATCCTGAGGGCAGGGTGCTTGGCTTCTATGTGAGGGGGTGCCTCTGCCTGAGCAGGGCCCCTCTGCAGCTCTCAGAGTCTATTCTCTGGTGCTGTTTGTGGATGCGGTTAAACCATATACTATTAAGTGCATTATATCCTCGCGGTAAATGCTAACTTTGGAATGGCTGCATCAAAACATGTCGTGTTTGGTGTCAAACATCTTGGAATACTACCCCCGCCAATCTTGGCGGCGGGGGTAGCATTCCACCCTTCTAGAGGGAGAAGACATGTACCTGCTGTGGAAACGCGGTAGAATCCTAAAGAGCCCTGGCATCACAAAATGGATGCCAACAGACACTGGGCTGCCCTCCTGCTGATGACCGAAACTCGCAGTGGAGGAAGCCCAACAATAGGCATCCTGTCACAGGGAGGTGTAACCACCTCCCAGACAGGGTTTAGTGTATTGGGGCTGGGTGGGTGCACTCTTAGAGTGCTTTGAAGTCCTGCACTGGGGGAGCAGAAGGCTCCTCTGTGCATATGCCAGTTCAAACCAGCTCAGGGGCTACCTGCCCCTGCTCTGGCGCGAAACTGGACAAAGGGAAGTGGGTGTAGCCACCCCTCCCTTGACCCTCCCATAGGTGGGGTCATAGAGCTAGTCCATCCCCTCTTTTTAGTATAAGAGGGGAACCTTGCCATTGCAAAACAGATAACCCCTGGACGACACTCTACAGAAGAATCCTGGCCCTTCGACGTTCCACTACCTTTGGAAGACAGAAGAATCTCCCTTGGAGTCAAGGAGTGACTCCCCTGCTTGGCAGGCACCAAAACGACAACGACGGTCGCAAACTACGCCGCTCCCGCCGGAGTCCGAAGTCCCTGCAGCCCAGAAAGTGGATTTCCTGACCTCTCCCAGGCCATCGTGAGTCCCCAGCGAAGCTGAGGCAAGTGGACCCCACGAGTAACGAGGAACCGCGACCCCTGGGTACCGTGCACTATTGTCGAGTGCAACCCCTTCACAACGTTCTACGAACCTGTGCTTTGGACCACGTGTGGTCCCGACCTCCAGCAGGAATCCCTCCGAAGATCAGAGGCCTACACCGTCCCGAGTGACCGTGGGCCCCTGTTGAGTGATTCCGCCCGAGGTGTCTTCGCGATCCCTTGCCCGCAGGCTTGTGGGTCCCCAGAAGACTTCTTAAAGAAACCAAAGGGCTCCCTGGTTGCTCCAGGCCTGCCCTGACTTACCCTCGCTGGGTGAGTTCCACAGACCTTGCTGGTCTGCGCCATCGACTTTTCTTCATCTCCCCGAGACTTGCGGCTGCCAAGGCTTGTTGGCTCCGATCGAGTTGCCGACACCGCAGTCAGCTGCAGACGTCGAGGGACACACCGAATCCAGCTCCTGGTCGTCGTCGACGCCTCCTGGACCACGTGGCTGAAGAGTCAAGGCACCCGCAACCGACCTGAATCACTCGACGACGGTGGGCATCCATCTTCCTTGCCCCGAGTCACTGCCAAGTGACTTTGAACACTGTCCCCTCTGCTTTCAGGTCATCCTTCTTCAGAATCCAGGCTTGGATTCCACCGGACACTTCTTCAGCTCCCGCAAGCAGCAAGTCTTCTTTGGTCGCCATTGAAAACGACGCCGCGACCCGACACCAAAGGACACCTGTGCACCCGGCTTCCCTGGGTGAGGTAACTCCAGCACAACGGTGCTCCTGTGGGTGTGGGCCCTAGAACGACTTACCCTGTAAGTGACTTGCTTGTAGGTTCTATAGAAGTATCCTAAAACTCTTTATTTCCAACCGCGACTTGCCCCATTGAAGTCAACGGCGATCCGCGCCTGTGTATCTACACTGCACGCGTCCCCCGTGGGTCCTTTACTTACCTGCCTTGGGTGGTTTCGTGAGGCCCCAGCACTTCTGAAGGCCCTAGGCCTTGTCTCCCTGCAAGTCGTTGTCCCTAAGTCTCTTACTTAGTATATGGTCTGGTACGCCCCTAGGGCCCCAGCCATATTTTGTGCTTAACTTATTGTGAAACGTTGATTTGTGCATATGTTTGTCTTCTAATCTCATAAAGAGATTAGTAGAGAGTTATTTAGAAATAAATACATATATATTTGATATATATACCTGTGTGGTGTCTTTTCATTTGGTGATTCAAGAGATTATATGGTAAAACAAGCTGCTTTACATTCCTCCGAGACTTAGCCTGAAGGCTGCTCTCCACAGCTACCACTAGGATAGCTTTCTTTAAAAGGTTGTCTTAAACCTATCTACCATAAGAGTCGATTTGCCCTGGTGCAAGGTGTCCACTTTAATTAGTGAACAGCATATACCAGGCCAACTTCTCACACCTCCTCTGCGGTTGAGGGGCACTCGGCGTGTTGCTGATCATGGGTCAGGGGTGTGGCAGGTGTCCCGGCTACAGCGGGACAGCCGGGGCCTCTGTTGGTGTTTTCTGTTGGCTTCGGGTCATACGCGATTCATGTTTACGAAGGCGTGGCTAGGGTCCCGATTGCAGGACAGTCAAGGGCTCCGTTGAGTAGTTCTTGACGCAGGGGGAGGGGCCTGGAACTCCGGAGTGCCTGCGCCCTTCTCACCCTGATCACACCTGTTCTCGCCTGATCTCAGAGTTACGCTGGGTCAAGTCGGGTTAGTAACTAGAAAGGAGACTTACTGGGTTTACCAGCTACGATAATTTACTTCTTCTGTGAGCTTCTCTTGCGAAGTTCTGGGCCCTGTTTCACCATGCGATTAGCGGGAGGGGCTCGTCTATGATTTATGAAGGTTGTAGTACTCTTTGATTGGCAGGCATGGTGGTGTGGTTCTCCTGCTTGGTAGTAATTGGGTAATGGGCGATGTGGCTGGTTTGGATTGGACTAAATTGCTGGTCAATAGGTAGTCTGCATATAAATGAATGTGCTGCCTCTGACTTCTGGCTCATCATGGAGGGAGTTAAGAGATCAGAGAAGAGTAAGCACTTGGAGGAGGAGGTGGTTGCTGGGCCTTCCACTGCACCTTCATTGGCAGATGTTCAAAAGATGATTGAGGCTGCTGTTTCTGCAGCCTTTCAGGCTAGAGTACCTGGGGGCAAAAATTGGATACCTCTGTTTCTCCTGATCCTGGCTGTGATTCAGAGGATGAGGTGAAGGGTCGGTTCATTCATCTTGCTGACCTTCGCAATATTCTACAGCATGTTCGGGACAATTTGGAGTTCCCTGATCCCTCAGTGTCAGAAGAGTCTAAAGATTTCTTTGCCAATTATCAGAAACAGGAGCCTGAAAGTCTTCCTGTCCATAGATCTGTCCGGAATGTACTGGAGGAGGCATGGAGAGATGTAGGTAAACATGCCTTTCCCCGGTGTCTGGCTAAGCGGTATCCTTTGCAAGGGTTTTCTGAAAAATGCCCTTCAGTGGTGAAGGTTGATTCCCTGTTGGCTAGACTTTCATCACAGAGCATGGTTGTTTCCGAGGATGCGGTTCCTTCTGATCCAGGGGATAAGAGGGTTGAAGGGACTTTGAAAAGGTCCTTTGCAGCTTCCAACCTGGCTGTTCGATCGGCAGCGTACACCAGTTATCTGGTCCAGTTACTTCTGAAAGACTGTCAATGTATTTTGGAGCAGCTGCTTCAGGAGGAAGATCCCTCTGAGTCCTTGACGATGTTGGAGCAGCATTTGCGTTTCCTGTCCGACTTGTCGTTTGATTGCTTTAGTGCTTCGGCTGCAGCGGTTGGGGCCTCGGTGGCAGCTAGGCGACAGTTGTGGCTTAAGCCTTGGAAAGCAGAGGCAGCTCAGAAGGCTGCTATCATGAAGATTCCTTTCACAGGCTCCAAACTGTTTGGGGAACTGCTGGAAGCTATGATTAAGAAAACGGCGTAGGACAAGAAGCTCCGGTCCGCCCTACGCAGAAGGGAAAGTTTGGTGGCTATAAGAGGGCATTTGGGCAGGCATTTCAGTCTAAAATGGCTGCTCAGCCCTTTCGTGGTAGGGGACGTGGCCAGGGTGTCCATTCCTTCCAAAAATCCCAGGGTCAGCAAGGACATTTGGGAGCTTCCAGTCAGTCACAATTATGACTATGCAATGTTTCGGGAGGAGGGCCCAGTTGGGGGTCACCTCAGGAACCTTTTGCTGGTCTGGGAGGAGTTTGTCAGGGATCAATGGGTACTGCAGATTGTCAGACTGGGGTATCGTATAGAGTTTGTTGAGCCCCCAGTAGAGGTGTTCCATGCTACCCCTGTTCCCAGGGCTCCAGTCAAAAATCGGGCACTATTGGAGTGGGTTCGGGACCTGTTGTCAAAGGGGGCCATTGTGAAGGTCCCTGTGGGGCAACAGGGGTAGGGGGTTTATTCTATGCTGTTTCTGATCCAGAAGCCCAATGGAGATTACCATCCTGTGTTGGATTTAAAAGCAGTGAATTTGTGCATTCCTCACGGGTCCTTCAAGATGGTGACTCTCCAGTTGATTCTGCCCTTCCTTCGGTGGGAGATTTCCTCCCGTCTCTGGATCTGAAGGATGCATATTTTCATGTGCCGGTTCACAGGGACTCACAGCAGTTTCTGCGGTTTAGTGTGGGCGGTACTGCCCTTTGGTCTCTCTGCTTCGCCTAGGGTCTTTACTAAGGTGTTGGCTCCCTTGGTGGGGTTGTTACATGCTCAGGGGATCCAGGTGTTTCCATACTTGGATGACTGGTTGACTTCTTCCTCTTCTTTCCCTAAGACTCAGTCACATACCCAGGATGTCTGCCATCTCCTGCAGAAGGTCGGGAGGATTCTGAACTTGGAGGAGTCCCATTTGATCAGGAACTGCTGTTCATTGGAGGGGTCTTCAACACACGGGTGGGGAAGGTGTTCCTTTCCGAACCTCGCAGGTTGACTCTTGTGAAAGAACTGAAGAGGGTGTTGGCCTCTCCCACTTCCAAGGCTCGACAGTGGTTGAGAGTGCAGGGGTTGATGGCAGCGACTGTAATGATTGTTCCTTGGGCCCGGTTACACTTGTACCCACTGGTGAATCACATCCTGCGCAATTGGTGTCTGGGGTCTCAGGATTACGAGCAGTTAATTCCAGGGGCCGGGGGTTTCCCAGGAGTTGAACTGGTGGTTGGATGTGGGGAATCTCATGAAGGGCTCTCCGTTTGTCCGCCAAGAGAGGTTGGTTCTGACGACAGATGCCAGCGAGCTGGGTTGGGGGGGTTGTGATTGTTCAAGATTCCATTAAGGGGATCTGGTCGGTCCAAGAGGCTCGGTTGTCTTCCAACTGGAGAGAGTTGAAGGCCGTACAGTTGGCCCTGGTTAATTTTCTTCCTTGGTTCCTGCAGCGGGATGTTCTGCTGCGGATGGACAACACTGGTCATGTGCTATGCCAACTGGAGGAGGGAGAAAGTGGATTCCCTGAACTTGTTAGCTCAGCAGATTTGCCAGTGGCCCGAGATGAATTTGTTGTCACAGAGGGCGTTGCATCTGCCTGTGGTATTGAACTCGGAAGCAGATCATTTGAGCCAGTTGTTTCCCTCCCTGTCGGAAATGTGTTTGGATAGCAAGGTATTTTGGGTGCTCATACAGATGTTTGGGGTGCCCATGGTGGACCTGTTTGCAACCCCGGAGAACGCCTTGAGGGAGAAGTTTTGCTCTCTGTGCCAGTCAGAGACGGTTTAGTGGGTGGATGCTCTGTCCTTTCGGTGGGGGGAGGGTTTGATGTATGCCTTTCCTCCGATTGCTTTAATTCAGAGGATTCTTCTGAAGGTCAAGTTGGACAGGGCCTCGGTGATCCTGGTGGCTTCGGTCTGGAGCAGGTGGCCTTGGTTTCCTCTGTTATTGCAGTTGGCTGTGTGGCTTTGCTGGAAGATTCCGGTGGAACCCTGTCCTCTATCATTTCCAGTTCTGTCTCGGGAGTGTCTGGTCCGGTTGCAACTGGCGGGCTGGCTGTTGAAAGGATAAACCTGGTGGCTCTGGGGTGTTCTCCTGAGGTGGTTCTCTTTATTCAGCAGTCTCGTAGGCCTTCTACCCTTAAATCTTATGCCCGGCATTGGGTCTCCTTTCAGGGTTGGTGTGCGGATAGGGGCTGGTCTGCCTTGACTGTGGATCCTGTGCATGTCTTGGACTTTCTGAAGGATGGTTTCGAGTTGGGCTTGGCGGTTTCCTCTTTAAGGGCTCAGTGGGCTGCTGTAAGGGCTTTTCGGGGTCCTGCCTGTGAGTGTGTTGTGCCTTTAGTGTACCAGCTGTTGAGGAGCTGTTTTCTCAAGAAGCCTGTGGTTAAGTCCTTGACTCAGGGTTGAGATCTCCCGTTGGTGCTGAGGGCTTTACAGTTGGCTCCTTTTGAGCCGATGGAGTAAGTTTCTCGGAGGTTTTTTACTATCAAGGTGGTTTTCCTGGTGGCTATTACCTCAGCCAGAAGGGTAGGGAAATTGGGCTTGTTGCCTTGTTTGGAGCCCTTTTTGAAGTGCTATTCGGATCTGGTGGTTCTCCGGCCTGACTCTTCTTTTGTTCCTAAGGTTCCCTCCTCTTTTCACTGCTCGGAGGAGCTGGTGCTGCCTGTTTTGTGTCCCGATCCTCAGTCAGAGGAGGAGGTGCGACTACACTGTTTGGATGTTAAGCGTGCTCTTGGGGTGTACTTGATTCGTACCCTTCCATTTCGTAAAGTGGATTCCCTTTTTGTTACTTTTGCCCTGGCTGATCAGGGTCTGAAGCCTTCTGTTGCTACTCTCAGTAGGTGGCTGAGGGGGGCTATCTTGGCGGCTTATGAGTCTAGTGGTGTGCCGGTGCCTTGATCTGTGCAGGGGCGGTCGACTCGGGGGATGCCTGCTTCCTGGGCTTGTTTCCATGGGGCTTCTATGGCAGAGATCTGCAAGGTCGCCACTTGGAGTGCTCCCCACACCTTTATGTTCCATTATCGCCTGGTGGTGGGTGGTGCTGGGTCTGCCAGTTTTGGGGATGCGGTGTTGCGTTCTGTGCAAGGGGTGTAACTTTGCTGCTTGTTGTTCTAATAAAGTCTGTCTGCAGCTCTGTTGTTGAAGACGATTCTTGCTTGGGTATCTGCTCATGTGTATAAGGACTGTGATGGGGAGGTCTGGTGAGGAGGTAATGACCGGTTACTCACCGGTAATATTCATTACTCCAACTCGTAGACCTCCCCATCACAGTCCTGGTTCCCATCCCTCCCTCCCTGTTTCGGCTTCTTGTGCTTTGTCTACAGGCTGTTGGAAGGTAAAGTCGGGGTTATGTGCCACAGGATGTTGGCGTGGCCTGGAGGGTAGGGATGGGAGCAGGGGAGTTTCAGCTTGGGATGTCTGCAGGAAGGAGCTATCGCTCATGTGTAAGGACTGTGACGGGGACGTCTGCGACTCGGAGTAATGAATATTGCCGCTAAGTAACTGGTCATTCCTCCCCTTCTAGAAAACAGCACCAGCATTCCCTCCTTTTATTAGGAGCCTTTATTATTCTCTCCCTCATGCTACATGAGAATTCGTTCATGCTTAACTAGTCGTTGCTAACACATTAACCCTGTGTGAGAGGACATATATCTCACACTTTATTAATTGTCTATCTCTTCAGGAAGCACAAACACACATCGCAGTCAATCTGACCTGGAAGTCTACATGTTTCAGCACTCGCTACCCTTCTGTGTTGAGCCTTCTTCAGGACTACTAGTGTAGATGTTATTAGGCTTGGGCGAAATTTTAATTACGGTGACTTAATTAGTGTAATTTGGTAATTCTGCATAAATTACTGAGCTATGCCGTTATGCTACATCGTGTAATTTCAGGGAGAGATTTTAACACAAGATGTACCACTTAAGTAATTTTTGAACGTGAGCAGCCTTTCAGGTAGATATTTTATCCGAGTGTACCCTTCGACTCATTTTTGAGTGCGAAACTACAAATCCGAGGATGAGTGACAATTCCTTTAACATGGGTGTCGAGAAACATTTCAGGTAGATTTTTTACCTGAGCGCTAAACTACAAATCCAAATACGAGCGCACGTTTTTTGAACGTGAGCGACTCAAAATCAACAATAAAGTACAATTTTAAGTTGAATTTTTACCTGTCCGTGTAATTTTATGCATGTGAGATGCACTCCATGTAATTGCACATCCCTAATTATATAACACGAACGCTGGTACCTTACAACGTGTTCCTTTTTGGATTTGGCAATCCATGTCAACTATTACGGATCTCTAACTTCTTGGGTGCTTCTTTGATGCTGCTCTGCACAAGTTAGGGTGAAATGGAAACACTGTCCCATCAATGAACATTAAGGGACACAAGCAGGGTGCATCAAGGGTCATTGTCCAAAGGTCAGAACTGTGCAGCAGCCAATCAGGAAGCGTCTCCCAAGAGTCATCAAGACCCAAGGCTTCTTCTGTGCCTGTGCCCTGCAGTTCCCATCTGCACCACCACCATGGCGAGGAGCTAGCTGCCTGTCATGTGCTCTGACAGATGTCTACCTGGGTCCCCTCTCATCCCTGCTTCCACAGATGTCTACCTGGGTCCCCTCTCGTCCTGTCTTCCACAGATATCTACCTGGGTCCCCTCTCATCCCTGCTTCCATAGATGTCTACTGAGTCCCCTCTCATACCTGCTTCCACAGATGTCTACCTGGGTCCCCTCTCATCCCTGCTTCCATAGACGTCTACCTGGGTCCTCTCTCGTCCCTGCTTCCATAGATGTCTACCTGGGTCCCCTCTCATTCCTGCTTCTACAGATGTCTATCTGGGTCCCCTTTCGTCCCTGCTTCCAAAGATATGTACCTGGGTCCCCTCTCATCCCTGCTTCCACAGATGTCTACCTGGGTCGCCTCTCATCCCGTCTTCCACAGATGTCTTCCTGGGTCCCCTCTCATCCCTGCTTCCATAGATGTCTACCTGCGTCCCCTCTCATTCCTGCTTCCACAGATGTCTACCTGGGTCCCCTCTCATCCCTGCTTCCATAGATGTCTACCTGGGTCCCCTCTCATCCCTGCTTCCACAGATGTCCACCTGGGTCCCCTCTCATTCCTGCTTCCACACATGTCTACCTGGGTCCCCTCTCGTCCTGTCTTCCACAGGTGTCTACCTGGGTCCCCTCTCAGCCCTACTTCCGCACATAACTACCTGGGTCGCCTCTCATCCCGTCATCCACAGATATCTACCTGGGTCGTCACTCGTCCCGTCTTCCACTGATGTCTACCTGGGTCCCCTCTCATCCCTGCTTCCACAGATATGTACCTGGGTCCTCTCTCATCCCTGCTTCTACAGACGTCTACCTGGGTCCCATCTCGTCCTGCCTTCCACAGATATCTACCTGGGTCGCCTCTCTTCCCGTCTTCCACAGATGTCTACCTGGGCCCCCTCTCATCCATGCTTCCATAGATGTCTACTTGGGTACCCTCTCATCCCTGCTTCCACAGATGTCTACCTGGCTCATCTCTCATTCCTGCTTCCACAGATGTCTACCTGGGTCCCCTCTCATCCCTGCTTCCACAGATATGTACCTAGGTCCCCTCTCATCCCTGCTTCCACAGATGTCTACCTGGGTCCCCTCTCGTCCAGTCTTCCACAGATATCTACCTGGATCGCCTCTTATCCTGTCTTCCACAGATGTCTACCTGGTCCCCTCTCGTCCCTGCTTCCACAGATGTCTACCTGGGTCCCCTCATGTCCCTGCTTCCACAAATGCCTACCTGGGTCACCTCTCACACATGCTTCCACAGATGTCTACCTGGGTCCCCTCTCATCCCTGCTTCCACAGATATCTACCTGGGTCCCCTCTCATCCCTGCTTACACAGATGTCTACCTGGGTCCCCTCTCATCCCTGCTTCCACAGATATGTACCTGGGTCCCCTCTCATCCCTGCTTCCGCAGATATTTACCTGGGTCCCCTCTCACCCCTGCTTCCACAGATGTCTACCTGGTTCCCCTCTCATCCATGCTTCCACAGATGTCTACCTGGGTCCCCTCTCATCCCTGCTTCCACAGATATCTACCTGGGTCCCCTCTCATCCCTGCTTCCGTAGATGTCTACCTGGGTCCCCTCTCATTCCTGCTTCCGCAGATGTTTACCTGGGTTCCCTCTCATCCCTACTTCCACAGATATATACCTGGCTCCCCTCTAATTCCTGCTTCCACAGATGTCTACCTGGGTCGCCTCTCATCCCGTCTTCCACAGATGTCTACCTGGGTCCCGTCTCGTCCCTGCTTCCACAGATATCTACCTGGGTCTCATCTCATCCCTGCTTCCATAAATGTCTACCTGGGACACCTCCCATCCCTGCTTCCACAGATGTCTACCTGTGTCCCCTCTCGTCCCTGCTTCCACAGATGTCTACCTGGGTCCCCTCATGTCCCTGCTTCCACAAATGCCTACCTGGGTCACCTCTCACACATGCTTCCACAGATGTCTACCTGGGTCCCCTCTCATCCCTGCTTCCACAGATATCTACCTGGGTCCCCTCTCATCCCTGGTTACACAGATGGCTACCTGGGTCCCCTCTCATCCCTGCTTCCACAGATATGTACCTGGGTCCCCTCTCATCCCTGCTTCCGCAGATATTTACCTGGGTCCCCTCTCACCCCTGCTTCCACAGATGTCTACCTGGTTCCCCTCTCATCCATGCTTCCACAGATGTTTACCTGGGTTCCCTCTCATCCCTGCTTCCACAGATATATACCTGGGTCCCCTCTAATTCCTGCTTCCACAGATGTCTACCTGGGTCGCCTCTCATCCCGTCGTCCACAGATTTCTACCTGGGTCCCGTCTCGTCCCTGCTTCCACAGATATCTACCTGGGTCTCATCTCATCCCTGCTTCCATAAATGTCTACCTGGGACACCTCCCATCCCTGCTTCCACAGATGCCTACCTGGGACTCCTCTCATCCCTGCTTCCACAGATGCCTACCTGGGTCCCCTCTCATCCCTGCTTCTGTCAGATGTCTACTGGGTCCCCTCTCACCCCTGCTTCCACAGATTTCAACCTGGGCCCCCTCTCGTCCTGTCTTCCACAAATAAATCTACCTGGGTCGCCTTTCGTCCCGCATTCCACAGATGTCTACCTAGGTCCCCTCTCGTCCCTGCTTCCACAGATGTCTACCTGGGTCCCCTCTCATCCATGCTTCCACAGATGTCTACCTGGGTCACCTCTAACTCCTGCTCCCAAAGATGTCTACCTGGGTCCCCTCTCATCCCTGCTTCCACAGAGGTCTATCTGGGTCCCCCCTCATCCCTGCTTCCGTAAGATGTTTTTCTGGGTCCCCTCTCATCCAGTCTTACACAGATGTCTATCTCGGTCCCCTCTCATCCCTGCTTCCACAGATATCTACCTGGGTCCCCTCTCAACCCTGCTTCATTGGATGTCTACCTGGGTTCCCTCTCATCCCTGCTTCCACAGATATGTTACTGGGTACCCTCTCATCCCTGCTTCCACAGATGTCTACCTGGGTCCCCTCTCATCCATGCTTCCACAGATGTCTACCTGGGTCCCCTCTCATCCCTGCTTCCACAGATGTCTCCCTGGGTCCCCTCTCATTTCTGTTTCCACAGATATGTACCTGGGTCCCCTCTCATCCCTGCTTCCACAGATGTCTACCTGGGTTGCCTCTCATCCCGCCTTCCACAGATGTCTACCTGGGTCCCCTCTCGTCCCTGCTTCCACAGATATCTACCTGGGTCCCCTCTCATCCCTGCTTCCATAAATGTCTACCTGGGACCCCTCTCATCCCTGCTTCAACAGATGCCTACCTGGGTCCCCTCTCATCCCTGCTTCCATCAGATGTCTTCCTGGGTCCCCTCTCATCCCGTCTTCCACAGACGTCTACCTGGGTCCCCTCTCATCCCATCTTCCACAGACATCAACCTGGGTCCCCTCTCGTCCCTGCTTCCACAGATGTCTACCTGGGCCTCCTCTCATCCCTGGTTCCACAGATATTTAACTGGGTACCCTCTCATCCCATCTTCCACAGATGTCTTACTGGGTCGCCTCTAATCCCTGCTTCCACAGATGTCTACCTGGGTCCCCTCTCATCCCTGCTTCCATCGATGTTTACCTGGGTCCCTTCGCATCCCTGCTTCCACAGATTTCCACCTGGGTCCCCTCTCATTCCTGCTTCCACAGATGTCTACCTGGGTCCCCTCTCGTCCTGTCTTCCACAGATGTCTACCTGGGTCCCCTCTCATCCCTGCTTCCACAGATGTCTACCTGGGTCCCCTCTCATTCCTGCTTCCACAGATGTCTACCCGGGTCCCCTCTCATCCCTGCTTCCACAGATATGTACCTGGGTACCCTCTCATCCCTGCTTCCACAGATGTCTACCTGGGTCCCCTCTCATCCATGCTTCCACAGATGTCTACCTGGGTCCCCTCTCATCCCTGCTTCCACAGATGTCTACCTGGGTCCCCTCTCATTTCTGCTTCCACAGATATGTACCTGGGTCCCCTCTCATCCCTGCTTCCACAGATGTCTACCTGGGTCGCCTCTCATCCCGTCTTCCACAGATGTCTACCTGGGTCCCCTCTCGTCCCTGCTTCCACAGATATCTACCTGGGTCCCCTCTCATCCCTGCTTCCATAAATGTCTGCCTGGGACCCCTATCATCCCTGCTTCCACAGATGCCTACCTGGGTCCCCTCTCATCCCTGCTTCCGTCAGATGTCTACTGGGTCTCCCCTCATCCCTGCTTCCATCAGATGTTTACCTGGGTCCCCTCTCATCCCTGCTTCCACAGATATGTACCTGGGTCCCCTCTCATCCATGCTTCCACAGAAGTATACCTGGATCCCCTCTCATCCCGATTCCACAGATATGTACCTGGGTCCCCTCTCATCCCGTCTTCCACAGATAGCTACCTGGGTCCCCTCTCGTCCTATCATCCACAGATGTCTACCAGGGTCCCCTCTCATCCCTGCTTCCATAGATGTCTACCTGGGTCCCCTCTCATCCCTGCTCCCATACATGTTTACCTGGGTCCCCTCTCATCCTTGCTTCCACAGATGTCTACCTGGGTCCCCTCTCGTCCCTGCTTCCACAGACATCTACCTGGGTCCCTCTTGTCCCTGCTTCCACAGACGCCTACCTGGGTCCCCTCTCATACCTGCTTCAACAGATGTCTACCTGGGTCCCCTCTCATTCCTGCTTCCACAGATATCTACCTGGGTCCCCGCTCATCCCTGCTTCCACAGATATCTACCTGGGTCCCCTCTCATTCCTGCTTCCACAGATGTCTACCTGGGTCCCCTCTTGTCCCTGCTTCCACAGACATGTACCTGGCTCCCCTCTCATCCCGTCTTCCACAGATGTCTACCTGGGTCCCATCTTGTCCCTGCTTCCACAGACGTCTACCTAGGCCCACTCTTGTCCCTGCTTCCACAGATGTCTACCTGGGCCCCCTCTTGTCCCTGGTTGCACAGACATCTACCTGGGTCCCCTCTCGTCCCTACTTCCACAGATGTCTACCTGGGCCCCCTCTCATACCTGCTTCCACAGATGTCTACCTGGGTCCCGTCTCATCCCTGCTTCACAGATGTCTATCGGGGTCTCCTCTCATCCTGTCTTCCACAGATGATTACCTGGGTCCCCTCTCATCCGTGCTTCCACAGATGTCTACCTGGGTCCCAACTCATCCAGTCTTCCACAGATGTGTACCTGGGTCCCCTCTCATCCCTGCTTCCACAGATGTTTACCTAGGTCCCCTCTCATCCCTGCTTCCACAGATGTCTAACTGGGTTGCCGCTTATCTCTGCTTCCACAGATGTCTACCTGGGTCCCCTCTCACCCCTGCTTCCACAGATGTTTACCTAGGTCCCCTCTCATCTCTGCTTCCACAGATGTCTACCTGGGTCCCCTCTCATCCCTGCTTCCACAGATGCCTAATTGGATCCCCTCTCATCCTTGCTTCCACAGATGTCTACCTGGGTCCCCTCTCATCCCTGCTTCTACAGATGTCCACCTGGGTCCCATCTCATCCCTGCTTTCATGGATGCCTACCTGGGTCCCCTCTTATTCCTGCTTCCACGGATGTCCACCTGGGTCCCCTCTCATCCCTGCTTCCACAGATGTCTACCTGGGTCCCCTGGGTCCCCTCTCATCCCCGCTTCCACAAATGTCTACCTGGATCCCCTCTCATCCCTGCTTCCACATATGTCTACCTGGGTCCCCTCTCATCCCTGCTTCCACAGATGACTACATGTGTCCCCTCTCGTCCCTGCTTCCACAGAGGTCTACCTGGGTCCCCTCTCGTCCCTGCTTCCACATATGTCTACCTGGGTCTCCTCTCATACCTGCTTCCACAGATGTCTATCTGGGTTCCCTCTTATCCCTGCTTCCAAAGATGTCTACTTGGTTCTCATCTCGTCTTCTACAGATGTCTACCTCGGTCCCCTCTCATCCCTGCTTCCACAGATGCCTACCTGGGTTCCCTCTCATCCCTGCTTCCACAGATGCCTACCTGGGTCGCCTCTCATCCCTGCTTCCACAGATGTCTACCTGGTTTCTCTCTTATCCCTGCTTCCAAAGATGTCTACCTGGGTCCCCTCTCATCTCATCTTCCACAGATGTCTACCTGGGTCCCCTCTCATCCCTGCTTCCACAGATGTCTACCTGGGTCCTCTCTCATCCCTGCTTCCACAGAGGTCTACCTGGGTCCCCTATCCTCCCTGCTTCCACAGATGTCTTCCTGGGTCTCCTCTCGTCCCTGCTTCCACAGATGTCTACCTGGGTTCCCTCTTATCCCTGCTTCCAAAGATGTCTACCTGGGTCCCCTCTCATCTCGTCTTCCACAGATGTCTACCTGGGTCCCCTCTCATCCCTGCTTCCATAAATGTCTACCCGGGACCCCTCTCATCCCTGCTTCCACAGATGCCTACCTGGGTCCCCTCACATCCCTGCTTCCGTCAGATGTCTACTGGGTCTCCCCTCATCCCTGCTTCCATCAGATGTCTTCCTGGGTCCCCTCTCATCCCGTCTTCCACAGACGTCTACCTGGGTTCCCTCTCATCCCATCTTCCACAGACATCAACCTGGGTCCCCTCTCGTCCCTGCTTCCACAGATGTCTACCTGGGCCTCCTCTCATCCCTGGTTCCACACATATTTAACTGGGTACCCTCTCATCCCATCTTCCACAGATGTCTTCCTGGGTCTCCTCTAATCCCTGCTTCCACAGATGTCTACCTGGGTCCCCTCTCATCCCTGCTTCCATCGATGTCTACCTGGGTCCCCTCTCATCCCTGCTTCCACAGATTTCCACCTGCGTCCCCTCTCATTCCTGCTTCCACAGATGTCTACCCGGGTTTCCTCTCATCCCTGCTTCCACAGATATGTACCTGGGTACCCTCTCATCCCTGCTTCCACAGATGTCTATCTGGGTCCCCTCTCATCCATGCTTCCACAGACATCTACCTGGGTCCCCTCTCGTCCCTACTTCCACAGATGTCTACCTGGGCCCCCTCTCATACCTGCTTCCACATATCTCTACCTGGGTCCCGTCTCATCCCTGCTTCACAGATGTCTATCGGGGTCTCCTCTCATCCTGTCTTCCACAGATGATTACCTGGGTCCCCTCTCATCCGTGCTTCCACAGATGCCTACCGGGGTCCCCTCTTATCCCTGCTTCCACAGATGTCTACCTGGGTCCCAACTCATCCAGTCTTCCACAGATGTGTACCTGGGTCCCCTCTCATCCCTGCTTCCACAGATGTTTACCTAGGTCCCCTCTCATCCCTGCTTCCACAGATGTCTACCTGGGTTGCCTCTTATCTCTGCTTCCACAGATGTCTACCTGGGTCCCCTCTCACCCCTGCTTCCACAGATGTTTACCTAGGTCCCCTCTCATCTCTGCTTCCACAGATGTCTACCTGGGTCCCCTCTCATCCCTGCTTCCACAGATGCCTAATTGGATCCCCTCTCATCCTTGCTTCCACAGATGTCTACCTGGGTCCCCTCTCATCCCTGCTTCCACAGATGTCCACCTGGGTCCCCTCTCATCCCTGCTTCTACAGATGTCCACCTGGGTCCCATCTCATCCCTGCTTTCACGGATGCCTACCTGGGTCCCCTCTTATTCCTGCTTCCACGGATGTCCACCTGGGTCCCCTCTCATCCCTGCTTCCACAGATGTCTACCTGGGTCCCCTGGGTCCCCTCTCATCCCCGCTTCCACAAATGTCTACCTGGATCCCCTCTCATCCCTGCTTCCACATATGTCTACCTGGGTCCCCTCTCATCCCTGCTTCCACAGATGACTACATGTGTCCCCTCTCGTCCCTGCTTCCACAGAGGTCTACCTGGGTCCCCTCTCGTCCCTGCTTCCACATATGTCTACCTGGGTCTCCTCTCATACCTGCTTCCACAGATGTCTATCTGGGTTCCCTCTTATCCCTGCTTCCAAAGATGTCTACTTGGTTCTCATCTCGTCTTCTACAGATGTCTACCTCGGTCCCCTCTCATCCCTGCTTCCACAGATGCCTACCTGGGTTCCCTCTCATCCCTGCTTCCACAGATGCCTACCTGGGTCGCCTCTCATCCCTGCTTCCACAGATGTCTACCTGGTTTCTCTCTTATCCCTGCTTCCAAAGATGTCTACCTGGGTCCCCTCTCATCTCATCTTCCACAGATGTCTACCTGGGTCCCCTCTCATCCCTGCTTCCACAGATGTCTACCTGGGTCCTCTCTCATCCCTGCTTCCACAGAGGTCTACCTGGGTCCCCTATCCTCCCTGCTTCCACAGATGTCTACCTGGGTCCTCTCTCATCCCTGCTTCCACAGAGGTCTACCTGGGTCCCCTATCCTCCCTGCTTCCACAGATGTCTTCCTGGGTCTCCTCTCGTCCCTGCTTCCACAGATGTCTACCTGGGTTCCCTCTTATCCCTGCTTCCAAAGATGTCTACCTGGGTCCCCTCTCATCTCGTCTTCCACAGATGTCTACCTGGGTCCCCTCTCATCCCTGCTTCCATAAATGTCTACCCGGGACCCCTCTCAACCCTGCTTCCACAGATGCCTACCTGGGTCCCCTCACATCCCTGCTTCCGTCAGATGTCTACTGGGTCTCCCCTCATCCCTGCTTCCATCAGATGTCTTCCTGGGTCCCCTCTCATCCCGTCTTCCATCAGATGTCTTCCTGGGTCCCCTCTCATCCCGTCTTCCACAGACGTCTACCTGGGTTCCCTCTCATCCCATCTTCCACAGACATCAACCTGGGTCCCCTCTCGTCCCTGCTTCCACAGATGTCTACCTGGGCCTCCTCTCATCCCTGGTTCCACACATATTTAACTGGGTACCCTCTCATCCCATCTTCCACAGATGTCTTCCTGGGTCTCCTCTAATCCCTGCTTCCACAGATGTCTACCTGGGTCCCCTCTCATCCCTGCTTCCATCGATGTCTACCTGGGTCCCCTCTCATCCCTGCTTCCACAGATTTCCACCTGCGTCCCCTCTCATTCCTGCTTCCACAGAAGTCTACCTGGGTCCCCTCTCGTCCTGTCTTCCACAGATGTCTACCTGGGTCCCCTCTCATCCCTGCTTCCACAGATGTCTACCTCGGTCCCCTCTCATTCCTGCTTCCACAGATGTCTACCCGGGTTTCCTCTCATCCCTGCTTCCACAGATATGTACCTGGGTACCCTCTCATCCCTGCTTCCACAGATGTCTATCTGGGTCCCCTCTCATCCATGCTTCCACAGATGTCTACCTGGGTCCCCTCTCATCCATGCTTCCACAGATGTCTACCTGGGTCCCCTCTCATTTCTGCTTCCACAGATATGTACCTGGGTCCCCTCTCATCCCTGCTTCCACAGATGTCTACCTGGGTCGCCTCTCATCCCGTCTTCCACAGATGTCTACCTTGGTCCCCTCTCGTCCCTGCTTCCACAAATATCTACCTGGGTCCCCTCTCATCCCTGCTTCCATAAATGTCTACCTGGGACCCCTCTCATCCCTGCTTCCACAGATGCCTACCTGGGTCCCCTCTCATCCCTGCTTCCGTCAGATGTCTACTGGGTCTCCCCTCATCCCTGCTTCCATCAGATGTCTACCTGGGTCCCCTCTCATCCCTACTTCCATAGATGTCTACCTGGGTCCCCTCTCATCCCTGCTTCCACAGATATGTACCTGGGTCCCCTCTCATCCATGCTTCCACAGATGTATACCTGGATCCCCTCTCATCCCCGATTCCACAGATATGTACCTGGGTCCCCTCTCATCCCTGCTTCCACAGATGTCTACCTGGGTACCCTCTCATCCCGTCTTTCACAGATATCTACTTGGGTCCCCTCTCGTCCTATCTTCCACGGATGTCTACTAGGGTCCCCTCTCATTCCTGCTTCCATAGATGTGTACCTGGGTCCCCTCTCATCCCTGCTTCCATAGATGTTTACCTGGGTCCCCTCTCGTCCCTGCTTCCACAGACTTCTACCTGGGTCCCTCTCGTCCCTGCTTCCACAGACGCCTACCTGGGTCCCCTCTCATACCTGCTTCAACAGATGTCTACCTGGGTCCCCTCTCATTCCTGCTTCCACAGGTGTCTACCTGGGCTCCCTCTCATCCCTGCTTCCACAGATGCCTACCTGGGTCCCCTCTCGTCCCTGCTTCCACAGACTTCTACCTGGGTCCCTCTCGTCCCTGCTTCCACAGACGCCTACCTGGGTCCCCTCTCATACCTGCTTCAACAGATGTCTACCTGGGTCCCCTCTCATTCCTGCTTCCACAGATATCTACCTGGGTCCCCGCTCATCCCTGCTTCCACAGATGTCTACCTGGGTCCCCTCTTGTCCCTGCTTCCACAGACATCTACCCGGCTCCCCTGTCATCCCGTCTTCCACAGATGTCTACCTGGCTCCCCTCTCGTCCCTGGTTCCACAGACGTCTACCTAAGCCCACTCTTGTCCCTGCTTCCACAGATGTCTACCTGGGCCCCCTCTCGTCCCTGGTTCCACAGACATCTACCTGGGTCCCCTCTCGTCCCTACTTCCACAGATGTCTACCTGGGCCCCCTCTCATACCTGCTTCCACAGATGCCTACCTGGATCCCCTCTCGTCCCTGCTTCCACAGATGCCTACCTGGGTCCCCTCTCATCCCTGCTTCCACAGATGTCTACCTGGGTCCCGTCTCATCCCTGCTTCCACAGATGTCTACCTGGGTCCCGTCTCATCCCTGCTTCACAGATGTCTACCGGGGTCTCCTCTCATCATGTTTTCCACAGATGTCTATCTGGGTCCCCTCTCATCCCTGCTTCCACAGATGCCTACCAGGGTCCCCTCTTATCCCTGCTTCCACAGATGCCTACCTGGGTCCCAACTCATCCAGTCTTCTACAGATGTGTACCTGGGTCCCCTCTCATCCCTGCTTCCACAGATGTTTACCTAGGTCCCCTCTCGTCCCTGCTTCCACAGATGTCTACCTGGGTTCCCTCTTATCTCTGCTTCCACAGATGTCTACCTGGGTCCCCTCTCATCCCTGCTTCCACAGATGTTTACCTAGGTCCCCTCTCATCTCTGCTTCCACAGATGTCTACATGGGTCCCCTCTCATCCCTGCTTCCACAGATGCCTAACTGGATCCCCTCTCATCCCTGCTTCCACAGATGTCTACCTGGGTCCCCTCTCATCCCTGCTTCCACAGATGTCCACCTGGGTCCCCTCTCATCCCTGCTTCCACAGATGTCCACCTGGGTCCCATCTCATCCCTGCTTCCACGGATGTCCACCTGGGTCCCCTCTCATCCCTGCTTCCAGAGGTCTACCTGGGTCCCCACTCGTCCCTGCTTCCACAGATGTCTACCTGGGTCTCCTCTCATCCCTGCTTCCACAGATGTCTACCTGGGTTCCCTCTTATCCCTGCTTCCAAAGATGTCTGCTTGGTTCCCCTCTCATCTCGTCTTCCACAGATGTCTACCTGGGTCCCCTCTCATCCCTGCTTTCACAGATGCCTACCTGGGTTCCCTCTCATCCCTGCTTCCACAGATGCCTACCTGGGTCGCCTCTCATCCCTGCTTCCACAGATGTCTACCTGGGTTCTCTCTTATCCCTGCTTCCAAAGATGTCTACCTGGGTCCCCTCTCATCTCATCTTCCACAGATGTCTACCTTGGTCCCCTCTCATCCCTGCTTCCACAGATGTCTACCTGGGTCCTCTCTCATCCCTGCTTCCACAGAGGTCTACCTGGGTCCCCTCTCCTCCCTGCGTCCACAGATGTCTTCCTGGGTCTCCTCTCGTCCCTGCTTCCACACATGTCTACCTGGGTTCCCTCTTATCCCTGCTTCCAAAGATGTCTACCTGGGTCCCCTCTCATCTCGTCTTCCACAGATGTCTACCTGGGTCCCCTCTCATCCCTACTTCCACAGATGCCTACCTGGGTCCTCTGTCATCCCTGCTTCCACAGATGTCTACCTGGGTTCCCTCTTATCCCTGCTTACAAAGATGTCTATCTGGGTCCCCTCTCATCTCGTCTTCCACAGATGTCTACCTAGGTCCCCTCTCATCCCTGCTTCCACAGATGTCTACCTGGGTCCCTCTCGTCCCTGCTTTCACAGATGTCTACCTGGGTCTCCTCTCGTCCCTGCTTCCACAGATGTCTACCTGGGTTCCCTCTTATCCCTGCTTCCAAAGATGTCTACCTGGGTCCCCTCTCATCTCATCTTCCACAGATGTCTAACTGGGTCCCCTCTCATTTCTGCTTCCACAGATGTCTACCTGGGTCCCCTCTCATCCCTGCTTCCAAAGATGTCTACCTGGGTCCCCTCTCATCTCGTCTTCCACAGATGTCTACCTGGGTTCCCTCTTAACCCTGCTTCCAAAGATGTCTACCTGGGTCCCCTCTCATCTCGTCTTCCACAGATGTCTATCTGGGTCCCCTCTTATCCCTGCTTCCACAGATGTCTACCTGGGTCCCCTCTCGTCCCTGCTTCCACAGATGTCTACCTGTGTCCCCTCTCATCCCTGCATCCACAAAGGTCTACCTCGGTCCCCTCTCGTCCCTGCTTCTACCTGGGTCCCCTCTCGTCCCCGCTTCTACCTGGGTCCCCTCTCATCCCTGCTTCCACAGATGTCTACCCGGGTCCCCTCTCATCCCTCCTTCCACAGATGTCACAGGTCCCTGTGATCTGTCACTGCCTTTAATGTTCAGATCAGTTTAGCTGAAGCTGCTGCCGCTCCACAGCCTACTTGAAAAGGGGCCGCTGCTGATAGGTTTGGGGTGTTGAAGATCTAATCCTGTTTGCAGGGGATATTAATCCAAATTTTCCACGCGGGATAAGAGGAGATGGTTCGGAGACGGGGTTTAGCACCATCCATGCTGGCACCGGCCTCTTAGAGGGAGTTCAAGCGGCTTCTACAGTCAGTCACGCTCATACTCACTCCCGCCTCTTCCTTCTACTTATCCACCCTCCTCCATCTCCGGATCTAGGGTCTCTCCCCCCCTTTCTTCTCTGTACTCGACTGCCTGTACTCCCCCCTCCTTATTTCCCTCGCCTTCTCTCCCAGGTTTTCACTCCTCGGAGGAAGTGACATTCATCCTTGCAGGGTTGTAGCAAGGCGCCAACATGTCCATTTTTATTAGGTCTCGCCTGAGCCAGCGCTTGCGCTGCTCTCGGCGAGAGATTTAGGAAATGGGTTTTGAAAGTGCTAACCCAGTGGCTTTTGGGGGCCTCCAGCTTGCGTTCACGATGGCGTGCACGCGCACAGCTGCCATCCATTCCTCGCATCGCTGAGGCGCCATCTGGCTTTCCTCACCCTCCCTCACCCGCTCCTCCCCCTCCCTCATCAGAGAGCGCGTCTGGCGGCCGCGCGACTTTTTTTTTTTACTTTTAGCGGGAGGTGCGCGCACTCCTAACTTGTCTTTAAAATAATTCTGTAAGGACAAGGATGCCTACAAATACCAATCTGTGTTACAGTAAAGTGTCAAAGCCTGGGATAATTTGTTCTAAATGTGTCCTTTCCTGCAGCGTGCGGTGCACATGTGTGCCCCATGTGTGATGACATAACTGGCCGTATCTGGCAGGCATGTTGATTCATCAAACTGACTACAAGCTTCACACACCCTGTTTTCTTAGTTGCATGCAGAAGTGAAATGCGGGCATTCTGTTTCTGGAATTCTTTCCTGCAGTGTCAAAAGGAAGTCTGTAGTTCTGCCTCGGTGTTCTTTAATTTTGCAGCTCTCGGGAAGGTGATGACGCATCCCTGGCTGTTGTACTGAGCCTGTACACATCAGCTGCTGAACTGCAAGAGGGCAGGCATTTGTTAATGCGTTGGCACATGAAAGCGCTTCTCTGCGATGACGAAGTATTTTAATTTGCGCGCTTCTCGCTCTCCCTTATTAAAGAAGAGGGCAGGCATTTGTTAATGCGTTGGCACAGGAGGCGCTTCTATGCGATGACGAAGTATTTTAATTTGGACAGTACTGGCATTTGTTATCCGGGATATCACACCCATTAGTCCGACAGGTTCTAGATTTTCTTAGCAGGGCTGTTTGCTTTTAATGGGACAGTGATGCCTTTTCTTAATATAATACAAGCATTTCACCAATGCTGCTCTATTTCTAACCGGGCAGGAACGGGACTGCTATAAAACTCTTGTTCTTATAAAGGCACAGTGACACTACTTATCATCAGGGGCACTACACTTCAAGTGAGGCTTTACATGTACAGCCTGACATTGTCTTCTGCTATTACTGCCCCTCCAATCCATCCCTCCCTTGGTCCCTCACTTCACTGCTCTCACACTATTTGAACCATGTTCTCTCACTATACTTCCTGCTCACTGTACTTCAGTTCATCCCCTGTTGTGGCTTCCCCATACTCTACACCTTCACTCCTGTTCTGTTCTCTCACCTCCTTTACCCTCTCCCTTTACTAACAGCTCACTGCATCGCTGTACCCGTTTCTCCTACTGTCAGGTTATCACTTCCCTCTCCTCCTCCTTGCTATCCTATTCCTCCTTCTTCGCTCACCTTTCACAACGGCACAACTGTAGGCAAACTACTGCAGGCAAGAGCTACAAAAGCGGCATCAGATTCCCATTCTTTGCCAAGCATTGGCATAGCCAATAGGTCTCGCCTTTGGGACCTTATAAGTGTTTAGCCATGCAACAGTTGATGTTGTTGCACCAAGGATATTGTGCTGCATAACTAAATACTTATAAGGTCCCAAAGGCGAGACCTATTGGCTATGCCAATGCTTGTTATCTCTTTTCTCGTGCAGTCTCTTCTCACCCGTGACCTTGGCTTCGAGGCGCTTAGGACCATGGAACACAACCTGCGCTCTGTCATCCCAAAGGTCCATTCCTCGCCCTTTGAACCCTCGGCCATGACTCCACTTCCAGTCCAGTGGGGTGGTTGGCCAGGCACCCTGCCATTGGCTGTTGTCTCCTCACAGATATCACTTTATGCAAGAACCCCAGTGATGGCGAGAAGTTCATGCCCTGTAAATATGTAATATATATTTGTCCAACCCTAATCGCTTCAACTTTTCTTAAAATGCAGTGTTGAGTGAACACGCAACTTGTATATATGTAGCTCTAACCACTAGTATCTGTAGTAGAGATATGTACTTACTACCATTCTTATGTGAGTTTAGAGTGTATCTGTTATGTTTTTTTATGTAACTCGTGTACTCTGAAGTCCTTATGTAATGTAACTGGTTCTTCTATTGTAAAGCGCTCTAACACCTTCGGGTACAGTTTGCGCTATATAAAAAAGCATACATAAAAGAAATAAGCAGCCCTGTGGCTCTTTGACGTCTTGGTGACGAGTTGGTTAGCGCCCCCCTCAGGTACGCTGCAGTGGGCTAGTAAGTGTGGGCAAGCATGTCCCACGTACCTTCAACCCCCTTCCTCCAGGGGCTGGTGCTCAAGAGGTCACCCTGCCGATGTGTGCAAAGAGACGAAGCGCAGGCGAGCAACAAAGGGACCGATTCACAAAAGTAAACTGAGACGAAAGTCTAACTTTACGATTTTCGGTATTCACAAACAGCATTTACTACTCGTAAATGCCCTTTGTGAATATCAAAAGTTGAACTTTACGACTTTCGGTATTCACAAAGGGCATTTACAAGTAGTAAATGCTCTTTGTGAATATCAAAAGTTGAACTTTACGACTTTTGGTATTCACAAACAGCATTTACTACTCGTAAATGCCCTTTGTGAATATCAAAAGTTGAACTTTACGACTTTCGGTATTCACAAAGGGCATTTACAAGTAGTAAATGCTCTTTGTGAATATCAAAAGTTGAACTTTATGACTTTCTGTATTCACAAAGGGCATTTACAAGTAGTAAATGCTCTTTGTGAATATCAAAAGTTGAACTTTACGACTTTCGGTATTCACAAACAGCATTTACTACTCGTAAATGCCCTTTGTGAATATCAAAAGTTGAACTTACGACTTTCGGTATTCACAAAGGGCATTTACAAGTAGTAAATGCTCTTTGTGAATACCGAAAGTCGTAAAGTTAGACTTTTGTCTCATTTTACCTTTGTGAATCGGGCCCAAAGAGTCCAAATCTGACACACTCGCCACAAACTGTAATCCCAATAACAGAAACCGCATGAATCTGTGGATGAGTGTGTACCGACCTCAGGGAACTTGCCATCAAACGTCAAGAGCCTTGGCAGATGAGGCAAGGATCAGCTGGCTGTGGAGGGCCACAGGACAAAGATGCAGGAGAGACTCTGGCAGCACCTAACTCCATGATGAAGGAGGATGTAGGAGACATCGATGTCTGATTCACTGATATATTTATAGCACTTAGAGTAGCGCTAAAGCGTCCTGGCGCTAGAGTGGAACTAACCAGACAAGGAAAAGCTTAACTAGGAGCCACCAAATGTTGTTGGTGAACAGGAAAGTTTTGAGATCTTTTCTGAAAGATCTCAGGTTCTGTTCAGAGTAGGGTTCCAGACAGTGGTCAAAGTGCATTAAAAAAGTATGGGAACTGTGATGCTGCACGCTGTGGGGTCAGTGAGCGTGGGGTCAAAAAATGTAATATTCTGTACGTTTTTTAGGTCTTTCACCATAAGGTAGCTACATTTAATATAACTGCAGCTTAAATACAAAATAAATTTTAAAAAGTTGTTACACAATGGGAAATGCACTATTGTACATTCTGAAACCTCTATTAGTTAATGCACTGCACAGGTCTGTGTGTAACCAGAGAGCCATAAAAATAAATCTTGGTTGGTGCAGTGGAGAATAGTGACTTGTGTATTTTTAATGCTAGGAGGTCACAGCTTGTGACAGAAAGCACTGTGAATATGTGTCATTGTTTTAAGCTGGCATTACACACAGTATAAGATAGACTGCTACAGAATACGCAAAAAGGTTTAAGATAAAATGATGCTTTCAAAATATAGATTTTAGTAATACCCAGAGTGTATGTAAGTAATGCAATTTTTTACATTACTGACCCTCATACCTCCAGGGGTGCTATATAAATGCAATTACAATTAAAAGGACTCACTTCACAGCTCAGTTGCTAACTCTTTGCACTACCACTCAAAAAGAATACATCTTTGTCATCACAAAGCTTTGAATGACTCAATCAATTAAATCCAGTACCAGCTCCAAAGCATCCTTTACATTTGCAGATTAACATGTAGCGCGCATTTGCATTTCTTCTGGGCAAGCAGGCACCCTGGCAGGAAGGCCTGTTTAGGGGTCTGCCAGGCTTTGGTTTCACAGCACAGGAGACTCACTAAATAACACTTCAGCTGTAGCACTAAAACTATTGGAATTAACTGTCCAGGGACGGTTGTCTTTTTACAAAAAGTAGGGGAACGGTATTTCATAAATCAAAAAAGTATGGGCACGTTGTGCCCCTCCGATCCCGCCCACTTTGACCACTGGTTACAGGAAGTGCGTTCCACTGAAAGACAGCAGCCTCCAGTTCTTGACTCCCTAAACTTGGGGACAGTACCCCAATAGGCCTGGCGGGATTCAATGTAAAGACCCAAGCACACACATACGGTCCATGATTGAACTATAAATGAGATATAAGGATCTTCTTGTTTCAGACTTATAGTGTGTTGTCAAAGATGTTTTATTCTCTGCAAGGACATTTAGTGGTTCAGTAGAAATACGTTCTTCATTTCAGATAGGCAGCCAACACGTGTTTTGTCCAAAGACTTTCTCAAGGCTGTATATGCGAGCTATTGTTAGGCCAGTAAATTACCGAATCCAGCAACAAGACTGGAACGGTATCACTCAGTGGTTTCCATCAAATAATAAGTTCCAAAGCAACGTCATGCGGGAAAATGTAGGCAGCGCGAGACCCTGACAAGTCTGGCAGCCAGACACGGCCTCCCAAAGCCTGTGCCGGGTAGAGAGAATGCCGGTAACTGGCAGGATCTTATGTTGCGCAATGGTAAATATCAGGTGAACAGGGAGGCCAGGTAAGAGCGCTGGTAGTGCTTGTGCGGTCTTTTATGGCATAAGCAAATTGCCTTAAATCGACATCTCTTCCGGGCTGGAAGCCAGTGCAGTCTCGCCAACTCGTTGGAGATGGGCAACTATTTTTATAGTCCTAGCACCAACTTGGCTGTCACATTGTGCAGAAGTTGTAACCGGTGCATAAGATATTTAGGTAGTCCCACAAAGGGAGAACTAGAGCAATCTAACCTTGGTAAAATCAAAGCTTGAAGCAACTCCTTACTCTTGAGGCAGGGACAAAGGACAGGAGCTTAAACTCTCTTATGCAACTGATTCTGATAAGCTATCTGAAGGACAAGTCAGAATCTATTCACATCCCCCAAAGTCTGAGCAGATCAAAAGGGAAGTGACGCAAAGGATTCTGGCCACCGCTCTTTGAACCAGGAGGTTGAAGATCCAAAAATGCAATCTCCATTTTGTCTTTATTCAGGACCCGCGGATTGGCTGTCATCCAATTGGCGACCTCCAACAAACAATTTCTAAAATCATTGTCCGCCTTCTTAGAATCTTTCTCTAGCCTGATAATCATCCGAGTATTGTCAGTGTATGAATAAAAGATAATACTGGAATATTCAATATTTGGCTCAAGGGGAGATATAAAAGCTTAGACTTAGAGCGCCCACTTGGCCCTCGTGCAAGGTGTCTCTGATATCTTGGGTGTCCTTTGCTAGCCGGACCATAGTTGAGAGACCCTTGCGAGAGTCTGATTGAGTGCAGGAGACTGTGTGTTTTAAGATATGAGACAAGCTGTTTATTCACCATGGTGTTGATGAGTTTGGAATGTAAGGACAGCAGCGCAACAGGACGGTGGTTGGTCATAGTCTTTGGGTCAAGGATGGCTTCTTTAGGAAAGGGGCAAACACTGCCTTCTTCCTTTCACTGAGCACCCATGCTGCCACAAGGGAGGACTTGCAAAGAGGTCAGTCAGATATGGAACGATAACTGCACTGACCTCTTGTAGTTACTGAACTGGGCACATGTCCAGAGGAGAAGACAAGGACATAGAGGCTAGCTCCAGTGAGGAGGGGAACGTAGGAGCTGGCTGACCCACTTCACAAGGGCCGAGGAAGGGGAATACCTATATTGGTCTACAAAGAAGTGTTGCTGTTGCTGAGGGAATGAGAAACCGACTAATTATGGTGGTGCACGAGGGGCATTTAAGCCAAACATTGAATAAAAAGAGCTCGAATTCTAAGTTTTGGTGTCTGGGATTGTATGGCAAAGTCACTGGAACTGTTGAGGGCAAGGTTTGAAAAGAGGGAGGGGGAAGGCTGGGGATGTATAGAAGACCTGGGAAACCCTGGGACAAAATTTGTTAGGACTTCATTGGCCCACCGGGTGGTCTTTCCCCCGCGGCTCACTATTTGCTGCAATCTTAGTGGATGCCACAGCAAGTGGTTAGAAGTAAAAGTTCTTAGAGAGATTAGCCCCAAGAGCACCACTGTTTTGCTGAGAGAGGTGTTTGCCAGACAGGGGTTTCCAAACTGTATTGTCACTGACACTGGCACTCAGTTGGTGTCTCAGGAGAGGAGAGGGTTTCTGCCGCCTTGTGGGATTAAACATTGTCGAACTGCTCTTTACAATCCCCAGGCCAGTAGTATTGTGGAAAGAGCCAACAAGATGGTGAAAGGTTCCAGAGAAATGGCCTTGAAAACAGGGCAAATGTGGATCAGACTGTGTTGGATTTGGAGTGGGAGTACCGCACCGCCCCATATCAAGCTTCTGGCTTCATCCACATCCGTGGCCACTAGGGGAAGAGAGGCTAATACTGGGTTAGTACCCACATGGCTGAAAGAGGTGACTGCAGAAAACGGGTGTAGCCTGGAGGGATGGTAGGTGGTCTCTTAATGTTCTAGTTTCCTCACTGGGTAACGGACAGTGTCTGACTGGCCTACAGGGCAATCAGGCAGTCCCCAAAGGGCTGGTCTGACAGATCAGTGTGTGGACTGGTTTTTTAGCAGTTGCGGGCCGGTTTTATGGTCAGGTGGGCTGGTTTTTACTTCTGATTTCCCTGATATTACCGCTTTTTTAGCTACCTGCTTCGCTAAAAGGGGCTGATTTTCTTTTGGTGCCCGGGCCTATTTTTTCTTTTGTTCCAGTCTGACTCTGGTAAAGGAGTTCAGGAAAGACCATCTTGTTCTAGACAATGGAATAGGAGGCGGGGAGATGTATTAGCAGAGAGGATGGGAGGAGAGTGCCCAGTGGTTGTTGAAAGTGAAGAAGGGTGTAACAGGGCTTGCTTGGTGCGCAGAGAGGGCAACCAGCTGGTGGTGCAGATTGCTGTGGTGGAGTTGGGTGATCGCAATCTGGCCTGACGTGCGCCCACCTGGCTTCATGACTACGAGGACTTCATTTCCTATTCCTTCACTTTACGGTGCAATCTTACTTTTATTCTATTCACAGTTCTTTGCATAGTCCTTCTGCATTTGTTAAAAGGATTGTATAAAGGAAGAGGATGTGTTATGATGTTTCTTAGCATCATGGAAGCAACCCAGACTTCTTTTTAATGTCCTTTGAATTCTGGGCCAGCATTGCACATTAGTTCCGGTGGGGCTGCTGGGCGAGGAGCCCTGTGGTTGGCTGTTCTGGCACCATGCTACCTCAAGCAGCGCTGTGATTCATTGGCAGGCGGTCACCGCAGCGCCACCTTGCTGTTGTTGGTCGTTAACACGTGCTCAGTCGCCAGAGCTCCACCACTCGCACTGGTGTATGGGAAGTGGGTGTGGCTTTGTGTGGCACATACGGGGTCAGAGTGCAGTGTGAGTTGTGTCCTCTGCATGGACATACTGTATGCAGCAGAAGGCAGTGCTTCCTGTTTTAGGGTTAAACCGCAGGGGCCCCTGAGGCATGTGCCTCGGCTTCTGTAAGGGTCCTCAAGTGTGTGCCCACACTGAGGCATTGGCAGAACACACTTGGCATCGCCCTCTGACCCCCTTCCGTAAGTGCAGAAACTCCAGGAAGCAGCCTGTGAAGACGCCTCCTCCTAATGGGGAAAGGCGGGGGGAGACTAGGGTTGGGCCACAACATTGTTTATTGACTGCAGGTGAGCGAGGCTCATGTGTTCAAGGCTCATGCACTGCCTCGGTGCGTGAGGGTCAGGGCATCCTGGGGGCACGCTCGGCTCCTCCGCTCCGGGGGACTGCTCATATGACCTGGCTCCTAAGCCTCTGTCTGGGCTACCAGCCTCTGCCCCAGAGAGGCACTGGGCAAGCTCTGCAGAATGGACAGGTTCACGACAGGCTACTGCTGGTCTCAAAGGGGGAGCCCTGCCTAGAATCAGAAAAGAAGGCCTAAGATGGACTGTCCTAGGAGGGAGGACAGACCCGTCCGAGGTGGGGAGGACCAGACTGTCCGATATGGGGAGGAGATGAACTGTCCAAGATGAGAAGGACCGGACTGTCCAATGTGGAGAGGACAGAGCCGTCCGATGTGCAGAGGAGATGGACTGTCCGAGGTGTTTCCTTTGTTTGCCCTAAGTTGGCAGGGTATGCCCAGACGTGGGTCCCTTGCTCACTTTGCCACTGGATTCAAGCTAGCCTGGCTGATGAAGGGTGTTACCCCGAAACCGGTCCCAGGATGCTTGTTTACGGTCCAGGGAAGACCGGGCTTGTTCCCATAAGGAACAGGGTCAAGACTGATTTACATATAGCTGGGTCTGAACTGGGGTGGCGAAGTGAGCTAAAAAACGATAATGGATTCAACCCAGATCTGTGACTGGGGGTGAGTGTCTGAAAAGTTCCAGCACTCCGTCCACCATCCCCCTTGTGTTTGCTTTGTTCGCCCTAAGTTGGCAGGGTATGCCCAGACGTGGGTCCCTTGCTCGCTTTGCCACTGGATTCAAGCTAGCTTGGCTGATGAGGGGTGAACACCGAAACTGGTCCTAGGATGCTTGTTTCCGGTACAGGGAAGACCTGGCTTGGCAGTACGGGCTGGACTGTTCCCATGAGGAACAGGGTCAAGACTGATTTGCATATGGCTGTGTCTGAACTGGGGTGGCGAAGTGAGCTAAAGAACGATGATGGATTCAACCCAGATCTGTGACTGGGGGTGAGTGTCTGAAAAGTTTCAGCGCTCCGTCCATCATCTCCTTGTGTTTGCTTCGAGGTGAGGAGAGCTCAACTGTCCGATTTGAGGACAGGGGGCTGGACTGCCCGAGATGGGTGGGCAGACCCGTCCGAGGTGGGGAGGAGCTGCCCTGCCCAAGAGAGGGCAGAGCCCAGGCTCAGCGCAGCCAACCATCGAGGGGGACCGACCCCAGGAGACAGCCTGTCCCATCTACCCCCCCAGCACTGCCCCCTGCACTCCGCCCCCTCGCGGATCAGCAGCAGCCTGGCAGGCATGAACTGACAATTAACTGTTCATTGTGAAAATGTACATTCCTGTTTGACCCGACAGTCTCCTCCACCTCGTGGTCACTCCCTTCATCTCACACTCCTCCCCTCCATCTAACATTCCATGTGACCTCCCATCTCACACTCCTTCCCTCTGTCTCACACCCCATGTGACATCCCATCTCACACTCCTTCCCTCTGTCTCACACCCCATGTGACCTCCCATCTCACACTCCTTCCCTCCGTCTCACACCCTCTCTCCCTCCATCTCACACTCCTTCCCTCCATCTCACACCCCATGTGACCTCCCATCTCTCACTCCTTTCCTCCATCTCACACCCTCTCTCCCTCCATCTCACACTCCTTCCCTCCGTCTCACACCATTTTCTTCATCCCTCATTTGCGTTATTCACACCCTTTCCTTCCAAAAGCCCTCTCGCTTCCTCTCTCACTTCTCTCCCTCCATCAACTGGGTGTAGTGGGAAGCGACAGAGACCAGCTCACCCTCTACCTCACACCCTGTGGCCCTCCACCTCACACCCTCTCTTCCCCCATCTCATATCCTGCGACCCTCCACTTCACACCCTGCGACTCTCCACCTCACACCCTGTGACCCTCCCTCTCACACCCTGTGACCCTCCCTCTCACATCCTGTGACCCTCCATCTCACACCCTGTGACCCTCCCTCTCACACCCTGTGACCCTCCATCTCACACCCTGTGACCCTCTAGCTCACAGCCTGTGAAAGACTGGGGAAAATCACAACGCTCCAATCCATACCTTGCAGTTTGCATGCAGGTCTTTGATGAGAGTTAATAATTCACTGTTCCATATTAGGATTTTAACTTATAAACTGCAATTAACAAAAGGATCTCTCTGACAAAAGCAGTAACCCACTGACCTATTTACATTATATGCACTTTGTGATCTGCATGGTACAGTGCTTTGCAGCAGGAATATTAACCCTCTGCACTACCTATTGATGAGTCTAAACTTCCACTTGACAAACCTCCAATCTCTCTCTAGGAAGAACATTAATCACCAGAGTTATCTTGACATTTTTACTGTCACCCGAAGTCAATGCCTGGTGCGGGTGCACCGCCCCAGAACCGGCCCTAACTCTCCATCTCACAGCCTCTCTTCCTCCATCTCACACCCTATGACCCTCCACCTCACACCCTGTGACCCTCCATCTCACACCCACTGACCCTTCACCTCACACACCCTGGGACCCTCCATCTCACACCCTCTCTTCCTCCACCCCACACCCTGTGACCCTCCACCTCACACCCTGTGACCATTCATCTCACACCCTCCGACCCTCCACCTCACACCCTGTGACCCTCCATCTCACACCCTGTGACCCTCCATCTCACACCCTGTGACCCTTCATCTCACACCCTCTGACCCTCCACCTCACACTCTGGGACCCTCCATCTCACACCCCCTGACCCTTCATCTCACACCCTGGGACCCTCCATTTCACACCCCCTGAACCTTCATCTCACACCCTCTGACCCTCACCCTGGGACCCTCCATCGTACACCCTCTGACCCTCACCTTGGGACCCTCCACCTCACACCCTATGACCCTCCACCTCACACACTCTCTTCCCCATCTCACACCCTGTGACCCTCCACCTCACACCCTGTGACCCTCCACCTCATACCCTGTGACCCTCCCTCTCACACCCTGTGACCCTCCATCTCACACCCTGTGACCCTCCCTCTCACCTGTGACCTCCCATCTCACACTCCTTCCCTCCATCTCCCACCGTCTCTCCCTCCATCTCACACTCCTTCCCTCCATCTCACACCATTTTCCTCATCCCTCATTTGCGTTATTCACATCCTTTCCTTCCAACACCCTTCTCGCTTCCTTTCTCACCCCTCTCCCTCCATCAACTGGGTGTAGTGGGAAGCGACAGAGACCAGCTCACCCTCTACCTCACACCCTGTGGCCCTCCACCTCACACCCTCTCTTCCCCCATCTCACACCCTGTGACCCTCCACCTCACAACCTGTGACCCTCCCTCTCACACCCTGTGACCCTCTAGCTCACAGCATCTCTTCCTCCACACCCTGTGACCCTCTAGCTCACAGCCTCTTTTCCTCTACACCCTGTGACCCTCTAGCTCAAAGCCTCTCTTACTCCACACCCTGTGACCCTCTAGCTCACGCCCTCTCTTCCTCCATCTCACACCCTCTGACCCTGACCCTCGCACCCTGTGACCCTCCACCTCACACCCTGTGACCCTCACCCTTTTGTTGTAATTTACCGAAGGGTGGTGTGTAAATGTAGCTCCACCTCATGAGGTTTAATAAACTCTGTCTTTTCTATTCCCAGTTTCTGTGCCAACTTCTTCTTAGCGGTCTGAGGACTCTGTGCAGAGAAGGGTGAACCCCTAAGCACTGGTAGGCCTTGCTGAGGCTCACTACTACACTTTGACCCTTCACAGGGCTGGCTTCAGCGCTGGTGGTGTCCGGTGCGACAATGTTTGTTGGCGCACCACAGTGACAACCTCTGCCACAGAGTCCCTCACTACCACCCTTTAACAGTGCCCCTCAAGTCTCCATAACCACTCTCTCTCAGATACATTTAATTAATTTTATAGCGCCACTCATACCAGTGTAGGGTGTCAGAGCACTTTACATCACACACACGTTACACAGAGACAATTAATCATAGGTGTGTAAATCAGTGTATAGGAAATGTTACATAAGACAGAGGACTGACTACAAGGTGTAGGAGTCACAAGTCATCCCTACTGGTAGGCAGGATAGTTTAAGAGTGGTTGGTCTGGAGAAGCACAAACTCAGAATTGAAAACAGAACACCATGGTTGGGGGTTCTTTTTAATAATAAGAATTGATTTCTAACCAAATTAACGCTTTTTGCAACATTAGGATAATGAAAGACTGGGGAAAATCACAACGCTCCAATCCATACCTTGCAGTTTGCATGCAGCTCTTTGATGACAGTTAATAACTCACTGTTCTATGTTAGAAGATTTTAACTTATAAACTACAAGTAACAAAAGGATCTCTCTGACAAAAGCAGTAACCCACTAACCTATTTACATTATATGCACTTTGTGATCTGCCTGGTACAGTGCTTTGCAGCAGGAATATTAACCCTCTGCACTACCTATTGATGAGTTTAAACTTCCACTAGACAAACCTCCAACCTCTCTAGGAAGAACATTAATCACCAGAGTTATCTTGACATTTTTACTGTCACCCGAAGTCAATGCCTGGTGTGGTTGCACCGCCCCAGAACCGGCCCTAACTCTCCATCTCACAGCCTCTCTTCCTCCATCTCACACCCTCTCTCCCTCCATCTCACACTCCTTCCCTCCGTCTCACACCATTTTCTTCATCCCTCATTTGCGTTATTCACACCCTTTCCTTCCAAAAGCCCTCTCGCTTCCTCTCTCACCCCTCTCCCTCCATCAACTGGGTGTAGTGGGAAGCGACAGAGACCAGCTCACCCTCTACCTCACACCCTGTGGCCCTCCACCTCACACCCTCTCTTCCCCCATCTCATATCCTGCGACCCTCCACCTCACACCCTGCGACTCTCCACCTCACACCCTGTGACCCTCCCTCTCACACCCTGTGACCCTCCCTCTCACATCCTGTGACCCTCCATCTCACACCCTGTGACCCTCCATCTCACACCCTGTGACCCTCTAGCTCACGGCCTGTGAAAGACTGGGGAAAATCACAACGCTCCAATCCATACCTTGCAGTTTGCATGCAGGTCTTTGATGAGAGTTAATAATTCACTGTTCCATATTAGGATTTTAACTTATAAACTGCAATTAACAAAAGGATCTCTCTGACAAAAGCAGTAACCCACTGACCTATTTACATTATATGCACTTTGTGATCTGCATGGTACAGTGCTTTGCAGCAGGAATATTAACCCTCTGCACTACCTATTGATGAGTCTAAACTTCCACTAGACAAACCTCCAATCTCTCTCTAGGAAGAACATTAATCACCAGAGTTATCTTGACATTTTTACTGTCACCCGAAGTCAATGCCTGGTGCGGTTGCACCGCCCCAGAACCGGCCCTAACTCTCCATCTCACAGCCTCTCTTCCTCCATCTCACACCCTATGACCCTCCACCTCACACCCTGTGACCCTCCATCTCACACCCACTGACCCTTCACCTCACACACCCTGGGACCCTCCATCTCACACCGTCTCTTCCTCCACCCCACACCCTGTGACCCTCCACCTCACACCCTGTGACCCTTCATCTCACACCCTCCGACCCTCCACCTCACACTCTGTGACCCTCCATCTCACACCCTGTGACCCTCCATCTCACACCCTGTGACCCTTCATCTCACACCCTCTGACCCTCCACCTCACACTCTGGGACCCTCCATCTCACACCCCCTGACCCTTCATCTCACACCCTGGGACCCTCCATTTCACACCCCCTGAACCTTCATCTCACACCCTCTGACCCTCACCCTGGGACCCTCCATCGTACACCCTCTGACCCTCACCTTGGGACCTTCCACCTCACACCATATGACCCTCCACCTCACACACTCTCTTCCCCATCTCACACCCTGTGACCCTCCACCTCACACCCTGTGACCCTCCACCTCATACCCTGTGACCCTCCCTCTCACACCCTGTGACCCTCCATCTCACACCCTGTGACCCTCCCTCTCACCTGTGACCTCCCATCTCACACTCCTTCCCTCCATCTCCCACCGTCTCACGCTCCATCTCACACTCCTTCCCTCCATCTCACACCATTTTCCTCATCCCTCATTTGCGTTATTCACATCCTTTCCTTCCAACACCCTTCTCGCTTCCTTTCTCACCCCTCTCCCTCCATCAACTGGGTGTAGTGGGAAGCGACAGAGACCAGCTCACCCTCTACCTCACACCCTGTGGCCCTCCACCTCACACCCTCTCTTCCCCCATCTCACACCCTGTGACCCTCCACCTCACAACCTGTGACCCTCCCTCTCACACCCTGTGACCCTCTAGCTCACAGCATCTCTTCCTCCACACCCTGTGACCCTCTAGCTCACAGCCTCTTTTCCTCTACACCCTGTGACCCTCTAGCTCAAAGCCTCTCTTACTCCACACCCTGTGACCCTCTAGCTCACGCCCTCTCTTCCTCCATCTCACACCCTCTGACCCTGACCCTCGCACCCTGTGACCCTCCACCTCACACCCTGTGACCCTCACCCTTTTGTTGTAATTTACCGAAGGGTGGTGTGTAAATGTAGCTCCACCTCATGAGGTTTAATAAACTCTGTCTTTTCTATTCCCAGTTTCTGTGCCAACTTCTTCTTAGCGGTCTGAGGACTCTGTGCAGAGAAGGGTGAACCCCTAAGCACTGGTAGGCCTTGCTGAGGCTCACTACTACACTTTGACCCTTCACAGGGCTGGCTTCAGCGCTGGTGGTGTCCGGTGCGACAATGTTTGTTGGCGCACCACAGTGACAACCTCTGCCACAGAGTCCCTCACTACCACCCTTTAACAGTGCCCCTCAAGTCTCCATAACCACTCTCTCTCAGATACATTTAATTAATTTTATAGCGCCACTCATACCAGTGTAGGGTGTCAGAGCACTTTACATCACACACACGTTACACAGAGACAATTAATCATAGGTGTGTAAATCAGTGTATAGGAAATGTTACATAAGACAGAGGACTGACTACAAGGTGTAGGAGTCACAAGTCATCCCTACTGGTAGGCAGGATAGTTTAAGAGTGGTTGGTCTGGAGAAGAACAAACTCAGAATTGAAAACAGAACACCATGGTTGGGGGTTCTTTTTAATAATAAGAATTGATTTCTAACCAAATTAACGCTTTTTGCAACATTAGGATAATGAAAGACTGGGGAAAATCACAACGCTCCAATCCATACCTTGCAGTTTGCATGCAGCTCTTTGATGACAGTTAATAACTCACTGTTCTATGTTAGAAGATTTTAACTTATAAACTACAAGTAACAAAAGGATCTCTCTGACAAAAGCAGTAACCCACTAACCTATTTACATTATATGCACTTTGTGATCTGCATGGTACAGTGCTTTGCAGCAGGAATATTAACCCTCTGCACTACCTATTGATGAGTTTAAACTTCCACTAGACAAACCTCCAACCTCTCTAGGAAGAACATTAATCACCAGAGTTATCTTGACATTTTTACTGTCACCCGAAGTCAATGCCTGGTGTGGTTGCACCGCCCCAGAACCGGCCCTAACTCTCCATCTCACAGCCTCACTTCCTCCATCTCACACCCTATGACCCTCCACCTCACACCCTGTGACCCTCCATCTCACACCCTCTGACCCTTCACCTCACCCCCCTGACCCTCCATCTCACACCCTCTCTTCCTCCACCCCACACCATGTGACCCTCCACCTCACACCCTGTGACCCTCCAGCTCACACCCTGTGACCCTCCATCTCATACCCCCTGACCCTCCATGTAACACCCCCTGACCCTCGAGCTCACACTCTGGGACCCTCCATCTCACACCCCCTGACCCTTCATCTCACACCCTGGGACCCTCCATCTCACACCCCCTGACCTTTCATCTCACACCCTCTGACCCTCACCCTGGGACCCTCCATCTCACACCCTCTGACCCTCACCCTGGGACCCTCCATCTCACACCTTGGGATCCTCCATCTCACACCCTATGACCCTCCATCGTACACCCTCTGACCCTCACCTTTGGACCCACTACCTCACACCCTGTGACCCTCCATCTCACACCCTGTGACCCTCCAGCTCTCACCCTCCGACCCTCCATCTCACACCCTGTGACCCTCCAGCTCACACCCTGTGACCCTCCATCTCATACCCTCTGACCCTCCATCTTACACCCTCTGACCCTCCACCTCACAACCTGGGTCCCTCCATCTCACACCCCCTGACCCTTCATCTCACACCCTGTGGCCCTCTATCTCACACCCTCTCTTCCTACACCCCACACCCTGTGACCTTCCATCTCATACCCTCTGACCCTCTATCTCACACCCTCTGACCCTCCACCTCACACCCTGGGACCCTCCATCTCACACCCTGTGACCCTCCATCTCACACCCTGTGACCCTACATCTCATACCCTCTGACCCTCCATCTCACACCCTCTGACCCTCCACCTCACAACCTGGGTCCCTCCATCTCACACCCCCTGACCCTTCATCTCACACCCTGTGGCCCTCTATCTCACACCCTCTCTTCCTCCACCCCACACCCTGTGACTCTCCACCTCACACCCTGTGACCCTCCATCTCACACCCTCCGACCCTCCATCTCACACCCTGTGACCCTCCAGCTCACACCCTGTGACCCTCCATCTCACACCCTATGACCCTCCATCGTACACCCTCTGACCCTCACCTTTGGACCCACTACCTCACACCCTGTGACCCTCCATCTCACACCCTGTGACCCTCCAGCTCTCACCCTCCGACCCTCCATCTCACACCCTGTGACCCTCCAGCTCACACCCTGTGACCCTCCATCTCATACCCTCTGACCCTCCATCTTACACCCTCTGACCCTCCACCTCACAACCTGGGACCCTCCATCTCACACCCCCTGACCCTTCATCTCACACCCTGTGGCCCTCTATCTCACACCCTCTCTTCCTCCACCCCACACCCTGTGACTCTCCACCTCACACCCTCTGACCCTCCATCTCACACCCTCCGACCCTCCATCTCACACCCTGTGACCCTCCAGCTCACACCCTGTGACCTTCCATCTCATACCCTCTGACCCTCCATCTCACACCCTCTGACCCTCCACCTCACACCCTGGGACCCTCCATCTCACACCCTGTGACCCTTCGTCTCACACCCTGTGACCCTACATCTCATACCCTCTGACCCTCCATCTCACACCCTCTGACCCTCCACCTCACAACCTGGGTCCCTCCATCTCACACCCCCTGACCCTTCATCTCACACCGTGTGGCCCTCTATCTCACACCCTCTCTTCCCCCACCCCACACCCTGTGACTCTCCACCTCACACCCTGTGACCCTCCATCTCACACCCTCCGACCCTCCATCTCACACCCTGTGACCCTCCAGCTCACACCCTGTGACCCTCCACCTCACACCCTGGGACCCTCCATTTCACACCCCCTGACCCTTCATCTCACACCCTGGGACCCTCCATCTCACACCCCCTGACCCTTCATCTCACACCCTGTGACCCTCACCCTGGGACCCTCCATCTCACACCTTGGGATCCTCCATCTCACACCCTGTGACCCTCCATCGTACACCCTCTGACCCTCACCCTGTGACCCTCCATCTCACACCTTGGGATCCTCCATCTCACAACCTGTGACCCTCCATCGTACACCCTCTGACCCTCACCCTGGGACCCTCCATCTCAAACCCCTGACCCTTCATCTCACACCCTCTGACCCTCACCCTAGGACCATCCATCTCACACCACGTCGCTCCCCATCTCACACCCTCTGACCCTCACCCTGGGACCCTCCATCTCACACCTTGGGATCCTCCATCTCACACCCTGTGACCCTCCATCGTACACCCTCTGACCCTCACCCTGTGACCCTCCATCTCACACCTTGGGATCCTCCATCTCACACCCTGTGACCCTCCATCGTACACCCTCTGACCCTCACCCTGGGACCCTCCATCTCACACCCTCCGACCCTCACCCTAGGACCATCCATCTCACACCACGTCGCTCCCCATCTCACACCCTCTGACCCTCACTCTGTGACCCTCCATCTCACACCCTCCCTCACACCCCTAGCAGCGGCTCGAAGCAGCAGAGGGCGATATACTCACCGACGGCCTTGTTGATCCCGGGGTGCTTGGCCAGCGTCATCAGCAGTCCGTAGAAGGTGAGCCTCTGGACACGGCTCAGCACCTCCTTGAGGAGGGCAGGAGGAGGCCGGCTGTGGAGAGAGGGGAGGGCAGTCAGTGTCCGCCAGGGGGCAGTGAGGAGGCAAGAACCAGAAATGATCAACTCAGGGAATGCAGGGAAGGGATGAAGGCATGACCCAGGGATCCAAGGAGGTACCGGGGGAATGAGGAATAACCCAAGGGGTAGACGAGTGGACTGTCGGGTCCAGATACGGGGAGGGTGGTGTAGGGGGGGGGGGGGTCATTAAGGGAAGGCACAAGCTGGTGGGCGTTTTTAAATGAGGTACACTCCCAGGGACACACAAAAAAGAAGCAGTTATGAGTGGCACACAGAAAAGAAGCAGTTATGTTATGTTATGTTAAAAAGATTTATAGAGCGCAAAACAAATCACTCCCAAAGGAGTAGCTGGGCGCTAAGCGGAAACAAAAGGGAAAGCAGCTATTCAGAAGAGCCAAGATTTCAGCAGATTGGTAAAACTTCCAGAATCAGTGCAAGAGCGAATGTAAAGGGTAAGCCTCTTCCAATGGAGGGGGCTAGATACGAAACTGAGCGACCACCATACCTGGAGGTACGAATACGGTACGGCCTTAAACGGGCTTTATCCTTGGACCTCAGATATCTACTCGGGCTATACCAAGTGAGCCTGGCTCGTAGGTAGGATTCCCCAGAAGGGGTTTGTATGTAAGGCATTGGAGCTTGAAAAGAAAGCGCTTTCTGACAGGTAGCCAATGTAAAGCTCTTAATGTTGGTACAGAAGGGGAACCGGCCGGGAGGTTACAAACTAAACAAGCCACCGTAGTTTGTACCACCTGCAGTTTGGAAAGAAGAGTCTCGTTGGCTGCTACAAGTAGCGCATTCCCATAATCTAGACGACTTGTGATGAGGGCCCGGGTCGGCATCCTCCTGGAACTCATAGGAAGCCCGGGGAATACCTTTTAAAGCATTCGGACCGTGCTGAAACAGGTGCCACTGATAGAGGTGACCTGGTCTTTGATGGAGAATTTATTATACACCAGGATACCCAGGTTTTTTAGTACACGCTTGGGACATGGACCTGGACGTAGTTCTATCGGCCATCAACCATCTGACCAGAGAGCCTGAGCTTTGCCAAACAGGAGAATTTCAGTCTGTCCTCCGTTCAACCATAGACTGTTAAGAGTCATACAAGCGGCCACCTTTCCATGCAGCCGATTAATCTGACTTTGGACATCCCAGAGTCCTGCCCAGAAGAAATAATCAATTGGCTGTCATCGCATATGATATTATTTCAAAACCGCAGACTTTAACAATCTTTGCAAGTAGGGCCACTTAAATATTAAAGAGGGTAGGACTCTAGGAGGAACCCCCTTATCAACAGTCACAGTTCTAGATTTCAACCGATGTATTGAGATTACCTGGGTCCTGTCAGTCAAAAAATCTATGAATCAGTCCAGGGCCTTCCCAGAAAGGCCTATCTCATGCGGTCTCCAAATTAGAATGGGATGGGAGACGGCATCGAAGGCAGCTGAACAATCAAGTAATACCAGCATGGCTGCCGTGCCTTCATCCAGCAGAACTCTGGCGGAGCCCGTTACAGCTAAAAGAGCTGCCTCTGTGCTATCTCATACAGTGTCCGAATGAGAATGGGATGGGAGACGGCATCGAAGGCAGCTGACCAATCAAGTAATACCAGCATGGCTGGCGTGCCTTCGTCCAGCAGAACTCTGGCGGAGCCCGTTACTGCCAGAAGAGCGGTCTCTGCGCTATCTCATACAGTGTCCGAATGAGAATGGGATGGGAGATGGCATCGAAGGAAGCTGACCAATCAAGTAATACCAGCATGGCTGCCGCGCCTTCGTCCAGCAGAACTCTGGCGGAGCCCGTTAGTGCCAGTAGAGCGGTCTCTGTGCTATGAGAAGCCCTGAAGCCCGATTGTGAAAAGTCCGGTAGACAGTTTTCCTCCAAATATTTAGAAAGTTGTTTATTACCTATGAAGAGGGAGAAGTGAAATGGGCCTGTAATTTGCAAGCTGGGAAGGAGTGGCATTTCTTTTTTTTAAGATAGGGATGACAACGGCTGATTTCCAATCTTGTTGCAGTTTTGCTGAGTCCAAGGATAAATTAAACACATCTGTAATATAGGGAGTGAGTAAAGAGGACAGGGACGGCTGACACGGATCGAGGTTGGGGGGCAGGGGCGGGAGGGAGAGAACGCGAGGGGGAAGCGGGTTTAAAAAATAAATAAAAAGAAAATACTTACCTTCTCTCGCTTCCTAGCTGCGTCTCTCCTCCGAAGTCCCTCGCTCTGGCCAGGGCCGGACTGGCCGTAGCGGGCACTGGGCGTTTCCCCGGTGGGCCGCTAGGGTGGGGGCCGATTTTACGCCCCCGTGGGGCCGTTTTTGTTACCGGGGGTCGGCAATATCGGCCCCCTGTAACAAAATCGGCCGAAACCGGCCCTCGAAAACAGCTCGGCTGCAGCCCCACTGCCCCCAGGAGGGGCCGGCCGAGCAGTTTGCCAGGGCCGGTTTCGGTCCCCAGTCCGGCCCTGGCTCTGGATGGTATGGGAAGCACACCCAGGCTCCCCATAGCCAATCACAACACTGCAATGCAGCGTTGTGATTGGTCTAAGCGCTGTGGTTCGGCAATCAGAAGCTGACTGGGAGCCTGAGCATGTTCTCCACGCAGGCTGCAATGCAGCGTTGTGATTGGTCTAAGCGCTGTGGTTCGGCAATCAGAAGCTGACTGGGAGCCTGAGCATGTTCTCCACGCAGGCTGCAATGCAGCGTTGTGATTGGTCTAAGCGCTGTGGTTCGGCAATCAGAAGCTGACGGGGAGCCTGAGCATGCTCTCCACGCAGGCTGCAATGCAGCGTTGTGATTGGTCTAAGCGCTGTGGTTCAGCAATCAGAAGCTGACTGGGAGCCTGAGCATGTTCTCCACGCAGGCTGCAATGCAGCGTTGTGATTGGTCTTAGCGCTGTGGTTCGGCAATCAGAAGCTGACGGGGAGCCTGAGCATGTTCTCCACGCAGGCTGCAATGCAGCGTTGTGATTGGTCTAAGCGCTGTGGTTCGGCAATCAGAAGCTGACTGGGAGCCTGAGCATGTTCTCCACGCAGGCTGCAATGCAGCGTTGTGATTGGTCTAAGCGCTGTGGTTCGGCAATCAGAAGCTGACGGGGAGCTTGAGCATGTTCTCCATGCAGGCTGCAATGCAGCGTTGTGATTGGTCTAAGCGCTGTGGTTCGGCAATCAGAAGCTGACTGGGAGCCTGAGCATGTTCTCCACGCAGGCTGCAATGCAGCGTTGTGATTGGTCTTAGCGTTGTGGTTCGGCAATCAGAAGCTGACGGGGAGCCTGAGCATGTTCTCCACGCAGGCTGCAATGCAGCGCTGTGATTGGTCTAAGCGCTGTGGTTCGGCAATCAGAAGCTGGCGGGGAGCCTGAGCATGTTCTCCACGCAGGCTGCAATGCAGCGTTGTGATTGGTCTAAGCGCTGTGGTTCGGCAATCAGAAGCTGGCGGGGAGCCTAAGCATGTTCTCGATGCAGGCTGCAATGCAGCACTGTGATTGGTCTAAGCGCCGTGGTTCGGCAATCAGAAGCTGACTGGGAGCCTGAGCATGTTCTCCACGCAGGCTGCAATGCAGCGTTGTGATTGGTCTAAGCGCTGTGGTTCGGCAATCAGAGGCTGACGGGGAGCCTGAGCATGTTCTCCACGCAGGCTGCAATGCAGCGTTGTGATTGGTCTAAGCGCTGTGGTTCAGCAATCAGAAGCTGGCGGGGAGCCTGAGCATGTTCTCCACGCAGGCTGCAATGCAGAGCTGTGATTGGTCTAAGCGGTGTGGTTCGGCAATCAGAAGCTGACTGGGAGCCTGAGCATGTTCTCCACGCAGGCTGCAATGCAGCGTTGTGATTGGTCTAAGCGCTGTGGTTCGGCAATCTGAAGCTGACGGGGAGCCTGAGCATGTTCTCCACGCAGGCTGCAATGCAGCGTTGTGATTGGTCTAAGCGCTGTGGTTCGGCAATCAGAAGCTGGCGGGGAGCCTGAGCATGTTCTCCACGCAGGCTGCAATGCAGTGCTGTGATTGGTCTAAGCGCTGTGGTTCGGCAATCAGAAGCTGACGGGGAGCCTGAGCATGTTCTCCACGCAGGCTGCAATGCAGCGCTGTGATTGGTCTAAGCGCTGTGGTTCGGCAATCAGAAGCTGACGGGGAGCCTGACCATGTTCTCCACGCAGGCTTCAATGCAGCGTTGTGATTGGTCTAAGCACTGTGGATCGGCAATCAGAAGCTGACGGGGAGCCTGAGCATGTTCTCCACGCAGGCTGCAATGCAGCGTTGTGATTGGTCTAAGCGCTGTGGTTCGGCAATCAGAAGCTGACGGGGAGCCTGAGCATGTTCTCCACGCAGGCTGCAATGCAGCGTTTTGATTGGTCTAAGCGCTGTGGATCGGCAATCAGAAGCTGACGGGGAGCCTGAGCATGTTCTCCACGCAGGCTGCAATGCAGGGTTGTGATTGGTCTAAGCGCTGTGGTTCGGCAATCAGAAGCTGACGGGGAGCCTGAGCATGTTCTCCACGCAGGCTGCAATGCAGCGGAGAACATGCAAAGTGCGCATGAATGCTTGGATGGTCTGAGATGGCCGGCCAAACATTCACGTGCACTTTCACAGTGTGCTCACCACTGCCCCTCCTCCTCTGTCGTCAGAGCAGCCCCTCCCCCCTGCAAAGCTGCAGCAGGAGGACAAAAGAAAATGATAATAATGCGAGTTATTACCATTGTATTTTTCCTTTATTTCACTGCTAAAAAGCAGTGGGGCAATGCTCCTCCGCCTTAGCGGAGGAGCTGCCACTGAGGGAGGATACTCTATAAGTAGGCCAGGGATCAGATAGAGAGCCCGATTTTACCTCCCCAGCATATTTAGCCCCTTTTATTGAGAAATGGCATCAAATTTTTCCAGCCGGTCTGGGGCAGGGATGAAAATGAATTCCAGTTAAGCGGATCTTCGGGTTTCACTGTCGATGTAGGAAAATCCTTGTGTATTCTGGAGATCTTATCCTCAAAATGCGAGTCACACAGCTCTTGTGAAGTCAGTGAACGAATGGAGGTGGGGGAGGGGCAAACAAGGGAAGGAAGGCATGAGCTGAGAGGTGCAAGAAAGGAGTGAATGTTTAAGTCGAGCGTACAAGAAAAGGAGGAAATCTGAGTCAGCGACACAAGAAGGAATGAGGGTGGACTGCATGTACCTGGGAGAACCTGGGGGTGGAAGAAAGGGGTGAGTCTCTGAGTCGGGGGTACAAGAAGGAATAAGGAAATGAAATGCATGTACCGCGGGTGCAAGAAAGGATTGAGTGTCACAATCAGTGGTACAAGAAGGAATGAGGGTTGGAATAAATGTACCTTGGGGACCTGGGGGAAGAAGAAAGGGGTGAGTGTCTGAGGCAGGGGTACAAGAAAGAATGAGGGATGAAATGCATGTTGGAGGTGCAAGAAAGGAAGGGGTGAGTGTCTCAGGCAGGGTTACACGAAGGAATGAGGATAGTAATGCGTGTACTGGGGGTGCAAGAAAGGGGTGAGTGTCTGAGGCAGGGGTACAAGAAGGAATGAGGATAATAATGCGTGTACTGGGGGTGCAAGAAAGGGGTGAGTGTCTGAGGCAGGGGTGCAAGAAAAGGAGGAAATCTGAGTCAGCGACACAAGAAGGAATGAGGGTGGACTTCATGTACCTGGGAGAACCTGGGGGTGGAAGAAAGGAGTGAGTCTCTGAGTCACGGGTACAAGGAGGAATGAGGCTTGAAATGTATGCACCATGGGTGCAAGAAAGGGGTGAGTGTCTGAGGCAGGGGTACAAGGAGGAATGAGGCTTGAAATGTATGTACCAGGGGTGCAAGAAAGGGGTGAGTGTCTGAGTCAGGCATACAAGAAGGAATGATGGATGAAATGCATGTACCAGGGGTGGAAGAAAGGGTGAGTGTCTGAGTCAGGGGTACAAGGAGGAGTGAGGCTTGAAATGTATGTACCGGGAGTGCAAGAAAGGGGTGAGTGTCTATGTATGTACTGGGGGTGCAAGAAAGGGGTGAGTGTCTATGTATGTACTGGGGGTGCAAGAAAGGGGTGAGTGTCTATGTATGTACTGGGGGTGCAAGAAAGGGGTGAGTGTCTATGTATGTACCGGGAGTGCAAGAAAGGGGTGAGTGTCTATGTATGTACCGGGAGTGCAAGAAAGGGGTGAGTGTCTATGTATGTACCGGGAGTGCAAGAAAGGGGTGAGTGTCTATGTATGTACCGGGAGTGCAAGAAAGGGGTGAGTGTCTGAGGCAGGGGTACAAGGAGGAGTGAGGCTTGAAATGTATGTACCGGGAGTGCAAGAAAGGGGTGAGTGTCTATGTATGTACCGGGAGTGCAAGAAAGGGGTGAGTGTCTATGTATGTACTGGGGGTGCAAGAATCCATACAGAAGGCACAAAGGTCCTCTTCCTTTTGAGTGTTGGACTCATCAACACTTCCGGAGCCCTAGTCTAAGTTCACTTCCAAGTTTATATTTAAGACAAAGGGTCACATGTATGAACCTATTTTGCGTTTCCAAACAGGCCGATTTGAAGATACGGCCCGTTTGCGAACACAAAAAAAGGCTTTTCCAATGCATCAAACCCTATGTTGTTATTTGGTAACCTGTTACCGAATCGCACAATGGGTTTGCGATTCGATATTTGGAAGGGGCATGTTTACGGCGTTCCTTCTAAATAGTGAATCGCAGCGGTATGTATGAATGCTCTGCGACCGTGAATGCGGTCGCAAATCATACGCATTTTACCACCAACTTCAAGTTGTTGGTAACCCATTCACAAATGAGAAGAGGTCCCCAAGAGACCCTTTCCCCTGTGGGAATGGGGGCAAAAACGTTTTTTAAGAGCAGGTGGACCACAACCTGCTCTTAAAACATGAAAAGAAAACTTTTCCTTTTTTACTTTTAAACTCAACCCGTTTTCCTTTAAGGAAAACGGGCTGCATTTAAAAAAAAATATATTGAAAAGCAATCACGGATATGATGGTCTGCTGACCCCAGCAGGCCACCATCCATGTGATTTTAGCGATTCCTAGTGGGTCGCAAATTGCGACCTATCTCATTAATATTAATGAGGTAGGTCGATTTGTGACCCCTGGGAATCACTAAATGAAACTCTTGGAGTTTCATAAATTATAAATAGCGATTACCAAATTGCAATTCGCAGAAAACCGCAGCTAGGTCATCGCTATCCCTAATGTTGATACATGTGGCCCAATATTCGGCGCTGAGTCCCACTCCACCCCTCGGTGTAACAATACCTCTCAGACTAGGTTTGCTCCAGAGCCGAGCTTTACATCTAACTACAAGTGTTACCGCTGCTCCAAACTAGGTCTTCATCTGTTACCCCCTGAGTCTAAGTTGAGCCCTTGGTAGAAGTGTGGCCCAGAGCCCGAATAGCCCCAGGGCCCGAGTTTGTTCCTTGATCTATATTTGCCCATCTGTCTAGTTCATACCCCTTAATTGTAAAATACCCCCCCCCCCCACCCCTCAAGACCCCCTCCAAGTCTACGTGCATGGCTTACTTCAGGGCTTTAAGTGGGCCAGGTCTCACCGGGTCTGAGCACTGGCAGTTTTTTAAAGGAGGCCTCGAAACGGGTCTCTATCGGGCTCTGTTTTGTGCTCTGGCACAGGCCGCCCGTTTTTTTTCCCGGACTGCAGTGACAGCAGGCACATCGATGTGCGCTGCTCACACTGCTCACTTCTCACGAGTGGAGGTTACGCCGTGACGCCAGGCAGGTGAGCGTTTTCTCTCTGGATTTCCCTTCTCTTTTTTAAACTCTGGAGCAGCAACATTGTCGTGGTGTCACCAGGGCTTTAAGTGGAAGCCGTTTCAATATTATATACAAGCCATAGTTGCTGCTTATTTATCTTATGCAACTAACAACCATTGACAAAGGCAATAGTCCTGACTTGTTGTAGTTATGATGTTACTTGTTGTATCATATCTAGATGCAATGACAGAAACATGCAAAATACAAGTCGGGCGGCACACTATGCTAAACACAGATTTTTAGCTTACATGTTTTTAAGCCACGCCCTTAATTATATTGGCCACGCCCCTTTGAGAGACCCCCTAGTTTTTTCATCCCACTTAAAGCCCTGGCTTACTTTAATTTTACTCCTTCCTGGTAACATACTCCTTAAGCTACAAGTAGGTGTTAATTCACACTTTGGTCTGTTTTCTCGCCTTAGTCCAAACTTCCGCTGAAGTTACGTTTACACTTACGTCGACCCCTGAGACTCTCTGCACCCCCCGGTGTCATTAACCCCCATTAGTGTAAATTCACCTACAGCTTCTCTCTGCTCCTCTGCGCACCAGCCTTGGCCCCCGGATCCCCCCCTAGCACCCCTGCACAGGACTCTGGACACCTCCGGGAGGCGCTGCCACACAAGAGGGCAGTTAAAAGAATCGCTATTCCAGCAAACCCACCCGCGATCCCCACCAGGGCAGCTCAGGGTAGCACTACTGCGCTGCATCTCCGCCGCAAGGCGCTATCCCAACGCTACAGTCCTAACCTGTGCTTGTAGCGCTCACACAGACTCTCCAGGCTGTGTAAGAAGAGAGCGGCATCGACGCCCTCCGGCGGGCTCCCGTCACTAGGCGCTACACGCTGACGCGGCTGCCCGGAAGAGGTGGGCACTATCACCGTGTTAGGGTTCTTTCCGGTGAGGAGGTCGTGGTAAACGGCAGCTGCACTGTCCAGAAACTCTGCAGAGGGGGAGACAAGAGAGAAGAGGGGTGAGGTGCGAGGCACGTGCAGACACGTGCAAAGAGAACACGGCACACGTGCAGGAAGTGGCACTGCCCAATACTGGCACGAGCCAGGCCTGCCAACACAGCTCTTTTACCAGCTTCATGGAAGTCGAGGTCATCTCCACCAATGCCCAATGTGTTTCTTCTAGTTCAAATGGACCATAATAATGCCACCACAGTATACAGTTCATAAGCCGCATTACTGAGAAACCCGCCGCATAATTCGGTCCATTGCCTCATAACCCCAGCAGCCCTGACAGCAGATAAGACTCGCAGTGTGGTTTGGGGGCTGACGTGGTGGGAACGAACAGTAAAACATTTTCTATATTTCGTGAGTCCCTCTGAAGAGAGGATTTTTATACCACTGCAATCTGTGAACTAAAGACACCTAAACATGTAATATATAACTCATGAATCACAGAGAAGCGTGAAATATGCTACATATTTCATGGTTCCCTGTGAAATACAGATTTTATCATCATAATGAGAGCCCTCAAGCCACTCAGCACAGCTTTAAGAAAGGCTCCAAGGATTATGCAGCATGGAGGACTAAAATATGTGGCAAGGTTATCTAAATTATGTGGCAAAAATGCAAACTCTGTAGAACATTCTCTAGCAGTATTATTTTCATCAATTTCAGCCACAAACAAAAAAATTTGAGAAATCTGTAAATTATGCAACAAATTCGATCAATCTATTTTTATGCGTAAACGGTGCGGCTACAGAATGGAATAAATACATCCACTGACCCTCAGCATTATCCATTATTTCATGAACAATTTATTCATGACAGATAAACAAAAAAGGAAACAGTTTAATTCCAATCAGTACCCATTGTTAGCTGCACTTTGAAGAAAACAGCTTTTTCAACCTAACTACCCCAAAATAAACATGTAATATAAAAATACCCATCAAGCACCAGGTGTTAAGAGGTCCTATACGGCCATCTCGACGTTCTTGGCAAATGTACAAACCACTCGGCCTAGGCATTGTGGTTTAAGATGCCACCATAACCTCTTGATGGCAATATTGGAGCATATTACATGATTACCATTAGGTATTATATCTATTTATTTATATTTAACTGAGAAAAGAAAACAGAGGTAAACGTGACGTTACAGTTAGGTGATAAAGTCATGCACAACGCAAAGTTTAAAAAATGAAAAAACACTGAAATAACTTGCGCCCCGTCATGCATTGCTCATGACCGCACATATTACATTACTCATGTTAAATTACATCATTGATGACATCACTGAAGACATCATTAACGCTACTGTTCCTTAAATTACTCTATAACCCACTCGATCATAGTAAAAAACAAAGCATGTGGTGAAGGGTCCACCGTCACATAGAGGAGACATTGACTGTCCATGGTACCTCAGCGTGCTGGAAGGTGGCGCCGTGCGGCTCCGCACTGACGCTGTCTGCTCCAGAAGTGATGTGCGGGGCCGGACAATCGATCAATCTGTACTTGTAGAGACCGGCTTATCACCCATGAGGGTATCCAGGCGCTGAGTTGCTGGTTTTAGTCGAAGAGCCAGGTCTTGAGTCTCTTTCTGAAGTCCGTCAGTGAGGGTGATGTTCAGAGGTGGAGAGTGTACCAGGACTTGGTGGCGAGGTGGGAGTTGGAGTGGTCTCCGCTGTGGCTACGGTGGATGCGCAGTGCCTGTACAAGGGCGAGGGAGGTGGAGTGAAGGTTTCTGGATGGTTGGCGGCAGATCAGGCGGTGTCTGATGCATGCTGCTCCTTGGTCATGGAGGGCTTTGTAGGCGTGTGTCAGTAGTTTGAATTGGCATCTTTTTTGGACGGGGAGCCAGTGGAGGTTCCTCAGGTGTAGGGTGATGTGGGTCTGTTTGGGCAGGTTGAGGATCAGTCTGGCCACTGAATTCTGTATCGTCTGGAGCCTTCTCGTGAGTTGGGTGGTGGTTCCTGCGCCCAGTGCGTTGCCGTAGTCCAGGCGGCTGGTGATTAGGGTTTGCGTGACTGTTCTTGAGTCTCTTCCTGAAGTCCGCCATCGAGGGTGATGTATGGATGATGTACCAAAGCAGTACCTAATTGCAGGTGGACTGTGAATGGAGTCAAACCAGAAAGTCCTCCAGGATTGAGCGGGCAAAATGCACTTCTCAGCGACCTAGCCATTCAGACAACAGTGCTTCATGAACATATGGAGAGATGCCCACGTAGCTGCCTGGCAGATGTCTAGGACAGGGATCCACGTGTCAATGCAGTGTTAGCAGCTTTGGCCCTGGTGGAATGGACGTGCAGCCCTTCGGGAGGTAGCTCCTTTGCCAATGCGTAGCAGATCCTATTACAGAGCGAGAGAGGGTACGCTTCTGCACAGCTGTGCATTTTTTGGCACAGCAAACCCCTGGTCATCCACTCGGTGGTCTTTAGTACAATTGATGTAGAAACTGAACTCTCTTTTGAGGTCCAAGCGTTGGAGTCTCTCCTCCTCCTCAGAGGGGTGAAGCAGAGCATAGAACGCTGGCAGGGTGATGGTTTGACCGACGTGGACCAGCGTCACAACGTTCAGCAGAAAGGATTCCTGAGAATGCAGAATCAACTTATCAGGGAGTAGGTGGTGTACGGTGGATGAACACAGCGGCTGAAGCTCACTCACACACCACGCTGAGGTGATGCACAATTAGGAACACAGTTTTGCTGGTGATGGAGCAATAGGGGGCAGCTGTAGAGCGGCTCCAATGGAGTACACATTGAACAAATAAGAATGAGATTGAGGTCCCATTGGAACATCCCAAAAGGGGAAGGGGGAAACCTATGCTGCAGCCCTTTCAAAAACCTCGTCACAACTGGTGATTTAAATAATGAAGACTGGTCAGCCAATCGCAGGAAGGCTGAAAGGGCCAAATTGTAGCCTCTAACAGTGCCCAAATCAAGGCCTTGTCGGGCAAGAGAAAACAAATAACAGGACATCAGACAATTGGGCCTGGAGAGGGTCAATCTGGTGTGCGCCACACCAAACCACAAACTGGTCCCAGCGACAGGCATATAACGTCTTTGTTGAGGGACGCCTGGCTGCCAAGATAACATCCACCACCTCCGGAGGGAGATCGAAGGGAGATTCAGCTGGTGCCGCTCAATATCCATGCACGAAGGTGGAGATTGTGCACGTCGGGATGCAGAACCCGACTTTGCTGGTGCGACGGCAGATCCTCTTGGAAGGGCAGCCTGATTGGAGGACAAATACTCAAACCCAGGAGTTCCACATACCAGACTTTCTGTGCCCAATCCGGAGCCAATAGAAAGGCTTGGGTCCGGTCAGTCCTGATGTTCTTGAGAACTCGGAGCAGGAGTGGTATTGAGAGAAAGGCATACAGGAGTCCCGAGTTCCACTTGAGGCAGAATGCATCTCAGAGCGAAAGATGCCCTGGAAACTCCAACGTGCAGAAGTGCTGACATTGCACATTCCCGGTGGTGGTCTACAGATCGAGCCAAGCTTCTCCACATTCACGGAAGAGACCTTGAGCCACCTCAGGGTATAACAACCACTTGTGATCTGCGAGGCACCGATGACTGAGTTCGACCACCCTGGCGTTAAATGTACCCGCCAGGTGGTTCACCACCAGGAAGATCACTTGGCCATCCAGCCACATCCTGAGGCGCAAAGCTTCTTCGCACAGGGTCTGTGATCCCATTCTGACCTGCTTGTTGCAATACCACATGGAGGTGTTGTCCGTGAGCACCTGTACCAGCCTCCCCTAGATGGACGGCAGAAGGCTTTCAGCTGGGACTCCGGCAGAGACCAGGGCCCTCTGATATCCACCTCTCCCAGGTAGCTGCCCCAGCCCAGAAGTGACACATCTGTTACCACTGTAAGCTCTAGACGGGGAAGGGAGAGGGGTCTGCCGCTGGCCCAATCGTGGTCCAGTAGCCCCCACTGAAGATCTTTTGCAGTCTCCTCTGAAATCTGAACATGGTCGGAGAGGACCCCTTGATGTTTGGCCCACTGGGACTTCGAAGCCCACTGTGGAGCCCGCATACGCCACCTTGCATGCTCAACCAGCAGGATGTAGGAGGCCATCAGTCCTAGCACCCTGAGAGTCGACCTTACTGAAATCCAGGGCCGAGGCTGAAAGATCGGGATCATAGCCTGAATGTTCTGGACTGTCTTTCCAAAGAAGGGGAGCATTTGAGGAGTCAGGTGTGACTTTGGCTCGTTGATAATGAACCTCAAAGATGACAAGGTTCGCCGTAGGCTGGAGGTGGGTGACAACTGCCTGGGACAAGCTCGCCTTCAAAAGCCAGTCATCAAAGTAGGGGAAGACTGGCACCCCTGAACTCTGAAGGTGTGCTGCCGTCACTTTAGTGAACATCCAAGTGGCACTGGTGAAACCAAAGGGGAGCACAGCGAACTGAGAATGCTCTTGTTCCACCATGAACCACAGGGGGCACCGATGGGCCAACAAGACGGGAATACAGAAAAGGCATCCTGCAGGTCCAACGCCACCATCCAGTCTCCAGGGTGAGCATTTTGACATTCTCCTTCCAGAAGAAGGCATTGGGAGGGCGCAGATCTAGAACATGTCGAAGACCTTCATCCTTTTTAGGCACCAGAAAGTAGTGGGAACAACTACCATGCCCTATTTTTGGTGCGGGCACCCTCTCAAAGCCCCTTGGGCCAAAAGGGCTTGCACTTCCTGCTGGAAAATGGAGCGATGCTCCTCTGTGAGTCGCTGGCTTGACGGTGGAAGGTGCGTCAGAGAAGATAGGACGAGTAAGGTATAACTTTTGAGGGTACTCTGCAGGACTTATCTGTCTGACGTAATCGCTTGCCGAACAGGACAGAATCAGTGGATTCTGCCTCGCAGAGGGTGGCAGTGGCCCTGTAAGGGTACATTAAAGAGGCTTGGCAGGTGGGGCTGCGGTGAGGGGGCAGTGGACTGGGCGGTATGCTGACCTTGATCATAGGCACCTCGGCCTCACCCGAGAAATTGCTGGATTCTCTGCCGGGGCGGAACAGGCTGGCATAAGGGACACCTCAGCCAAAGCTGCGAAAGGAACAGTGGAATTAGTGTGGATGGTGAGGCTGGGCAGAGAGGCCCAGAGAGCGAGCAGTAGCCCTACTGTCCTTGAGATGTTCAAGGGCAGAGTCAGCCTCGTCTCCAAACAGGCAAGTCCCATTGAAGGGCTTGTCCAGCATAGAGGACTGGATGTCACCTGAGAGCCCAGTTGATTGTAGTCACGCATGGTGATGAATGGCAACGCTGGTGCCTATCGCCCATCCAATGAAGTCGGTGGTGTCTAATCCACAGCGAATTGTGAACTTGGCCGCATCAAGACCATCTTGACTTGCCTATGAAAGGACAGGGTGAAGGTCTTCCGGTACACCAGGGATGACTTGTGCCACCGAGTCTCAGAGGGAATGAGTGTAGTGACCGAACAGACGGAGGCATTGATCAATCGAAGGACCAAACTGTCCGATGAGAAGACGTGCTTCCCAAATGTCTCCACTCACTTGAACTCCCTATCAGGGGCAGTGGTAGGGACATTGTTGGGGTTGGTCTCGCTGGTGGAGGCCTGCACCATAAGGCTCTTTGGAGAAGAGTGCTGCAACAAAAAGGCAGGATCACCTGGATGGCGGCTGACAATTTGCCTGTTAACTGGGGGCCCAGTGCAAGGCTTGGCCCAAGCTCCTATGAGGGGCTCAGTCAGGGCCTCATTGACAGGGAGGAGGGGCTCAGTCAGGGCCTCATTGACAGGGAGGAGGGGCTCAGTCAGGGCCTCATTGACAGGGAGGAGGGGCTCAGTCAGGGCCTCATTGACAGGGAGGAGGGGTCAGTCAGGGCCTCATTGACAGGGAGGAGGGGCTCAGTCAGGGCCTCATTGACAGGGAGGAGGGGCTCAGTCAGGGCCTCATTGACAGGGAGGAGGGGCTCCGTCAGGGCCTCATTGACAGGGAGGAGGGGCTCCGTCAGGGCCTCATTGACAGGGAGGAGGGGCTCAGTCAGGGCCGAGGGGCTCAGTCAGGGCCGAGGGGCTCAGTCAGGGCCTCATTGACAGGGAGGAGGGGCTCAGTCAGGGCCTCATTGACAGGGAGGAGGGGCTCAGTCAGGGCCTCATTGACAGGGAGGAGGGGCTCTGTCAGGGCCTCATTGACAGGGAGGAGGGACTCAGTCAGGGCCTCATTGACAGGGAGGAGGGGCTCAGACGCAGCCTTACCCAGTTACAGGACCTTGGTCAATAGATTTGTTTTACCTCCAATGTGGGGATCTGGAGGTCAAGGACTTCAGCCGCACTACGCATAACCCTAGCGTAGGAGGCAGATTCTTGCATAGCTGGGTCGGGAGGGGAGAAAAGGGCTGTCTCTGGGGAGGTATCAGCCCACTAGTCTCCTTCAAGTCCTCATACCAATTGTCCTGGGTATAGGGCTGAGCAAACTCATCACCCTGGTCATAGTCATAGTTGGTCCCAACAAGGTAATGCAGAGAATGCTGCCTGCCTTGTAACACGAGCACAGAAATGTGTGAATCAGCAACGTCAATCAAAGCCAAACCGGCATCGATTTGGTGTCAGAGAGGCACCGTCAGGGACAGGGGGAAGGCCTCTTGGCGTCAGGGACAGCGGGAAGGCCTCTTGGCGTCAGGGACAGGGGGAAGGCCTCTTGCCGTCAGGGACAGGGAGAAGGCCTCTTGGCGTCAGGGACAGGGGGAAGGCCTCTTGGCGTCAGGGACAGGGGGAAGGCCTCTTGCCGTCAGGGACAGGGGGAAGGCCTCTTGCCGTCAGGGACAGGGGGAAGGCCTCTTGCCGTCAGGGACAGGGGGAAGGCCTCTTGCCGTCAGGGACAGGGGGAAGGCCTCTTGGCGTCAGGGACAGGGGGAAGGCCTCTTGCCGTCAGGGACAGGGGGAAGGCCTCTTGGCGTCAGGGACAGGGGGAAGGCCTCTTGGCGTCAGGGACAGGGGGAAGGCCTCTTGGCGTCAGGGACAGGGGAAGGCCTCTTGGCGTCAGGGACAGGGGGAAGGCCTCTTGCCGTCAGGGACAGGGGGAAGGCCTCTTGGCATCAGGGACAGGGGGAAGGCCTCTTGCCGTCAGGGACAGGGGGAAGGCCTCTTGGCGTCAGGGACAGGGGGAAGGCCTCTTGGCGTCAGGGACAGGGGGAAGGCCTCTTGGCATCAGGGACAGGGGGAAGGCCTCTTGGCTCCGTGGGGCCCAAAGGTACACTAGAGGGAGTCGGCAGAAATCCAAAGAGCCGGAGCAGAGCTGCGCTAACTTTGTGACTTGGCGTGGCTGAAGGCCCCGGAAACTCAGGTTGTGCCAAAACCAGCTGCGGAAAGGGCTTCAAAGTCGGCCGCTTCGAAAGCAGGACGTTTGGGGGCCCCCACACACTTCGTCAGGGGAGTGAGAGAGGAGTGATGGAGCAGAACTCAGCTTCGGCTTCTTCTGGTTTTGTTTCTTACTGGAAGCCTTGGAGCGCGACGAAGACCGGCCTCTACAGCAGCTCTGTCAACCCAGGGGCAGGAGCGGGACTGAGCCTTGGACTTGGAGAAGGCCTTGGAGTGGTCCCAACGCTTCTTGTGTTTGGTGACAAATTTCCGCTTTGCGTTGCCTGATTTTCCTTCAGGTTGATCAATGTGCAGCCTCCGCAGTTCATAGCCTGACTCCAGACATCACCGCAGACCTGGTTCGGATCTATCACCGACATCTGCTTACGACAGTCTACAAAGTGCCCTTACCGGGTTTAAAACCTGTTGTCTTGGGGGGTGGAGTGGGGGAGGGGAGCCATCCCTTGCACACTGCGATCATTTTTGAAGAAAAATCTTAATGAAAAAACTTTAAGAAGGGTTCTCTGAAAGACGAGAAAAGCTCTATATCTATGTCTAGTGGCGCAGAACGAAAGGAGCTGATGTCAGAGCGCAGGAGTGGCGTCTATATAGACCACACACATCACTTTCAGAGCATAGAGCGTCAGTGGCAGGAGTGGCGTCTGTGAGAAGTTGGCCTGGTATATGCTGTCCACTAATTAAAGTGGGCACCTTGCACCAGTCCAAACGACCTTTATTGATGATTAGGTTAAAGACAACCTTTATTGAAAGCTATCCTAGTGGTAGCCATGGAGAGCAGCCTTCAGGCTAAGTCTCGAAGGAATGTAAAGCAGCTTGTTTTACCAGTCTATAACCTCCTGAATGACCAAATGAAAGGAGAACCACACCAGGTATATATAAAATATATGTATTTATTACTAAACACTCTCTACTAACCTCTTTATGAGATTAGAGAACAAGACACACAATATTAAATCACTAGAACGACAGTAAATAGCACAATACACAGCGGGCTCCAGGGGGAGACCGAACCATATACTAAGTAAGTGGTATAAGAACCCCGACTTGACTAGACACAGTGCCTAGAGCACGTAGAATCGCTGGGACCCCAAGGAACCACCCAAGGTAGTGACACAGGGGACCCACGGAGGACGGGTGCAGTGTGGGAACACAGACGCGAGCTCCGTACAACTCTATGGGAAAGTCGCGGTTGGAAATTTAAAGATTAAGGACACTTAGGAGAGGACTTTCAGCAAACCAAGCTAAACATAGAAGGTTCTAAGGCCGGCACCCTTGAGAGTACCGAGGTACCCGTGTTACCTATCCCAGAGGAGCCGGGTGCATAGGGGTCAAGTGGTGTCGGAAACCCTTGTCGTTTTCAATGGCGTAATGCGAAAAAGTACTGCTGCCGTGGAGAAGAAAAGTGTCCGGTGTGATCCAAGCCTGGATCGGAGATGTGAAGAACCTGAAAGCAGAGGGGACAAAGTCTGGGTCACTTCACGTGACCAGGAGCAGAGCAATCGAATGCCCACCAATGTCGGGTGCTTCAGGTGCGATGAGGTGAAGCTGGACTCTGCAGCCACGGGGACCAGGAGACGTCGACGACGACCACAGTCCTGATCCGAGCTGTCCCACAAAGGATGTCGAGTGCTGGGGGGTCAGTGTCTGGATTGAACACCAACAAGCCTTGGCAACGGCAACCCACGCGGTCAGAGGAAAGATGCTTCTGCGAGGATCAGCAAGGTCCTGTGGACTCACCAAGTGATGGAGAGTCAGGGCACGTCTGGAGCAACCAGGGAAGCACCCTGAAAGTTAAAGTTGCCTTCTCAGGGACCCAGAGGCCAACGGACCAGGGATCGCGAAGGGACCTCGAGCTGAATCACGAAATACCAGCCCACGGAACACTTGTGGAGTGTAGGCCGGAAATCTTCAGTGGAATTACTGCTCGGGGTCAGGACTACAAGTAGCCCAAAGCACAGCTTCAGGGATCGCCGAAAAGTAGATGCTTCTGCAAATGTACACGGTGCCCAGGGGTACGGGTTTCACGGTCCCCACGAGGGATACGGGCCTCAGGATTGCTGAGAGCGCAGATCGACCTCGAAGACCTCAGGAACCCACCTCCTGTGTTGCAGAAATCTTCGGAGTCCTTCGGGAGCTTCGTAGATGCAAACCGGTCAGATGCGTTTAGGTGCCTGCTCAGCAGGGGAGTAACTCCTTTACTCCAAGGGAGATTCTTCAGTCGTCCAGCAAAGCGTAGATCGTCGAAGGATACTTGGTTTCTGTAGCAGAGTTTAGTCCAGGTAAATCTAAAGTCCTGTAGTCAGGGGTTCCTACTTTATACCCAAGGAAGGGGTGGGACAAACTCTGGGGACCCACCTATGGGAGGGTCAGGACAGAGGGGTGGCTACACCCATGTCCTTTGTCCAGTTTCGCGCCAGAGCAGGAGCAAATGGCTCCTGCAACCGGTTTGAGCTGGACTATGCACAGGGACACCAAATGTGCCCCCAGTGCAGACATCAAAGCAGTGTGAGAGTGCACCCACCCAGCCCCAATACACTAAAGCCTGTCTGGGAGGTGGTCACACCTCCCTGTGACAGGAAACCTATTGTCAAGCCTTCCCCTGCCGGAGTTTCGTCCAGCAGCAGGAGGGCAGCCTCGTGTCTGTGGCTGGCAGCATCCATTTTGTGATGCCAGGGCTTTGTGAAGCTGGTACCGGGTGTACCGGTGTTGTCATATTTCTCGCTCTAGGAGGGTGGAATCATATGATTCCAAGGTGTTTGACACCAAACACGACATGTTTCCATGCAGCCATATTAAAGTTAGCATTTACCGCAAGGTTATAATGCACTTAAGTATATATGGTTGGCTGCATCGCAAACCCCGGAATATAGGTTCTGAAGGCTGCAGAGGGGCTCTGCTCATGCATGGGCACCCTCTCACATAAAACCCAGCACCCTGCCTTCAGGATTGGTAAGGCCTGCCATAGGGGTGACTGATAGGCTTATATGTGCAGTGAATAGGATAGATATAGTGAACCTATATCTAAGTAAGGGGTGCATGCACCACCTTACACAGGCTGCTGTAGCAGACCTGTTGTGTCATTTTAAAAGGCTTCCCAGGGGTGGCATAATACATGCTGCAGCCCCTGGGAGGCCTCTGGGGTACCTATGCCCTGGGTACATAGTATACCATATACTAGGGACTTATAAGGGTACCCCAGAATCCAATCTGGAGTGTACCTAAAGTACATGCAATCAATTTAGAGGAGAAAGCAGATAGACTGGGGTCCTGAATAGCAGGATCCCAGTCAGACTAAGTCGAAAACAGTGAAACATCAGCAAAAAGTTGGGGTAACTATAAGAAGCAGATCCTACTCTCCTACAGCGCCTATAGAGGCCACACACGTCACTTTCAGAGCATAAAGCGTCAGTGGCAGGAGTGACGTCTATAGAGGCCACACACATCACTTTCAGAGCATAAAGTGTCAGTGGCAGGAGTGGCGTCTTTAGAGGCCACACACATCACTTTCAGAGCATAAAGCGTCAGTGGCAGGAGTGTGAAAGGCAGCGAGTGTTCTAAGACCCTCAATGCTGCCCGGTGCAGGGTTCCACCTCTAATTCACTTTGGGTTTGCTATCAAAATAATGAGGCAAGCGCTGGAAACTGGAAGACAAGAAAAAGGTTTATTTCTCATGAGGAGATCACGTCAACTGCAGACACCGGGATGTCTGAGGGAAGTGTTCTGCTGATAACTCCTTTGGCTCTTCCTTTTATACAGGTTTGACACAATGCATTTGTTTAATTAACATGGTTACACAAGCTTGGGGTCCCCGCCCCGGGCAGGTTGTCACACAAGCCCAACAGTAATTCTCTTCCCACCCAGGTCAAACAGACAATCTTATCTTGCAGCTGGACCTTGCTTCAGGGTCTAAAACATGTGAGACCGGCCAGTTCTAAGAGTCCGTTCTGTTGATAAAAACAGGTCCCATTGTTGGTAATAATAAGTCTTGCTGATTGCAGTGCAATAAATCATGTTGCAAGAGTCTTTTTGGTGTTTGGAACCTGTTTGTGTAACTAGGTGCAGTGAGGGGTAGAGTGGCCAAAGGTTTGCCTGAAAACAGAGATGAGAGTAAAAACGAGTTTGTGGCAGCAAGTGGCGCTGAGGTTTGTTGTGGCAATAGAGTTTATAGCCCCCAGCACACATACCAGGTCGGTCAGAGGGTCAGAGGGATGCTAGTAAGGGCAGGGTGAAACAAAGGTGACCAACAGAGTACAAAATGGCTGTGATAGATTAAAATGACTGCAACTTATGTGCACATAGAATTCCACCAGACAAGATGGCGCAGGTAATGTTCATGATTATCGTTTTGCTTTTAACAGTGGCCCCTTTGAACATAACTAGCCAGCTTGTCAGCCTATTTCGATCTCCATAATGTCCTGTATCTCTTGATCATACATTACTCTCATTTTTGTTAGCTGAGTGTCCATAGTCTTAGGGTGCAAGGTAGTAATGCAAAGAGAACACAAAGGTGGTATACAGTGTATACCCAAACAACAACCACATATTGTCAATATTGGGACCAAGAGAATCATTGATATTTTCCAACCCCACTCCTTCAAGATGCCCCAAAGCCAACTTCCAATTGTCCAAGTCTCTGATCCTTGATGAATTTCTGAAGATAGTCTATGGAGATGTTCGATTGCTTCATAGACAGAAGGTGAATTATCAGGAATGTATACACAGCAGCTGGCACCGATGATGCGGCATGCTCCTCCACGGTCTGCTAGTACCACGTCCAGGACCATGCGATTTTGCAGGGTAACCAGACGGATTGCTTGGAGCTCAGCAGTGTTGTTGGTGAGGATGCCAGCAGTGACGTTCAGGGCGGTCTCTACCGCTTGGGACAGATGTCTGATGGCTCTGCTGTTTGCCATCGGACCCCATAGCGGGACGAGCCCTTTTGCTGCGTCGAGGAACTGTGATGAGGCAGAGTCTGCTTGATCAATGTCTTTAGAACGCTTTTCTCGATGATGCTCTGCAGGGGCTGTGTAGGTTGGTGGCAAAACAAAGGCGATGTAGCATGTGCCCCCCAGTTTCTTGGGAGCCAGGTGTAGGCTTTGGTTCCACAAACAAAGTACATATTGGGTGATGCAACAAGCGCTGGGGGTTGGCAGTGTTCAAAGTCCTTACAATGCTACAGGTGCTGTGACCCACATTCTTAGTCCCACGGCCTTCAATGCATACAAGGCCAGAGACGTTCACCACAGATAGGGCCACAGTCAGTGTTGCAGCAGTTCTTTTCTTCAGGTAGGAAAATGTGGCTCTGTTAGGATTATTGAACACTTGCATTTCCACTCGTTCTTTGGAGAGGACATTAATCTGGAATGTCGCATTGAAGGTGTGAGGGCAGAAGGGGGCGGCTGTCCTTCCTGTTTTGTTTCGCCAGAACTCGTTGTAGAACTGGGCGATTGTTCCGTCGGAAGTGGCATTGTCTTTGTAACTTTCTTGTAGGAGCATCATCCAGGCAAGGCAAGATCCGTGAATAGAAAAGGGCGAAGGGATGAAAGGGATGGAATGTTCAGTGGCATGTGGTAACAGCCCACAGACCCAACAGTTGGTAGCATTGGTGGCAAGATTGTGCTGGTGCAACATCTGCACGAAAGAATTATTCCAGAATTCTTTGCGTCGTTCTCGGAGATGTGGCGGTAGTGATACCAGGTAGTGTTCTTTCTTGGTGGTTGGTTGCATGGTGGGTGACAATGTTCTGTATGCAGGTGCATTCTCTTCAATGATCCAGAGTGCGACCATTAGCAGGAGACAGGTGAGAAATGCGGCTACAAGTGCAATTGTCTTTGTGCTGTGCAGGTTAGCAGTCTTGGTGTCTTTGCGGTGGTTTTGCAGGTGTTCAGTTTCTTCCATCATCTTCGAGGAGCTCAACAACTGTTAGGACCACAGACTTTTGTCTGGCGCTTTCCTGGTAGCGTTGTTTGACTGTGTTACCGATCTGAGACCTTGACTTAGTTAGTGGCCTGGTCATTGGAGCTCCCTCCTTTCGTCGATCTTAGGTTGTACCCTTTCCTGGATGGCACCGTGGGGTCGGGAAATTCTGATAGTTCGAGGGTGTCTTCTTGTGGGTAGCAACTCAGAGCTGGTCGGTCTCTCGCGAGTACTTCCTCTTGCACCTCCACCCCTTCACAGGTTGCCAGGGTTGGAGGGACTCGTTTGCAGTGATGGGCATGCAGCCAGTTTCGTTTTCCTTCCACTCGGAGGGCAGTTCGGGTGGTGATCAGGACTTGCCAGGGGCCCGTCCACCTAGGCTCCAGATTCTTCGTTCTTTGGAAGTTGCGAATCAATACATGGTCGCCTGGCTTTATTTCATGTCCCGGGCCCCTGGATACGTCAGGCAAGGCTTGCTGCACCTGTTGGTGGATAATTGTTAGCTCGTTTGTCAATTTATGCAAGTAATCCGACATTAATATGTTCGGGACATCGTTAATGGAGGTGGGTCTTGGTGCCGCCCAAATGCTCATAGGCCTGCCGAAGACCACCTCATACGGGGTCAGTCGGTGTTTGGTTGGGGTGGAGCGCATCGATAACAATGCCAATGGGAGGGCGTCGGGCCATTTCAACCCGGTCGTGGCAACTATTTTGGCTAGTTTTAGTTTCAACGTTACATTGTGTCTCTCTACCAGGCCCGCTGATTGGGGGTGGAAGATGGCATGGAACTTTTGTTTTACCCCCAACCCTCTCAGTATGTTCTGTATCACCTCGGCTACGAAGTGGGGGCCGTTGTCGCTCCATAAAATTCTGCAAAGGCCGTATCGGGGGAAGAATTCTTTCAGCAATACTTTTGCAGTGGCTAAGGCGGTATTGTCGCGGGTGGGATATGCCTCCACCCATTTGCTAAAAGCGCACACAACCACCAGGACATATTTTAGACCAAGGCATCTCTCTAGTTGAATGTAATCCATTTGAAGGATTTCAAAGGGGTGGTCAGGGACTCCAAACCCTCCCTGTGGTACTACTGTCCCCTTCCCTGGGTTGTGTTGTAGGCAGACTATACATTGTTGTACTAGGCGTTTTGCAGATTCTGCTATCTTGACGTTATGCCATACTCTGGTGATTAGTTCAATCATGGGGGTGGAGCCTATGTGTGCTGGTAAATGTGCCATGGTCAATATGGGGATGAGGTAGGCATTGGGTAACAGCCATTTATTTCCGTCTTTAGTTCTCCAGCAATCTTCCTCGTCTTTTAGTCCCACCTTTTCCCACTCGGTCAATTCGTCTTGTGTGCCTGTAGTCTGTATGTCCCTTACAGAGGTCCTAGCGTCAGTCCATCGTTCAGCTTGTGACCTGGTCACATACATTCGTGTCGTAGTTCTGTCTCCTGCCGTGGCTCGGGCAGTAACGTCTGCTAGTGCATTTCCCTGTCCAATGAGATCAGTCACTTTCCTATGTGCTTGGCATTTTATCACTGCTAACTTCTTGGGGAGGAGGACTGCTTGCGTCAAGGCGGAGACTAAATCTCCATGCAGGATGGGTGTACCGTGTGAAGTCAGGAACCCTCTTTCTTTCCATAAGATCCCAAAATGGTGAACCACCCCGAAGGCATATTGGCTGTCGGTGTATATGTTAACTGTCGTGTCAGTCGCTAAGATACATGCTCGTGTGAGGGCAATGAGTTCTGCAGCCTGGGCTGAACGTTGGGGAATACGGGCTGTTTCCAGAACGGTTCGGGCTGTGGTGACAGCGTATGCAGCTGAGGTGGTGCCGTCGGGGAGTTTGATGCACGAACCATCCACCCATAGTTCTCCATCTGGTTCTAGAAAGGCGGTGTCTCTGAGATCTATTCTACTCTTTGTTTGTTCATCGGTTAGTGTCACACAGTCGTGTAGTGGAGTCACGCTAGGATCATTTTCGGGTAGGGGTAACAGTGTGGCTGGATTGAGGGTGGTGCATCGCTTTAGGGTAATGTGCGGTGCTAGCAGGGTCAACTCATATCCTGTCAGTCGGGCGCTAGTCAAGTGTTGGGTTTTGGTCTGGTTTAGTAGTGTGTCGACTGCATGGGGTACTAAAACAGTGACTGGATTGGAGAGTACTATTCCTTCGCTCTGGCATATCGATACTGCTGCAGCTGCCACAGCGCGCAGGCACGCTGGCAGCGCTCTGGCTACTGGATCGAGGGTGGCAGAGAAATATGCACAAGGGCGTTGTTTGTGACCAATTGATTGTGTTAGGACAGACAATGCACATCCTTCCCTCTCGTGCGTGTAGAGGAAGAATGGTTTGGAGTAATCCGGGGTTCCTAGGACAGGCGCTGAACAAAGGGCATTGCGTAGTTCTTTAAAGGCTGACTGGCATTCGGGGGTCCAGGGGAGAGGTGAGGGGATGTCTTTAGCTAGGAGGGAGAGAAGGGGTTTGACAATGAGGCTAAAGTTCGGTAACCACTGTCGGCAAAATGAGGTGAGACCTATCAAAGAGCGGACTTGTTTCTGATCTTTGGGGACAGGGGTGTCTAGAATTGTCTGGATCCTGTCAGGCGTGAGTTTCCTCCCTTCTTTGGATAAAAGGTGACCCAAATAGGTCACTTGTGATTTACAGAACTGCAATTTCTTTCGGGAGACCTTGTGACCATTCTCAGCAAGGAAATGGAGTAGTTTGATGGTGGCTGTGACGGCTATTGGTATGGTGTCCGCTGCTAGAAGGATGTCGTCTACATATTGTATTAGTGCCACTCCATCTGGCAATTGTATGGCGTCTAACTGTCTTTTAAGCGCCTGGCTATAGATGCTTGGGCTCTCAGTGTACCCCTGAGGTGCTCTGCAAAATCTGTACGAACGGGAGTTTAGGGTGAATCCAAATAGATAGCGGCTGTCCTTGTGTATAGGTATGGAAAAGAATGCGTTTTTGAGGTCAATTACAGTGAAGGTGGTGGCAGTGGAGGGGATTAAAGTCAAAATTGTCGTGATGTCGGAAACTACTGGGTATTGTGGCACTACGATTTTGTTTATCTCCCGCAGGTCAATGATGAAGCGGTAGGCTTTTCCGTCTCCCTCTCCCTGTCTCTTTACAATCGGTAGTATGGGACTGTTACAAACGTTGCTCACTACTTCCTCTACCACCCCTGCCTCTACCAAAGAGTGTATGATCTCTGTCAGTGCCTTCTCACCCTCTGGCGATATTTTGTACTGCGGTACTTTCGGTAGGGTTGCGTCCTGTCGTATTGTTACGTGTACTGGGTCAATCATCATTCGTCCTACGTCTGAATCAGCCCTAGCCCATAAGTGTGATGGCAAAGTGTCCAGTAGGGATGCGTCAGTCTCGGAGATGGGAAACATGTGCTGAGAAGGGTTCTCTCTATGGCGCTGGGGGTTGTCATACAGGACGACACGCACTCCGTCTGGTGAGCATCTGATAGTCGCATGGAAGTGTTTCAAAAGGTCGAGACCCATAATGGCGTCTGGGGTGTTGGAAGAGAGGAGGAATGTCGTTTCGACGCTATTGTTGTCAAGGTTAAAAGGGATCGGTCGGGACAAAGGGTTGGTGGAGGGCGTACCGTCAAATCCTATTGAGGTCACATGTGAGCCTGACAAGGGTGCCCTTGGAATCAGTCGTTTGGATAGTGCACTACGTGTTGCTCCCGTGTCTACCAGAAATGGCGACTTTGTGCCCAGGACCTCAGCGGTAACATAAGGGCCTTGCTGATCAACATAGAGCTCGACTGGATCCCTCCCTTGCCCCTGGCTGTCCTATGCAAAGTCGTACGTATTGTCATAATCTGTCTGTTGGTACTGATTCTGTTTGGGATGGTCAAATGTGTTCACTCTTCCTGGCCTTTCCTCGCTTGCTTCCCTCGCGTACCCTCTCCCACGTCCTCTTCCTCTCTGTCCACTTGCTATTTCCCTCGCTCCTCTGCCCCTACCAGCTCCTAACAAAGCCGGGCATTGGGTTTTCCAGTGTCCATATTCTTTGCAAAATGCACATTGATCCTGTCCTAGGTCTTGGCGTCCTACATATGATGTCGATGAATTGTTTCTAGGTGGCTGTACTCTAGGGGTATTCTGCTGGTATCCTCCCCTATATTGCTCCCTTCCTGTATTCGCCCCTGGAGTTGTGCTACCATTACCCTTTCCTTCAAGTCCTTCTTTTTCCTTTCTGTAGCCCTGTCATTTTCGTTTTTCTGATGCTCATAGTACTGGGCCATTTGGAGAATGGCCGCCGGTTTAGATGCTGCCCAACTACTTTCGCTGGCTTGTAATTTCTGGGATACATCTGGCAGTAGTCCTTTGACATAGTTCTGCACAAATAAGTGGTGTCCGGTTGCGGTGGACATGTCTTGTCCACTGTAATCGGAGAACACCGTTTCAAATCTGGAGAAATACTCTGAGACATCCTCTTGTGGTTTCTGGCGGCACGCGGTTACTATGGACCAGTCTATCTTTTTCTCTGGGATCAGCGTTTTCACTTTCTGCACTATTTTGTCAGGGAGGTCCAATATTGCTTTAACCGGTTTTTGACCAGGGTTCCGCTGTTTATCTAATGTGTTGAGTTGTTCCCAGGTATGACCAAGCAGTTCGGTATGGTATATTTTCCTAATCTGTTTCCACACATCTGCTGGCAAACATAACCCGAAGAACAAGTCTATGTCGGCAAGTGTCATTATTGTTGATCCCAGAGCGGTACCTAGCTCGGTGTAAAAGGCGGTGGGGTTCTTTCATAAATCCGGTAAAGATTTACGGAATGTCAAAATGTCCTGTCTGTCCCATGGTTGATACACCCAATTGTAGACCACCCTTCCTCTAGCGTCTTGATGGTTCATATCGTCATGAGTCCCTTGTCCTCTAGGAGGTACCCAATAAGGGGCAGCTTTTTTTATCGGCATCATGCTATCTGGTTTTTCCACCGGGGGTCCTGCTATCTTAGATGTCCTGTCCTTATCTATCCGTCCTTGTTCCACGAGGTGACGGAATACCTCCAGTGTGGATGAAAAGAGTTCTGTAACATCGTTGTCGCCTTCATCTCCGGTGTCTACCTTCCTATAGAGAGCCACTAGCCGCTCGGGCCCTACATCTTGGTACTTCTCTTCATATGCAGTAAGAGTGTGGTAACAGAGACGTACAATAAAGTATCGTTTGCGGTTTTCAACATAGGAGTTGCATATGTCAGTTACATACTCTTCTGTCTCCTTCCTATCTATGAGGGATTTAACTATTTTATCAATGCCTGCTCGCTCATTTTTACTTAATCGCGGGACCCTGGGCGCTCCTTTTTCTTCTGATCCTACCTCTACTACTGTATCCTTTGATGAGGCATTTGGTGTGGGTGACTCGGTGGGAGCAGAGGCGGTGGAGACTGAGGCGATCGTGCCATCTCCGGCTATACTTTGGTGGTCCTGGCGTTGTACTACGGGATGAGTAGGGGCGTAAGGGGGTGGCATGTATATGATTGGGGGACCTAACAATAAATCATCATCTACCCTTTGTTTAGCTGGTAACTTGGGGTAAAGAGTCGAGGGCGTTCTAACAGGGCATTGACCTGATATTTTTGATTCCTGTTCCTTTTTATCGATTTCCTTTTCTTTTAGTTTTTCTTCTAATCTTTTACAGGCTTGGTAAGCTGATTTTCGCGTTTCTTTATCTTGTCTAGCTTCGTCCCTTTTCTTTCTTTGAGCTGCTTCTTTTCGCCATAAACCAAAACTGTCAAACATGGCTGGTCTAGTTTTCTTTTTGTGGAGAGCTAATTCTAACGTTTCTATTTTAGCGGGATCGAAAGATCCCGTCAGTGGCCACTGATTTACCCGGTCCTTCCTAGTGTATTTATGCCATAGTTTGCTATAAGCTACGGTGGCTAATCCATACTTTACGTACATGTCCTTGTTAGGGGTGCCTTCCGGCGGTGCCGGCTGACTGACCTCTAACGAACGGTCTGGTCCAAAACAATTACAATCAAACAATCTAGAGAAAACAGGCATGACGTATTTATCGGTCAAAAATGAATATCTCAATCAATCAATTTAGACAAAAAGTCTGCACTACCTGTCCTTCGCTGCCTGCAAAGAGAGAGAATATTCCTATTCTTCGTTGTTTGCAAGCAGGGAAATGTCGCAAATAACTCAATATCAAAAAAAGGAATACTAGTATTTCAATCAAACTATTCAATCAATCAATCAATTTAAGTCGTTTTTTCACGACCTTACCCGGACCGTATGGACAGTTCTTCGTCTTCCCCTTCCAGCGCCTGGTTGTCCTCTCACTCCAACAATCAATGCGGCGTTCCTCTAAGGTCCCAGTCAGGACCGCAGGTCACTCGAGAGAGGTCCATTCGGAACCGGTGAAGTTCAGTCGATCGGCAGCCAGACAGGGGTCTTCTCAGGCAGGTATACCCCAATCGTTTAGTCGTTCACTCCGTCGTTAGGACCTCTCTACCGGACCCACACGTCGCTGATGGGCCCCTACGTTTGGGCGCCAATTTGTGAAAGGCAGCGAGTCTTCTAAGACCCTCAATGCTGCCCGGTGCAGGGTTCCACCTCTAATTCACTTTGGGTTCGCTATCAAAATAATGAGGCAAGCGCTGGAAACTGGAAGACAAGAAAAAGGTTTATTTCTCATGAGGAGATCACGTCAACTGCAGACACCGGGATGTCTGAGGGAAGTGTTCTGCTGATAACTCCTTTGGCTCTTCCTTTTATACAGGTTTGACACAATGCATTTGTTTCATTAACATGGTTACACAAGCTTGGGGTCCCCGCCCCGGGCAGGTTGTCACACAAGCCCAACAGTAATTCTCTTCCCACCCAGGTCAAACAGACAATCTTATCTTGCAGCTGGACCTTGCTTCAGGGTCTAAAACATGTGAGACCGGCCAGATCTAAGAGTCCGTTCTGTTGATAAAAACAGGTCCCATTGTTGGTAATAACAAGTCTTGCTGTTTGCAGTGCAATAAATCATGTTGCAAGAGTCTTTTTGGTGTTTGGAACCTGTTTGTGTAACTAGGTGCAGTGAGGGGTAGAGTGGCCAAAGGTTTGCCTGAAAACAGAGATGAGAGGAAAAACGAGTTTGTGGCAGCAAGTGGCGCTGAGGTTTGTTGTGGCAATAGAGTTTATAGCCCCCAGCACACATACCAGATCGGCCAGAGGGTCAGAGGGATGCTAGTAAGGGCAGGGTGAAACAAAGGTGACCAACAGAGTACAAAATGGCTGTGATAGATTAAAATGACTGCAACTTATATGCACATAGAATTCCACCAGACAAGATGGCGCAGGTAATGTTCATGATTATCGTTTTGCTTTTAACAGGAGTGCCGCCTATAGAGGCCACACACATCACTTTCGGAGCATGAAGCGTCAGTGGCAGGAGTGGCGCCTATATAGACCACACATGTCACTTTCAGAGCATAAAGCGTCAGTGCAGAGCTGCATGGCTCAACCTTCTTGCCTGCAGAAGTAGTATGGAAAAGTTCCCGGATGCAGTCTGTTGCCTGGGGAATCTTCAAAAGGTGAGGAATCTGTGGCTGGAAGTCCCTATCGGGTATTTAACTACCAGCAAAGTTTTAAGTTCATACAGTACTTCATTTAAAAAAGGCAGAGACAGAGCTTTAAACAAGGCAGAGACAGAGCTTTAAACAAGGCAGAGACAGAGCTTTAAACAAGGCAGAGACAGAGCACCACCAGTGAGTGTTGCAGACATATATTTCAAATAGTTTGTGGCTTATATTAAAGGCCTGTTGCCAAAAATATGTGAGAACAACTAAAGCTTCTCCTTGCAATACATTATTCACCTTTGGATTTCTGTGTACGTACTGACGTTAAAGAGTTGTCAAGTAATGACAATTCCATATAAACTCGAGCTTTATATGGTGCAGATTTTTATTTTGCGAGGTTCAGTGAAAATTTTGAGACATGCATTATTGAAAAATGTTTCATGTATGGGTGATTCACGTACAGATGGTTTAAATTACAGTATGACTGTAAGAGTTGTCCTAATGATGAAAGTCATTTTATTAATTTCAGGAATATTTGTAAGGTATTTGTAAGGAAAAGGGGTGTATTTTATGGTGTGGCTGTGCGACCTCACCGTGTCATACACTCACCATCCCCTTTAGGACCAGTAGGTTTCATTTGTTAAACCTGTAGTAGCTGTGGCTCTGGGCAGCTGTGGCTCTAGGCAGCTGTGGCTCTGAGCAGCTGTGGCTCTGGGCAGCTGTGGCTCTGGGTAGCTGTGGCTCTGGGTAGCTGTGGCTCTGGGCAGCTGCGGCTCTGGGCAGCTGCGGCTCTGAGCAGCTGTGGCTCTGAGCAGCTGTGGCTCTGAGCAGCTGTGGCTCTGAGCAGCTGTGGCTCTGGGCAGCTGTGGCTCTAGGCAGCTGTGGCTCTGGGCAGCTGTGGCTCTGGGCAGCTGTGGCTCTGGGCAGCTGTGGCTCTGGGCAGCTGTGGCTCTGAGCAGCTGTGGCTCTGGGTAGCTGTGGCTCTGGGCAGCTGTGGCTCTGAGCAGCAAGGCTTTCACAAAGGAACACGCGTAAAGCATTTCAACAGCACCAAAACTATTGAAGAAGAAATACACGAGCCGCTCAAGTTTGCATTTTTATGTATTTTTAGACACTAAACACCAAAATGAAAAAGATTCACTGGAGTGTTCCGGAGATACAGAATTTACAAGGTACAGTAAATATGCACTTTTTACTTAACTGTGAACAAGCAGTGGCAAACTCAATAAATTTGACACTTAGAAATTTTTTCATGAAAAACTTTGGTAAGTATTAATTACTTTAGATGACCAACTCTGGTAGGGAGCCAGTCAGGGGGTCTAGCAAGGTCCTTAGAAACAGTTACCTTGGAGGAGGAAGCAGTCTTCAGTTAGTTCCTGGCACTTTTATCCATTGCTATAGGTTCTGGTGTAAGTGGTCCGCATGCAAGAGATACAGGATGCAGAAGATGCTCAAGGATGCTGTGAATGCGATGTGATCGACAGGGGTCTTTCTGCGGCTCCTCCTCAGTACACGAGCTTGGTGAGACAGTCCTGGCCACAGGGGTCGATGTCCCTCGAAGCTCTCTTGGTCTTGGCAGAAGTCCAGTCACCAATGGACTACCAGCTGGCCGGTATCACTGTCACAGCAGAATCAGGTACTCCTGACGACTCTCCCCGGTCTAGCAGACTCAAGTGCAACTCTGAGCATCGGGTCATGGTCTTTAGTGCTGCACAGCGGCCAGCGGTGACGGCTTGAAAATCTGGTATACGACCTCTCCCCAGCAGGCTTCTTCAGCTGTTGTGGCCCTGTGCTGCGATCAGGAGGTCAGCCAACTGGCCCTTGGAGTCTCTTGCTTTAGCTGTGCGCCGGAGACAGGACATATTAGGCAAGTCCTTTCTCCTTTGCTGGCCACAGGTTCAGCAGGTGCGGTCCGTGCCAGTGCAGCCTCTCTTTGCCGGTTCCTTGGTGCAGCAGGGCAGTCCGCGCCGGTGCAGCCTCTCTTTGCCGGTTCCTTGGTGCAGCAGGGCAGTCCGCGCCGGTGCAGCCTCTCTTTGCCGGTTCCTTGGTGCAGCAGGGCAGTCCGCGCCGGTGCAGCCTCTCTATGCCGGTTCCTTGGTGCAGCAGGTGCAGTCCGCGCCGGTGCAGCCTCTCTTTTAGGGTGATCAACCGTCCGTAATTTTCACGGACAGTCCGTAAATTAGCCCTAAAGTCTGTTGTCCGTGATAGAAGTCTTAACGGACGCCATTTGTCCGTAATTTTAGCCTGTCCACTAAAAGACCAAAGTTAATTCCCACTATTGTGATTTCCCATCTGAGTCTCCTGTGCTGCATTCTGGAGAGAGGGGCAGACGGCTGAAAAGAAAGGAGCCGTCTAGCCAGAGTGTCTGCTTCCCCACAGAAATGCAAATGTGCGCAATTAGCAAATGTTAAGGCTGATTTGGAGCCGGTATTGTTTTAAACTGATGTCAAGTCACTTCACACTTCCTGATAACAGGCTATGGGCGAGCCCATAACTTTAAGATGGCTTTGAATTTCAGTGAGCCCTGTATTCACAAGGGTCTAACATTGGTGCAATATTCACAGTTAAAACAGATTTTCCCCAAGACCGCGCTGCTTGTCTCCTGCCAGTCCTCAGAAGTGCCAGCCCGTTCACTCTCCGATAGACAATAAGATAGGGTGTTTTGAAAAGTTGTGTATTATCACTGCCAGGTTCTCTACATTTTGTGTGAAATGCCCAGTGACACATAAAAACGGAAACACATTATTTTTTAAAATCATTCTCACGTTCCAGCAGTTATTTGTGTTAGGTGTAATTATTTTTTATCTCTGAAGTAAAAATGTGGCATAAGTGCATGATACAGAAACATTAATCGTCACCTTTGCTTAACCCCCTCACACAGTTTTTGCTTAGCTGAGCTTTTTTTTATTAGCTACTAATAGCGAGGTTTATAGGGTTGCAACACCTGAGAGGAATACCTGCAAGACAGCTCTTCTAATTATTTACTGATATGGTTCGAATGTCTATTTGAGTGCACCGAGAAACAAATGGAGTCTATTACAGGTGTTGGTGAAGAAAAGTGCAGCTGCGTTGTTCTTTTAATGGAGTAATGTCAATTTTCGCCCATTGATTTCTGATGCAGGCCTCTCTCACTATGTACTCATCACCTCAGGACTCCACCATCCTCTTGTCTTAAAGGGACCATGTAGTGTAGAAAACAAACTGTTCTCTTTGACCAGTTCTGCATCTCTAACAACGGCCAGCAACATAGGCTTTCGAGAATATTTGATGATGTTGGCTGGGGTTTTGAGATCTATTGTGACATCCTTCACGGATGGCCCGTTTAAGACTTACAAAGTGTTATGCATCAAGGGATCCCTGTATCAGCACAGATGTCGCAGTATGTTGCATACATAGCCTTTCCTCTCTGTGTGTGAAGATCTCTGCACATGTCCATTGTCTATGACTGTAGCCCCTCTTACATACGTCTCTAAGGATCGGAATGCCAACATTTATAACCCAAAAGTTAGTTGTGAGAGCTTTTCACAGCTCTTAGTTTATCTTTCTAATTCTTTTGTGTTATGTTATTGAAAATTTATAATGCGCACGGATACTCAAGAGTGTCCCGGCGCGGAAGTCAACTAAGAGAACAACGGAGCGGACAGAAGCTACGAGTTAATTAAAAAGCAGCGTCTTTAGCTGCTTCTTAACTAGCCTGGAATCTTGAATATTCCGTAGCACGAATGGGAGAGAGTTCCAGGCTTTGGCTGCCCTAAAAGATAGAGAGCAACCCCCCATTCGAGTAAGACGGAAGCGGGGAATCACTGCCAGTCGCTGTGCAGCTGAACGCAGTTGTCTACGTGGGACATAGAAATCAAAGCGTCTCGTGAGATAGGGTGGGCCAGATTTGTGAAGGGCTCCATGGGCAAGCGTAAGAGCTTTAAACTGGACACGCTGCGCAACAGGGAGCCAATGAAGGGGACGTTTGGTGCTCGATCTGCCAGAAATGCCGAGCAGAACTCTTGCAGCCGCGGTTTGAATAGTCTGCAGCTTTTTCAGCTGGTATCCAGGCAGGCCAATGTACAATGCGGTAGCATAGTCTATGCGTGACAAAATAAGGGCACGTTTCACCATTTCCTTAGCAGGCCTAGGTAGAAGGGGAAAGAACTTCCTGAGCGATTTCAGGATGCCGAAACACGCTCCAGTCAACTTTTTTATCTGCGTGAGAAACCGGAGGTCCTCACAAAACCAGACCCCCAGATTCTTAACCGGGTTGCCCAGAGAGTAAGGCAGAGGATACTCAGAGGGCCAAAGATCCTCCCTAAAATGTGGGGGGAATGACCCATACAACAGTACCTCTGACTTATCCTCGTTGCACTTGAGCTGGGCCTGCGCAAGCCATGTAAAAACAGCTGAAAGGCAGATCTTAGCTTGGTCCGGAGACAGGTCCTTTTCCTCCCAAGTAAAAAGGAGCTGCGTATCATCTGCGTAAGCTATGATCTTGGCTCCTAGCTTCTCTGCTAAATAGATCAAGGGAGTAACATATATATATAAAAGAGAAGCGGACTCAGAGTGGAGCTCTGCGGAACTCCCGTGGTCACCTTTCTTGGGGCCGAGGAAAAAGGAGGCAGCCATACCTGCTGTGATCTATCCTCTAAGAAGGATTTGAGCCAATCCCATGCCAAGCCTGATATGCCAATGCTTGCAAGACGGGCAAGAAGTTGACAGTGGGGCACCGTATCGAAGGCGGCGGAGAGATCCAATAAAATCAGAGCTGCTCTGCTGCCTGCATCCAAACATTCTCTTATGGCCTCTGATATCTCAACAAGGGCCGTCTCAGTGCTATATGTGGCTCTAAATCCCGGCTGGGCAGGGTGGAGAGCTCCAGATGTTTCAACAAAGCTAGCAAGCTGTTTATATACTGCTTTCTCACACACTTTAGCCACAGCCGGGAGAAGAGAAATAGGTCGATAGCTGGCAGGCATAGAAGGATCTAAGGATGGCTTCTTTAATAGCGGTAGTAGTTTGGCCTGTTTCCACATAAGTGGAACTGTGGCCGTCTGAAGAGACAAATTAATGATGATATTGACCTCTGGATTGACTACCTCAGCCGCCACCGCTAACAGCCTGACCAAACAGGGGTCAGCAGGGGAGCCTGATTTTAAGAATTTGAGGATGGACAGTGAGTCCAGCGAGGTGATAGGCGCAAAAATCATCAGGGGCGGGATGATTGAATCAGGAACAGGAGTATTCTGAACAGAGGACCCCACCTGCCCCAGAGGACCCGTCCCCAAACTATCCTGGATCTTCTGGATTTTATCTATAAAGAAGCAAGACAACTTCTCACGCCAGCTATCAGAGGCAGGGAAGGCAATGCGCTCTGCACAGGGAGTTAAAAAACTTGGGACGATAGAAAACATTTCCTTAGAGTTGTTTTTAGACATAGCAATGAGTTCCGCATAGAAGCTGCTTTTTGCCTCCTTGATAGCAGCAAGAATATATATGGTTTTTGCAATCTAAACACACACTCAAGGGCTTTAGAAAATTAATGCTTCCAGTTTTGTTTTTGATGCTATATTTTATTGTTATAATATGGCTAAGAGACAAAAAATCACATTTTCTAATAGATGGCAGCTTGTCAGGAAATAAGTAGATATTGGCTAGTCCCGTTTCTGGAAAAATGGGTTAGTGACATACTGATTTGGGAAAAATCATTATAATTGACAACATTTGTAAATGGCACTGTATGAGCCTGCATTGATAGCCTGCAGATCTTTGGTGCAATCTTGCTCGCTCGTACCCACCAAATACCTTGCCTAAAGGAAAACTGAGAGAATAAGAGGGAGAATGATGGGAATTATCAAAACAATAGTAATGGAAGAGACATGGGATGATATGATAAAGGTATGAATTGTATATCCATTTTATTAATGTTGCACTAATTATAGAATTTATACCTTTAGTGATGTACTTCCTGTGACATCACCAGGATCAAAAGTCACAAGGCAACACTGCCGGGAAGACATTAAAGGCAATATGATGTTACTTCCTGTGATGTCACTGGGGTCAAAGGACATGTGATGTCACTTCCGCTACCCCTGGTATTTTGGTGAATCGACATCCATGGCACTAGGTAAAATCTGTATGTTACTGAAATCTATAATTTAGAAGCACTTTTTATCTTTATACTAAATTTATATGGGCATTTAGTGGCAGCATATATTATACTGTGTGCACTGCTCATTTAAAATAATGACTTAAACATTCACAGTGCTTTCAGAGATCTCCTAGCACTAAAAAATACACAAGTCACTTTTCCCTACTACACCAGACAGGATTAAATTCTGTGGACCTCTGGTTGCACACTTATACATCTGTAGTGAATGCATTAACCAATATAGGTTTCATGACATACAATATAAGATTTTCTACTGATTAGTTTAACTTTTATTTCTTTTATCAGTTAAGATGTGCATTATTTTATGTGTAGTTAGTTACCTGATGGTGAGAGTTTAACAAAATAGTCAGCAGTGGCCGGCATAGCTAAACGCGGTAGGGCGGGGGCAGGGCAGGGTGGGAGCGGGGGCAACATAATGTGCCACCTCAATATAGCATACCTACAGGCAATCACATAAAGACCATAGTGAATATAAAGTAAAATGTAGAAAATAGAAAATAAATGCATTGATAAAATAGTGGGGTAGGGCCTCTCCATCAATTTGTCTGTAAAACTGAACTTTTGTCCTGAGTTTTTGTCCTGAATTTTGACCCTTTGTCCTGAATTTTTGTCCTGAATTTTGACCCTTTGTCCTGAATTTTTTACAGTCCTGTCCAGAATTTGCCTCCATGTCAGTTGGTCACCCTACTCTCTTTGCCGGTTCCTTGGTGCAGCAGGTGCAGTCCGCGCCGGTGCAGTCTCTCTTTGCCGGTTCCTTGGTGCAGCAGGTGCAGTCCGCGCCGGTGCAGCCTCTCTATGCCGGTTCCTTGGTGCAGCAGGTTCAGTCCGCGCCGGTGCAGCCTCTCTATGCCGGTTCCTTGGTGCAGCAGGTGCAGTCTGCGCCGGTGCAGCCTCTCTTTGCCGGTTCCTTGGTGCAGTCCACGTCGGTGCAGCTTCTCTTTGCCGGTTCCTTGGTGCAGCAGGTGCAGTCCGCGCCGGTGCAGCCTCTCTTTGCCGGTTCCTTGGTGCAGCAGGTGCAGTCCACGCCGGTGCAGCCTCTCTTTGCTGGTTCCTTGGTGCAGCAGGTGCAGTCCGCGCCGGTGCAGCCTCTCTTTGCCAGTTCCTTGGTGCAGCAGGTGCAGTCCGCGCCTTTGCAGCCTCTCTTTGCCGGTTCCTTGGTGCAGCAGACAGTCCTTCTTCAGTCCTCTTCTCCAGTCCAGACAAGTTCTAAGTTCAGGGTGTCAGGGAAGCTCTCATTTTGGGCCAACACCCCTGTGGCTTCCTGCCAGGGAAAGGTAACACCTCTCCCCAGAGGGCAGAAAGCTGTCTCAAAGAAAATCACAGTGTGCAACCATGGATTATCACACGGGATTTAGAGCAACAAAGTGGTAACTTTATAAAAGTTGCCCACTGCAACAAGTTACATTAATTCCGATTTGGGCATCAAGTCGGGCTTAATGCGATGAGTTGTTTGACACAGGCTTACAGTATCAACTTTAGCAGTCCAAGTCAGCAGTTAGCAACGCTGAGGTGTCAGCCTCCAACCCTGCACTCGCCAATGGGGCTACTGGCCTTTTCCAAAGTAAAAACGACACTTGCAGGTTTTTAATGTTGGAACATGTTAAGTACATGTTCTACTGTCTAAAATGCAGCACCCAGCCTTAGGGCCCTTTAGGGGGGACTCATATATTAAAAAGGGAAGACTGGACTTTGCCGTTGCCGTTTAAAACCGCTCTTTCAGTCTGCGGAGGAAAACTGACAGCCATATTTTACATGTGGCACATTCAGGGTGGCATAACCAGTGCTGCAATCCCTGTGGTGACCTTCTAACTTACAGGCCCTGGGTATCCTGGGCACCACAGACTAGGCACTTATTAGTAGGTTAGCTTATGCCAATTGGGTATAGACCAATCAAACATGCTCCGTGTTATGGTCAAGGCACAGACCCTCAGGCCTGGTTAGCAGGCCTCAGGGCACTCTGAGAGTCAAAAAACCAACAGCATCAGTCCCAAACTTTGTATTTTTTTAGAAACTACGGACTGTTGTCTGCAGTCCTGGTTGTGCGTGACTTGTCATTGACTAATGCAATGATGTGAAGCCGATGACTTTAAATACTATTTAGGAGCTGAAGCAGTAGCACAAAAGGAAACATTCTCTTAGTGCGCTCGGTGAAAATGAGAAGGGAATCAGTGAGCAGCCCTCCTGCTGCACGACTGTGATGGGACTGCTAGAGGGGGTCAGTGTGAGTTCGGGAGCAAGCAGCACTGTGCCATGCCGCCTGCTCCCCACTGGAGTGAGGGGACTGCTAGAGGGGCTCAGTGTGAGCTCGGGAGCAAGCAGCACTGTGCCATGCCGCCTGCTCCCCACTGGAGTGAGGGGACTGCTAGAGGGGCTCAGTGTGAGCTCGGGAGCAAGCAGCACTGTGCCATGCCGCCTGCTCCCCACTGGAGTGAGGGGACTGCTAGAGGGGCTCAGTGTGAGCTCGGGAGCAAGCAGCACTGTGCCATGCCGCCTGCTCCCCACTGGAGTGAGGGGACTGCTAGAGGGGCTCAGTGTGAGCTCGGGAGCAAGCAGCACTGTGCCATGCCGCCTGCTCCCCACTGGAGTGAGGGGACTGCTAGAGGGGCTCAGTGTGAGCTCGGGAGCAAGCAGCACTGTGCCATGCCGCCTGCTCCCCACTGGAGTGAGGGGACTGCTAGAGGGGCTCAGTGTGAGCTCGGGAGCAAGCAGCACTGTGCCATGCCGCCTGCTCCCCCGCTGGAGTGAGGGGACTGCTAGAGGGGCTCAGTGTGAGCTCGGGAGCAAGCAGCACTGTGCCATGCCGCCGGCTTCCCCGCTGGAGTGAGGGGACTGCTAGAGGGGCTCAGTGTGAGCTCGGGAGCAAGCAGCACTGTGCCATGCCGCCTGCTCCCCACTGGAGTGAGGGGACTGCTAGAGGGGCTCAGTGTGAGCTCGGGAGCAAGCAGCACTGTGCCATGCCGCCTGCTCCCCACTGGAGTGAGGGGACTGCTAGAGGGGCTCAGTGTGAGCTCGGGAGCAAGCAGCACTGTGCCATGCCGCCGGCTCCCCCGCTGGAGTGAGGGGACTGCTAGAGGGGCTCAGTGTGAGCTCGGGAGCAAGCAGCACTGTGCCATGCCGCCTGCTCCCCACTGGAGTGAGGGGACTGCTAGAGGGGGTCAGGGTGAGCTCGGGAGCAAGCAGCACTGTGCCATGCCGCCGGCTCCCCCGCTGGAGTGAGGGGACTGCTAGAGGGGCTCGGGGTGAGTTCGGGAGCAAGCAGCACTGTGCCATGCCGCCGGCTCCCCCACTGGAGTGAGGGGACTGCTAGAGGGGCTCAGTGTGAGCTCGGGAGCAAGCAGCACTGTGCAATGCCGCCGGCTCCCCACTGGAGTGAGGGGTCTGCTAGAAGGGCTCAGTGTGAGCTCGGGAGCAAGCAGCACTGTGCAATGCCGCCGGCTCCCCCGCTGGAGTGAGGGGACTGCTAGAAGGGGGTCAGTGTGAGCTCGGGAGCAAGCAGCAATGTGCAATGCCGCCGGCTCCCCCGCTGGAGTGAGGGGACTGCTAGAGGGGCTCAGTGTGAGCTCGGGAGCAAGCAGCACTGTGCCATGCCGCCGGCTCCCCCACTGGAGTGAGGGGACTGCTAGAGGGGCTCAGTGTGAGCTCGGGAGCAAGCAGCACTGTGCAATGCCGCCGGCTCCCCCACTGGAGTGAGGGGACTGCTAGAAGGGCTCAGTGTGAGCTCGGGAGCAAGCAGCACTGTTCAATGCCGCCGGCTCCCCTGCTGGAGTGAGGGGACTGCTAGAGGGGGTCAGTGTGAGCTCGGGAGCAAGCAGCACTGTGCAATGCCGCCGGCTCCCCCGCTGGAGTGAGGGGACTGCTAGAGGGGCTCAGTGTGAGCTCGGGAGCAAGCAGCACTGTGCAATGCCGCCGGCTCCCCCGCTGGAGTGAGGGGACTGCTAGAGGGGGTCAGTGTGAGCTCGGGAGCAAGCAGCACTGTTCAATGCCGCCGGCTCCCCCGCTGGAGTGAGGGGACTGCTAGAGGGGGTCAGTGTGAGCTCGGGAGCAAGCAGCACTGTGCAATGCCGCCGGCTCCCCCGCTGGAGTCAGGGGACTGCTAGAGGGGGTCAGTGTGAGCTCGGGAGCAAGCAGCACTGTGCAATGCCGCCGGTTCCACCGCTGGAGTGAGGGGACTGCTAGAGGGGGTCAGTGTGAGCTCGGGAGCAAGCAGCACTGTGCAATGCCGCCGGCTCCCCCACTGGAGTGAGGGGACTGCTAGAGGGGCTCGGGGTGAGCTCGGGAGCAAGCAGCACTGTGCAATGCCGCCTGCTCCCCGCTGGAGGGGCGTTGTTATGTTAATGCACCTCCCACCTTCACACGCCCTTTGGCCGCTTTCAATGCCGCCGGCTCCCCCACTGGAGTGAGGGGACTGCTAGAGGGGCTCAGTGTGAGCTCGGGAGCAAGCAGCACTGTGCAATGCCGCCAGCTCCCCCACTGGAGTGAGGGGACTGCTAGAGGGGCTCGGGGTGAGCTCGGGAGCAAGCAGCACTGTGCAATGCCGCCGGCTCCCCCACTGGAGTGAGGGGACTGCTAGAGGGGCTCAGTGCGAGCTCGGGAGCAAGCAGCACTGTGCAATGCCGGCGGCTCCCCCACTGGAGTGAGGGGACTGCTAGAGGGGCTCAGTGCGAGCTTGGGAGCAAGCAGCACTGTGCAATGCCGCCGGCTCCCCCGCTGGAGTGAGGGGACTGCTAGAGGGGCTCAGTGCGAGCTTGGGAGCAAGCAGCACTGTGCAATGACGCCGGCTCCCCCGCTGGAGTGAGGGGACTGCTAGAGGGGCTCAGTGTGAGCTCGGGAGCAAGCATCACTGTGCCATGCCGCCGGCTCCCCCACTGGAGTGAGGGGACTGCTAGAGGGGCTCAGTGTGAGCTCGGGAGCAAGCAGCACTGTGCAATGCCGCCGGCTCCCCCACTGGAGTGAGGGGACTGCTAGAGGGGGTCAGGGTGAGCTCGGGAGCAAGCAGCACTGTGCAATGCAGCCGGCTCCCCCGCTGGAGTGAGGGGACTGCTAGAGGGGCTCAGTGTGAGCTCGGGAGCAAGCAGCACTGTGCAATGCCGCCGGCTCCCCCGCTGGAGTGAGGGGACTGCTAGAGGGGCTCAGTGTGAGTTCGGGAGCAAGCAGCACTGTGCAATGCCGCCGGCTCCCCCGCTGGAGTGAGGGGCGTTGTTATGTTAATGCACCTCCCACCTTCACAGGCCCTTTGGCCGCTTTCAATGCCGCCGGCTCCCCCACTGGAGTGAGGGGACTGCTAGAAGGGGGTCAGTGTGAGCTCGGGAGCAAGCAGCAATGTGCAATGCCGCCGGCTCCCCCGCTGGAGTGAGGGGACTGCTAGAGGGGGTCAGTGTGAGCTCGGGAGCAAGCAGCACTGTGCAATGCCGCCGGCTCCCCCGCTGGAGTGAGGGGACTGCTAGAGGGGCTCAGTGTGAGCTCGGGAGCAAGCAGCACTGTGCAATGCCGCCGGCTCCCCCGCTGGAGTGAGGGGACTGCTAGAGGGGCTCAGTGTGAGCTCTGGAGCAAGCAGCACTGTGCAATGCCGCCGGCTCCCCCGCTGGAGTGAGGGGACTGCTAGAGGGGCTCAGTGTGAGCTCGGGAGCAAGCAGCACTGTGCAATGCCGCCGGCTCCCCCGCTGGAGTGAGGGGACTGCTAGAGGGGCTCAGTGTGAGCTCGGGAGCAAGCAGCACTGTGCAATGCCGCCGGCTCCCCCGCTGGAGTGAGGGGACTGCTAGAGGGGCTCATTGTGAGCTCGGGAGCAAGCAGCACTGTGCCATGCCGCCGGCTCCCCCACTGGAGTGAGGGGACTGCAAGAGGGGCTCATTGTGAGCTCGGGAGCAAGCAGCACTGTGCCATGCCGCCGGCTCCCCCACTGGAGTGAGGGGACTGCTAGAGGGGCTCAGTGTGAGCTCGGGAGCAAGCAGCACTGTGCAATGCCGCCGGCTCCCCCACTGGAGTGAGGGGACTGCTAGAGGGGCTCGGTGTGAGCTCGGGAGCAAGCAGCACTGTGCAATGCCGCCGGCTCCCCCGCTGGAGTGAGGGGACTGCTAGAGGGGCTCAGTGTGAGCTCGGGAGCAAGCAGCACTGTGCAATGCCGCCGGCTCCCCCGCTGGAGTGAGGGGACTGCTAGAGGGGCTCAGTGTGCCGCCTGCTCCCCTGCCATAGTGAGGTGCATTGTTATGTTAATGCCCCTCCCACCTTCACCTGCCCTTTGGCTGCTTTCAGTGTTGCCAGGCGATACTTGCTTGAAAGGACCTAAAAAGGTGTTATGTGCATTCAGTGCCTTAATGCAGTCAGTCCTGCACGTGTTTCAGAAAGATTCCTAGTGTGTGACAAGCCCCTACTCCCAAACCCACGCCAGCCCCCCACCCTGCGGCTCGCAACCCACCTAAAAAAAAAATATAAATATAAAAGGCAGGCCTTTTGGGTTTATCAGGAGGTGAACACATCGACATCTATAAAGCACACCTATTGATTTTATCTAGAAGTCACCAATAATTATTATCAAATGTATATTTTATAAATACACATATTGTAATGGTTAATAATAGTAATTGTCACATAATAGTTTAAATAAAGTATGTTTTAAAACAACCAAAAACGTATCTTTGAGTCTTTGTTTAAAATTTTCAGGCCACAAAACTGAGCCATAGAACCAACCATAGCTCCTATTAAACAATGCGCCAGTTCAGGAGCTAGAGCCCGGCACCCTGGTGCACAACTGAGCTAAAGCTAGGGATACCGACCTGTAAAGAGCTAGAACGACGTTGGAGTCTTACTAATGATTCAACTCAAAAGGAAGCTTACAGATTATCCTTAAATTTATACCATCATAACATCAAAAAAGGTCGGAAATTGTATCTAATCAAATCGAGCAGGCTGGAAATTCGTCTAAAGCCCTTTTTAAGGTGCTTAATACATTTATAAATCCTGACGCCTGTGCACAGGAAATACACTTATCACCAGAACTTTGTGACTCACTAGCCAATCTTTTTGAAGAAAAAATTAAAACTATCTATCAAAATGTCCACTGCTCTGCGAATTGTGAATGTGAGGAGGTTGATTTGAGTGTACATCCGCTCAGATTAAGTAACGCTGAATGCCTTTCACTAACTGCAATCCAGAGGGCTCTTGCTCTAGCCAAGGCAGGCTCTCCTTCAGATGTTTCTTCAATCTGCTTGCTCCCTGTTTAACCTTTCTATCACTACTGGGAAAATTCCATCGGCCTGGAAGGCGGCACAGGTCAGACCCACTCAAAAGAAGGCTACCTGGCACTGACCAATCTTGATAACTACCACCCTATTTCCTTAGTTCCTTTATTGGACAAGATGCTGGAGGGTTTCATAAACTAACAACTCATGGAATATCTCGAGACCAATAAGATTCTTGACTCGTCTCAATCTGGCTTCAGACCATCACACGGCACGGAGACAGGTCTGGTTGCAGTCACTGACCATATCAGATGCTTCCTCGATGCTAACATTCCACCTATGCTGGTGATGTTGGATTCGTCTGCCGTGTTTGATACGGTGTCTGATCGTAGGCTGTTGGAGGTTGGTACTCATGGTACAACGCTAAATGGCTGAGTGACTTTCTCTTTAATATGACTCAAACTGTCATTCTGGGTTCCTATAAGTCTCACACCATGATGCTGGAAAGGAGGGTTCCTCAGGGCTCTTGTCTTTGCCCAACACTCTAACATATGTTGCCCCACTAGCCAAAGTGGTCAGAGACTTTGGCATCGAAATAATATCGTATGTAGATGGCACGCAGTTACTAGTCTCCTTTGATAAAAATCTGCCAAAACAAAAGAATCTTTTTCTCACAGGATGAAAGCAATTGCAACCTGGATGACTGAGAATTGTTTACAGCTTAACGCTGAAAGAACGGAGATTATGCTGTTTGGAAAGACCCAACAGCTTTGGGACCCAGAATAGTGGCCCTCAGAACTGGAGAGTGCTCCTACTCCAAAACTGGTGGGAAAAACCTGGGAGTACGCCTGGACCAATCTCTTTCATCCATCAGAGGCTCGTGCTTTCATCCATCAGAGGCTCGTGCTTTCATCCATCAGGAGGCTCGTGCTTTCATCCATCAGGAGGCTCGTGCTTTCATCCATCAGAGGCTCGTGCTTTCATCCATCAGAGGCTCGTGCTTTCATCCATCAGGAGGCTCGTGCTTTCATCCATCAGGAGGCTCGTGCTTTCATCCATCAGAGGCTCGTGCTTTCATCCATCAGAGGCTCGTGCTTTCATCCATCAGGAGGCTCGTGCTTTCATCCATCAGGAGGCTCGTGCTTTCATCCATCAGAGGCTCGTGCTTTCATCCATCAGGAGGCTCGTGCTTTCATCCATCAGAGGCTCGTGCTTTCATCCATCAGAGGCTCGTGCTTTCATCCATCAGAGGGTCGTGCTTTCATCCATCAGAGGCTCGTGCTTTCATCCATCAGAGGCTCGTGCTTTCATATGATGAGTTTGCTGAGGAGAGCATTTCCTCTTCTGCCACCCTCAGTGAGGAAAATGCCGGTTCAGGCCTTGGTCATCAGCCGTTTGGATTGTGGTAATGCCCTGTTGGCCTCCGCAATGAGACGTTGTTATCAAAGCTACAAGTGGTACAGAATACTGCAGCTCGTCTCATCGCCAATCTTCCTTCCGGAGCAGCCTCTTCCCGCTCTTACTTGCATTACACTCGTTACCAGTACGTAAAAGAATCATCTTTAAGATTTGCTCCTTAACCCATAAAGCTTTCTTTGGGAAAGGCCCTCGTTACCTATCCTTGCAGCTCACTCGCTATGTTCCACCAGGACTGCTAAGATTGAAAGATAAGGCTCTGCTTCCTCTTCCAAGGTTCAGACACTCACGTTCAGGGGCAGGCAGTTTTCGTCCTGGCACCTTTTACTGGAAGAAGCTGCTGCTTCAAATTCGCTCTTGTGGATCATTTCCAATTTAGGAAACTACTGAAGACTGCTTTATTTTATCAATGCTTGCTTTTCCCTGCTCCTGTGCACCTCTTGGGGTGATTCATGTGCTATAAGAATAATTAACAACTAACAATAACCACAAGGGGTCCCCACACTCTAGCTGAAGAGCAAACAGCTCCAGGTCAGAGTGCTTGAAACATTATGGAACGCTCTCCGGGGGTCATGGATTCAATGACCCAGGAGACTTACTCTGTTTTTTTAAGTTCCTGGTGGGCCGCTGAGCCCACTACACTCCTCCGCAACATAAAAAAGAAATGCATGGCGGTGCACCTGCCCCTTCTAGGGACAACCACCAGGATCAAAACAGATACTTAAAAAGCCCTTGCAAGGCATTATGGGAGCTCTTTGCCTAGGGAGTCATGAAAAATAAATGAGCGGCTCCTGACGCTCTTTTTTTTTGTTCTTATATGTTTTTTGTGTGTCCTGATCCCATCCTGAACACCCACATTATAAGAACACTTTGGGGCCCTGAGTGAGCCACAATGTCCTGCCAGCTACCCAACCAGCACCCATCCGCGGTGCTAGAGGGAGCCTGCCATTATTTTACCATGGGTGCCCCAGTGGCGGTGTTTTTGACCCCAGGGGGGTACCTCTGGGAGCCTTCCACCAGGCCTAGGGGAGAAGGGTATCGCTACGTGTTTTTTTTTTTTTTTACAGGACAGAGGACTGAGTCCCTGAGTACCAAAATGTCTACCTCAAAATCTTTGTTGACGTTGTGGCAGCCAATCAGATCTAACTTCTAGATCTGTCCGGTCGGCGGATCCTCTGTGATGTGAAATATACATACATTTTAAACCTTAATTTCTCAAAAAGTACTGACTTGATTTACACCAAATTACAAAATGCACCTTTCTGGGTAAAGAGATAACGTTCTGCCAAATTTGGTGTAATTCCATTTAGCTGTTTTGGTTATAGTTGTGTCTAAATTTCCTATTTATAGAGACCGCCAACATCCTCCACCCCCAACAATCCGGTTTCCGCCCCAAACACTCCATTGAGTCTGCACTTCTGGAAATTACGGACATTCTAAAAATGATAGCGGACAGGGGCAGGGAGGCTGTGTTGATCCTGCTCGACCTATCGGCCGCGTTTGATACCATATCACACAATATTCTCCTATCAAGACTCAAATCCAGCGGTATCTCTAACAGCGCCTTGGAATGGGTAAAATCCTTCCTTTCCAAGCGCAGACAAGTCGTGTCCCTTGTAACTTTCTTATCTGTTGAACGTACCATCACAACCGGGGTGCCTCAAGGCTCCACGCTAAGCCCATTGTTATTTAACATTTATGTGACTCCACTCATTTCGCTGATTAAATCATTTGGGATCGAAGTTACTTCCTACGCAGACGATACCCAAATGATCCTATCTCTAGATCAAAACTCCAAGGATGCAGAACTCAACTTCAAAAGATGTCTAACCAAGGTCCTTCAGTGGATGAAGGATAACCACCTTAGGTGCAACACCAACAAAACCGAGATCCTACCAATAGGGAAAGAGGTCTCATTCTTGCCAGGCGAATGGTGGCCAGAGGGTACATCACCCCCGCCTGAGACAGTGAAGGTAGCAAGAAATCTAGGAGTGCAGTTTGACTCCGCCCTCACCTTCCAACCACACGCAGTGAAGGTAGCAGGGACCTGCTTCAGCCTTATAAAGTCCTTGAGAAAATTTTTCGATCTACATCCACTCACTGCAAGGAAATTAGTAGCAGTCGCCCTAATCCTTTCACGACTCGACTACTGCAACAGCCTCCTGGCAGGAGCCAGCAAACAAACATTAAAAAGACTCCAAGTAGTCCAACATGCAGCAGCGCAGCTGGTTTTAAAACTGCCACGAAGGTCTTCCGCATCTGCAGCCCTCAAAACCCTTCATTGGCTCCCACTACATACGAGAATACTTTTTAAGTTCCTCCTAATCACCTTTAGAGCCTCACTCAAAATAGGACCAAAATACCTCTCATCAAGATTCACCCTCTTGAACACAGAACTCTCAGGTCCTCATCAGCCAACCTGCTCAAACCTCCCAGTTTCAGATGCAAAACAAAGGGAGGTAAAACAATGGCTGTATTAGGTACCAGAGCCTGGAACCTACTGCCTTTGCAACTGAGAATGTTAAAATCTGAAACACAATTCAGGAAGGCACTAAAGACTTGGATCTTCGGATCTTCAGATGAACTTTGCCTCTCTCTCATTTAAGATCCTCAGAGCTTCCTCTTACCTCTGTACCAGCGCCAGGATGCTCCTTTCGGAGTGACAGTCAGCGCTTTACAAATACCGCTTTCCATTTAATTTCATTTCATTTCATTTCTATTGGAAACTACACGGGGAAAGCGTGTTTTGGGACCTCCCTTTTCTCAACCCCTGCTTAACTAATCACCCGGAAACCTTCCAGGAAGGTGGTTGAGTCTTTGTTTGCAAAGTTTTATGAAGATTCGTGAAACAACGCCAAAGTTATTAGCTAACTAAAAAATCAAATTTCTACGGAAACGTGGTCCTAACTATAACTACTCAGTGGTGACAGCCCCTATGTAATGTGTATATATATATATATATATATATATATATATATATATATATACAACAAAGATGCAAGTCTGTGGCTCATATGCAGAGAAAGCCTGCATATGCATTTTTGTAACTAGGATTTGCACACTGGAAATCATAGTTATAAAAATGCATATGCCAACATGCTTTCTCTGCATATGAGCCACAGACTTGCATCTTTGTTGGTACAATTTGTGGAAGTTATCGAACCCTTCTCTTCATAAGCTTAGCATCCTTGCCTGTATCCCTGCCGCCCAGGCCTCACATCACTGTGATGCTGTTCCTGATTGTGAGAAAGTGCCCTCTTTCTGCATGGTTGCCCCCACTTTTTGCTGAACTGCTGATGTGCTTTGACTGAGTGTGCCTGGGCTCCTGCTAATCAGGTACCCAGGGCCTATGTTCTTTCCCTAAAAACTGCATTGAAACCCAATTGGCATCTCTGGCCACAGGTCAGCCCCTGGTAAATGGTACCACAGGTACCCAGGGCACTGTGACCAGGGAAGGCCTCTAAGGGCTGCAGCCCTTATTACGCAACCCTTAGAGGTCCTGTACCCTGACACTCACACACTGCCTTTGCAGGCTGCGTGTTTTGGTGCAGAACAAAGTGAAGAGTCGACATGGCACAAATCTGTGTGCCATGCCTACAAACCACTGCCCTGGCATAGATCAGTCACCCCTCTAGCTGAGCATGAGCCCTGTACCCCTACAGTGTCTAAGCCAATTCTTATACATTGTAGGTGCAGTGCTGCCATTAAGAGTATATGGTGCTGGGAGTTTGTCATTATGAACTCCACAGCACCATAATGGCGGCACTGAAAACTGAGAAGTTTGGTATCAACCTTATCAGCACATTAAACCCACACTGATGCCAGTGTGGGATTTAATGAATAGTGCACCCAAAGGGCATCTTAGAGATGCCCCCTGAAAAACGACATACCACTAGTGTCCAGGCTGAGTGGCTGCTTTCAGCTGCCACCACCAGACATGTTTCTGGACCCCTGGGTCGAGAGCCTGCTGCTCTTGGGGGCCTGAAACAATGCACATCCTGGGACGAGGTGCTAAGCCTCGTCCCCCAGGTTGGGCAGGGTCCACAAAGGGGAAGCTTCAAAGGCCTGCCGCCTTTGTGAGCTTCCCCAGGCCTGTTGCTGCTTTCAGGAACTGGCCCCCACCGGTTCTCACCCCCACTTTGGGCGGGAGAATCGGCGGGAAACCCAAGTGAGGAAGAGAGGTGTGCCCTCCTTTGCCAACCCCACCCCTCAGGTGGGGGAGGCGAGGTGAAGTACAACTCTCAGTCCCCGCCATCTTGCAGATGGGGGACCCTAGCCAACCAGAGAGAGGCATCCGGCTGCCCTAGTGCCGCTGAGGGTGCACCTTTGGTGCTGTCTTGAACCCCCATTTGTCCCGAGCTTAAGTCCAGGAGCTTTTCTCCCACAACCTTGTGGCCTGCTCGTAAGCAGCCACCAACCGGAGGCCCCCTATTGGATAACATTGGGCCTCAGCACTCTGCACCTGGCCGCCCTAGTGCTGCTGAGGGTGTAACAAGAGTGCATCTTTGACCCTGGGGGACCCCTGAGTCTACCTCCAGAATATCAACTCCCACAACCGAATACTTACCTATGAACCAATAACACTATTTTCCTCCATAGGATAACATTGACTCTTTTCTGTGAAAAGTTTTTAAGTGTGGAGTTGGAAAATCTATGAATATCATTAAAACTGTAACCGAATAACCCAAAACGCTTTTACTTACCTGTTTACAGGAAATGTCCCAGTGTAGTATCCAGGTATACTACTCTGAGTAAGAAAAGTAATCTGAAAAGTAATTCACCTGACCTACTATTGGAAAGTCAATACAAAGTATATGTTCAGTATTCCACAGTATTGCGTTACCAGTAATTCAAACTGTAACCAAACCAAAGTATATATACAACTGCATTCAAAACTGTATTATTACTGCAAAGTATTTATCACTTACCTGTGCCAGACTTGCTTGGTTCTAGGAAATAAAATAACTAAAAGAATATTTTTATACAAAAACAATTGGTCTAGAGTTCAGTCCTTTAGTGTGTGACATCATTTCTTGCCTGAGTGTGTACAACAAATGCTTAACACTGTCCTCTGATACTGCCTTACTGCTCGCCCACACTACCACAAATAGAGAGTAAGGTGCTATCTACTTTACCTCTGCCTACCTTTGGGGTTCCACTGGACTCTGTGCACACTATACCTCACTTTGGTATAGTATATACAGAGCCAGCTTCCTACACTGATCTCTTGTGTATCTACGTTCACATACTGTCTTCAGTTCTCATTGTAAACACACCAGCGTAACTTTTCGTTCTCATGCTCTGTGCACCAGTGATCCCCTCTGCTCTTGGCCTAGATTAGCACTTTATAAATACACCCCATAAAATAAATAGACATCTTGGTGGGGCCCTGGTAGTCCTACCTGTGATCAGTGACAGTGGCGGCCCTCCATGTGCCAAGCTCTTGTTATACTGAAGTACTGCAAAGGAGCCAAGCAGCAGTGTGGGAGAGTCACAAAACCTGTGCACAAACAGGCTCCTGAGAGTAGGAACCAGGAGGTGCACCCATTACGTGGGCAAGGAGGTGATGAACTGAAAAATGTTTCATCTGTGATGACACTTTGCCTTTTGAAATTCACACTTGAATCAAAAATAGGACAAGTGTGAGTACAAGAGAGGACAAGTGTGAGTACAAGAGAGGACAAGTGTGAGTACAAGAGAGGACAAGTGTGAGTACAAGAGAGGCACTTTTTCTTATGTTCCTTTAGTCGGTCATCCAGCATGCCTTTTGTGAACACCAATGGCTGCTGACCAGATCTACGCTGTAATAAATGTGCATTCCATATATGTTTATCTCATTGATAGTAAAGCTCTCTGGGGCCTGGTAAATACTTTATGAAATGACACTGTCTATGTTTTTACCTAGCGGGTGGTACCATATGGGTGCAACTGCCACCAGAGTACTCGTTGCTCCAAAACTCAACAACATTTCATGCAGGCATGCACATGTCACTCTTACAATATGTTCTTTCCAGACTCATCCTCAACCTCCCCTGACGAACTCACATCACACCCACCTCAGGAAACTGCACTTGCTCCCCGGACAGAAGAGATGCCAATTCAAACTGCTGAACCGCGCACACAAGGCTCTACACAACCAAGGACCCGCCTACATTAACCACCGCTTGACCTTCCACCAACCGTTGAGAAGACTACGTTCCGCCTCCCTTTCACTTGCCCATACTCCCCGCATCTACTGAAGCAGAAGTGAAGGACGCTCCGTCTCCCACATTACAGCAAAGACCTGGAACAGCCCCCCCACGCACCTCCGCACCATCACCTCACTTCCGGAATTCCAAACGGTCCCCAAGACCTGGCTGTTTGACTAAACCTCCGAGGCCTGCAAGCGGCTGGATACCCTATGGGGTGATTAGCGGTGCTTTATAAATCCTGATTTATTGATTGATTGACTGTTATGTCACTAGAGTGGGACTGAGGGATAAACTGAATTGTAAATATTATTTAACATAGTGGATAATTCCATTTACACCTTTTTCGTGTAATCTTTACTTTTAAAAAACAAATAAAACTATTTTCATCAGAAGAAATTTAGCTCACAAATTTATAAAACGTTAAAAGTATCTTTCTATTTTAGAGTATTCACAACTGCTCCAAGCACACAGATAGTTTGACGAATGCAGGTGCCACTTTTAAAGCACCGTATCCAAACACTGTCATGGGAATTCTTGTGACTGCGCATTTGAATTCCTGTTGCGCACCATTTTGCATCAGGTTTTAGCTGTTTGCCAAATGCATTAGGACAAGCGTTTCCTGCGCAAAACAATCAATCCAGCTTGAACTGTGTTCTTACTGTAATGTTACTAACACCGGAAATTCCATAATAATGTATGACATGCCTAACAATATGAGGATTCCTCCCTTCCTCACTGGGGTCTTCGCACAAGATACATCCCCTGAATTTACTCAGTCGTCTAAATGAGGGCGTCAGTCGTGCAGTCATGCCTTTGGGTAAATGACATTTGAAGTATCAACGTTAAAGAAAACCATTATAAATGCTTTTTTTCTACCTACAGGAGGTAAGAATGTTTCATCCTGAATGTGCACTCTGCAGGGCTTCAGCAGGACAATATGACACAATTCATATACCCTTATATATATCGGGATATACTTTCACATTAGATCTCCTCTCAAGGTTACTGGCTGTGCCCGGTTATTCAGCTCGTGAATAAGCCATGCGAGTTCATTCTGAATACTCTCACTTTGAGTAATGGCGTATCAAAATGGGTTCTGCCCATGAAAGCTGCCAGTTTTTAGGTCTCACCTAAGGCCGCGCAATGCCCTTATTCTGTTGTAAGACATTTTTGCATTCTAACAGTGGGCATAGAGACCGCTAACTGCTTATCATTGGTTGGTTTCATTGCCACTCACATTTCCTTGCTTCTTATTGGTCTGTTGTAGTAGGCTTTCTTCCACTTTGTGTGTTGTCATTTCACTGGAGCGCTACATTTTTCTTTGTGTTTAAGAACTCTACAAAGCATGTGTTATTTTCAGCTGTCTTCCTGGTGTATTTCTCCCCCTTCATGCTCCTCCTGCCTGCTGACCGTCCGCTGTCCATCTGCTTGCCCCCGGCACCTCCCTCCCACCCTCTGTTGTCTGGCTCTTTGCCCCAACACCTTCGTCCCACCCTCAGGGCTGGACTGGCAACCGAAACCGGCCCTGGCAAACTGCTTGGCCGGCCCCCCCGGGGGTGAAGGGGGTGCAGCCGAGCAGTTTGCGAGCGCCGGTTTTGGCCGATTGTGTTACAGGGGGCCGATATTGCCGACCGCCGGTAACAAAAACGGCCCCCCCAGGGGCCCAAAACCGGCCCCCACCCTAGTGGCCCACCGGGGAAATGCCCGGTGCCCGCTACGGCCAGTCCGGCCCTGCCCACCCTCCATTGTCTGTCTGCTTGCTCCCAGCCCCTACTCCAGCCCTCAGTTGTCCATCTGCTTACCTCAAGCCCCTCCCAACCAACCTCTGTTGTACGTGTTAACCCCCACCTGCCCTTTCTCCATGTTGAGCCTTCAGTTGTCTGTTTTGGTACGCTGGCCTCGTCATAGCCTTTATTTATTTTTTACTTTCACCCATGCTGCACAGCAGCCTGTACGACATGGCTAAAAAGCATCGACAAAGCCAGAATCTCTTGTAGGCGAGACCTGTTGACTTTGCCAATGCTTGTTTTGCCTCTGTTGTTTGACCTCTGCTGTGGTGTGAGACTCCCTAACAGAGTCTCACTCACTGTGATGCTTCAAGTAAAGTGCTTAAGAGCTGCAACCTCCCAGTCCTCATCTTAAAACACAAGACAGCTTGGGTAAGGGGCACAGAGCTCGTGGGTTGCACGGGACACGTGTTAAAACACGCGGGCACAAAATATAGGCTGAGCAAGAAAAACTGTTGTCTGACTCAGACTGCCATCTGCACATAGATATCTCTGTGGGAGACGCAGCCCACACTAAACTGTAATAATTCATTTATGTACTGAAAGGAACTGCACCGCTCCTTCTGGGTAAAGTGTATGATGAGTAGTGTTTAACGTAGTAGGGTGGCACATCACAACAGGGCCACAGTTGCTGCTCTGTATACATTTTTCTCTAGGCCTGAAATTCATAGCTAGAGTCTGATTGACTGTAGATGAATTTCTTAGTATATATATATGTGTGTGTGTGTGTGTGTGTGCACGTGCGTGCGTGTGTGTGTGAGTGAGAAAGGACATATTTGTCAAGCCAAATATTAATAAAATTCCCTCGGCGCTGCCTGGCTGAGTGGAGTTGGCCCATATTTACTAAAGCCAGTAAACGCGTGCTTGCACCAGAATGATGTGCCTACCTCAGGCTGGTGTAACCAGGAGAAATATTTGTATTTCTCCTTATTACTTCCTCTTTGCATGTAGGCTGCTTTCTTCAGCACACATACAAAGAGGGAAAGGCTGCAAAGGAGAGTTTTTGTACAGGAAGGTGTCCTTTTCCACAGAAAAACTATCCTGACCAGAATGCAGGCAGGCTTGCGCCGTGGCGGAAGGGTGCCTGCGTTGGCGCAGGACTGCCACAATTGTGCCAGAGAGAGGAGAGAACAGAAATGCTCCATACATTTGTAAGTATGGCGCAGTCCTGCCCTCTCACTTCCTTGCTGCGCTGCGTTAAATGTGAGTAAATGTGTCCCTTGGAGTTGCAGACAGGGGAGGCCCAAGGTCCTGAAAGGGGGCCTCCTGATCCCCTCAGCCACCCCCCCCCCACTACCCTTTAAGGCCCCAGTTGGCGTAAGGTAACACGAGGGGGCCCCTCTGCAAGGTATATGGAGGGGCCCCCTCCTGACTCAACCAGGAGCTCGCAGGCCAGACTACTGTGCTGAGGGGGCCCCCTGGCCTGGAGCTCAGGTCTCTCTCCCCCCCTCCCACCACACCTGATGGGGGCCTATGTTACGTTACGCCAAGTACCCCCCAAACCCAGCTCTTTACAGACAACAACCTCCTGCCAGGGGCCAGGCGCCCCCTCGTCCCGCCAGAGAGACGTTTCCGGTTATGGTCTAAAAAGAAACTGTCTTCACTTAACATCTAATTTTCCGTCCCTCGTAAAATGCTTAAATCTCTTTCGTCCAAATAAACCCTGATCCAGTAACATAAGAGGAGGTGGTGGGGGAGGGGTAACGTGGGCGGGGGGGGGAGGGATGGCCGGGGCGCCAGCTGTTGTATGATGTCAAGTTGTGTCTGATTTATGAGGCGCCACATGCCCCCCTGTAACCAAGATCCGGACATTAATACCACTCGCTGACAAAGCCAAAAGTTCGAGTTTTCCAACCGCTGAGCTTTGCGGTTCTCATTTATTTTAATGGTTAAGAGAGCGCTGCGGACACATCTTGGGACTTCGGAGCGCTTGTTTAGACTTCGAAAGCTGTTCGATGTGAGGACAACTCAAACCTCATAGCAAGAGAATGGTGCAGAGGGGAAAAGTACCTCCTGTACATGTGCTGGAGGGGGGAGGGGGCAGGAGGCAGGGACCTTGGTACGAGGCATGCCTCTTTGGTGTACATGGGTAACTGGTGAGTGAGACATGGGGTCAGCGTAGAGTGTGGCGCACCTGCTGCGGTATACGTCCTTGGTGCAAGGGGGGTCGTGGAAAGGCTGCAAGTGTGATATTTCTTTGGTGAGGAGGTGTCGTGCACTTGCTGTAAGTGTGATATTTCTTTGGTGAGGAGGGGTCCTGCACTTGCTGGTAGTGTGATATTTCTTTGGTGAGGAGGGGTCGTGCACTTGCTGGTAGTGTGATATTTCTTTGGCCAGGAGGGGTTGTGCACTTGTTGTAAGTGTGATATTTCTTTCGTTAGGAGGGGTCGTGCACTTGCTGTAAGTGTGATATTTCTTTCGTTAGGAGGGGTCGTGCACTTGCTGTAAGTGTGATATTTCTTTGGTGAGGAGGGGTCCTGCACTTGCTGTAAGTGTGATACTTCTTTGGCGAGGAGGTGTCGTGCACTTGCTGGTAGTGTGATATTTCTTTGGTGAGGAGGTGTCGTGCACTTGCTGGTAGTGTGATATTTCTTTGGTGAGGAGGTGTCGTGCACTTGCTGGTAGTGTGATATTTCTTTGGTGAGGAGGGGTCGTGCACTTGCTGGTAGTGTGATATTTCTTTGGCCAGGAGGGGTTGTGCACTTGTTGTAAGTGTGATATTTCTTTCGTTAGGAGGGGTCGTGCACTTGCTGTAAGTGTGATATTTCTTTCGTTAGGAGGGGTCGTGCACTTGCTGTAAGTGTGATATTTCTTTGGTGAGGAGGTGTCGTGCACTTGCTGGTAGTGTGATATTTCTTTGGTGAGGAGGTGTCGTGCACTTGCTGGTAGTGTGATATTTCTTTGGTGAGGAGGTGTCGTGCACTTGCTGTTAGTGTGATATTTCTTTGACGAGAAGCGGTTGTGCACTTACTAGTAGTGTGATATTTCTTTGGTTAGGAGGTGTTGTGCACTTGCTGTAAGTGTGATGTTTTTTTGACGAGAAGCGGTTGTGCACTTGCTGTAAGTGTGATATTTCTTTTGTGAGGAGAAGTCATGCACTTGCTGGCAGTGTGATATTTCTTTGGCAAGGAGGGGTCGTGCACTTAGGAGTGTGATATTTCTTTGGTGAGTAGGTGTCGTGCACTTGCTGGCAGTGTGATGTTTCTTTGGCGAGGAGTGGTTGTGCACTTGCTGTGTGATATTTCTTTGGTGAGGAGGTGTCGTGCACTTGCTGGTAGTGTGATATTTCTTTGGCCAAGAGGGGTTGTGCACTTGTTGTAAGTGTGATATTTCTTTCGTTAGGAGGGGTCGTGCATTTGCTGTAAGTGTGATATTTCTTTGGTGAGGAGGTGTCGTGCACTTGCTGTAAGTGTGATATTTCTTTGGTGAGGAGGGGTCGTGCACTTGCTGTAAGTGTGATACTTCTTTGGTGAGGAGGTGTCGTGCACTTGCTGTAAGTGTTACATTTCTTTGGTGAGGAGTGTCGTGCACTTGCTGTGAGTGTGACATTTCTTTGGTGAGAGGTGTCGTGCACTTGCTGTGAGTGTGATATTTCTTTGGTGAGGAGTGGTCGTACACTTGCTGTGAGTGTGATATCTCTTTGCTGAGGAGTGGTCGTGCACTTGTTGGGAGTGTGATAATTCTTTGGTGAGGAGGTGTTGTGCACTTCCTGTGAGTGAGACATTTCTTTGATGAGGAGGTGTTGTGCACTTCCTGTGAGTGTGACACTTCTTTGGTGAGGAGGTGTTGTGCACTTGCTGGGAGTGTGATATTTCTTTGGTGAGGAGGTGTCCTGCACTTGCTGGCAGTGTGATATTTTTTGGGCGAGGAGTGGTCGTACACTTGCTGGTAGTGTGATATTTTTTGGGCGAGGAGTGGTCGTACACTTGCTGGTAGTGTGATATTTTTTGGGCGAGGAGTGGTCATACACTTGCTGTGAGTGTGACATTTCTTTGGTGAGGAGTGGTCGTACACTTGCTGTGAGTGTGATATTTCTTTGGTGAGGAGTGGTCGCCCACTTGCTGGCAATGTGATATTTCTTAGGTGAGGAGTGGTCGTGCACTTGTTGGGAGTGTGATATTTCTTTGGTGAGGCGATGTTGTGCACTTCCTGTGAGTGTGACATTTCTTTGGTGAGGAGGTGTTGTGCACTTCCTGTGAGTGTGACACTTCTTTGGTGAGGAGGTGTTGTGCACTTGCTGGCAGTGTGATATTTCTTTGGTGAGGAGGTGTCGTGCACGTGCTGGCAGTGTGATATTTTTTGGGCGAGGAGGGGTCGGGCTCTTTGGAGGGGCCGCACACTTACTGGGAGTGTGATATTTCTTTGGCAAGGAGGGGTCGTAGCTTGTGTGCGGAGGGAGGTCAGCGACCCCGTATACCAGGTGGGACCGCCGTGAAGATTACTGCTATGCCGATTGGACCGTAGCATGTGTGCGCAGTAAGAATGGTGACCCCATATGCCACGCAGGGCTGCCGAGAAGAAGGCACGGAGGGAGGTTTGGTCGAGGACACCCATCCGCTGCTCCTACAGGGCTGCGTGTGCGATACTCACCGGAGAGAGCCACTTCAGCCTACGAGCCTGCGAGAAGGGCGCTCTTGGAGACTCCGGCCGTGCATTTCGTGCTGGTGCAGGTAAGAATGACTGATTGGCCAGAATGCCCCGTAGGATCTTTCTGCCATATAGTGCTGCAGCGCTGGAACGCTTTCGACTTTAATTGGAGTCAGAGTGGAGACTCGGACAACTAGTGGGGCTTACCCTGAATGCTGTCTATAGTGAATGGGGAATAACCACTACTGCTAGTGAGAAGGGAGTGACTCAGAAGCCGCCTATTGAAACACTAGAACCCTGATCTTGGGAGGACTGTGTGTATTGTTTGTTAATGCCGTATTTCACTGTGTGTTGGTATAAAAATACACAATTTTTCATAAAAGCAAGTATTTGACAGTACCATCATTTTTTGCTGTTATTGAAAGTATCTTGAGCTGTGTTCATCCCCGTGTCTACCTCCCCCGAGAAGCCTTTGATCGATTGTCGCGCTACCACTGAGAGTCAAGTGCTGAAGGGGTACTTGGCCCAGTTCCTCAGGGCTTATAGTAGGTCGGGCCCCGGGACATCAGGAGTTAAAGGCCTCAACCTCCAGTAACACCTGTCATGAACTTTAGGATAGTCCCATCATGTACATACCGATTACATACATTTTGTCCCATCCACACAACATAACGGTCCTAACATATGTGACCTTTTACCTAGTAGCCTACTTCTGTCTCTTTGACAACCGGGCTCTCTGTACCCTATCTTAATCCCGGTACCTGACATACATAAACATGTCCCCAGGCACGGTAGATTTATTCTGTATAAGGGTCACCACTTTTTTCATCCATGGCCAACAGCCAGCTGTGCATGAATGTTTTTGTTTAGAAAAGGATTAGCAAAGGATTAGTGAATGTTTTCAAAACATATCGATTCTGGAAGAAACCCTGGAGTGACCACTTTAGTATAAAAGACCCTCACTCCCCCTTACAAGACAGAGGAGAATTCCTTCCAGGCTGGACCGAGGCTCTGCAGGCTGATCCTTCGACAGGCAGAGACTGGACATCCCTTGCGGGGTGCCATCCTCGACGCAGAGACGGGGTCCTTCATTCAGAACCATCAGGTGAGGGTTAGCACTTTCCTGGGGGATTCTGGGCTCTATTCGGATATATACTAGCATTTACATACACATGCTTCACTTACCTATCTAGGCTAGGTACATTTAGATAGGCTACGCATCTTATTAGCACTATGTTAGAAATGTATCTACTATTAGCGATCACATTTGTCTGCACCTGTCTTTTGATTGTCGCAGCGAATATGTTTCATACTAGACTGACGCTTGACCAATAAATTATTATTGAAACCATTCTAACCGTCATTCTATGTGTATTCTGAGAAAAGTAAGCATGTGACTGAACGAAAGATACCGTATTGTTTCCATGATACCTGAGGAATCAGGGTTGTCATGTTCAAAGTCAAAGTCAAAGGAACTTATTGAGCGCACAAATCACCAAAAAGGTCTCATGGCGCTTGCGGAGACTTTGTATGGGCTGACGATCTGATGTAACAGCGTTATTGATGGTCGAATAGCCAGGTTTTTAATTCCTTGCGAAAGTGCTTGTGATTAGAGATGGATAAAAGCTGGGGTGGGAGCTTGTTCCAGAGGGCGGGTGCAAGAAAAGAAAAAGATCGACCACCATTTCGTGCCGTGCGAATTCGTCGCGGGGTAAGGAGCTGTTTGGTGCTGGATCTTAGTAGTCTGCTTGGATGATACCAATTCAATTTTTTAGCTAAGTACCTTGGTCCGGTACCATGTAGGCTCTTATGGGCATGACATAGAATTTTGAAGCGACCTCTCTTTTTTACCGGAAGCCAATAAAGAGTCCTCAGGTTTGGGGCCGATGGAGCTCTAGAAGGGAGATTTAAGATAAGTCTAGCAGCGGTGTTCTGCAAGATCTGAAGTTTTTAGTGGAAGTCTTCGTTTATAGAGGCTAATAAGGTATTACCATAGTCCATACGACTTACAATAAGCCCCTGTACCAACAATTTTCTGGATTCAATTGGAAGCCATTGGAAGATTTTGCGTAGTTTCCGCAAAATCCCATAACAGGTGCCTATTACCAGGTTTACATGATTTTTCATTGACAACTTATTGTCAATTGTTATTCCGAGGATACGCACGACTTGTTTGGGGGATGGACATGGGCCTAGGGTTTGGGGCCACCAGTCGCTAGACCAGTACTCATCAGCTTTCCCAAACAGAATAATCTCCGTCTTGCTTCCATTAAGCTGTAAGTGGTTGCTGCACATCCAGCTGTTAATATGGATCATACACTTTTTAAAACGGGTCATTGTATCTATGGGGTCAGGGCCAAACGTAATTAACAGCTGAGTGTCGTCAGCGTAGGACACAACCTCAAAGCCATAGGACTTGATTACCCTGGTAATCAGTGGTTGCCAGAAACTACCTACACCGCTGTAGAATACAGGGGGGTGGTAGTGGCACTGTAGAGCTAGCTGTTCTAACTGCTGACTCATCCTGTGGGGGTGTCCAGAGTCTGTCTGCACACCAAGCCCTCAGTTTAGGTCATCCAAAACACGCAGGTCCTGGGGGTCCTAGGAACTACACAACACCCTTACTTCCCTCGTGGCCCGCTGAAAGGCCACTCCTTTACATATTAGATGTGACATGGCTCCTTCAGGTACCAGATGCCACATATCTCCTTTACGTACCAGATGCCACATACCTCCTTTACGTACCAGATGCCACATACTTCCTTTACGTACCAGATGCCACATACCTCCTTTACGTACCAGATCCCACATACCTCCTTTATGTACCAGATGCCACATACTTCCTTTACATACCAGATGCCACATACTTCCTTTACGTACCAGATCCCACATACCTCCTTTATGTACCAGATGCCACATACTTCCTTTACGTACCAGATGCCACATACCTCCTTTACGTACCAGATGCCACATATCTCCTTTACGTACCAGATCCCACATACCAGATCCCACATACCTCCTTTACGTACCAGATGCCACATACCTCCTTTATGTACCAGATGCCACATATCTCCTTTACATACCAGATGCCACATACCTTCTTTATGTACCAGATGCCACATATCTCCTTTACATACCAGATGCCACATACCTCCTTTACGTACCAGATCCCACATACCTCCTTTATGTACCAGATGCCACATACTTCCTTTACATACCAGATGCCACATACTTCCTTTACGTACCAGATCCCACATACCTCCTTTATGTACCAGATGCCACATACTTCCTTTACGTACCAGATGCCACATACCTCCTTTACGTACCAGATGCCACATATCTCCTTTACGTACCAGATCCCACATACCAGATCCCACATACCTCCTTTACGTACCAGATGCCACATACCTCCTTTATGTACCAGATGCCACATACTTCCTTTACGTACCAGATCCCACATACCTCCTTTATGTACCAGATGCCACATACTTCCTTTACGTACCAGATGCCACATACCTCCTTTACGTACCAGATGCCACATATCTCCTTTACGTACCAGATCCCACATACCAGATCCCACATACCTCCTTTACGTACCAGATGCCACATACCTCCTTTATGTACCAGATGCCACATATCTCCTTTACATACCAGATGCCACATACCTCCTTTACGTACCAGATCCCACATACCTCCTTTATGTACCAGATGCCACATACTTCCTTTACGTACCAGATCCCACATACCTCCTTTATGTACCAGATGCCACATACCTCCTTTACGTACCAGATCCCACATACCTCCTTTACATACCAGATGCCACATACCTCCTTTACGTACCAGATCCCACATACCTCCTTTATGTACCAGATGCCACATACTTCCTTTACGTACCAGATGCCACATACCTCCTTTACGTACCAGATGCCACATATCTCCTTTACGTACCAGATCCCACATACCAGATCCCACATACCTCCTTTACGTACCAGATCCCACATACCTCCTTTATGTACCAGATGTCACATACCTCCTTTACGTACCAGATCCCACATACCTTCTTTACGTACTCAGATCCCACATACCTTCTTTACGTACCAGATGCCACATATCTCCTTTACGTACCAGATCCCACATACCTCCTTTATGTACCAGATGCCACATACTTCCTTTACGTACCAGATGCCACATACCTCCTTTACGTACCAGATGCCACATATCTCCTTTACGTACCAGATCCCACATACCAGATCCCACATACCTCCTTTACGTACCAGATGCCACATACCTCCTTTATGTACCAGATGCCACATATCTCCTTTACATACCAGATGCCACATACCTCCTTTACGTACCAGATCCCACATACCTCCTTTATGTACCAGATGTCACATACCTCCTTTACGTACCAGATCCCACATACCAGATCCCACATACCTCCTTTACGTACCAGATGCCACATACCTCCTTTATGTACCAGATGCCACATATCTCCTTTACATACCAGATGCCACATACCTCCTTTACGTACCAGATCCCACATACCTCCTTTATGTACCAGATGCCACATACTTCCTTTACGTACCAGATGCCACATACCTCCTTTACGTACCAGATGCCACATATCTCCTTTACGTACCAGATCCCACATACCAGATCCCACATACCTCCTTTACGTACCAGATGCCACATACCTCCTTTATGTACCAGATGCCACATATCTCCTTTACATACCAGATGCCACATACCTCCTTTACGTACCAGATCCCACATACCTCCTTTATGTACCAGATGCCACATACTTCCTTTACGTACCAGATCCCACATACCTCCTTTATGTACCAGATGCCACATACTTCCTTTACGTACCAGATGCCACATACCTCCTTTACGTACCAGATGCCACATATCTCCTTTACGTACCAGATCCCACATACCAGATCCCACATACCTCCTTTACGTACCAGATCCCACATACCTCCTTTATGTACCAGATGTCACATACCTCCTTTACGTACCAGATCCCACATACCTTCTTTACGTACCAGATCCCACATACCTTCTTTACGTACCAGATGCCACATATCTCCTTTACGTACCAGATCCCACATACCTCCTTTATGTACCAGATGCCACATACTTCCTTTACGTACCAGATGCCACATACCTCCTTTACGTACCAGATGCCACATATCTCCTTTACGTACTCAGATCCCACATACCAGATCCCACATACCTCCTTTACGTACCAGATGCCACATACCTCCTTTATGTACCAGATGCCACATATCTCCTTTACATACCAGATGCCACATACCTCCTTTACGTACCAGATCCCACATACCTCCTTTATGTACCAGATGTCACATACCTCCTTTACGTACCAGATCCCACATACCAGATCCCACATACCTCCTTTACGTACCAGATGCCACATACCTCCTTTATGTACCAGATGCCACATATCTCCTTTACATACCAGATGCCACATACCTCCTTTACGTACCAGATCCCACATACCTCCTTTATGTACCAGATGCCACATACTTCCTTTACGTACCAGATGCCACATACCTCCTTTACGTACCAGATGCCACATATCTCCTTTACGTACCAGATCCCACATACCAGATCCCACATACCTCCTTTACGTACCAGATGCCACATACCTCCTTTATGTACCAGATGCCACATATCTCCTTTACATACCAGATGCCACATACCTCCTTTACGTACCAGATCCCACATACCTCCTTTATGTACCAGATGCCACATACTTCCTTTACGTACCAGATGCCACATACCTCCTTTACGTACCAGATGCCACATATCTCCTTTACGTACCAGATCCCACATACCAGATCCCACATACCTCCTTTACGTACCAGATCCCACATACCTCCTTTATGTACCAGATGTCACATACCTCCTTTACGTACCAGATCCCACATACCTTCTTTACGTACCAGATCCCACATACCTTCTTTACGTACCAGATGCCACATATCTCCTTTACGTACCAGATGCCACATAACTCCTTTATGTAACAGATCCCACATACCTCCTTTACGTACCAGATCCCACATACCTCCTTTACGTACCAGATGCCACATATCTCCTTTACGTACCAGATGCCACATAACTCCTTTATGTAACAGATCCCACATACCTCCTTTATGTACCAGATGCCACATACCTCCTTTACGTACCAGATGCCACATATCTCCTTTACGTACCAGATGCCACATATCTCCTTTATGTACCAGATGCCACATACCTCCTTTACGTACCAGATGCCACATACCCCCTTTACGTACCAGAGTAATAGAACTGAACCTGGAAGGCGAAGATGAAATCTGAAAAAGACATGAGACAATCCATGGCATCCTCCATCAGAACTATCCTGAAAAGAGAGAGAGAGAGAGATTACTGCTGGGAGGGTCTTCAGAGAGACAGCGAGGAGACAGAATGAGAGATGACTGCTGGGAGGGTCTTGAGAGACACAGGGAGGAGACAGAGAGAGATTTCTGCTGGGAAGGTCTTCAGAGAGACAGGGAGGAGAGAGAGGATGACTGCTGGGAGGGTCTTAGGAGGGACAGCAAGGAGAGAGAGAGGATGACTGCTGGGAGGGTCTTGAGGGACACAGGGAGGAGACAGAGAGACAGATTACTGCTGGGAGGGTCTTCAGAGAGACAGGGAGGAGACAGACAGAGAGATTACTGCTGGGAGGGTCTTCAGAGAGACAGCAAGGAGGTCAATGTGTGTGTGCATGAACACGAGTGTGCAATGTGTGTGCATGGACACGAGTGGGCAATGTAGGTGTGCATGGACACAAGCGGGCACTGTATGTGCATTGGCACAAGTGGGCAGTGTGTTTATGCATAGACACAAGTTGGCAATGTGTGTGCATGAACACAAGTGGGCAATGTGGTGTGCATGGACACACGTTGGTAGTGTGGTGTGCATGGACACACGTTGATAGTGTGGTGTGCATGGACACACGTTGATAGTGTGGTGTGCATGGACTGAAGTGGACAGTGTGTTTATGCATAGACACAAGTTGGCAATGTGTGTGTGCATGGACACAAGTGGGCAATGTGGGTGGGCATGGGCATTAGTTGGCAATGTGGTGTGCATGGACACAAGTGGGTAATGTGGGTGTGTGCATTAACACAAGTGGGCAATGTGGTGTGCATGGACTCAAGTTGGGAGTATGGTGTGCATGGACACACATGGGCAATGTGGGTGTGCATGGACACAAGTGGGCAGTGTGTGTGTGTGTGTGCATGAACACGAGTGGGTAATGTGTGTCTGCATGGATGCCAGTGGGCAATGTATGTGTGCAGGGACACAAGTTGGCAGTGTGGTGTGCATGGAAACAAGTGGGCAGTGTGGTGTGCATGGACACAAGTGAGCAGTGTGGTGTGCATGGACACAAGTGGGCAGTGTGAGCGTACATGCACACAAGTTGGCAGTGTGGTGTGCATGGACACAAGTTGGCAGTGTGGTGTGCATGTACACAAGTGGGCAATGTGGGTGTGCATGGAGACAAGTGGGCAGTGTTAGGGCAGCGTGTCTGGCACAGGTGAACAGTGTTGGCAAGAGTGGACATGAGTAAGCAGTGTGGACGTGCCTGGTCACATCTGGTCACAAGGATTCATCTACTGCCTTGGTGCCATCTAAGACGGTGCGAAACTTGGGAGTTATGTTTAATGCCAACCTGTCACCAGAGACGCAAGTGAACAAGATGGTGGGGTGCTGTTTTGGCCTCATTAGGGCTCTGAGAAAGATTCTCCCGTTGCTCCCAATTTCGGTTAGAGCCTTGGTTGTTCAAGGCGCTATTCTAAGTAGACTTGACTACTGCAATGCTCTGCTGTTGGAGTCCCCCAAGTATCTAATACAGAGACTGCAGCGTGTTCAGAATACGGCTGCGAAATTGGCCTTGTCTAAGCCACGAGGCTTTTCCGCCTCAATGTGCCTAGCGGAGCTACATTGGCTCCCTGTGCAGCAAATAATTTATTTTAAATCCCTTTGTATAGGGTTTAGGGCTTTGCATGGACTCGGTCCTGGGCCCCTACAGAAGAAATTGGTTTGGTATACTCCTACCCGGACACTTCGCTCCTCTTGCCTACTTGGCAAAGGTACCCAGGTTCAACAGGGTCAGACTGGGAGGAAGATCTTTAGTTTTGCTGCTGCAAAACTCTGGAACGCACTCCCACTAGAAATTAGACAATGCAGTACCCTGTCCCTGTTCAGGAAAAGGATCAAAACGTGGTTGTTCCCCAGAAACTGATCCTGTCGCTTTTGAGTAATGTTTTTGGTTCTGTCCCTCTCGCTTCACGTTGGTCTGTATTCATGCATCTTTAGCGCCAGGGTACCCGTAGGGTGTTTGTTGCGCTCTATAAATGCTATATACAATACAATACAAGTGCTCAGTGTGGGCATGCAGGACACGAGGGCCCTTTTGTGGACCTGTGTGATCACACGTGAGCGGTGTGGGCGTGCATGGACACAAGTGGGTACTGTGGTCACAAGTGGACAGTGGACAGTGCACGCGTGCGTGGACAAGAGTGGGTTGTGTGAACATGTCTGGTCACTAGTGAGCAGTGTGGGTCTGCCTGGTCACAAGTGGGCAGTATGGGCATGTCAGGCCACGAGTCGGCAGTGTGGGTCATCCTGGTCACAAGTGGGCAGTATGGGCATGTCAGGCCACGAGTGGGCAGTGTGGGTCTGCCTGGTCACAAGTGGGCAGTGTGCATGCATGGACACCTATGGGATGTAGTTGAGTCGACAATAAACAGGTCTCACCTGGCTGCCTTTTGAGTGACGTCCACGGGGAAGTCCGGGCACAGCAGCTGCAGCAAGGAGTGGTACTCGGCGGCCGTCAGCAGATCTAAAGAGAAATGTGTTTCATTGGAAAGAGATCAGTGGAGGGAAAGAAAGATGCATTACTTTTCAACTGATCACAGACATGGCCACTGGGGGGCGACAGTACTTCACGAGATGCTACCAGCCACTGAAATGCTAGATAATGGCCAGATGACTGTCTACACTGTAGAGGTGGGTGAAGTCGAAAATTGTTTCTGTGAAATATTAGTCATTCTCCTAAAAAAATAGGTGAGAGTATAATTGAAGCATGGAAATACTTTACATTTAAAAGTCACGCAAGATATTAGCCAGTGTTTAATTTGTAAAACAAAAATAAGTGCCAGGACCCTCGTTAGGAGGCCACTGCAGCTTGCCCCTCCCATTGCCCCTGCCAGCGCTGCCAATGACAAAAGAAACACAACTGCTAATTATCACACTCATAAAAGTGTGATAATTCAGAGGATTCAGAACCCAAAGCTATCAGAATGGCTTTTATCCACTTTTAATGTATATTGAATTTCTAAACAACTGTTGTTGTGCTCATCTCCAAATAAGATAAACTGCACCACCATGTGGCAGGCTGTCATAAGTGCCCGTGTTGACAATTAACTGCAGGTGCCGAGCACCGGCAACCACCGGCTCAAATTAAGGACTGATATTAGCAGGAGAAGGATTCGAACAGAAAATGCCTCTCAGCTGCAGCACATCTCACTGAAGGCTCCTGCACCGTTGGACACGGAGCCCTTAGTAATCAGATTGGGACAGTGTGCACAGCTCTAATTCAAATCATTTTAGTCTGGATTGAAGGAATCCATTCCACAGAAGGGGGGGGAGGTGGATGGTGGGGAATCTGCAGTTAGACAGAATATCCACCAGAAAGAGCGTTACTGAAGGTAAGTACGTTCTTCTGATTGATACTACACCGGCAGTAGTGCATCGTGAACGTGTGTGACCTGACGTGTCTGTTGCATCCTGGCAGATATCAAGACGGGCCCTCTGGCCACCAGCCATGTCTGAACTGGGGTGGTGGAGTGAGCTAAAGAATGATGATGGATTAAACCCAGATCAGTTGACTGGGGGTGAGTGTTTGATTGGCTCAAACGTTCCGTCCATCATCCCCTTTTGTATCACCATCCATGTAGTAGCAGCTTTGGTGCTAGTGGAATGAGCCCGCAGTCCTTCCAGAGGCTGCTTATTAGTCAGACCCTGGCTAAAAACTTACACAAAGGATAATATCGTCACACAAAGGAAAGTCCATCAAAGTAACATCCATCTGGAGATGGTCTGTTTCTTGCCTCCTCCTCCCTCAAGAGCTGATCATCCACCCAGCCGCTCTTCCTCCTTGGATGGACGAAGAGGACGAAAGAACAATGATAGGGCAGTCAATCACACAGGAAAGGCACTACAACCTTTGGGGGGAACGGGAGAACATCGTCTTGGGAAGTCTACCACCCTGGAAAGGCACTAGAACCTTTGGGAGGAACGGGAGAACATTGTCAGGACAGTCTATCACACTGGAGGACCGGAAGAACATCGGCAGGGCAGACTATCACCCTGGAAAGGAATTACAGCCTTTGGGAGGGATGGGAGAACATCGTCAGGGCAGTCTATCACCCTGGAGGAACAGGAGAACATCGGCAGGGCAGACTATCACCCTGGAGGAACAGGAGAACATCGGCAGGGCAGACTATCACCCTGGAGGAACAGGAGAACATCGGCAGGGCAGACTATCACCCTGGAGGAACAGGAGAACATCGGCAGGGCAGACTATCACCCTGGAGGAATGGGAGAACATTGTCAGGACAGTCTATCACCCTGGGAAAGCACTACAACTTTTGAAAGGAACGGGAGAACATCGTCAGGACAGTCTATCACCCTGGAGGAATGGGAGAACATCGGCAGGGCAGACTATCACCGTGGAAAGGAATTACAACCTTTGGGAGGGATGGCAGAACATCGTCAGGGCAGTCTACTACCGTGAAAAGGCATTACAAGCTTTGGGAGGAACGGGAGAACATAGTCAGGGCTGTGTATCACCCTAGAGGAACAGGAGAACGCTGTCAGGGCAGTCAATCACCCTAGAGGAATGGGAGAACGTTGTCAGGGCAGTGTATCACCCTGCAAAGGCATTACAACTTTTGAGAGGAGCACTGCCTTGGTGCTTAACCAACTTGTCTGGAAAGAAGGTAGTGTACGGTTGCTGGACAGAAAGAGCTTGCAGCTCATTCACACGATGAGCAGACGTGATTACAACAAAGAATACTGTTTTTAATGTGAGCAGCCTTAGAGGACAGCTGTGCTTTGGTTCAAATGGGGAACAAAGCAAGAAGTTAGAAACAGATTGAGGTCCCACTGGGGCATCACAAAGGGTTTTGCCAGGAACATATGGGTCCGCTTTTTCAAAACACACTTCACAAAAGGTGATTTAAACAAAGATGGCTGATCAGGGAATCGTAGACAGGCCGATATGGCTGACCAATAACCTACAACTGTTGCTACAGCAAGGCCCTGTTGCGCTAGAGACAGGAAAAAAGAACATCCGACAACTGGGCCTGTAAGGGTTGGATATGTCGGGAACAACACCAAACAACAAACTTCTTCCAGCGTCTTGCATAGATGCTCTTAGTAGAGGGACATCTGCCTGCCAAGATCACATTCACTACTTTACGAGGAAGCTCGAAGGCCATCAACTGTTGCAGCTCAATCTCCAAGCATGGAGGTGCAAGTTGTGCAGGGTCGGGTGCAGGACCGTAGATCCTTCCAAAGAGGCAGCAGAATCGGAGGACAGATGCTCATGGCTAGATGTTCTGTATAACACACTCTCCTGGCCCAATGCGAAGTCACTAGGATGAATTGTGCCCAGTTGTTCATTATCTTCTGCAGAACTTTGAGCAGGATAGGTACAGGCGGGAAGGCGTACCGGAGTCTTGAGCTACAGTCACAATGAAAGGCACCTCCAAACGAACACTGCCGTGGAAACGCCAATGCACAAAAACGTGGACGCTACACGTTCTTGGCGGTGGTGAAAACGTTGAGTCAGGGCTCTCCCCATTTTGAAAGTTACCCTGTACCACCTTGGAGTATAGCAGCAATTATGATGCATCCATTACGACTGTTACCTCTGGGTGGGGCAGTCACAGGGTCCGCCACCGGTCCAATTGTGGCCCAGCAGCCATCACTCCAGATACTTGGCATTTTCCTCTGACATCTGAATGGATTCTGAGAGATTCCCTTTGGGCTCAGCCCAACAAGACTTCAGGTCCCACTGCAGAGCACGCATATGCTACCTGGAGTGGCCCAGTAGTAGGATGCAGGCGACCAAGAAGCCACAGAGCCACTCTCAGTGAGACCCAGGTCAAAGATTGAAATATTGGGATCACAGCCCGAGTGCATGGACTTGTTGAGGCGGATGACTCCAATGAAAGAATGCCTCTGTGAAGGAGTCAGGTGCGCTGATGGGGAATGACAGCGATGCCAAGAGGTTGGCCCTCATCTGGAGATGGACCACGTCAGCCAGTTGGAGCTCACCTTCAGCAACCAATCATCGAGGTAGGGGAATTCTTCTATTTACAACCTCCAAAGATGGGAAGTGACCACTACCACCACTTTCATGGACATCCAAGGGGCGCTGGTAAGGCCGAAAGGGAGCACAGAGAACTGAAAGTGCTTGTGGCCGACGTGGAACCGCAAGTAGCGTTTGTGGGACTGCATGACGAGAATATGGAGTTAGTCATCCTGCAGATCCACCGCCACCATCCAGTCACCTGCATCCAAGGCTTGGACCAAAGTGAGCATCCTGAGCTTGTCCTTCTTGAGGAAGAAGTTCATGGGGCAAAGTTCGAGGATAGGATGAAGTCCTCTGCCCTTGTTTGGCACCAGAAAGTAACAGGAGTACCAACTAGTCTTGACTTCTGATGCCTGCACCCCGTCCAGCTCCCCTCCCCAAAAGAACTTGAACTTCTTGTCGGAAAACGGACAAGAGATCCTGCAGAAGCCGTGGTGTGGGCGGAATGTTTGGAGGGGTGGAATGGACGGGTGGGGAATAGCCGTGTTATGCAATTTGAAGCGCTCATTTGTCCGATGTGATGCTTTGGAGGTAGTAACGTATGTAGCCTCCAAGCGGGTGACTGTGCCGCTGAGGGCAAAGTAAAAGGGTTTTTCAGGTACAGCAGTAGAGGGGGCGATGGATTAGGTAGTTTGGTGCCCCATGGGGGCCTAGATACTGCTGGAAGGATCACCGACCTCTGCCTTGAAAGGCGAGAGAGGTCTGTTGTTGCTGAGGCAAGGTTTGATGTGGCCTTTGAGGTAAACCTCCTCTGAAGCCTTGAAAGGGGTATTACTGCTGGGAAATGAATGAATGAATTAACCACGCGTGGCTACTCCAAGGAGTGTCCCGGAGCTAGAAGCAGAGTAAAATATATGAAACGGGCAAATAAATGAGTAGAAAACAGGTGGGTTTTTACAGCTTTCCTAAAAGATGGTTCATGAAGAGTGGCACGCATGGTATAAGGCAGCCAGGTCCATTCAGTGCTGGTGAAGACCTTGAAGGAACGGCCTCCCAGTAGGGCGAAACCTGGGAACAGAAGCCAGCAAGGTAGAGGCAGAATGAAGGATGGTGAGGGATGGTAGTGCGTGACCCTGTCGGTCTGTGATCGAGAATGCGAGAATAGGACACCATTGGGGGTCATGAGACTGGGATTAAAACCTGGAAATAGACTGGGTACGTCACTTTGTATTTATCGATCAGTCAATTAAACATTTATCAAGCGCTGCAAATCACCCGTGAGGGTCTCGAGGTGCTGGAGATGTTGGCTGCTTCGTGGTGGGTTGTTCATTCAAACAGCCAGGTCTTGAGTTCTTTCCTGAATTGCTGGAGCGATGGAGCGGTCCTCAGATGCAGGGGGAGGTTATGCCTCGACCGCCAGTCGATCAGTCCTGACTGCTGACTGACTGACGGACAGGTAAGAAGTTATCCCAGGTAAAGAGGGCGCGGGAGCCCTACTGTGAATGTTGTGGTGACAGACACTTCGAGGTGATGTCTTGTTCCATGTTTGTCATCCACAGACCCTGCTCTTAAACCTGCTCGGAGAGGACTGAGCGCCGAAGCCACCCTCTGGCGCCGGAGATGGACTCCCGACTGAGGGCATTATGTGGGAGTCTATGACTGCTTTTCAGGACCCATCAACCGTGAGATATTTATGCAGATGAGACGCGATGATGTTAAACACTTGGTGCTGTAGGAAGATGGAAAGAGTGGAGTGGTTTCCATGGGAACGCCTCGGAATGTCTGCTTGACTTGGCGCTTTATTGGGAGGGTCTGGGCGCCCTGCGCATCTGGTGGGATGTGATGAAGAAAGCGATGGAATTAAACATATGCAGTTTTTTTAAAAACCCTAATCAGCACTCGATGTGTAAGCCTATTATCCCCTGTATATTGTATTTTAATGAACTGTGCAGTTAATCTGGATTTAAATATATGGTTAATATGTCTTGTTTTATATTTTAAGAAGCATATTTTTCACTTACCATATCCAGACATCCGAAACAAACACGAAACACACAACCTTCAAACGGAAACCTTAAAACTCGCCCGAGCCACAGTCCCAAAAGAACAAAAACACGCAGAGAAACTGAAAGAACAGACAAGTGCATGAGGCACTAAACACACAAACCTTTAGATGCAAGCCACCTTTAGATGCAAGCCTTACATAATCTCAAAGCGGAGAGGTGAAACGAATACACAACATGCAACCTTAAAACATACCTCAGCCAGGCACCCAAACCGGGTGCCGCAAACACAAAACAGAGTGACAGCTTTCAAACACAAACCTTATGCAACATCTCACCCATACACCTCAAACAGACAGGTGCAGCAAACACTAAACACACAGCTTTCAGACACAAACCGTATACAACATCTCACCCACACACCTGAAACAGACAGGTGCAGCAAACACTAAACACACAGCTTTCAGACACCAACCTTATGCAACATCTCACCCATACACCTCAAACAGACAGGTGCAGCAAACACTAAACACACAGCTTTCAAACTCAAACCTTATGCAACAACTCCCCCACACACCTCAAACAAACAGGTGCAGCAAACACTAAACACACAGCTTTTAAACACAAACCTTATGCAACATCTCACCCATACACCTCAAACAGACAGGTGCAGCAAACACTAAACACACAGCTTTCAAACTCAAACCTTATGCAACAACTCCCCCACACACCTCAAATAAACAGGTGCAGCAAACACTAAACACACAGCTTTCAAACTCAAACCTTATGCAACAACTCACCCATACACCTCAAACAGACAGGTGCAGCAAACACTAAACACACAGCTTTCAGACACATATCTCACTTGCAAAAGACAGGTGCAGCCAACACTAAACACACAGCTTTCAGACACATCTTATACATCTCACCACACACTTCAAACAGACAGGTGCAGCCAACACTAAACACACAGCTTTCAGACACGTCTTATACATATCACAATACACTTCAAACAGACAGGTACAGCAAACAGTAAACACACAGCTTTCAGACACAAACCTTATACAACATCTCACCCACACACCTCAAACAGACAGGTGCAACAAACACTAAACACACAGCTTTCAGACACCAACCTTAAACAACATCTCACCCACACACCTCAAACAGACAGGTGCAACAAACACTAAACACACAGCTTTCAGACACATCTTATACATCTCACCACACACTTCAGACAGGTGCAGCCAACACTAAACACACAGCTTTCAAACTCAAACCTTATGCAACAACTCACCCACACGCCTCAAACAGACAGGTGCAGAAAACACTAAACACACAGCTTTCAGACACATATCTCACTTGCAAAAGACAGGTGCAGCCAACACTAAACACACAGCTTTCAGACACAAACCTTATACAACATCTCACCCACACGCCTCAAACAGACAGGTGCAGAAAACAGTAAACACACAGCTTTCAGACACATATCTCACTTGCAAAAGACAGGTACAGCAAACAGTAAACACACAGCTTTCAGACACAAACCGTATACAACATCTCACCCACACACCTCAAACAGACAGGTGCAACAAACACTAAACACACAGCTTTCAGACACCAACCTTAAACAACATCTCACCCACACACCTCAAACAGACAGGTGCAGCAAACACTAAACACACAGCTTTCAGACACATATCTCACTTGCAAAAGACAGGTGCAGCCAACACTAAACACACAGCTTTCAGACACATCTTATACATCTCACCACACACTTCAAACAGACAGGTGCAGCCAACACTAAACACACAGCATTCAGACATGTCTTATACATATCACAATACACTTCAAACAGACAGGTACAGCAAACAGTAAACACACAGTTTCAGACACAAACCTTATACAACATCTCACCCACACACCTCAAACAGACAGGTGCAGCAAACACTAAACACACAGCTTTCAGATATATATCTCACTTGCAAAAGACAGGTGCAGCAAACACTAAACACACAGCTTTCATATGCATATCTCACCTGCAAAAGACAGGTGCAGCCAACACTAAACACACAGGTTTCAGACACAAACCTTATACAACATCTCACCCACACACCTCAAACAGACAGGTGCAGCAAACTCTAAACACACAGCTTTCAAACACAAACCTTACACATATGTCACCTGAAACAAACAGGTGCAGCAAACACTAAACACACAGCTTTCAGACACAAACCTTATACAACATCTCACCCACACACTTCAAACAGACAGGTGCAGCAAACACTAAACACACAGCTTTCAGACACAAACCTTAACCACACCTCACCTGAAATAGGCAGGTGCAGCCAACACAAAACACACAGCTTTCAGACACAAACATTATACGACATCTCACTCACACACCTCAAACATACAGGTGCAGCCAACTCTAAACACACAGCTTTCAGACACAAACCTTATACACCATCTCACCCACCACCTCAAACAGACAGGTGCAGCTAACACTAAACACACAGCTTTCAGATACATATCTCACCTGCAAAAGACAGGTGCAGCCAACACTAAACACACAGCTTTCAGACAGTCTTATACATCTCACCACACACTTCAAACAGACAGGTGCAGCTAACACTAAACACACAGCTTTCAGATACATATCTCACCTGCAAAAGACAGGTACAGCAAACACTAAACACACAGCTTTCAGACACATATCTCACTTGCAAAAGACAGGTGCAGCCAACACTAAACACACAGCTTTCAGACAATCTTATACATCTCACCACACACTTCAAACAGACAGGTGCAGCTAACACTAAACACACAGCTTTCAGATACATATCTCACCTGCAAAAGACAGGTGCAGCCAACACTAAACACACAGCTTTCAGACAGTCTTATACATCTCACCACACACTTCAAACAGACAGGTGCAGCTAACACTAAACACACAGCTTTCAGATACATATCTCACCTGCAAAAGTACAGCAAACACTAAACACACAGCTTTCAGACACATATCTCACTTGCAAAAGACAGGTGCAGCCAACACTAAACACACAGCTTTCAGACACATCTTATACATCTCACCACACACTTCAAACAGACAGGTACAGCAAACAGTAAACACACAGCTTTCAGACACAAACCGTATACAACATCTCACCCACACACCTCAAACAGACAGGTGCAGCAAACACTAAACACACAGCTTTCAGATATATATCTCACTTGCAAAAGACAGGTGCAGCAAACACTAAACACACAGCTTTCATATGCATATCTCACCTGCAAAAGACAGGTGCAGCCAACACTAAACACACAGGTTTCAGACACAAACCTTATACAACATCTCACCCACACACCTCAAACAGACAGGTGCAGCAAACTCTAAACACACAGCTTTCAAACACAAACCTTACACATATGTCACCTGAAACAAACAGGTGCAGCAAACACTAAACACACAGCTTTCAGACACAAACCTTATACAACATCTCACCCACACACTTCAAACAGACAGGTGCAGCAAACACTAAACACACAGCTTTCAGACAGAAACCTTAACCACACCTCACCTGAAATAGGCAGGTGCAGCCAACACAAAACACACAGCTTTCAGACACAAACCTTATACGACATCTCACTCACACACCTCAAACATACAGGTGCAGCCAACACTAAACACACAGCTTTCAGACACAAACCTTATACACCATCTCACCCACCCACCTCAAACAGACAGGTGCAGCTAACACTAAACACACAGCTTTCAGATACATATCTCACCTGCAAAAGACAGGTGCAGCCAACACTAAACACACAGCTTTCAGACAGTCTTATACATCTCACCACACACTTCAAACAGACAGGTGCAGCTAACACTAAACACACAGCTTTCAGATACATATCTCACCTGCAAAAGACAGGTACAGCAAACACTAAACACACAGCTTTCAGACACATATCTCACTTGCAAAAGACAGGTGCAGCCAACACTAAACACACAGCTTTCAGACACATCTTATACATCTCACCACACACTTCAAACAGACAGGTACAGCAAACAGTAAACACACAGCTTTCAGACACAAACCTTATACAACATCTCACCCACACACCTCAAACAGACAGGTGCAGCAAACACTAAACACACAGCTTTCAGACACAAACCTTATACAACATCTCACCCACACACCTCAAACAGACAGGAGCAGCAAACACTAAACACACAGCTTTCAGATATATATCTCACTTGCAAAAGACAGGTGCAGCAAACACTAAACACACAGCTTTCAGACACAAACCTTAACCACACCTCACCTGAAATAGGCAGGTGCAGCCAACACAAAACACACAGCTTTCAGACACAAACCTTATACAACATCTCACTCACACACCTCAAACAGACAGGTGCAGCCAACACTAAACACACAGCTTTCAGACACAAACCTTATACAACATCTCACCCACCCACCTCAAACAGACAGGTGCAGCTAACACTAAACACACAGCTTTCAGATACATATCTCACCTGCAAAAGACAGGTGCAGCCAACACTAAACACACAGCTTTCAGACACAAACCTTATACAACATCTCACCCACACACATCAAACAGACAGGTGCAGCAAACACTAAACACACAGCTTTCAAACACACACCTTACACATATGTCACCTGAAACAAACAAGTGCAGCAAACACTAAACACACAGCTTTCAGACACATACCTTATACAACATCTCACCCACACACCTCAAACAGACAGGTGCAGCTAACACTAAACACACAGCTTTCAGATACATATCTCACCTGCAAAACACAGGTGCAGCCAACACTAAACACACAGCTTTCAGACACAAACCTTATACAACATCTCACCCACACACTTCAAACAGACAGGTGCAGCAAACACTAAACACACAGCTTTCAGACAGAAACCTTAACCACACCTCACCTGAAATAGGCAGGTGCAGCCAACACAAAACACACAGCTTTCAGACACAAACCTTATACGACATCTCACTCACACACCTCAAACAGACAGGTGCAGCCAACACTAAACACACAGTTTTCAGACACAAACCTTATACAACATCTCACCCACCCACCTCAAACAGACAGGTGCAGCCAACACTAAACACACAGCTTTCAGACAGTCTTATACATCTCACCACACACTTCAAACAGACAGGTACAGCAAACACTAAACACACAGCTTTCAGACACATATCTCACTTGCAAAAGACAGGTGCAGCCAACACTAAACACACAGCTTTCAGACACGTCTTATACATATCACAATACACTTCAAACAGACAGGTGCAGCAAACAGTAAACACACAGCTTTCAGACACAAACCTTATACAACATCTCACCCACACACCTCAAACAGACAGGTGCAGCTAACACTAAACACACAGCTTTCAGATACATATCTCACCTGCAAAACACAGGTGCAGCCAACACTAAACACACAGCTTTCAGACACAAACCTTATACAACATCTCACCCACACACTTCAAACAGACAGGTGCAGCAAACACTAAACACACAGCTTTCAGACAGAAACCTTAACCACACCTTACCTGAAATAGGCAGGTGCAGCCAACACAAAACACACAGCTTTCAGACACAAACCTTATACGACATCTCACTCACACACCTCAAACAGACAGGTGCAGCCAACACTAAACACACAGCTTTCAGACACAAACCTTATACAACATCTCACCCACCCACCTCAAACAGACAGGTGCAGCCAACACTAAACACACAGCTTTCAGACAGTCTTATACATCTCACCACACACTTCAAACAGACAGGTACAGCAAACACTAAACACACAGCTTTCAGACACATATCTCACTTGCAAAAGACAGGTGCAGCCAACACTAAACACACAGCTTTCAGACACATCTTATACATCTCACCACACACTTCAAACAGACAGGTGCAGCCAACACTAAACACACAGCTTTCAGACACGTCTTCTACATATCGCAATACACTTCAAACAGACAGGTACAGCAAACAGTAAACACACAGCTTTCAGACACAAACCTTATACAACATCTCACCCACACACCTCAAACAGACAGGTGCAGCAAACACTAAACACACAGCTTTCAGACACAAACCTTAACCACACCTCACCTGAAATAGGCAGGTGCAGCCAACACAAAACACACAGCTTTCAGACACAAACCTTATACAACATCTCACTCACACACCTCAAACAGACAGGTGCAGCCAACACTAAACACACAGCTTTCAGACACAAACCTTATACAACATCTCACCCACCCACCTCAAACAGACAGGTGCAGCTAACACTAAACACACAGCTTTCAGATACATATCTCACCTGCAAAAGACAGGTGCAGCCAACACTAAACACACAGCTTTCAGACACAAACCTTATACAACATCTCACCCACACACCTCAAACAGACAGGTGCAGCCAACACTAAACACACAACTTTCAGACACAAACCTTATACAACATCTCACCCACACACATCAAACAGACAGGTGCAGCAAACACTAAACACACAGCTTTCAAACACACACCTTACACATATGTCACCTGAAACAAACAGGTGCAGCAAACACTAAACACACAGCTTTCAGACACATACCTTATACAACATCTCACCCACACACCTCAAACAGACAGGTGCAGCTAACACTAAACACACAGCTTTCAGATACATATCTCACCTGCAAAACACAGGTGCAGCCAACACTAAACACACAGCTTTCAGACACAAACCTTATACAACATCTCACCCACACACTTCAAACAGACAGGTGCAGCAAACACTAAACACACAGCTTTCAGACAGAAACCTTAACCACACCTCACCTGAAATAGGCAGGTGCAGCCAACACAAAACACACAGCTTTCAGACACAAACCTTATACGACATCTCACTCACACACCTCAAACAGACAGGTGCAGCCAACACTAAACACACAGCTTTCAGACACAAACCTTATACAACATCTCACCCACACACCTCAAACAGACAGGTGCAACAAACACTAAACACACAGCTTTCAGACACCAACCTTAAACAACATCTCACCCACACACCTCAAACAGACAGGTGCAGCAAACACTAAACACACAGCTTTCAGACACAAACCTTATACAACATCTCACCCACACACCTCAAACAGACAGGTGCAGCCAACACTAAACACACAGCTTTCAGACAGTCTTATACATCTCACCACACACTTCAAACAGACAGGTACAGCAAACACTAAACACACAGCTTTCAGACACATATCTCACTTGCAAAAGACAGGTGCAGCCAACACTAAACACACAGCTTTCAGACACGTCTTATACATATCACAATACACTTCAAACAGACAGGTGCAGCAAACAGTAAACACACAGCTTTCAGACACAAACCTTATACAACATCTCACCCACACACCTCAAACAGACAGGTGCAACAAACACTAAACACACAGCTTTCAGACACCAACCTTAAACAACATCTCACCCACACACCTCAAACAGACAGGTGCAGCAAACACTAAACACACAGCTTTCAGACACAAACCTTATACAACATCTCACCCACACACCTCAAACAGACAGGTGCAACAAACACTAAACACACAGCTTTCAGACACCAACCTTAAACAACATCTCACCCACACACCTCAAACAGACAGGTGCAGCAAACACTAAACACACAGCTTTCAGACACAAACCTTATACAACATCTCACCCACACACCTCAAACAGACAGGTGCAGCCAACACTAAACACACAGCTTTCAGACACATCTTATACATCTCACCACACACTTCAAACAGACAGGTGCAGCCAACACTAAACACACAGCTTTCAGACACAAACCTTATACAACATCTCACCCACACACCTCAAACAGACAGGTGCAGCAAACACTAAACACACAGCTTTCAGACACAAACCTTATACAACATCTCACCCACACACCTCAAACAGACAGGTGCAACAAACACTAAACACACAGCTTTCAGACACCAACCTTAAACAACATCTCACCCACACACCTCAAACAGACAGGTGCAACAAACACTAAACACACAGCTTTTAGACACCAACCTTAAACAACATCTCACCCACACACCTCAAACAGACAGGTGCAGCAAACACTAAACACACAGCTTTCAGACACAAACCTTATACAACATCTCACCCACACACCTCAAACAGACAGGTGCAACAAACACTAAACACACAGCTTTCAGACACCAACCTTAAACAACATCTCACCCACACACCTCAAACAGACAGGTGCAGCAAACACTAAACACACAGCTTTCAGACACAAACCTTATACAACATCTCACCCACACACCTCAAACAGACAGGTGCAGCAAACACTAAACACACAGCTTTCAGACAGAAACCTTATACAACCGTCTCAGTAAATTGGGCATTGCCGACAAAGCCTTGGCTCTACTCCAATCATTTCTGACTAACAGAAACCATTCAGTTATGTTGGAGAATTTTTCTTCTGATTCCTTTCTACTCCCTTGTGGGGTCCCACAGGGATCTTCATTGAGTCCGCTGCTTTTTAATGTTTATGTTTCAGAACTAGCCCCTCTGATTAGATCTTTTGGTTTTTCCCCTACGTCTTATGCAGACGACACCCAAATTGTGTTGGCAGCCTCGAACAACAGAGAAACAATTACCTCTCAGTTCCACAACTGTATGAGAGCAGTCAGTGGCTGGATGGAAACGCACTGTCTCAAGCTAAATGCTGAGAAAACCGAGGTTATACTCTTGGCAATAACCCTCTTTTGGAACCCGGGTTGCTGGCCAACAGAGATGGGAACTCTCCCAACTCCTGTACAAAAAGCAAGAAATTTGGGCGTAATAATAGACGACAACTTAAGTTTTAATAAACACATCAGCTCGGTTGTTTCGGCCAGTTTTAATACCCTAAGGATTATTAGAAAGATTCTTTCTTTTATCCCTTTAACCACCAGAAAAACAGTTGTCTCTTTATTAATTTTATCGAAATTGGACTACTGTAACGGTCTTTTTGCCAAGCTTCAAAAACAACATATAAAGAAACTTCAGAGTGTGCAAAACGCGGCAGCCAGGCTCGTCTTCAACCTGCCCAAATTCCACCCAGTTTCATCGGCCATCAAGGAACTACATTGGCTGACGGTACCTAACCGTATCAAATTCAAGGCATTATGCCTTATTTTCAAAGCCCTGCACGATGTAGGTCCTTGTTATTTAAAAAAATCTCTCTCATGGTATGTTCCAAACAGAGAACTTCTGTTCTAAAAATACCTTGACAGTGCCCTGTCCCAGGTTTAAGAGATTAAAATGGGGAGGCAGTTGTTTTACCACCGAAGCCCCTGCCCTGTGGAACAGTCTACCTATAAACATCAAGGCAGCTCCAACATTGTTGGGCTTCAGGAAGCTAATAAAAACGTGGCTTTTCAATTTTTAGGCGCCTAGTTATTTCTCAGCACCTAATTACCCTCACCTGACTGCCATTCAAATAGCGCCAAGACACCTATGGGTATTCGAGCGCTTTAGAAACTTTTTTAACATAACATAACATCTCACCCACACACATCAAACAGACAGGTGCAGCAAACACTAAACACACAGCTTTCAAACACAAACTTTACACATATGTCACCTGAAATAGGCAGGTGCAGCCAACACTAAACACACAGCTTTCAGACACAAACCTTAACCACACCTCACCTGAAATAGGCAGGGCAGCCAACATAAAGCACACAGCTTTCAGACACAAACCTTATACAACATCTCACCCACACACCTCAAACAAACAGCTGCAGCCAACACTAAACACAGCTTTCAGACACAAACCTTATACAACATCTCACCCACACACCTCAAACACACAGCGTTCAGAAACAAACCTTAATCACACCTCACCTGAAATAGGCAGGTGCAGCAAACACCAAACACACAGCTTTCAAACAAAAATGTTATACAACATCTCCCCCACACACCTCAAACAAACAGGTGCAGCAAACAGTAAACACACAGCTTTCAGACACAAACCTTCAAAATACCTCATCTAAAACAGACAGGTCCAGTCAACACAAAACACACAGCTTTCAAACACAAACATTAAAAATACCCCACAGAAACCGACAGGTACAGCTAACATCAAACACACAGCTTTCAAACACAAACCTTACACAACATCTCACCCACACACCTAAAACAGACAGGTGCAGCAAACACTGAACACACAGCTTTCAGACACAAACTTTAAGAAATAACTCACCCAGACACCCAAAGGTACAAGGGACACAAAGCGCCCGTCTATCGTCTCAGCATCGGACAACCGACAATGACCCAAAGAGCACAAGCTTTAAGAGCCCACCCCCCCCCCGCCTCAGTACAGGTCAGCTGAGCACATCTGGTCAGTACAGCCGAGTGACAGCACAGCACTGATGTGAACACACTTCCGGTGACCCTTACCTGCAAAAGGTACCAGAGGCCCCCTGTGGGGACTATTAGGGGGTGTTAAACAGACATAGAGCCCTCCCACCTCAGCAAAGGGTCTTTCCTGTTGGTGAATATGGACCCCCTGTCCATCCTTCCTACTCAGTGCAACGAAGCGAGCAAAACAGGCGCTTTAAGGCGACTTTCTTTAGATATAAATGCACCATAAAACTGACAGACATACTGACACTTAAATGTACGTTTCCTTCAATGTTTTAAGGCTACTTACAACAGTATTTACGAGCCATGACTCGGAGATAGCGCCAACCTTTTTAAAACAGAGTATTTTAAAGGTCAACGCTCCTATGTGCAGCCATTGATATTTTCAGAAATGTTTACTGTAGTTAAATGGTTTTAAAGGGGAAACGCCTTTCTTGTTTTGCGTGAAGTAAGCTCTTCTTTTCAAGATTTCATCCTTGACACAAGCTCTTCTCTTTACTTGGAGCTCTTCAGCTTCAATGCCATGCTAGCGCCTATCAGTCGCTTTCTAGGGCGCCACTTGTCACCTGGGGGTATCCAGGTGCTCACAGGTCCAGTGGTTTAGTCGAAGAGCCAGGTCTTCAGTGATTTTCGGAACTCTGGCAGGGAAGAGGAGGTCCAGAGGTGTAGAGGGAGGTCGTGCCACGCCTTTGCTGCGATGTAGTAGGAGGATACGGGGGGGGGTGATTGCAGCAGCACAAGGGAGGCGGAGCGGAGGTGTCTAGTGGGCTGGTGGAAGTTCAGACGGTGGTCCACCGCTTCGGCAGATACGGGGGTGATCGCAGCAGCGCAAGGGAGGCAGAGCAGAGGTGTCCAGTGGGCTGGTGGAAGTTCAGACGGTGGTCCACCGCTTCGGCAGATAAGGGGGTGATCGCAGCAGCGCAAGGGATGCGGAGCGGAGGGGTCTAGTGAGCTGGTGGAAGTTCAGACGGTGGTCCACCGCTTCGGCAGATACGGGGGTGATCGCAGCAGCGCAAGGGAGGCGGAGCGGAGGTGTCTAGTGGGCTGGTGGAAGTTCAGACGGTGGTCCACCGCTTCGGCAGATATGGGGTGATCGCAGCAGCGCAAGGGAGGCGGAGCAGAGGTGTCTAGTGGGCTGGTGGAAGTTCAGTCGGTGGTCCACCGCTTCGGCAGATACGGGGGTGATCGCAGCAGCACAAGGGAGGCGGAGCGAAGGTGTCTAGTGGGCTGGTGGAAGTTCAGACGGTGGTCCACCGCTTCGGCAGATACGGGGGTGATCGCAGCAGCGCAAGGGAGGCGGAGGTGTCTAGTGGGCTGGTGGAAGTTCAGACGGTGGTCCACCGCTTCGGCTGATACGGGGGGTGATCGCAGCAGCGGAAGAGAGGCGGAGTGGAGGTGTCTAGTGGGCTGGTGGAAGTTCAGACAGGGGTTGATGTAGGCAGGTCTGCAGCTGTGAAGGGCTTTGTATGCATGGGTCGGGAGCTTGAACCGGCATCTCTTCTGTATTGGGAGCCAGTGGAGCTCCTTGAGGTGAGGGGTGATGTGGGTTCATCGGGGTACGCCGAGGACGAGTCTGGCGGCTGCAATCTGTATGACCTGAAGTCAGTGGAGGAGGTAAGCCGCGATCCCAGAGTAGAGGTCGTTGCCATAGTCCAGTTGGCTGGTGACGAGGGCTTGAGTGACGGTGTGTCTTGAGCTCAGTGGAAGCCATTTGAAGATTCTGAGCAGCATGCACAGGATGAAGAAGCAGGAGGCGACGGCGCTGACCTGGGATGTCATGGTTAGATTGCTGTCCAGGATGATGCTGAGGTTTCTGACGTGGTCAGACAGGGAGGGTGCTGGGCCCAGTTCCGCGGGCCACCAGGAGCCGTTCCAGGGGGAGCGTTTGTTTCCCAAGATCAGTACCTCAGTTTTGCTTCAGACAGTTGTTCCTCATCCAGTTGGCGACGCTGGTCATGCATTTGTGGATGTTGGTCCTGGTGGTGGTGGTGGTGGCATCCTCGGAGAGGGAGAGGATGAACTGTGTGTTCTCAGCACAAGAGATAATGTTGAGCCCATGGGATCTGACGATATCGGCCAGTGGGGTCCTGTCGTTGTTGAAGAGGGTGGGGCTAAGCGATGAGCCTGGGGGTACTCCACAGGTGATTTCTTTGGGTTCGCAGGTGATGGGTGATAGGCAGACTTTCTCTGTTCTTCCAGTGAGGAAGGAGGTGATCCATTTGAGGGCGGCTTCTTGAATGCTGATGCTGTGCATTCTTGTGATGAGCGTGTGGTGGGAGACCTTGTTGAAGTGTTATGTTTCATACAGGTGCCCAATATAGGCTCAGGAAGCAACCTAACCTCTCACCTATATTTCCCCTGCCATTTCACTACATAACGGTTCTTGGGACTGACCTTTTACCTAGTTAAGTTACTGCTAACAGGACGTGGGGTTTTCCCTGAGAACTAGCCTCAGCCAATATGCATGAGGATTCTTGGAAACTCGGCAGGACTACCATCTCCTGCATAATAACTATGTATAAGGGTCATTCCTTCCGTCATCCTAGTTCGACATGACACAGCAAAGTATATCCCCTGGGGGTACCACATTGGGTATATAAACACCATATCTTTGCTGAGGCAAGAGAGGAGAAAAGGACTTCCATGCTGACACACTGACGCGAGACACTGAGGTTCCTGCACGCAGACACTCCAGCTCGCAGTGGTTTGACATCCCTTGCGGGGTGTCCAACTCGAGACCAAGACGGGGTCCCTCAGTCTCTCACTTCAGGTAATGGGGTTGACTTTATCCTAGAGGGATTCTTGGCATTTACACCTCCATACATACATGTAGTTAGGTAGTTAGGGTTGCATCGTAGGAGTACGCATTTTACTGTCATGTATTTTTATACTTGCCTGTATTCATGGTTTTAGCACTATGGTAGAAATCTACCATCCTTTTACTCTTGGTGCTTACAATCATTTATATCTGCTTCTGTCTTATGGTTGTTTCAGCACACCTATTTTACATTAGAATGACGCTGGTTCAATAAATGCTTATTGAAAAACGTCACCACCGTTTATTCTGTGTATCTCTCTGAGACAAAGTGAGCACGAGTGACTGAGCGAAAAGTAGTACACTGTTTCCACGATCCTGAGGGATCTGGGTTGTCATGTTCGATAGTTGCCAAGAACTATTCTCTCCTTGGTAAGAGGGGTTTCTAGTGGCACTGTGAGCTAGCTGGTATACAGGCCAACATACCCGGTGGGGGTGTCTGGAATCAGCCTGGCCACCGAGCCCGCAGTGTATGTTGTCTAAACGCGCAGATCCTATATAGGTTTATAGGAACTACACGACAGAAGGATGCCAATAGGTCGAGAAGGATCAGTGCCTCTGTTTCACCTCGGTCAAGAAGGGTTCGGATGTCGTCGGTGGCTGCGATCAATGCTGTCTCGGTGCTGTGGTTGGTATGGAAGTCAGATTGGGAGGTGTTGTGAAGATGGTTCTGTTCCAGGTGCTTGGTGAGTTCTTGGGTGATGGAGCAGGGAGATGGGCCGGTAGTTGCTGAGTTCACTGGGGTCTGCGGAAGGTTTCTTTAGCAGAGCATTGACCTCGGTGTGCGCCCAGTCCTTTGGGAAGGTGCTCGTGGCTATAGAGGTGCTGAAAAGGGAGGTGAATTTGTGACAGATCTTGGTGTCCCCTAGTTTGAAGATGTGGTGTGGGCATGGGTCGGTGGGTCCCCTGAGTGGACGGTGTTCATGATGGAGGCTGTTAGCTAGGGGGGCGAGCTGATTCCAAGTGGTCAGTCTGTTTCCTGCAGTGGTAGCCGGGTGGAAGAGTTGGTTGAAGAAGTCAAATCAAATCAAATCAGGTACTTGTTAAGCGCGACTACTCACCCGTAAGGGTCTCAAGGCGCTGGGGAGGAGGGCGGGGTGCAGGTTCCAGTCCATCAAGGAGGAGGTCTATCGAAGAGCCAAGTTTTGAAGTTTCTTGTGAAGATGGGGAGTGATGTGGTCTGTCTGAGGTGGAGAGGCAGGGCGATCCAGGCTCTGGCCGCGAGGAAGGAGAAGGAGCGGCGTCCCGATCTGGTCTTTCTGGCACAGGGGACCACGGCGTAGGAGAGCTGGGCTGATCGTAGGGTCCTCTGGGGTGCGTGGAAAGCGAGTCGGCTGTTCATGTATGCTGGTCCGGTGTCGGGGAGGGCCTTGTGTGCTTGGGTGAGAATCATGAAGGTGATTCTAGCCTCGATGGGGAGCCAGTGGAGTGTGCGCAGGTGCTGGGAGATGTGGCAGTGTCTTGGCAGGTTGAGGACCAGTCTTGCGGCGGCGTTCTGGATGGTGTGTAGCTTGCAGGTGAGGTTTTTGTTTATTCCGGCGTAGAGTGCGTTGCCGTAGTCAAGTCTGCTGGTGACGAGGGCGTGAGTGATGGTCTTTCTGTGCTCGACGGGGATCCATTTGAAGGTCTTACGTAGGAGGCGGAGGGTGTGGAAGCAGGAGGATGCGACAGAGTTGATCTGGCGGTCCATTTTGAGCTCGGAGTCCAGGATGATTCCGAGGTTGTGTACATGGTCCATGGGGCTGGGCGGGCTTCCGAGGGCGGGGGCCACCAGGTGTCGTCCCAGGCGTCGAGGTGTAGGCCCATGATGAGTACCTCTGTTTTGTCCGTGTTGAGTTGTAGGCAGCTGTTTTTCATCCATTTGGCGACTGCTTCCATGCCTTCTTGAAAGTTGTGTTTGGCTGCGTTGGGTTCGTTGGATAGGGAGAGGATGAGTTGGGTGTCGTGTACGTAGGAAACAATGTTGAGTCTGTGGGTTCTGACGATAGGGGCGAGCGGAGCCATGTCGACGTTGACGAGCGTGTGGCTGACGGAGGATCCCTGGGGGACTCCTCAGGTGGTTGGTGTAGGGTCCGAGAGGAAAGGAGGGAGTCTGACCCGCTGCGTTCTGCTGGAGAGGAATGAGCGGATCCAATCGCGGGCCTTGTCCCGGATCCCTGCTTCGTGAAGTCTGCGTGTTAGGGTGCGGTGAGAGACTGTGTCGAAGGCGGCTGAAAGGTCGAGGAGGATGAGGGCTACTGTCTCTCCTGTGTCCAGGAGGGAGCGGATGTCGTCCGTTGCGGCGAGGAGGGCGGTTTCTGTACTGTGGTTTTTTCTGAAGCTGGATTGGGAGGAGTCGAGGATGTTGTGCTCTTCGATGAAGGTGGCGAGTTGGCTGTTGACGGCTTTCTCGATGACTTTCGCTGGGAACGGGAGCAGGGAGTCAGTGGGTTTGGGCAGGGGTCTGAAGTTCTTGTAGATTTTGGCGATTTTGTCGTGGAAGAAATTGATGAGGTTGTCGCAGAGTTCCTAGGAGGGCGTGTGTTGGAATGGTACTTTCTGGTTGGCTGAGGCGGTGCCCAAGTCAGGCAGAACCGACCACTCCCATCAGGGGCCGGTGATTACACTCACTGTATAACCTGCGCTCACCCTTGGGTAACTTGGCACTGAGCAGTCAGGCTTACCACAGAGGCAATGTGTAAAGCATTGGCACAGCACTCTCACACAATAAATACACTGAGAGTCACAAAAGAGACTTCATACATGGGGTATGTAAATAAAGATTGTATTCAACACACACATTAATTAACACAACATGAACATCATGTATTTCTGGGCATAAATCACACTTGGAAATATTACTAGCAGTACTAGGCCCAACAGTGTTAAAATGACATCAGTAATATGCACACTTGGGAAAAATCCTATTTTACCCAAGCACCCTTATGCGGTGCAATATATTGTCAGAACTGGGCCCACCCTGGCAAATAACACAATTCAAACTCACACATTTCAAGGGGGCACCCCAGGTCATAACAATATCATGAATGTGATGTGCACAGGTATCTATAACACTTTTAAGCAGCACCGTGGGCTATGGCTGAACGGGTAAAACCAATGTCAAAATGAAGTATTCGTTATATAATTAAACAAACAAGTAAACAACACCGCTGCACGGTGCAACTATTAGCAGGCTGTTCTCATGCAGCATATGCATATTCTCCCACACTCACACAGCACCATAAAGTGGTGCAAAGGATATCGACAAGTTCGTATGAAGCACACTCGCACACACACACACACACACACACACACACACTCTGCACTGTAATGTGGTGTCAATGATATCTGGCAGGTCACTTGATAATATGAATGAGGACTCCGTGGCACAATCCCTCCCACACCTGTTACCCCCCGCACTAATCTGCCCACAGGTTAGAGTCAACAACCCCCATCCCTTACTATACCGGCTTAAGGCCCGAGTCACACTTAGTCAGGGGCCCAAGGGGGAAGGCTGGAGTAACTATCAGGGTAATCAGGCAACAGTTGACAAATGGGGGGTTAGCCACCACTCGGGAAGTTCACACACTTTAAGCGGAGCAGAAACAGGCTAGAGGCTGTCCCAGTTCAATCAAGAGGTCCCTCAAATCACCTTCCGGCACCAGCCCAGTTCTGCGAAGCACACGGAGGTCAAGTAGTCTCTCGACCCGCTTCCGATTGCTCTTGGAAGTGTTCCTCAGCCCAGTCACTTACTCTCACAGGCGATACTACCTGGCAACACAAATTCATCGGGCCTGGTGAGAAGCAGTTGATTCGCCGAACTAAGGGCAAGACAGAACACTTGGTGAATGGGGGGTGCAGCTGTCCCTGCATCACACAGGAAGTGATACACAACGTCTGGAGCGCATTGATCCAAGTCGCACCAGACAATCCAGACCACGAGTCGGGTTCTCTGTACCTCCCTGGAAATGAGGCACACCATCTGGTACGTCATAATAAGCATCACACCAGATAATCCGGTCACAATGAACTAAAAGTTGGGTTCAACGCACCTCCCTGGAAACGAGGCACAATGTCTGGTGTGCGATGAACCGAGTCACACCCGACAATCTAGTCCCAATCAACCCACGGTCGGCTTCGCTGTACCTCCTTGGAATGAGGCACAATGTCTGGTGCGCGATGATACGAGTCACACCGGACAATTCCGTCACAATCAACCCACGGTCGGCTTCGCCATACCTCCCTGGAATGAGGCACAATGTCTGGTGCGCGATGATACGAGTCACACCGGACAATTCCGTCACAATCAACCCACGGTCGGCTTCGCTGTACCTCCCTGGAATGAGGCACAATGTCTGGTGCACGATAAAACGAGTCACACCGGACAATTCCGTCACAATCAACCCATGGTCGGCTTCGCCATACCTCCCTGGAATGAGGCACAATGTCTGTTGCGCGTTGATACGAGTTCCACTAGACAATCCGGTTCCACACACAAACTCACAAGTTCAGAAGTACCGCATGAGGTAGAATGAGGCACTACTACTGATGCCCCATCCCTCTGAGGGTCGCAACCTGTGACTCGGACACCGCGTGCAATGATCATGCAGTCGGCGTGTCGCATGAGAGAGATGCGGTATGGATGACGAAGTGGGCCATGCTGAGTCCCGCAACCGGTGAATTCGCTCACTACCAAAGAGATGCTTGTGTGTGCTGAGGCCCCACGATGCAGGGGCTTCACTCCTTGACATGGGCATGGTTTAGGGGCTCTGCACAAGGCAATCCGATTTCCAGGCACAATAATTAGTTCCACATTCACACCGCACTGCAGTCAGGATCCAGCAGAAGAAGCAGGCGCTCTCCAGGTGAAACATATAGACGGTGTAGGTTCCTCACGGGAGGTCTTTGATGTCCTTTAGACCTCCACAAACAACGGGGAGAGGATGTGGCCGAACGGGCTAGAGCTGCCAATCTAAAATCTGGGGAACCAGTTTCAAGTCTCGGCAATGACGCTCAATATCCTGTGATTCAGGACAAATCACTTAATCTCCCCGTGCCTAACAAAAATGAATGTGTCCTTGTGTAACATAACTGGTGATCATGTAAAGCGCTCTGATACCCGATACCTTTGGGTCAAGTTCGTGCTATATAAAACTCCGGAAAAAAAAAAAAGCAGGGGGCAAGGCAACAAGCACCTGGAGAGGACACTTCAGGGCAGCAGGTAGTCAGCCCAGGCCAGCCACTATTCAGGCAGGGTGCCTGGCAATGGCAGTCTCCTCCTTGTGCACAACAGATTCCTCTGGCAGTGTGCACCACGCAGTCCAGGATGTCTGGTCCCACGGCCCCACAAGTGTATCTCTGCCCTGCTGTAGTATGGCACCAGTAGTTATACTGTAGTGTGCCTTTGAATTAGGGCGTGGTTTAGAGGGTTCCCTCTCTCCTAAATTTCAGTCCTGTCTGCCATGAGGCCTTGGAATGCAGATCTTAATCTTTAGTGGGACCATAATCCGGCTTCCCAGAGGCTCAGTGTCAAAACCTCTACCCCAGTCTATCCAGCCAAGTCCTCAAATGGCAGAGGTCTGTCGTTCCAGTTGCATGCCCAATGTTTATGGCTGTCTCTGGGGTATACCCAGATGTGCTCCCCCAGCCTCCAGGGTGGACTGGAGTCAAACTAAAACGCATCACAAAAGAGGTTAGTGCAGAGAAATGCCCAATTTCTAGAAGTGGCATTTCTAAGTTTTTAATGACGAATCCACCTTTACCACAGGAGAGGATTTGTCATTGTGAATCCAATGATAGTAAACAACATGAGGCTACTCCACTGTAAACCACCACTGCAGCTTAAAGTAATCTCAGGCATTCCTCCATGTTAGCCTATGGGGAGAGCAAACCTCATAGGTAGTGAAAACACACATAGGAGTTCTTCAGTACCTGGGCAGGGAACACACGTGTACCTGCCCTGCCTTTCACCTACCACTTGCTCCACCCCAAGGTCTCACACTAGGGGTGCTCTAGTGTTAGTGGAAGGCACCCTCAGCATCGGCCAATGATTTAGAAAGGCCAACCTGAGCATAAGTACAAATGCGCACACACAGGCCTGCAATGGCAGACGTAGGACATGTTTGAAAGGCTATTCTTGTGGGTGGCATAATCAGTGCTGCAGCCCACTAGTAGCCAGTGCAGTACCTACCCTGGGTATGTGGTGTTCCTCTTCACAGGGTACTCACAGGTACGGCACCTAAACCAATCAGGTAAACACCACTTCCTAGCATGTGTAGGAAGGGTGCGCACACTTTCACACTGCATTACAGTGGAAAGCGCTCAGAGTCCTAAGACCACGAAAAGAGAATCAGCAAAAACTAGGAGGAAAAAAGCAACAAGTTTTAGGGAAATCCCCTAAGAAGGGCCATGTCCAACAGCGTGATATCACTTGCTGTAGTTACAGGGTTGGAGAATTATCTTACTATTTTGAAAAGTTCTTTGCTGCTGCTGGAGATGGTTTCCATGCGCGTGGCTAGTGCTGTTTTCTTGGTCTCTCGTAGCTGCTAGAGGTAGATGTTGAGGGCAGCTTTGAAAGAGGTCCTGTCGGTGGTGTCTTTGTTAGTGTGCCATAGCCTTTCCAGTTGTTTGCAGCAGCGTCTGATGGTCCTGAGGTCTTCGGTATTGCAGTTTGCTTATTTGGTGGCTCTTCTGTGGTTGTTGTTGTCGATGGGGGCGATGCTGTCTGCGCTGTTAGAGATTTAGTTGTTAAAGTGTCTCACGCTTTAGTCTAGGTTCTTGGAGGAGTCTCAGTGGGTGGTGTTGAGGGCGTTTGTCCATGTGGTCTCCGAGACTTTACTCCATCTGTGATATGGGGCTCTGGGTAGTGTTTGGACGGTGGTCTGGGGGCTGGTGATGTTGAAATGGACGATGTAGTGGACGGGCCAGGTCAGTTTGGTGGTACGTCTGTATTTGGTGTGGTCGCTGGCGGTGAAGATGGGGTCCAGTGTGTGGCCTGCGGTGTGCGTATGGTCGCAGACGAGTTGGCAGAGGCTGATGTTGTTCATGTGGTCAAGGAGGGTGGAGGTGTTGGCGCATATATGTGGGGTGGAGGTGTTGGCGCATATATTTGGGGTGGAGGTGCTGGCGCCTATATTTGGGGTGGAGGTGCTGGCGCATATATTTGGGGTGGAGGTGTTGGCGCATATATTTGGGGGTGGAGGTGCTGGCGCATATATTTGGGGTGGAGGTGTTGGCACCTATATTTGGGGTGGAGGTGCTGGCGCATATATTTGGGGTGGAGGTGTTGGACGCATATATTTGGGGTGGAGGTGTTGGCGCCTATATTTGGGTGGAGGTGCTGGTGCCATATTTGGGGTGGAGGGTGCTGGCACCTATATTTGAGGTGGAGGTGCTGGTGCATATATTTGGGGTGGAGGTGTTGGCGCATATATTTGGGGTGGAGGTGCTGGTGCCTATATTTGGGGTGGAGGTGCTGGCGCCTATATTTGGGGTGGAGGTGCTGGCACATATATTTGGGGTGGAGTGTTGGCGCATATATTTGGGGTGGAGGTGTTGGCGCCTATATTTGGGGTGGAGGTGCTGGCGCCATATTTGGGTGGAGGTGCTGGCGCCTATATTTGGGGGTGGAGGTGCTGGCGCCTATATTTGGGGTGGAGGTGTTGGCGCATATATTTGGGGTGGAGGTGCTGGCGCCTATATTTGGGGTGGAGGTGCTGGCGCCTATATTTGGGGTGGAGGTGTTGGCGCATATATTTGGGGTGGAGGTGCTGGCGCCTATATTTGGGGTGGAGGTGCTGGCACCTATATTTGGGGTGGAGGTGCTGGCACCTATATTTGGGGTGGAGGTACTGGCGCATATATTTGGGGTGGAGGTGTTGGCGCATATATTTGGGGTGGAGGTGCTGGCGCCTATATTTGGGGTGGAGGTGTTGGCGCATATATTTGGGGTGGAGGTGTTGGCGCATATATTTGGGGTGGAGGTGTTGGCGCATATATTTGGGGTGGAGGTGTTGGCGCCTATATTTGGGGTGGAGGTGCTGGCGCCTATATTTGGGGTGGAGGTGGAGGTGCTGGCACCTATATTTGGGGTGGAGGTGCTGGCGCATATATTTGGGGTGGAGGTGTTGGCGCATATATTTGGGGTGGAGGTGCTGGCGCCTATATTTGGGGTGGAGGTGTTGGCGCATATATTTGGGGTGGAGGTGTTGGCGCATATATTTGGGGTGGAGGTGTTGGCGCCTATATTTGGGGTGGAGGTGCTGGTGCCTATATTTGGGGTGGAGGTGCTGGCACATATATTTAGGGTGGAGGTGTTGGCGCCTATATTTGGGGTGGAGGTGCTGGTGCCTATATTTGGGGTGGAGGTGCTGGCGCCTATATTTGGGGTGGAGGTGTTGGCGCATATATTTGGGGTGGAGGTGCTGGCGCCTATATTTGGGGTGGAGGTGCTGGCGCCTATATTTGGGGTGGAGGTGTTGGTTCATATATTTGGGGTGGAGGTGCTGGCGCCTATATTTGGGGTGGAGGTGCTGGCGCCTATATTTGGGGTGGAGGTGTTGGTTCATATATTTGGGGTGGAGGTGCTGGCGCCTATATTTGGGGTGGAGGTGCTGGCGCCTATATTTGGGGTGGAGGTGTTGGCACATATATTTGGGGTGGAGGTGCTGGCGCCTATATTTGGGGTGGAGGTGCTGGCGCCTATATTTGGGGTGGAGGTGCTGGCGCCTATATTTGGGGTGGAGGTGCTGGCACCTATATTTGGGGTGGAGGTGCTGGCACATATATTTGGGGTGGAGGTGTTGGCGCCTATATTTGGGGTGGAGGTGCTGGCGCCTATATTTGGGGTGGAGGTGCTGGCGCCTATATTTGGGGTGGAGGTGCTGGCGCCTATATTTGGGGTGGAGGTGTTGGCGCATATATTTGGGGTGGAGGTGCTGGCGCCTATATTTGGGGTGGAGGTGCTGGCGCCTATATTTGGGGTGGAGGTGTTGGTTCATATATTTGGGGTGGAGGTGCTGGCGCCTATATTTGGGGTGGAGGTGCTGGCGCCTATATTTGGGGTGGAGGTGTTGGCGCATATATTTGGGGTGGAGGTGCTGGCGCCTATATTTGGGGTGGAGATGCTGGCGCCTATATTTGGGGTGGAGGTGCTGGCGCCTATATTTGGGGTGGAGGTGTTGGCGCATATATTTGGGGTGGAGGTGTTGGCTCATATATTTGGGGTGGAGGTGCTGGCGCATATATTTGGGGTGGAGGTGTTGGCGCATATATTTGGGGTGCTGGTGCCTATATTTGGGGTGGAGGTGTTGGCGCATATATTTGGGGTGGAGGTGTTGGCGCATATATTTGGGGTGGAGGTGTTGGCGCATATATTTGGGGTGGAGGTGTTGGCGCCTATATTTGGGGTGGAGGTGCTGGCGCCTATATTTGGGGTGGAGGTGCTGGCACCTATATTTGGGGTGGAGGTGCTGGCGCATATATCTGGGGTGGAGGTGTTGGCGCATATATTTGGGGTGGAGGTGCTGGTGCCTATATTTGGGGTGGAGGTGTTGGCGCATATATTTGGGGTGGAGGTGTTGGCGCATATATTTGGGGTGGAGGTGTTGGCGCCTATATTTGGGGTGGAGGTGTTGGCGCCTATATTTGGGGTGGAGGTGCTGGTGCCTATATTTGGGGTGGAGGTGCTGGCACATATATTTGGGGTGGAGGTGTTGGCGCCTATATTTGGGGTGGAGGTGCTGGCGCCTATATTTGGGGTGGCGGTGCTGGCGCCTATATTTGGGGTGGAGGTGCTGGCGCCTATATTTGGGGTGGAGGTGCTGGCACCTATATTTGGGGTGGAGGTGCTGGCACCTATATTTGGGGTGGAGGTGCTGGCGCATATATTTGGGGTGGAGGTGTTGGCGCATATATTTGGGGTGGAGGTGCTGGCGCCTATATTTGGGGTGGAGGTGTTGGCGCCTATATTTGGGGTGGAGGTGCTGGCGCCTATATTTGGGGTGGAGGTGCTGGCACATATATTTGGGGTGGAGGTGCTGGCACCTATATTTGGGGTGGTGGTGCTGGCGCCTATATTTGGGGTGGAGGTGTTGGCGCCTATATTTGGGGTGGGGGTGGAGGTGTTGGCGCATATATTTGGGGTGTAGGTGCTGGCGCCTATATTTGGGGTGGAGGTGTTGGCGCATATATTTGGGGTGGAGGTGTTGGCGCGTATATTTGGGGTGGAGGTGTTGGCGCATATATTTGGGGTGGAGGTGCTGGCGCCTATATTTGGGGTGGAGGTGTTGGCGCATATATTTGGGGTGGAGGTGCTGGCGCCTATATTTGGGGTGGAGGTGCTGGCGCCTATATTTGGGGTGGAGGTGCTGGTGCCTATATTTGGGGTGGAGGTGCTGGCGCCTATATTTGGGGTGGAGGTGCTGGCGCCTATATTTGGGGTGGAGGTGCTGGCGCCTATATTTGGGGTGGAGGTGCTGGCGCCTATATTTGGGGTGGAGGTGCTGGCGCCTATATTTGGGGTGGAGGTGTTGGCGCATATATTTGGGGTGGAGGTGTTGGCGCGTATATTTGGGGTGGAGGTGTTGGCGCATATATTTGGGGTGGAGGTGCTGGCGCCTATATTTGGGGTGGAGGTGCTGGCGCCTATATTTGGGGTGGAGGTGCTGGCGCCTATATTTGGGGTGGAGGTGCTGGCGCCTATATTTGGGGTGGAGGTGCTGGGGCCTATATTTGGGGTGGAGGTGCTGGCGCCTATATTTGGGGTGGAGGTGCTGGCGCCTATATTTGGGGTGGAGGTGCTGGTGCCTATATTTGGGGTGGAGGTGCTGGCGCCTATATTTGGGGTGGAGGTGCTGGCGCCTATGTTTGGGGTGGAGGTGCTGGCGCCCATATTTGGGGTGGAGGTGCTGGCGCCTATATTTGGGGTGGAGGTGCTGGCGCCTATATTTGGGGTGGAGGTGTTAGCGCATATATTTGGGGTGGAGGTGTTGGCGCGTATATTTGGGGTGGAGGTGTTGGCGCATATATTTGGGGTGGAGGTGCTGGCGCCTATATTTGGGGTGGAGGTGCTGGCGCCTATATTTGGGGTGGAGGTGCTGGCGCCTATATTTGGGGTGGAGGTGCTGGCGCCTATATTTGGGGTGGAGGTGCTGGGGCCTATATTTGGGGTGGAGGTGCTGGCGCCTATATTTGGGGTGGAGGTGCTGGCGCCTATATTTGGGGTGGAGGTGCTGGCGCCTATATTTGGGGTGGAGGTGCTGGCGCCTATATTTGGGGTGGAGGTGCTGGCGCCTATATTTGGGGTGGAGGTGCTGGGGCCTATATTTGGGGTGGAGGTGCTGGGGCCTATATTTGGGGTGGAGGTGCTGGCGCCTATATTTGGGGTGGAGGTGCTGGCGCCTATATTTGGGGTGGAGGTGCTGGCGCCTATATTTGGGGTGGAGGTGCTGGCGCCTATATTTGGGGTGGAGGTGCTGGCGCCTATATTTGGGGTGGAGGTGCTGGGGCATATATTTTTAGCGTCTCGCACACGCTTTAAACAACCAGCTTTTGACTGTGGCCCTTCCTGCTCATGTACCTTAGGCCTGGTTGCAGACGTAAAGCTGTGTAACTGATTACTGAATAAGATGTAAATAACACAGCTCCTAGAGTGAGGGCTCATATAGCGCACATTTAGTTTGACATTTTATAAAGCAGGACCCTAGACGAGCTGAGGGAGGCTGAACAAATGTAAAACACAAGTAAACGAAAGATCATTAAAAGCTGTCATAACAGTAAAGAGAGTCAGGTATTTGAAGAAGTGAGCTATGCCCTGACTCATTCCAGTCTATCAAGGAACTCATCCTAACAAGCATTTGTAGTGCCAATAGGTCTGATTATATTGTGCTGCACCCTGAACTCGCACAAGCATACTGCTCAACCTACACTCACACAGGGACCCCTCTCACCCTTCACTCTCACAGACAGCATCCAACCTGCATTCACAGAAGCACGCCTCTCACCCTGGACTCTCACAGGCACAGTGCTCACCCTGCACTCTCACAGGCACACAGCTCAACCTACACTCTCACAGGCACAGAGCCAAACCTACATTCACAGAAGCATAACTCTCACCTGGCACTCTCGCAGCTACATCACTCCCCTGCACTCCCACGGGCACCGCGCTCACCCTGCACTCTCACAGGCACAGAGCTTAACCTGCATTCACAGAAGCACGCCTCTCACCCTGGACTCTCACAGGCACAGTGCTCACCCTGCACTCTCACAGGCACACAGCTCAACCTACACTCTCACAGGCACAGAGCCAAACCTACATTCACAGAAGCATAACTCTCACCTGGCACTCTCGCAGCTACATCACTCCCCTGCACTCCCACGGGCACCGCGCTCACCCTGCACTCTCACAGGCACAGAGCTTAACCTGCATTCACAGAAGCACGCCTCTCACCCTGGACTCTCACAGGCACAGTGCTCACCCTGCACTCTCACAGGCACACAGCTCAACCTACACTCTCACAGGCACAGAGCCAAACCTACATTCACAGAAGCATAACTCTCACCTGGCACTCTCGCAGCTACATCACTCCCCTGCACTCCCACGGGCACCGCGCTCACCCTGCACTCTCACAGGCACAGAGCTTAACCTGCATTTAAAGAAGCACGCCTCTCACCGTGTACTTTTACAGGCACGCCTCTCACTCTGGACTCTCACAGGCACAGTGCTCACCCTGCACTGTCACAGGCACACCGCTCAACCTACACAGGCACAGAGCCCAACCTGCATTCAGAGAAGAATGCCTCTCTTACAGTCACATCACTCATCCTGCACTACCATAGGTACACCGCTCACCATGCACTCTCACAGGTACAGAACCCAAACTGCATTTAAAGAAGCACGCCTCACACCCTGCACTCTCATAGGCATGCCTCTCACCCTGCACTTTCACAGGCACACTGCTCAGCCTACACTCTCATATGCACAGATCTTAACTTGCATTCACAAAAGCATGACTCTCACCCGGCACTCTCGCAGGTACAGAACCCAACCTGCATTTAAAGAAGCACGCCTCTCACCCTGCACTTTCACAGGCACACCACTCAACCTACGCTCTTACAGGCCCAGCGCTCACGCTGCACTCTCACAGGCACACCGTGCAACATGCACATACAGGAATACTTCTCACCCTGCACCCTCACAACCACACCGCTCAACCTACACTCATACAGGGGCACTTCTCACCCTACACTCTCACAGGCACAGCGTTCACCCTGCACTCTCACAGGAACAGCACTGTGTGCATCCATTCATTGCTATAGGATCATGTGAGTGTAATGCAGGCAGTGTGCACAGACTAATGGTTGTGTGCATCCATTCCTTACTATAGGATCATGTGAGTGTAATGCAGGCAGTGTGCACAGACTAATGGTTGTGTGCATCCATTCCTTGCTATAGGATCATGTGAGTGTACTGCAGGCAGTGTGCACAGACTAATGGTTGTGTGCATCCATTCCTTACTATAGGATCATGTGAGTGTAATGCAGGCAGTGTGCACAGACTAATGGTTGTGTGCATCCATTCCTTGCTATAGGATCATGTGAGTGTACTGCAGGCAGTGTGCACAGACTAATGGTTGTGTGCATCCATTCCTTACTATAGGATCATGTGAGTGTAATGCAGGCAGTGTGCACAGACTAATGGTTGTGTGCATCCATTCCTTGCTATAGGATCATGTGAGTGTACTGCAGGCAGTGTGCACAGACTAATGGTTGTGTGCATCCATTCCTTGCTGTGTTTATGTACAAAGGATTATGTGAGTCATTATAGTGCAGCAATGGGTCAGGGAATGATTGAGGCATTATAGTGCAGCAATGACTGAGGAAGTCATTGAGGCATTATAGTACAGCAATGGGTCAGGGAGTCATTGAGGCATTGTAGTGCAGCAATGGGTCAGGGAGTCATTGAGGCACTGTAGTGCAGCAATGGGTCAGGGAGTCATTGAGGCATTGTAGTGCAGCAATGGGTCAGGGAGTCACTGAGGGATTATAGTACAGCAATGACTGAGGGAGTCATTATAGTGCAGCAATTGGCCAGGGAGTCATTGAGGCATTATAGTGCAGCAATGACTGAGGGAGTCATTGAGGCATTATAGTGTAGCAATGGGCTCTGGGAGTTACTGGGGCATTATATTGCAGCAATGGGTCAGGGAGTCATAGAGGCATTATAGTGCAGCAATGACTGAGGGAGTCACTGAGGGATTATAGTGCAGCAATGGGTCAGGGTGTCAGAGGCATTATAGTGCAGCAAAAGGCTCAGGGAGTTATTGAGGTATTATAGTGCAGCAATGGGTCAGGGAGTCATAGAGGCATTATAGTGCAGCAAAGGGCTCAGGGAGTTATTGAGGCATTATTGTGCAGCAATTGGTCAGGGAGTCATTGAGGCATTATAGTGCAGCAATGACTGAGGGAGTCATTGAGGCATTATAGTGCAGCAATGGGCTCTGGTAGTTACTGGGGCATTATAGTGCAGCAATGGATCAGGGAGTCATTGAGGCATTATAGTGCAGCAAAGGGCTCAGGGAGTTATTGAGGCATTATAGTGCAGCAATGACTGAGGGAGTCACTGAGGGATTATAGTGCAGCAATGGGTCACGGTGTCATAGAGGCATTATAGTGCAGCAGTGGGTCAGGGAGACACTGAGGCATCATAGTGCAGCAATGGGTCAGGGAGTCATTGAGGAATTATAGTGCAGCAATTGGTCAGGGAGTCATTGAGGAATTATAGTGCAGCAATGGGCCAGTGAGTCATTGAGGCATTATAGTGCAGCAATGGGTCAGGAACTCATTGAGGCCTTATAGTGCTGCAATGATTGAGGGAGTCATTAAGGCATTATAGTGCGGCAATGGTCTCTGTGAGTCACTGGGGGATTATAGTGCAGCAATGGGCCAGGAAGTCATTGAGGCATTATAGTGCAGCAATTGGTCAGGGAGTCAATGAGGAATTATAGTGCAGCAATGGGCCAGGGAGTCATTGAGGCATTATAGTGCAGCAATGGGTCAGGGAGTCATTGAGGCATTATAGTGCAGCAATGGTCTCTGTGAGTCACCGGGGGATTATAGTGCAGTAATGGGTCAGGGAGTCATTGAGGCATTATAGTACAGCAATGGGTCACTGAGGCATTATAGTGCAGCAGTGGGACAGGGAGTCATTGAGGCATTATAGTGCAGCAATGACTGAGGGAGTCATTGAGGCATTATAGTGCAGCAGTGGGTCAGGGAGTCATTGGGGCATTAAAGTGCAGCAAGGGTCGCTGTGAGTCACTGAGGCATTATAGTGCAGCAATGGGTCAGGGAGTCATTGAGGCATTATAGTGCAGCAATGGTCTCTGTGAGTCACCAGGGGATTATAGTGCAGTAATGGGTCAGGGAGTCATTGAGGAATTATAGTGCAGCAATTGGTCAGGGAGTCATTGAGGAATTATAGTGCAGCAATGGGCCAGGGAGTCATTGAGGCATTATAGTGCAGCAATGGGTCAGGGACTCATTGAGGCCTTATAGTGCAGCAATGATTGAGGGAGTCATTAAGGCATTATAGTGCGGCAATGGTCTCTGTGAGTCACTGGGGATTATAGTGCAGCAATGGGCCAGGGAGTCATTGAGGCATTATAGTGCAGCAATTGGTCAGGGAGTCAATGAGGAATTATAGTGCAGCAATGGGCCAGGAGTCATTGAGGCATTATAGTGCAGCAATGGGTCAGGGAGTCATTGAGGCATTATAGTGCAGCAATGGGTCAGGGATTCATTGAGGCATTATAGTGCAGCAATAGGTCAGGGAGTCATTGAGGCATAGTGCAGCAATGGGTCAGGGAGTCATTGAGGCATTATAGTGCAGCAATGGGTCAGGGGGTCACCTAGGCATTATCGTGCAGCAATGGGTCAGGGGTCATTGAGGCATTATAGTGCAGCTATGGGTCAGGGAGTCATTGAGGCATTATAGTGCAGCAATTGGTCAGGGAGTCATTGAGGCATTATAGTGCAGCAGTGGGTCAGGGAGTCATTGAGGAATTATAGTGCAGCAAAGGGTCAGGGATTCCTTGAGGCATTATAGTGCAGCAGTGGTCTCAGGGAGTCTTTGAGGCATTATAGTGCAGCAATCGGTCAGGGAGTCATTGAGGCATTATAATGCAGCAATGACTGAGGGAGTCACTGAGGGATTATAGTGCAGCAGTGGGTCAGGGAGTCATTGAGGCATTATAGTGAAGCAATGACTGAGGGAGTCATGGTGGCATTATAATGCAGCAATGGGTTAGGGGGTCAATGAGGCATTATAGTGCAGCAATGGGTCAGGGGTCATTGAGGCATTATAGTGCAGCAGTGGGTCAGGGAGTTATTGAGCCATTATAGTGCAGCTGTGGCCTCAGGGAGTCATTGAGGCATTATAGTGCAGCAATCAGTCAGGGAGTCATTGAGGCATTATAGTGCAGCAGTGGGTCAGGGAGTCATTGAGGCATTATAGTGCAGCAATGACTGAGGGAGTCACTGAGGGATTATAGTGCAGCAGTGGGTCAGGGAGTCATTGAGGCATTATAGTGCAGCAATGACTGAGGGAGTCACTGAGGGATTATAGTGCAGCAATTGGTCAGGGAGTCATTGAAGAATTATAGTGCAGCAGTGGGGCTCAGGGAGTAATTGAGACATTATAGTGCAGCAATGGGTCAGGGAGTCATTGAGGAATTATAGTGCAGCAATTGGTCAGGGAGTCATTGAGGAATTATAGTTCAGCAATGACTGAGGGAGTCATTGAAGAATTATAGTGCAGCAGTGGGGCTCAGGGAGTAATTGAGACATTATAGTGCAGCAATGGGTCAGGGAGTCATTGAGGAATTATAGTGCAGCAATTGGTCAGGGAGTCATTGAAGAATTATAGTGCAGCAGTAGGGCTCAGGGAGTCATTGAGACATTATAGTGCTGCAATGGGTCAGGGAGTCATTGAGGCATTATAGTTCAGCAGTGACTGAGGGAGTCATTGAGGCATTATAGTGCAGCAATGGGTCAGGGAGTCACTGGGGAATTATAGTGCAGCAATGGGTCAGGGAGTCATTGAGGCATTATAGTGCAGCAATGACTGAGGGAGTCATTGAGGCATTATAGAGCAGCAAGGGTCTCTGTGAGTCAGTGGGGCATTATAGTGCAGCAATGGGTCAGGGAGTCATAGAGGCATTTTAGTGCAGCAATGACTGAGGGAGTCATTGAGGCATTATAGTGCAGCAGTGGGTCAGGGAGTCATTGAGGCATTATAGTGCAGCAAGGGTCTCTGTGAGCCACTGGGGCATTATAGTGCAGCAATGACTGAGGGAGTCACTGAGGGATTATAGTGCAGCAATGGGTCAGGGTGTCATAGAGGCATTATAATGCAGCAAAAGGCTCAGGGAGTTATTGAGGTATTATAGTGCAGCAATGGGTCATGGAGTCATAGAGGCATTATAGTGCAGCAAAGGGCTCAGGGAGTTATTGAGGCATTATTGTGCAGCAATTGGTCAGGGAGTCATTGAGGCATTATAGTTGAGCAATGACTGAGGGAGTCATTGAGGCATTATAGTGCAGCAATGGGCTCTGGGAGTTACTGGGGCATTATAGTGCAGCAATGACTGAGGGAGTCACTGAGGGATTATAGTGCAGCAATGGGTCAGGGTGTCATAGAGGCATTATAGTGCAGCAGTGGGTCAGGGAGACACTGAGGCATTATAGTGCAGCAATGGGTCAGGAAGTCATTGAGGAATTATAGTGCAGCAAAGGGTCAGTAAGTCATTGAGGCATTATAGTGCAGCAATGGGACAGGGAGTCATTGAGGCATTATAGTACAGCAATGGTCTCTGTGAGTCACCGGGGGATTATAGTGCAGTAATGGGTCAGGGAGTCATTGAGGCATTATAGTACAGCAATGGGTCACTGAGGCATTATAGTGCAGCAGTGGGACAGGGAGTCATTGAGGCATTATAGTGCAGCAATGACTGAGGGAGTCATTGAGGCATTATAGTGCAGCAGTGGGTCAGGGAGTCATTGAGGCATTATAGTGCAGCAAGGGTCTCTGTGAGCCACTGGGGCATTATAGTGCAGCAATGACTGAGGGAGTCACTGAGGGATTATAGTGCAGCAATGGGTCAGAGTGTCATAGAGGCATTATAATGCAGCAAAAGGCTCATCGAGTTATTGAGGTATTATAGTGCAGCAATGGCTCATGGAGTCATTGAAGCATTATAGTGCAGCAAAGGGCTCAGGGAGTTATTGAGGCATTATTGTGCAGCAATTGGTCAGGGAGTCATTGAGGCATTATAGTGGAGCAATGACTGAGGGAGTCATTGAGGCATTATAGTGCAGCAATGGGCTCTGAGAGTTACTGGGGCATTATAGTGCAGCAATGACTGAGGGAGTCACTGAGGGATTATAGTGCAGCAATGGGTCAGGGAGACACTGAGGCATTATAGTGCAGCAATGGGTCAGGAAGTCATTGAGGAATTATAGTGCAGCAAAGGGTCAGTAAGTCATTGAGGCATTATAGTTAGGCCTGGGCGGAAAACTACGCTACGCTCGCGTAGTTTGCGCAACTACGCGCTACGCGAATTGCACGTAGCACAGTGCAAAAACGCGTAGCGTAGCGGAAATTTTTTGCTTGCTCGCGGTCCTCAACGTCAAGTTGGCGACGGCGAGCGAGCAAAATGACATCCCGGCGAGACTTTTTCCTCGTTTGCGATCAGCAACATCAAGTTGCCGATCGCGAGCGTGGAAAATAAACCTCCAGGCGAGATTCTCAATGCGGGGAGGTCAGGTTTCTCATTGCGAGTGGTCGCGTATGCTCGCGACCGCTCGCGATGAGAAACTACCAGTCTGCGTTGAGAAAACTGCCGCTCGAGTACAAATCTACTCGAGCGGCAGAAAACGCACCGCTTGCACTGTGCAAGATGTCGTTTGCAATGATTGCACAGTGCGGACAAGCATCCGGCACTGTGCAATCATTGCGAACAGCATTTCTACCGCACTACGCAGTTCGCGTAGTGCTACGCGTAGCTCGCGTAGTGCGAAGTGCACTTCGCGTAGCTACGCGTAGCGCTACTACGCGAACTACGCCCAGGGTTAATTATAGTGCAGCAATGGGACAGGGAGTCATTGAGGCATTATAGTACAGCAATGGTCTCTGTGAGTCACCGGGGGATTATAGTGCAGTAATGGGTCAGGGAGTCATTGAGGCATTATAGTACAGCAATGGGTCACTGAGGCATTATAGTGCAGCAGTGGGATAGGGAGTCATTGAGGCATTATAGTACAGCAATGGGTCACTGAGGCATTATAGTGCAGCAGTGGGACAGGGAGTCATTGAGGCATTATAGTGCAGCAATGACCGAGGGAGTCATTGAGGCATTATAGTGCAGCAGTGGGTCAGGGAGTCATTGAGGCATTAAAGTGCAGCAAGGGTCTCTGTGAGTCACTGAGGCATTATAGACTTTAGAAAGTCCTTGAAGACCTGGCTTTTTCAGTCATAGTGTGACTTATGCAAGATAGTGCTCACGATTAGCCCCACCCAGAATTTGTAGCGCCGGGACACTCTATTGAGTAGCCGTGCGCTTTATAAGTCTCTAATAATAACATGGGTCAGGGAGTCATTGAGGCACTATAGTGCAGCAATGGTCTCTGTGAGTCACCGGGGGATTATAGTGCAGTAATGGGTCAGGGAGTCATTGAGGAATTGTAGTGCAGCAATTGGTCAGAGAGTCATTGAGGAATTATAGTGCAGCAATGGGCCAGGGAGTCATTGAGGCATTATAGTGCAGCAATGGGTCAAGGACTCATTGAGGCCTTATAGTGCAGCAATGATTGAGGGAGTCATTAAGGCATTATAGTGCAGCAATGGTCTCTGTGAGTCACTGGGGGATTATAGTGCAGCAATGGGCCAGGGAGTCATTGAGGCATTATAGTGCAGCAATTGGTCAGGGAGTCAAGGAGGAATTATAGTGCAGCAATGGGCCAGGGAGTCATTGAGGCATTATAGTGCAGCAATGGGTCAGGGAGTCATTGAGGCATTATAGTGCAGCAATGGGTCAGGGAGTCATTGAGGCATAGTGCAGCAATGGGTCAGGGAGTCATTGAGGCATTATAGTGCAGCAATGGGTCAGGGGTCACCTAGGCATTATAGTGCAGCAATGGGTCAGGGGTCATTGAGGCATTATAGTGAAGCAATGGGTCAGGGAGTCATTGAGGCATTATAGTGCAGCTATGGGTCAGGGAGTCATTGAGGCATTATAGTGCAGCAATCGGTCAGGGAGTCATTGAGGCATTATAGTGCAGCAGTGGGTCAGGGAGTCATTGAGGAATTATAGTGCAGCAAAGGGTCAGGGAGTCCTTGATGCATTATAGTGCAGCAGTGGTCTCAGGGAGTCATTGAGTCATTATAGTGCAGCAATCGGTCAGGGAGTCATTGAGGCATTATAGTGCAGCAATGGCTGAGGGAGTCACTGAGGGATTATAGTGCAGCAGTGGGTCAGGGAGTCATTGAGGCATTATAGTGCAGCAATGACTGAGGGAGTCACGGTGGCATTATAGTGCAGCAATGGGTTAGGGGGTCACTGGGGCATTATAGTGCAGCAATGGGTCAGGGGTCATTGAGGCATTATAGTGCAGCAGTGGGTCAGGGAGTCATTGAGGCATTATAGTGCAGCAGTGGTCTCAGGGAGTCATTGAGGCATTATAGTGCAGCAATCGGTCAGGGAGTCATTGAGGCATTATAGTGCAGCAATTGGTCAGGGAGTCATTGAAGAACTATAGTGCAGCAATGACTGAGGGAGTCACTGAGGGATTATAGTGCAGCAATGGGTCAGGGAGTCATTGAGGAATTATAGTGCAGCAATTGGTCAGGGAGTCATTGAGGAATTATAGTGCAGCAGTAGGGCTCAGGGAGTCATTGAGACATTATAGTGCAGCAATGGGTCAGGGAGTCATTGAGGCATTATAGTGCAGCAATGACTGAGGGAGTCATTGAGGCATTATAGTGCAGCAATGGGTCAGGGAGTCACTGGGGCATTATAGTGCAGAAATGGGTCAGGGAGTCATTGAGACATTATAGTGCAGCAATGACTGAGGGAGTCGTTGAGGCATTATAGAGCAGCAAGGGTCTCTGTGAGTCACTGGGGCATTATAGTGCAGCAATGGGTCAGGGAGTCATAGAGGCATTATTGTGCAGCAATGACTGAGGGAGTCATTGAGGCATTATAGTGCAGCAGTGGGTCAGGGAGTCATTGAGGCATTATAGTGCAGCAAGGGTCTCTGTGAGTCACTGGGGCATTATAGTGCAGCAACGGGTCAGGGAGTCATTGAGGCAATAGAGTGCAGCAATTGGTCAGGGAGTCATTGAGGCATTATAGTGCAGCAATGACTGAGGGAGTCATTGAGGCATTATAGTGCAGCAATGGGTTAGGGGGTCACTGAGGCATTATAGTGCAGCAATGGTCAGGGGTCATTGAGGCATTATAGTGCAGCAGTCGGTCAGGGAGTCATTGAGGCATTATAGTGCAGCAGTGGTCCCAGGGAGTCATTGAGGCATTATAATGCAGCAATCGGTCAGGGAGTCATTGAGGCATTATAGTGCAGCAGTGGTCTCAGGGAGTCATTGAGGCATTATAGTGCAGAAATCGGTCAGGGAGTCATTGAGGCATTATAAAGCAGCAATGGGCTCAGGGAGTCATGGTGGCATTATAGTGCAGCAATGGGTTAGGGGGTCACTGAGGCATTATAGTGCAGCAATGGTCAGGGGTCATTGAGGCATTATAGTGCAGCAGTGGTCCCAGGGAGTCATTGAGGCATTATAGTGCAGCAGTGGGTCAGGGAGTCATTGAGGCATTATAGTGCAGCAGTGGGGCTCAGGGTGTCATTGAGACATTATAGAGCAGCAAGGGTCTCTGTGAGTCACTGGGGCATTATAGTGCAGCAATGGGTCAGGAGTCATTGAGGCATTATAGTGCAGCAGTGGGTCTGGGAGTCATTGAGGCATTATTGCAGCAGTGGGTCAGGGAGTCATTGAGGCATTATAGTGCAGCAATGGGTCAGGGGTCATTGAGGCATTGTAGTGCAGCAATCGTTCAGGGAGTCATTGAGGCATTATAGTGCAGCAGTGGGTCAGGGAGTCAGTCAGTCAATAAACTTTATTCGGTTTTAACATCAAAACCATAAAAGTTACACAAAGACATTAAAATATATAAATCAAATCTCCTTAGGCTGGTAAAAAGTCAGATTAGAATCATACTCCCCAAGTGCAATTCAAAATGTAAAGTGCAATGTGCGATAAATACATATGTACAGTCCACAAGAATGTTAAAAACTGCAACCCCCAGGAGCATTTGTATAAATTATGCACGTTATATGAGTGCAAACATAGGTGTATAGCATTCGAACAATAAAAATGCATTAATAAAGTAACAAGTTAAACATCCATAAAGGATCGCGATTTAACATAAGCTTTTAAATAGCCAAGTGTAAAAAACAGTGACTCTGTAGATGCAAAAGTGCGGGGCGAACCTGTCTAAAATTCAATCGTTTTAAATAAGGGACCAAAAAATCCTACGAGGAACTTCATAAAATCTACAAACAAACATAAAGTGCAACAAATCCTGCGGAGACTCACCGTCGCAGCCGCAGGATAGTGTCACACTTGCCCTCTTATGGTCCTTTGGTCTAACCAACAGGAGATGGTATAAATTCATCCTAAACCTTGTTAAAAGATATTTCTCGTGAGAAGACAAACACCCCATAAGGTAGGGTTCGGTTGACAAGGTGGTTTTCGTTAATATAAAATTGCGTACACTGGGTTTCAGCAACTCCTTCGCTTCTCTTTCCATCCTCCACAAACTCATAAAAGCTATTCTGCTTGATACGACATCCTGCTTAACTATGCATTCTGGCTTGCTATACAGCTCGCCACACCCTATCCCTTTAAAACTCTTTTGAATATAATTTAGCCAAGGGATACATGAGGCTTGTTCTAACAGCATACACTCTCTTAATAATAAGTGGTTAAAAGACAAATCTGTATTTAACCAACATTTCAACCAAAAAATCAATGGACGTAATGCAAGGATGTCACTAATATAGGGGACCCCCAGTTCTTCATGCACTGCTAAATTAGAGGTCAGGGAGTCATTGAGGCATTATAGTGCAGCAAGGGTCAGTGAGTCAATGAGGCATTATAGTGCCGCAGTGGGGCTCAGAAAGTTATTGAGGCATTATAGTGCAGCAATGACTGAGGGAGTCACTGAGGGATTATAGTGCAGCCATGGGTTAGTGAGTAATTGAGGAATTATAGTGCAGGTGTGGTCTCAGGGAGTCATTGAGGCATTATAGTGCAGCCATGGGTTAGTGAGTCAATGAGGCATTATAGTGCCGCAGTGGGGCTCAGAAAGTTATTGAGGCATTATAGTGCAGCAATGGGTCAGGGAGTCATAGAGGCATTATAGTGCAGCAATGACTGAGGGAGTTACTGAGTGATTATAGTGCAGCAGTGGGTCAGGGAGGCATTTAGGTATTATAGTGCAGCAATGTGTCAGGGGTCACTGAGGCATTATAGTGCAGCAATGGGTCACAGAGTCATTGAGGCAATATAGTGCAGCCATGGGTTAGTGATTCATTGAGGAATTATAGTGCAGGTGTGGTCTCAGGGAGTCATTGAGGCATTATAGTGCAGCAGTGGGTCAGGGAGACATTGAGGCATTATAGTGCAGCAATGTGTCAGGGGTCACTGAGGCATTATAGTGCAGCAATGGGTTAGTGATTCATTGAGGAATTATAGTGCAGCAATGGGCTCAGGCAGTCACTGAGGCATTATAGTGCAGCAATGGGCTCAGGGAGTCACTGAGGCATTATAGTGCAGCAATGTGTCAGGGGTCACTGAGGCATTATAGTGCAGCAATGTGTCAGGGAGTCATTGAGGCATTATAGTGCAGCCATGGGTTAGTGATTCATTGAGGAATTATAGTGCAGGTGTGGTCTCAGGGAGTCATTGAGGCATTATAGTGCAGCAGTGGGTCAGGGAGACATTGAGGCATTATAGTGCAGCAATGTGTCAGGGAGTCATTGAGGCATTATAGTGCAGCAATGGGTTAGTGATTCATTGAGGAATTATAGTGCAGCAATGGGCTCAGGCAGTCACTGAGGCATTATAGTGCAGCAATGGGCTCAGGGAGTCACTGAGGCATTATAGTGCAGCAATGTGTCAGGGGTCACTGAGGCATTATAGTGCAGCAATGGGCTCAGGAGTCACTGAGGCATTATAGTGCAGCAGTGGGTCAGGGAGTCATTGAGGCATTATAGTGCAGCAAGTGGGTCTCAGTGAGTTCATTGAGGCATTATAGTGCAGCAATGGCTCAGGGAGTCATTGAGGCATTATAGTGCAGCAATGGGCTTAGGGAGTCACTGAGGCATTATAGTGCAGCAGTGGGTCAGGGAGACATTGAGGCATTATAGTGCAGCAATGTGTCAGGGAGTCATTGAGGCATTATAGTGCAGCAATGTGTCAGGGGTCACTGAGGCATTATAGTGCAGCAATGGGTCAGGGGTCACTGAGGCATTATAGTGCAGCAATGTGTCAGGGGTCACTGAGGCATTATAGTGCAGCAATGTGTCAGGGGTCACTGAGGCATTATAGTGCAGCAATGGGTCAGGGAGTCATTGAGGCATTATAGTGCAGCAATGGGTCAGTGAGTCAATGAGGCAATTATAGTGCCAGCAGTGGGGCTCAGAAAGTTCATTGAGGCATTATAGTGCAGCAATGGGTCAGGGAGTCATTGAGGCATTATAGTGCAGCAATGGGCTCAGGGAGTCACTGAGGCATTATAGTGCAGCAATGTGTCAGGGGTCACTGAGGCATTATAGTGCAGCAATGTGTCAGGGAGTCATTGAGGCATTATAGTGCAGCCATGGGTTAGTGATTCATTGAGGAATTATAGTGCAGGTGTGGTCTCAGGGAGTCATTGAGGCATTATAGTGCAGCAGTGGGTCAGGGAGACATTGAGGCATCATAGTGCAGCAGAGGGTCAGGGAGTCATTGAGGCATTATAGTGCAGCAATGGGTCAGTGAGTCATTGAGGAATTATACTGCAGCAATGGGCTCAGGCAGTCACTGAGGCATTATAGTGCAGCAATGGGCTCAGGGAGTCACTGAGGCATTATAGTGCAGCAATGGGTCAGGGAGTCATTGAGGCAGTATAGTGCTGCAGTGGTCTCAGGGAGTCAATGGGGTGTTACAGTGCAGCAGTGAGCGCAAGGAGTCATTGAGGAATTATAATGCAGCAAGTGTCTCTGTGAGTACTTGAGGCATTATAGTGCAGCAATGACTGAGGGAGTCATTGAGGCATTATAGTGCAGCAATGGGTTAGGGGGTCACTGAGGCATTATAGTGCAGCAATGGGTCAGGGGGTCATTGAGGCATGATAGTGCAGCAGTGGTCTCAGGAAGTCATTGAGGCATTATAGTGCAGCAGTGGTCTCAGGGAGTCATTGAGGCATTATAGTGCAGCAGTGGGTCAGGGAGTCATTGAGGCATTATAGTGCAGCAATGGGTCAGGGAGTCATTGAGGCATTATAGTGCAGCAATGGGTCAGTGAGTTATTGAGGAATTATAGTGCAGCAATGGGTCAGTGAGTCATTGAGGAATTATAGTGCAGCAATGGGACAGGGAGTCATTGAGGCATTATAGTGCAGCAATCGGTCAGGGAGTCATTAACGCATTATAGTGCAGCAATGGGTCACTGAGGCATTATAGTGCAGCAGTGGGTCAGGGAGTCACTGGGGCATTGTGGTGCAGCAAACGGAGCTGTGGCTGACACGCGTTAGAGTGCAGTGAGTTGTAAGTCAGTGGGTTATTAAAAGAGAGTGACTCTCAGTCACTGAGAAGGAGTGATTTTATTATGGCTGCTAAGAAGGCGTGGGCGGGTTATTGGGGTCAAAGGAGGTCTGGCGTGGGGCAGACATTCTGTCTCTTTTAGAATGTTCCAAATCCTGCTTTTTACAATGTTTTCGAAATGTTAAGCTTGCACGCTTGTTTGCCTACATACATGTCTATGTTTCACTATGGCTGGTGTTGGCGTGCACGCGGATGCTTGGATGCGTGTTGTGCATGTGCACGCGGGTACCATGCAGCGCAGGAAATGGGGGGTGGTCCATCCGGATTACAGGATCCGGCAGTTGTTAATGACCCTGATCCCGTCAGCCCCCCCAGTGAAATACACTGAATGTGCCCAAGAGTACAAGAGTCATTTGCTGACACTTGGACACTCTGAGCAGCGCCAGCACTTGTCTTATTTCGGGTTGGGGCAGCGGCCTGCAGCGTGTGGGGGGGAGGGTTTCATAGCTTCGCTTACAGCTGGATGCCGCACAAAGGCTTCACTTAAAAGGCCATCAGCCCTGCTTTGGTTCGAGAATACTCCTGGCTGGGAGTGGACAATGCAATGGGGGGAAGTAGAGGTGCACAGCCCATTATCCTTCAAGTACTTAACTATGGTTTGGAGACAGGTTTTTGACTTTGTTCAACCCTTGTATATACCAGATATGAATGCAATGTCAAAATGTCAGATGTAACTGTCAGTATGAATAATTTACACTAATTACTATGTAAATAGCACTTCCAATTCTATTATTTTGTTTATTTAACCCTTTTATAGTGTTACTCGTCGCAATGTAGGTGCCAGGGCGCTTCACATCCCACACAGAGGCAATACATCATCAAGTTTGTAAACTAATATACAGGGTGTTTCACATAAGACAATGAGGTTTACAAGGCGTAGGAGTCACAGTTACTACCAAAAGGAACCCTCCTTGGGAACCTGAGAACAAAGAACGCGTGAGGGGGAGACACATGTTCTAATGCCAGGCGGGTCCTTGCTGCCGGTGCATAGCTCGCTGAGCTATATCAGAAAGATTGTGGCGTCCTTGGTGCCCATTTCCTTGCCACAAATGTATAAACGGGCCGGCTGAGTCCCCTTTTCGGACTCTGCCCACCAACCCCCCCTCTCCCCAGTGGTGCCACGTGCATGGGCGCTGCACGTGTGTGTGCACATATCTGCACCGAGTGTGCACAGCCTGCTTGTGCAGTGAGTGAGTTGGCAGCTGATGCCAAGCCTCTCTCCTCTCACCCTGTATCTTCTCGGCACCTCAGTCCACCTGACCCCATGCGCTCACTCCCCGCCAGCAGTCACTCTACTCTCTCCCAGCGCTTCCTTACCTCTCCCCACAGGCTGCTGCGTGCCCTCCCTCACCTGGGCAGACTGCCGGGCGCAGGGCACTCAAGGCGGGGAGGGGGGGGGGGGCTGAGCTGGCACCGCAGGGCACCCGGATCGTGCCCACCACAGTCCGAGCCCCTCTGAACCATCAGTTGTTTATACCACTGACGTCACCTTGGGGGGGGGGGCGCCGGCGAAGGCGCCCCCACGGACCATGGAGGGAGGCCCGCTGCAGCTGGGAGGGCCGGGGCCAGAGAGTGGACTCCACACCCCCCTCGGCACCGGGGGCGGTGTGTGCACTCCTGGACCAAACACAGCTCTGAGCCGGGGGTGCTCATGGCAGGGTGGGGCATCACACCTGTGGGGGCAAGAGGGGCAGAAGACGGCAGGCCTGTGGCACCCAACACACCAACACAAACAGGAGCGACCGGCCAGCATCACCCAACACAGCAACACAAACAGGAGCACAACCCTAGCAGCCAGCATCACCCAACACAGCAACACACCAAGGAGCACACCCCTAGCAGCCAGCATCACCCAACACAGCAACACACACAGGAGCAACCGGCCAGCATCACCCAACACAGCAACACACACAGGAGCGCGCAGCCAGCATCACCCAACACAGAAACACAAACAGGAGCACACAGCCAGCATCACCCAACACAGCAACACACACAGGAGCACGCAGCCAGCATCACCCAACACAGCAACACACACAGGAGCACAACCCTAGAAGCCAGCATCACCCAACACAGTAACACACACAGGAGCAACCGGCCAGCATCACCCAACACAGCAACACACACAGGAGCACGCCCCTAGCAGCCAGCATCACCCAACACAGCAACACACACAGGAGCACGCCTCTAGCAGCCAGCATCACCCAACACACACAGGAGCGCGCAGCCAGCATCACCCAACACAGCAACACACACAGGAGCACAACCCTAGAAGCCAGCATCACCCAACACAGCAACACACACAGGAGCAACCGGCCAGCATCACCCAACACAGCAACACACACAGGAGCACGCCCCTAGCAGCCAGCATCACCCAACACAGCAACACACACAGGAGCACGCCTCTAGCAGCCAGCATCACCCAACACAGCAACAGAAACAGGAGCACAACCCTAGCAGCCAGCATCACCCAACACAGCAACACAAACAGGAGCACAACCCTAGCAGCCAGCATCACCCAACACAGCAACACACACAGGAGCAACCGGCCAGCATCACCCAACACAGCAACACACACAGGAGCGCGCAGCCAGCATCACCCAACACAGCAACACACACAGGAGCAACCAGCCAGCATCACCCAACACAGCAACACACACAGGAGCACGCACCCTGCATCACCCAACACAGCAACAAAAACAGGAGCACAACCCTAGCAGCCAGCATCACCCAAAACAGCAACACGACCAGAAGCACAACAGGAGACCGCAGCCAGCATCACCCAACACAGCAACACACATAGGAGCACAACCCTAGAAGCCAGCAGCACCCAACAGAGCAACACAGCCAGGAGCACAACCCTAGCAGCCAGCAGCACCCAACACACCAACACAACCAGGAGCACAACCCTAGAAGCCAGCATCACCCAAAACAGCAACACACACAGGAGCGAGCAGCCAGCATCACCCAACACAGCAACACACACAGGAGCACGCAGCCAGCATCACCCAAAACAGCAACACACGGGACCACGCCCCTAGCAGCCAGTATCACCCAACACAGCAACACACACAAGCACGCCCCTAGCAGCCAGCATCACCCAACACAGCAACACAGCCAGGAGCACAACCCTAGAAGCCAGCATCACCCAACACAGCAACACACACACAGGAGCACGCAGCCAGCATCACCCAACACAGAAACACAAACAGGAGAACACAGCCAGCATCACCCAACACAGCAACACACACAGGAGCAACCAGCCAGCATCACCCAACACAGCAACACACACAGGAGCGCGCCCCTACCAGCCAGCATCACCCAACATAGCAACACACACAGGAGCGCACAACCAGCATCACCCAACACAGCAACACACACAGGAGCACGCCCCTAGCAGCCATCATCTCCCAACACAGCAACACACACAGGAGCACTCCCCTAGCAGCCAGCATCACCCAACATAGCAACAAACACAGGAGCGCACAGCCAGCATCACCCAACACAGCAACACACACAGGAGCACGGAGCCAGCATCACCCAACACAGCAACACACACAGGAGCACACAGCTAGCATCACCCAACACAGCAACACACACAGGAGCACGTCCCTAGCAGCCAGCATCACCCAACACAGCAACACACACAGAAGCACTCCCCTAGCAGCCAGCATCACCCAACATAGCAACACATACAGGAGCACAACCCTAGAAGCCAGCATCACCCAACACAGCAACACAACCAGGAGCACAACCCTAGCACCAGCATCACCCAACACACCAACACAACCAGGAGCACAACCCTAGAAGCCAGCATCACCCAACACAGAAACAGACACACAGGAGCACGAAGCCAGCATCACCTAACACAGAAACACAAACAGGAGCACACAGCCAGCATCACCCAACACAGCAACACAAACAGGAGAGCGCAGCCAGCATCACCCAACACAGCAACACACACAGGAGCACAACCCTAGAAGCCAGCATCACCCAAGCAACACACACAGGAGCATGCAGGCAGCATCACCCAACACAGCAACACACACAGGAGCACGCCCCTACCAGCCAGCATCACCCAACATAGCAACACACACAGGAGCGCGCAGCCAGCATCACCCAACACGGCAACACACATAGGAGCACACAACCAGCATCACCCAACACAGCAACACACACAGGAGCACGCCCCTAGCAGCCATCATCACCCAACACAGCAACACACACAGGAGCACGCCCCTAGCAACCAGCATCACCCAACATAGCAACACACACAGGAGCGCGCAGCCAGCATCACCTAACACAGCAACACACACAGGAGCACGCAGCCAGCATCACCCAACACGGCAACACACACAGGAGCACGCAGCCAGCATCACCCAACACAGCAACACACACAGGAGCACGTTCCTAGCAGCCAGCATCACCCAACACAGCAACACACAAAGGCGCACGCCCCTAGCAGCCAGCATCACCCAACACAGCAACACACAAGGGAGCAAGCAGCCAGCATCACCCAACACAGCAACACAAACAGGAGCACACAGCCAGCATCACCCAACACAGCAACACAAACAGGAGAGCGCCCCTAGCAGCCAGCATCACCCAACACAGCAACACAAACAGGAGCACAACCCTAGAAGCCAGCCTCACCCAACACAGCAACACAACCAGGAGCGCAACCCTAGCACCAGCATCACCCAACACACCGACACAACCAGGAGCACAACCCTAGAAGCCAGCATTACCCAACACAGCAACACACACACAGAAGCACGCAGCCAGCATGACCCAACACAGAAACACAAACAGGAGCACACAGCCAGCATCACCCAACACAGAAACACACACAGGAGCACGTCCCCAGCAGCCAGCATCAACTAACACAGCAACACACACAGAAGCATGCCCCTAGCAGCCAGCATCACCCAACACACACAGGAGCGCGCAGCCAGCATCACCCAACATAGAAACACACACAGGAGCAACCAGCCAGCATCACCCAACACAGAAACACACAAGGGAGCACGCCCCTAGCAGCCAGCATCACCCAACACAGCAACACAAACAGGAGCACAACCCTAGAAGCCAGCCTCACCCAACACAGCAACACAACCAGGAGCACAACCCAAGCACCAGCATCACCCAACACACCGACACAACCAGGAGCACAACCCTAGAAGCCAGCATTACCCAACACAGCAACACACACACAGAAGCACGCAGCCAGCATGACCCAACACAGAAACACAAACAGGAGCACACAGCCAGCATCACCCAACACAGCAACACAAACAGGAGAGCGCCCCTAGCAGCCAGCATCACCCAACACAGCAACACACATAGGAGCACACCCCTAGCATCCAGCATCACCCAACATAGCAACACACACAGGAGCGCGCAGCCAGCATCACCCAACACAGCAACACACACAGGAGCACGCAGCCAGCATCACCCAACACAGCAACACACACAGGAGCACGCAGCCAGCATCACCCAACACAGCAACACACACAGGAGCACGTCCCTAGCAGCCAGCATCACCCAACACAGCAACACACACAGGAGCACGCCCCTAGCAGCCAGCATCACCCAACACAGCAACACAAACAGGAGCACAATCCTAGAAGCCAGCATCACCCAACACAGCAACACACACAGGAGCACGCAGCCAGCATCACCCAACCCAGCAACAGAAACAGGAGCGCGCAGCCAGCATCACCCAACACAGCAACAAACACAGGAGCGCGCAGCCAGCATCACCCAACACAGCAACACACACAGGAGCACGCACCCTGCATCACACAACACAGCAACACATACAGCAGCATCACCCAAGCAACACACACAGGAGCACGCAGGCAGCATCACCCAACACAGCATCACACACAGGAGCACGCAACCAGCATCACCCAACATAGCAACACACACAGGAGCACGCAGCCAGCATCACCCAACACAGCAACACACATAGGAGCACGCAGCCAGCATCACCCAACACAGCAACAAACACAGGAGCACACCCCTAGCAGCCATCATCACCCAACACAGCAACACACATAGCAGCACACCCCTAGCATCCAGCATCACCCAACATAGCAACACACACAGCAGCGCGCAGCCAGAATCACCCAACACAGCAACACACACAGGAGCACGCAGCCAGCATCACCCAACACAGCAACACACACAGGAGCACGTCCCTAGCAGCCAGCATCACCCAACACAGCAACACACACAGGAGCACGCCCTAGCAGCCAGCATCACCCAACACAGCAACACAAACAGGAGCACAATCCTAGAAGCCAGCATCACCCAACACAGCAACACACACAGGAGCATGCGCAGCCAGCATCACCCAACACAGCAACACACACAGGAGTGCGCAGCCAGCTTCACCAAACACAGCAACACACACAGGAATGCGCAGCCAGCATCACCCAACACAGCAACACACACAGGAGCACGCGCAGCCAGCATCACCCAACACAGCAACACACACAGGAGTGCGCAGCCAGCTTCACCAAACACAGCAACACACACAGGAATGCGCAGCCATCATCACCCAACACAGTAACACACACAGGAGCGCGCAGCCAGCATCACCCAACATAGCAACACACACAGGAGCAACCAGCCAGCATCACCCAACACAGCAACACAAACAGGAGCGCGCAGCCAGTATCACCCAACACAGCAACACAAGCAGGAGCACGCAGCCAGCATCACCCAACACAGCAACACAAACAGGAGCACACAGACAGCATCACCCAACACAGCAACACAAGCAGGAGCACGCAGCCAGCATCACCCAACACAGCAACACAAACAGGAGCGCGCAGCCAGCATCACCCAACACAGCAATACACATAGGAGCACGCAGCCAGCATCACCCAACACAGCAACACACACAGGAGCAACCAGCCAGCATCACCTAACACAACAACACAAGCAGGAGCGCGCAGCCAGCATCACCCAACACAGCAAAACAAACAGGAGGGCGCAGCCAGCATCACCCAACACAGCAACAAAAACAGGAGCACAACCCTAGCAGCCAGCATCACCCAAAACAGCAACACACACAGGAGTACGCAGCCAGCATCACCCAACAAAGCAACACACACAGGAGCACGTAACCAGCATCACCCAACACAGCAACAAACACAGGAGCACAACCCTAGAAGCCAGCATCACCCCCACAACACACACAGGAGCACGCAGCTAGCATCACCCAACACAGCAACACACACAGGAGCACGCAGCCAGCATCACCCAACACAGCAACACAAGCAGGAGCACGCAGCCAGCATCACCCAACACAGCAACACACACAGGCGCACATCCATAGCAGCCAGCATCACCCAACACAGCAACACACACAGGAGCGCGAAGCCAGCATCACCCAACATAGCAACACACACAGGAGCATGCAGCCAGCATCACCCAACATAGCAACACACACAGGAGCAACCAGCATCACCCAACACAGCAAGACACACAGAAGCGCGCAGCAAGCATCACCCAACACAGCAACACAAACAGGTGTGCGCAGCCAGCATCACCCAACACAGCAACACAAACAGGTGTGCGCAGCCAGCATCACCCAACACAGCAACACACACAGGAGCAACCAGCCAGCATTACCCAACACAGCAACACAAACAGGAGCGCGCAGCCAGCATCACCCAACACAGCAACACACACAGGAGCAACCAGCCAGCATCACCCAACACAGCTACACACACAGGAGCACACAGCCAGCATCACCCAACACAGCAAAACAAACAGGAGCGTGCCGCCAGCATCACCCAACACAACAACACAAACAGGAGCGCGCAGCTAGTATCATCCAACACTGCAACACACACAGGAGCATGCACCCTGCACCACCCAACACAGCAACACACACAGGAGCACACCCCTAGCAGCCAGCATCACCGAACACAGCAACACACACAGGAGCACGCACCCTGCATCACCCAACACAGCAACACACACAGTAGCACGCAGCCAGCATCACCCAACACAGCAACACACACAGGAGCAACCAGCCAGCATCACCCAACACACACAGGAGCACGCAGCCAGCATCACCCAACACAGCAACACAAAAGGAGCATGCAGCCAGCATCACCCAACACAGCAACACACACAGGAGCACGTAGCCAGCTTTACCCAACACAGCAACACACACAGGAGCACAACCCTAGAAGCCAGCATCACCCAAGCAACACACACAGGAGCACGCAGCCAGCATCATCCAACACAGCAACACAAACAGGAGCGCGCAGCCAGCATCACCCAACACAGCAACACACACAGGAGCTCGTCCATAGCAGCCAGCATCATCCAACCCAAACAGGAGCACAGACAGGTGTGCCGGGGGGGGGGGCTGCTGCACCGCCAGGTAAGCAAGCAGGAGCTCACTTTGAAAATACATAATAAACCTTTGCATGGCTGACTAGCAACATGGAATGTTTTTCAAAGACAGAACATCAAATAACAGGTGGTTTGTTCTGCCCAACTGCTGGAAATTCTTTTAAAACAGTATTTAATGTTCCATTCACTGGCTCAAGAAGGAAGGCATTGTGTACCTAGAGCCTAGTGACGTGTACCTAGAGCCTAGTGACGTGTACCTAGAGCCTAGTGAAGTGTACCTACCTGCTAGTGACGTGCACCTAGAACGTACTGACATGTATCTAGCCCCCAGTGACGTGTACCTAGCTCCCAGTGACGTGAACCTAGACCCTAGTGACGTGTGCCTAGACCCTAGAGGCGTTTTCCTAGCGTCTATTGGCATGTACGTAGCGTACAGTGGCGTCTACCTAGAGCCTAGTGTTGTGTACCTAGACCCCAGTGACGTGGATCTAGGCCCCAGTGATGTCTACCTAGCGCCTAGTGACGTGTAACTAGTGCCTAGTGATGCGTACCTAGACCCTAGTGACATGCAACTAGACTCTAGTGACGTGTACCTAGACCCTAGTAGCATGTACCTAACCCCCAGTGGTGTGTACCTAGCCCTAGTGGCGTGAATCTAGCCCCTATTGACAGATAGTTAGACCCTAGTGGTGTGCACCTTGCCCCTAGTGATGTGTACCTAGCCCCTGGTGATGTGTAGCTAGACCCTAGTGGTGTGCACTTAGATCCTAGTGGCGTGTACCTAGACCCTAATGATGTGTACCTAGAGCCTAGTGATGAGTACCTAGAGGTTAGTGACGTGTACCTATCCCCTAGTGACGTGTACCTAGAGCCTAGTGACATGTGCCTAGACCATAGTGACGTGTACCTAGACCATAGTGACATGTACCTAAACTGTAGTGACGTGTACCTAGACCGTAGTGACGAGTACCTAGCCCCTAGTGACGTGTACCTAGACCCTAGTGACGTGTACCTACACTCTAGTGACATTTACCTAGCTCCTAGTGACGTGTACCTAGCCTTAGAAAAGTATACCTACTCTGTAGTGACGTGTACCTAGCCCCTAGTGACGTGTACCTAGCCCTAGTGGCGTGTACCTAGACCCTAGTGGCATATTCCCAGGCCCTAGTGGCGTGCACCTAGCCCCTAGTGGCATGTACCAAGCCCCTAGTTACGGGTACCAAGGCCTTAGTGATGTGTGCCTAGAGTGACCCTAGTGATGTGTACCTACACCCTATTGATGTGTACCTACACTCTAGTGACGTGTGCCTAGTCCCTAGTGACGTGTACCTAGCGCCTAGTGACGTGTACCTGGCCCCTACTGGTGTGTACCTAGCCCTAGTGACAAGTAACCTAGAATCTAGTGGCGTGTACCTAGATCCTAGTGGCATGCACCTAGCCCCTAGTGACATGTAGCTAGACCCTAGTGGTGTGTACCTAGCCCATAGTGACGTGTACCTAGATCCTAGTGGTGTGTATCTAGACCGTAGTGACGTGTACCTAGAGCATAGTGATGTGTACATAGAGCCTAGTGACGAGTACCAATTGGTGAGTGACGAGTACCTAGACTGTAGTGACGTCTACCTAGATTCTAGTGGCGTGAACCTAGATCGTTGCTACGAGTACCGGACGTGTACCTAGACAGTAGGGGCATGTACCTAGACCCTAATGATGAGTACCTAACCCCTAGTGGCGTGTACCTAGCCCCTAGTGGCGTGTACCTAGACCCTAGTGATGTGTACCTAGACCCTAGTGGCGTGCACCTTGACCCTAGTGACGTGCACCTACACCCTAGTGACGTGTACCTAGACTCTAGTGACTTGTACCTAGCCCCTAGTGCTGTGTGCCTAGACCCTAGTGAAGTGTAGCTAGCCCTAGTGACGTGTACCTAGATCCTAGTGACGTGTATCTACACTCTAGTGACATTTACTTAGCCCCTAGTGACGTGTACCTAGACCCTAGTGACGTGTACCTACACTCTAGTGACATTTACCTAGCCCCTAGTGACGTGTACCTAGGCTTAGAAAAGTATACCTACTCTGTAGTGACGTGTACCTAGCCCCTAATGAAATGTACCTAGGGCCTATTGATGTGTACCTAGCCCTAGTGGCGTGTATCTAGATGCTAGTGACATGTACCTAGCCCCTAGTGATGTGCACCTAGACCATAGTGACATGTACCTAGATTCTAGTGGCTTGTATCTAGATCGTAATGACGAGTACTTAGCCCCTAGTGACGTGTACCTAGCCCCTAGTGGCGTGCACCTAGACCCTAGTGACGTGACCCTAGCCCCTAGTGGCGTGCACGTAGACCCTAGTGATGTGAACCTAGACCCTAGTGACGTGCACCTAGACCCTAGTGACGTGTACCTAGCCTCTAGTGCTGTGTGCCTAGACCCTAGTGCTGTGTGCCTAGACCCTAGTGATGTGTACCTAGCCCTAGTGACGTGTACTTAGTCCCTAGTGACGTGTACCTAGCGCCTAGTGACGTGTACCTAGACCCTAGTGACGTGTACCTAGCCCCGAGTGACGTGTACCTACACTCTAGTGACATTTACCTAGCCCCTAGTGACGTGTACCTAGCCGTAGTGAAGTATACCTAGTCTGTAGTGACTTGTACCTAGCCCCTAATGACCTGTACCTAGCCCCTAATGACATGTACCTAGGGCCTAGTGATGTGTACCTAGCCCTAGTGGTGTGTATCTAGATGCAGTGATGTGCACCTAGACCATAGTGATGTGTACCTAGATTCTAGTGGCTTGTATCTAGATCGTAATGACGAGTACCTAGACTGTAGTGATGTGTACCTAGACACTAGGGGCATGTGCCTAGACCCTAATGACGAGTACCTAGCCCCTAGTGACGTGTACCTAGACCCTAGTGACGTGTACCTAGACCCTAGTGACGTGTACCTAGACCCTAGTGACGTGTACCTAGCCACTAGTGGTGTGTACCCAGACACTAGTGACGTGTACCTAGCCCTAGTGGCGTGTACCTAGTCCCTAGTGCAGGAAGCTGGCTCTGTATATACTATACCAAAGTGAGGTATAGTGTGCACAGAGTCCAGTGGAACCCCAAAGGTAGGCAGAGGTAAGAGTAGATAGCACCTTACTCTCTATTTGTGGTAGTGTGGGTGAGCAGTAGGGCTTTATCAGAGGGTAATGTTAAGCATTTGTTGTACACACTTCATTAGCACACACTCAAAGACTGAACTCAGACCAATTTTGTTTGTATAAAAATATTATTAAGTTAGTTTATTTCTAGAACCAAGGAAGCCTGGCGCAGGGAAGTGAAATAAATGCTTTGCAAAATCTTATGCAGTGTTTACAAGTGAATGCAGGTTCAAATGCAATTGATCGAAATACAGGTAAGTTAAAATGTCGAAATTACTTTTCAGATTACTTTTTAAGTTACTTTTTCTACTCAGTGTGATATGCCTCGATATCTCACTGGGACATTTCCTAGAGAAAAGGTAAGTAAAGTCAGTTTTGCACAGTTGTAACTTTTCAGGTTTTCATACAAATCAACTCCAACAATTTTCAAGGGAAAACAGTCAATGGATTCCTACGGAGAGAAATGAAGTTATCGGTTACCAGGTAAGTACTCGGTCTTTGGGGTTAGAACAAGGGTTCCCCCAGGGTTGAGGATGCACTCTCAAAACACCCTCAGCGGCACTACGGCGGCCGGGTGCAGAGTGCTGAGGCCCAGTGTTATCCAATGGGGGATAGGGGGCCTCCGGTTGGTGGCTGCTGGCGAGCAGGCCACAAGGTTGTGGGAGCCAAGCTCCTGGTGTTAGGCTCAGGGCAAAAGGGGATCTGGTTTAGCACACAAAGTGCACCCGCAGCGGCGCAGGGGCGGCTGGGTGCAGGGGTGTCTTTTGAGGTCGGATTTCACCTTACCGGGCCACTCGCGGTTGGGGGCGGGGGGGTCTCCGTGCAGAGGCTGCAGGCGATGTCAAGGAGTCCTGGAGGGGTCAACCCATGGTGGACTCGGACTCTGGAGCGCTGGGGGACCTCGCTGGGACCGGTGGCCCACTCCAACTCGGGGCGTAGGCGACGGGTGCAGTGGTGGTTCCAGGCATCGGGTTTCTTTGTCCTCAGCAGGCTCAGAGTCTGTTTCGGGAGTTTATTTTGAACAGAGCAGCTATTCACAGGAGATCCGGTCTTTGTTGAAGGCAGTCAGCCCTCCCAGGGTTCTGGAGGTCGCTGGCTGCAGGACAAGGCGACTTTTGGCGCAGGATCTCTGGATACTGCAGGCAGGCCGGTAGGGCTGGGGCCAAGTCAGTTTTCTCTGCAGTCTTCTCTCCTGGGCGTCTTCTTTCATCCTTCTTCTTCGTAGGTTGCAGGAATCTCTCTTCTTGGTTCAGGGCTGCCCCCTAAATATTGTATTTGGGGGGCGTTTTAGGGATCTTGAGGTCAGTAGCCAATGGGCTACTGGCCTTAGGGTGACTACACCCTTGGTGTGCTCACCCCACATGGGGGAGTGATCACAATCCCTAATCCTGATTGGGGAGTGCCTGCCATCTGCAAGATGGTGGGCACTGAAGAGTGGGCTTCACCTCGCCTCCCCCACCTGAGGGGTGGGGTTATCAGAGGTGGGCACACCTTCTGGGCTGGCTAATTTTTCTCGCCTGTCTTCCCGCCAAAAAGGAGGGGAGACAGGAAGGGGGCCTGCTCCTGATAGCAGGAGAGGCTGGGGGTCGCATTACAAAGACTGCAAGGCCTGTGAAGCTCCCCTGCCATAGATGGCTCTTCCTGGCCTGGGGGAGGTGTGACCACCTTCGCCCAGGAAAGGCTTTGTTTCTGGGCCCAGGGGTCCAGAAACATGTCTCGTGGTAGCAGGCTGGTGTGTACCAGTCAGGGAACCCACCAGAGGCTGGTTGTTTTTCAAGGGGCATCTCTAAGAGGCCCTCTCAGTGCATTTTTCATTAAATCCCACACTGGCATCATTTTGGGTTTAATGTGCTGAGAAGTTTGATACCAAACTTCCCAGTTTTCAGTAAAGCCAATATGGTGCTGTGGAGTTCGTAATGACAAACTCCCAGCACCATATACTCTTAATGGCATTACTGCACTTACAATGTCTAAGAATTGGTCTAGACACTGTAGGGGTACAGGGCACATGCACCTGTACCCTCACCACTGGTATAGTGCACCCAGCTAGAGGGGTGGCTGACCTATGCCAGGACAGTGGGTTGTAGGCATGGCACAAAGGGATGTGTGCCATGTCGACTCTTCACTTTGTTCTGCACCAAAATACGCAGCCTACAAAGGCAGTGTGTGAGTGTAAAGGTACATGACCTCTAAGGGTGGCACAATAAGTGCTGCAGCCCTTAGAGGCCTTCTCTGGCCACAGTGCCCTTGGTACCCATGGTACCTTTTATAAGGGACTGACATGTGGCCAGAGAGGTGCCAATTAGGGATACAAGGTACTGTTTTGGGAAAGAGCACAGGCCCTGGGAACCTGATTGGCAGGGACCCAGGGCACATCAATTCAAAGTGCATCAGTAGTTAGGCAAAAAGTGGGGGGGTTACTGCAACAGAAAAACAGCTTCCTACACCTAGTGACGTGTACCTACCCCCTAGTGACGTGTACCTAGACCCTAGTGACGTGTACCTAGTCCTAGTGATGTGTACCTAGCCCTAGTGACGTGTACCTAGCCCCTAGTGGCATGTACCTAGACCCTGGCGTGTACCTAGCCCCTAGTGACGTGTACCTAGCTCCTAGTGATGTGTACCTAGACCCTAGTGACGTGTACCTAGTCCCTAGTGATGTGTACCTAGCCCTAGTGACGTGTACCTACCTCCTAGTGACATGTACCTAGCCCCTAGTGACGTGAACCTAGCCCCTAGTGACGTGTCCCTAGACCCTAGTGACGTGTACCTAGTCCTAGTGACGTGTACCTAGCCCTAGTGGCGTGTACCTAGCCCCTAGTGGCGTGTACCTAGCCCCTAGTGGCGTGTACCCAGACACTAGTGACGTGTACCGAGCCCCTAGTGACGTGTACCTAGCCCCCAGTGAGGTGTACCTACCCCCTAGTGACATGTACCTAGACCCTACTAGCGTGTACCTAGACCCCAGTGACGTGTACCTAGACCCCAGTGACCTGTACCTAGCCCCTAGTGATGTGAACCTAGCCCTAGTGACGTGTACCCAGACACTAGTGACGTGTACCCAGACACTAGTGACGTGTACCTAGCCCCTAATGACGTGTGCCTAGCCTCTAGTGACGTGCGCCTACCCCCTAGTGACTTGTGCCTAGACCCTAGTGACGTGTACCTAGACCCTGGTGACGTTTACCTAGTCCCTGGTGTCGTGTACCTAGCCCCTGGTGACGTGTACCTAGCCCCTAGTGACGTGTACCTAGCCCCTAGTGGCGTGTATGTAGCCCCTAGTGACGTGTACCTAGTCCCTAGTGACGTGTACCTAGCCCCTAGTGGTGTGTACCCAGACACTAGTGACGTGTACCTAGTCTCTAGTGATGTGTACCTAGACCCTAGTGACGTGTACCTAGTCCCTGGTGACGTGTACCTACACTCTAGTGACGTTTACCTAGCCATTAGTGACGTGTACCTAGCCCCTAGTGGCGTGTACCTAGACCCTAGTGGCGTGTACGTAGCCCCCAGTGGCGTGTACCTAGACCCCAGTGACGTGTACCTAGACCCTAGTGGAGTGTACCTACCCCCTAGTGACGTGTACCTAGGCCTAGTGATGTGTACCCAGACCCTAGTGACGTGTACCCAGACACTAGTGACATGTACCCAGACCCTAGTGACGTGTACCCAGACACTAGTGACGTGTACCCAGACCCTAGTGGCGTGTACCCAGACACTAGTGATGTGTACCTAGCCCCTAGTGACCCAGACACTAGTGGCGTGTACCTAGCCCCTAGTGAAGTGTACCTAGACCCTAGTGACGTGAACCTAGACGCTAGTGACGTGTAGCTAGACCCTGGTGACGTGTACCTAGACCCTGGTGACGTGTACCTACACTCTAGCGACGTTTTACCTAGCCCCTAGTGACGTGTACCTAGCCCCTAGTGGCGTGTACCTATACCCTAGTGACGTGTACGTAGCCCCTAGTGGCGTGTACCTAGACCCCAGTGATGTGTACCTACCCCCTAGTGACGTGTACCTAGCCCCTAGTGACGTGTACCTAGCCCCTAGTGACGTGTACCTAGCCCCTAGTGGCGTGTACCCAGCCACTAGTGGCGTGAACCCAGACACTAGTGACCTGTACGTAGTCCCTAGTGACCTGTACCTAGACCCTAGTGACGTGTACCTAGTCCCTGGTGATGTGTACCTACACTCTAGTGGCGTGTACCTAGACCCTAGTGACGTGTACGGAGCCCCTAGTTGCATGTACCTAGACCCCAGTGACGTGTACCTAGTTCCTAGTGACGTGTACCTAGACCCTAGTTGCATGTACCTAGCCCCTAGTGACGTGTACCTAGCCCCTGGTGATGTGTACCTACACTCTAGTGACGTGTACCTAGCCCCTAGTGGCGTGTACCTAGACCCCAGTGACGTGTACCTAGTCCCTAGTGACTTGTACCTAGACCCTAGTGACGTGTACCTAGCCCCTAGTGGTGTGTACCTAGCCCCTAGTGGTGTGTACCTAGCCCCTAGTGGTGTGTACCTAGTCCCTAGTGATGTGTACCTAGACCCTAGTGATGTGTACCTACACTCTAGTGACGTTTACCTAGGGCCTAGTGACGTGTACCTAGCCCCTAGTGGCGTGTACCTAGACCCTAGTGATGTGTACGTAGCCCCTAGTGGCATGTACCTAGACCCCAGTGATGTGTACCTAGCCCCTAGTGACATGTACCTAGACCCCAGTGATGTGTACCTAGTCCCCAGTGACGTGCACGTAGCCCCAAGTGGCATGTACCTAGACCCCAGTGACATGGACCTAGCCCCTAGTGGTGTGTACCTAGCCCCTAGTGACGTGTACCTAGACCCTGGTGACGTGTACCTAGACCCTAGTGACGTGTACCTAGCCCCTAGTGGTGTGTACCTATCCCCTAGTGATGTGTACCTAGCCCCTAGTGACGTGTATCTAGACTCTAGTGACTAGTACCTAGCCCCCCCTAGTGACGTGTACCTAGCCCTAGTGGCGTGTACCTAGGCCCTAGTAACGTGGACCTAGCCCCTAGTGACGTGGACCTAGCCCCTAGTGATGTGTACCTAGGCCCTAGTAACGTGGACCTAGCCCCTAGTGACGTGTACCTAGACCCTAGTGACGTGTACCTAGCCCTAGTGGCGTGTACCTAGGCCCTAGTAACGTGGACCTAGCCCCTAGTGACGTGGACCTAGCCCCTAGTGACGTGTACCTAGGCCCTAGTAACGTGGACCTAGCCCCTAGTGACGTGTACCTAGACCCTAGTGACGTGTACCTAGCCCCTAGTGGTGTGTACCTAGCCCCTAGTGACGTGTACCTACCCCTAGTGACGTGTACTTAGACCCTAGTGGTGTGTACCTAGCCCCAAGTGACGTGTACCTAGTCCCCAGTGACGTGCACGTAGCCCCCACTGGCGTGTACCTAGACCAGAGGTCTTCAAACTTTTTGATGCCGAGACCCCGTTGTCAAAGTTTTTTAGGCGTAAGGACCCCTCTTGACAAAAATTTCTAGAACCTGGTACTCCTCATCATCCACAACCATTAACGCCCCCAATTCCAATAGCAAATAATTTTTACGGTGGGGAAATATTATTAAACAGTGTTTAGCAAACCAAAGGTCAGTGAGCGTAGCTAAAAATAAAGGGCCTTATTTATAGGATTGGCGTAGGGCAGCTCCGCAAGTCTTCTTGCGGCACTGCCCTACACCAATGTGAAAGGGAAGGAATGCACCATATTTATGAAATACAGTGCATTCCTGTCCTTTCCTCATAAGCATTGACGCACAAATTGCTGCCTTGCAGCAACATAGGCAGGATAGTTTTTGTGCAGGAAGGGCACCTTCCTTCACAAAAACAATCCCAAGAGGCGTTTTCCGATTTCTATGTGAGCTGCAGAATGCAGCACACATGGAAAGAGGAAAAAACAAGGAGAAATAAAAACAGTTCTCCTCATTACGCCTCCACTGGGGAGGCGTACAATGTTGGCGCCTCCCCAGGTTTACATGATTTTGTAAATATGGAGCAGCATCAAAATCCATGGGCGTTGCGTGGGAACCCCCTCGCAACGCCCATGGAAGCCTCCTTGACGCGACTTGCGCGGCTTTGTCTAACTCCATATCTATGAGGCCATACAAAGCCACGCAGGGTGACTTTGCGCCGCCTCACAGGTATGGTTGAGAGGCTTGCGCCGCTGGAGCGTCAAAAAAAGTGATGCTCTGGTGGTGCAAGCCTCTGAGATAAGTTCCAAAATATTCTGTACGTTTTTAGGTCTTTCACCATCAAGTACCTACATATAAATGAATGGACAGCGTAAATGAAAAATACATTTAAAAAGTTGTTACTCATTGGGAAATGCACTGTAGCACATTATGAAATTTCTATTAGTTAATGCACTGCTGAGGTCTGTGTGTAACCAGAGAGCCACAAAATTAAATCTTGGGTGGTGCAGTGGAGAATGGTGACTTGTGTATTTTTAGTGCTATGAGGTCACAGCCTGTGACAAAAAGTACTGTGAATATGTAAGTCATTATTTTATACTTGCGTTGCATTACACACAGTATAAGATAGACTGACATAAAATGTGTAAATAGCTTTACAAAAAAATGGTGCTTCCAAAATTTAGATTTTAGTAATACCAGGGCGTATGTAATGCAATTTATTTTTACATAACTGTCCCTTCAACACCTCCTTAGGGGTACTAAGGGCTGTGTAAATACAGTTAGGATTAAAAGCAAGCACTTCACAGCCCAGTTGTTAACTCTTTGTACTACCACTAAAAACAAGCATTGGCATAGCCAATAGGTCTCTCTTTTGGGACCTTATAAGTATTTAGTTATGCAGCACAATATCATTGGTGCAACAACATCAACTGTTGCATGGCTAAACACTTATAAGGTCCCAAAAGCGAGACCTATTGGCTATGCCAATGCTTGTTCCCTGTGAAATTGATCAAAGAAGAAAAACACTTTTGCTGCAAATGGCGTCTTTTTCTGACATTTTTCTATTTCAAAGTGCAGCCTCGAGATGGAGATAAAAATAAAAATTAAAAAAAGTTTGGAATACGAAAAATAAATAAAAAGCTAAAAGCATAACAGAGTAGCCTCAAAGAGGCCAGATTGGTTTTATTCGCACCCACACACATTAGCATCACTTGGCAGAGTTTGCCAGTGAAGCCCTACTTTAGGTTTCTCGTCTTTCTTTGAACAGCATTGTTTTCACCGGGTGGGGAAGTGCACCATTCCTGGAGGTACTGCAATACCTGGTTGATGGGTGGAGTAGAAAACGTGTAATGTGATCCTTCTCTGCTGTTTTCCTTATTAGTTTATAAAATGTATACCATGGCTCTGTGTTCAGGGATGTGATCTTTTTAAACCATAGTGCTTACGTTTTTTAAGGATACTTATACTTAATCTTGCATTCCCTATGAGTGTTTGCTTTTCCCAGGATGTTACTTTTTTTTCCAGGCAGAATATTACTCTGGTCTCCCATCCCTCATAACCCGTTTCCCATTTTCTGGTTCTCCAGCGCCACAAGGTCATACGAATGGCAAATGGGCTACGCAATTATGATCACTCCATTGCAAATAGTAAAAAACATAGTCTTTTTCAACGGCAAGAGCTCTAACTTTAACAAATGCAAGACTGATTGCATTGCTTGTTTATTTACGGTAGCCGGCGTTTCCTCACTTGCAATGGGGGGATACTCCATGCAAATGAGGGGAAAAGCAGTTCTACTTGTGCAGTATTACTTACACAGGTCCTGTGCGTAGCAGACTCTCCGGCGTTGGAGTAACTGCTCCATGTGAGAATTTGCACAAAGTTAATGAGTTCCCAGAGGGTGAAGTTTGCAGTGAGTTTCATGATGCTCCCACAGGGTACAATCTGAGAGGTTGTATCGAGTCATCGAGTCTCAGGTATCCATCTTTGCCCTTCTGTTCGGCAGTTGCAGTCGCTCCCTGCACCAGCATGTGGGAAGAGAGGTGGGGGTTAATGAACAAGCGCCTCTATGCTCCCAAAATGCAGGCCGAATTGTTAGTAGTTGAAGGCAGAAGAGGATTCATCCTGCCGCTCTCATTCTTTCAGTTTGTGCCTGCGCTGCACATATGTTTTTATTGTAACTGAACGCGTATTCATTCCCCCATCTGTGATTGCGTATAAGCCGTTTATATCGAACTTGATTATTTTGAAGTGATGATGTATGGCCACCACTCTTTTGCACAGAAAAACAAAACGGGAAGCGAATGAAGAGTTTCCAAATCTGTTACTTTGTGTGTCAAACAAATGTATTGCTCCAGTCAATTCGGTGAGGCACCCACAAAGATGACCCTCAAGAAAATGTAAAAACTTGCAGAAAAAAGAGCATTAACACTTGTTATTTTGAGGGAATGCTAATGGAGCATTATAACATGCGCTGGCTCAGGCGAGACCTAAAAACAAGTCTTTGTCATTACAACGGTTGGAGTGATTTAAAGGGTCCCAAGCACCCTTTGTACTTATTTATTTATTTATTTATTTATTTAAGCAACTTGTAAAGCGCGCAAATACCCTTGGGTGTCTCGGCGCTGGTACTTGCAGAGTAACAAACAGGGCACATTTGCATTACTTTCAGGTGACCAGGCACCCTGGCACAAAAGCTTTACACAGCACAGGAGACTCAAATGAAGTATTTTAATGAGCGAAATTAGCTGTCCCAGGAGGGCTGTCTTTTTGCAAAACAAACGTTTTGGAATCCATGCACAAGTGAGGCTGGGGAATGCGCGACCCCCTTCCCAGGACTCCAGGGCCCCCCTGGGGGTCGCGCCCCACAGATTGAAGACCTCTGACCTAGACCCTAGTGACGTGTACCTAGACCCTAGTGACGTGTACCTAAACCCTAGAGCTGTGGAGCTAGCCCCTAGTGCTGTGTACCTAGTCCCTAGTGACGTGTTCCCAGCCCTGTGTACCTAGCCCCTAGTGGCGTGTACCTAGCCCCTAGTGGCGTGTACCTAGACCCCAGTGACGTGTACCTAGCCCCTGTGATGTGTACCTAGACCCTAGTGATGTGTACCCAGTCCCCAGTGACGAGCACGTAGGCCCCAGTGGCGTGTACCTAGACCCCAGTAATGTGTACCTAGTCCCTAGTGACGTGGACCTAGCCCCTAGTGGTGTATACCTAGCCCCTAGTGACCTGTACCTAGCTCCTAGTGACCTGTACCTAGCGCCTAGTGACGTGTACCGAGACCCCAGTGACGTGTACCTAGACCCTAGTGACGTGTACCTAGACCCTAGTGGTGTGTACTTAGCCCCTAGTGATGTGTACCTAGCCCCAGTGACGTGTACCTAGACTCTAGTGACGTGTACCTAACCCCCCTAGTGACGTGGACCTAGCCCCTAGTGGCGTGTACCTAGCCCCTAGTGACAGGTACCTAGACCCTAGTGACGTGCACCTAGTCCCTAGTGGCGTGTACCTAGACCCTAGTGACATAGACCTAGCCCCTAGTGACGTGTACCTAGCCCCTAGTGGCATGTACCTAGCCCCTAGTGGCGTGTACCTAGCCCCTAGTGACGTGTACCTAGTCCCCAGTGACGTGCACGTAGCCCCAAGTGGCGTGTACCTAGACCCTAGTGACGTGTACCTAGTCCCCAGTGGCGTGCACGTAGACCCAGTGGCGTGTACCTAGACCCTAGTGATGTGTACCTAGACCCTAGTGCTGTGTACCTAGCCCTAGTGACGTGTACCTAGACCCTAGTGCTGTGTACCTAGCCCTAGTAACGTGTACCTAGACCCTAGTTATGTTATGTTATTATGACTTGTATAGCGCACATATACCCTTAGGTGTCTTGGCGCTTCCGGTTCTCCATACTATGTTACAAACCACTGATCCTAAAAGAGCCATGTCTTTAGTTGCTTTCTGAACTCCAGGAGGGAGGGAATTTTCCTAAGATATAGTGGGAGGGAGTTCCATTCCTTTATGGTATTGTAGCTAAAACTCCTCCCACCCCAGTTCGTTTTTTTGATTCTGACAGTAGGCATCAAATTCAAATTTGCCGATCGTAGAGATCTATTGGGGGAATACCATCTGAAAAGGTCCCATAAAAATTTCGGACCTTCTTTGTGGAGGGCCTTGTGAGCGATACAAAGCGCCTTAAATTTTACCTGCTGACCGACTGGCAGCCAATGGAGGTCCTGAATCCCTTTTCCAACTGACTGATACTTGGGGATGTCCAATATGAGTCTTGCTGCGGCATTTTGTACCGTTTGCAACTTTCTGAGGAGAGTGGATTGAATATTAATATAAAGGCCATTGCAATAGTCAAGTTTTGATAAGACTAGAGAGGTCACAACTGTCTTTCTAGATTTTTTGGGAATAAAAGGAAGTATTTTTCTTAAGGTTTTAATCATGAAGTATGCGGAAGACACCACCGTGGACACTTGGGGTTCCAGGCTCAATTTGTCGTCTATAATAACTCCAAGATTTTTAGCTTTAATTACAGGTGAAGGTGGGGGCCGAGATTGTCTGGCCACCACTCAGGGGACCAAGGTGGAAGGAGATTACCAAACATGATCACTTCCGTCTTGCTTGAATTCAATTTCAAGCAGTGATTGCTCATCCAGCTACTTAACTTAATCATACAATCGTGAAGTTTTAGAGAATGATTAATATCCTTATCTACTGTCGAGATTACCAACTGGGTATCATCGGCGTAGGAGGTAGGAATCAAATTAAAACTTCTAATCAGTGGTGCCAATTCAGCCACGTAAATGTTAAAAAGCGTAGGGCTCAACGAGGAGCCCTGAGGGACCCCGCACGGCAGTATAAAAGGTGCCAACTTAAATTTGCCTAGGTGGACAGATTGGGATCTTTCTGATAAAAAGGATGTCAACAGGGAGAGGGCTGCTCCTCCTATCCCAATTGTTTTTAGTCGCTGGACCAGAAGAGCATGATCAACAGTATCAAATGCTGCGGATAGGTCCAGCAGTATAAGAACTGCTGACCCACCGCTATCCAGAGAGGATCGGATTTCTTCCGTGGTTTTAATCAAAGCCTAGTGACGTGTACCTAGACCCTAGTGACGTGTACCTAGTCCCTAGTGACGTGTACCTAGTCCCTAGTGCTGTGTACCTAGTCCCTAGTGACGTGTACCTAGCCCCTAGTGACGTGTACCTAGTCCCTAGTGACGTGTACCTAGCCCCTAGTGACGTGTACCTAGACCCTAGTGACGTGTACCTAGCCCCTAGTGCTGTGTACCTAGTCCCTAGTGACGTGTACCTAGCCCCTAGACGTGTACCTAGACCCTAGTGACGTGTACCTAGCCCCTAGTGCTGTGTACCTAGTCCCTAGTGACGTGTACCTAGCCCCTAGTGCTGTGTACCTAGTCCCTAGTGACGTGTACCTAGCCCCTAGTGACGTGTACCTAGCCCCTAGTGCTGTGTACCTAGCCCCTAGTGACGTGTACCTAGCCCCTAGTGACGTGTACCTAGACCCTAGTGACGTGTCCCTAGCCCCTAGTGCTGTGTACCTAGACCCTAGAGACATGTACCCAGACCCTAGTGACGTGCTTGCTGGGGTATACGAGAGTATGAAAGGAGAAGGCTACGGTATATTAACATATTGTAACACACATGTAAATGAAATCAACGGCATGGTCCACTAATTAAACTTTTCAAGTATTTAAGAAAATATCAGCAACCCTGAAACCCAGCGGGGGTCTTTGTGAGACCCAAGGTATGTGAGGGAGGGATACTCACCCGGGACATACGGCTGTGGAGCGGTATTACCCTGTGGGGAGTGATCTACCCGCTCTCAGTTCTACACCTTGAAGTGAGGGATAACATGGCAATAATACAGGTTTTCTTACAACAATACTCAGAATATTACAGTATATTTCCATACAAATTCTGGAAGGATTTACACGACCAAGTTTGTACTAAGAAAAAGAGCAGTATTTTTGCACAGGTTGGAATGCTGCGCCAAACACAGACTTCCAGACGATACCCTACACCCCACATTTTAGGCACATCTATGTTCACGTGCTTCGAAATGCACTACGGGGCCTCGCAGCACTCCGTCCTTGCACTAAGTGGGAACCCCTCATTAAATATTGTTGCTCTTTGAATGGCATTTGGGTTTCTCACAAGCCTGTGTTTCTAGTGAGCTAATGTCGCTGACCAGCACCCCAGTCTCAGGGCGCTCTGTGACTGGGGTAAAACTGCAGGGCCACTGGAATTATGCGGCAAGAAAGGGTCAAATTGTGCGGCAGGGCTTAGTAAAGTATGTGGAAAGAAAAGACAAATTATGCGGCATAATACAACACACTTCGTAATAGTATTAGTTCATTTTTAGTAATTTTTGCAATTGGCAACACTGTATGGGCATTGGTTGTTCGTCATTAGTACGAGTTTAACATCCACACAGCAATAAGTAACAGAAAGGTGACCACTCCAGCTCTGCAGAGGGCATTCCACTGGGGTGCAAAGCGTGTCGCCGTATATTTAGTAACTTTTGAACCGTTTGAGCTAGAATCACATTTTTTTACGGTTACAATCTGCAGATTATACGGCAGATGAGAGATTATGTGGGAGAGGCGGCAAATCCATAATGATGCGAAAAAAGCAGAGGCGCACAATCGCATCGTTCCAGTGGCCCCGGGTAAGAGCCGGGGACGTGCACATCACACAGTTTCCTTGGCGTGTGCCCAGCCCGGGGCTGCAGCCTTTCACATGCTCTGATTTTTACACAGCACACAGAGGCCTCTGCTTCATGTATGTTTTACATACCATGCTCAGCTCGTGGCGACCGCAGTTCTTAAGCACAGGAAGCTGAATAGCTTGTTAACAAGTGATAACAGTGAGCCCAGTGGGCCTCATATTGTGAACCTCAAAACTAGAAAGCTGGGGAGCCCTTGAAGGATTTGATGTTGTGCGGTGTGACGGGAGGTGAGTAAAGAAGGGGGGCTCTGTCCCCAGAGCCGGCGCAGCCTTCATCCTCGATAGAAACGAGGTGTGAGTGTGAAGGCAGCCCCCTCTTCTGGTAATAAGCCAGCCCCAGGCGCCGTGCCAGACTTCTGTGGCACCGCGTGCTGTGGCTTCACCGCCGCCTTTGAGCACTTTCACAAGTGCCTTTCATATGCTAATGCCAGGCAGGGTGCCCTTAGGCGATAGAGGGGGGCCAAGGCAGAGAGGGGGTGCGGTGCTGCGAGGGGGGGGGGGCTCCCGCACTGGGCAGAGAGAGGGGAGGGAATGCACCCGCCTCGCTCCCTCCTATCTGTTTATTTATATTATGTCCAGTTTTCTGTAGCGCACAGACTTCGTCCAGGTGTATTAGAGCGCTTTACGAGAGAGCCAGGCTGTGTTCCGATAACAACTACAGTAAAACAAACAACCAGTCAGAAACTGTGAAACAAAAGCGACATTCGGTTCATATTTCAGAAAAGAACTTTACAAAAGAATCATAAACGTTACCTGTGGCCAAGACTCGCCTCCGGAGGTCCTGATGATAGTCAAGGGTCAGCCGAGGGGTCTCCCTCCTCCCCAGGGGGTGGAGTGCAGTCCAGGCCCAGGAGGGAGGCAGTCCAGCCACTCGCGGATGGGCAGGTTAGAGTTCAAATTCTGTGAGATTAGTAGAATTCGCTTTTTATGGGATTGACTTTTAGAGATGGTTAGACATCCATTTTGAGTCCTGTTGCGGGTGATGGCGAGATTGATGTTAGTCTCTTCTGGAGTCCTGAGAGTAAAGCGCCTGGAGGCAGACGGAGTTCTCAAGACGTCTCTTCTGGAGTCCTGAGAGTAAAGCGCCTGGAGGCAGACGGAGTTCTCAAGACGTCTCTTCTGGAGTCCTGAGAGTAAAGCGCCTGGAGGCAGACGGAGTTCTCAAGACGTTTCTTCTGGAGTCCTGAGAGTAAAGCGCCTGGAGGCAGACGGAGTTCTCAAGACGTCTCTTCTGGAGTCCTGAGAGTAAAGCGCCTGGAGGCAGACGGAGTTCTCAAGACGTCTCTTCTGGAGTCCTGAGAGTAAAGCGCCTGGAGGCAGACGGAGTTCTCAAGACGTCTCTTCTGGAGTCCTGAGAGTAAAGCGCCTGGAGGCAGACGGAGTTCTCAAGACGTCTCTTCTGGAGTCCTGAGAGTAAAGCGCCTGGAGGCAGACGGAGTTCTCAAGACGTCTCTTCTGGAGTCCTGAGAGTAAAGCGCCTGGAGGCAGACGGAGTTCTCAAGACGTCTCTTCTGGAGTCCTGAGAGTAAAGCGCCTGGAGGCAGACGGAGTTCTCAAGACGTCTCTTCTGGAGTCCTGAGAGTAAAGCGCCTGGAGGCAGACGGAGTTCTCAAGACGTCTCTTCTGGAGTCCTGAGAGTAAAGCGCCTGGAGGCAGACGGAGTTCTCAAGACGTCTCTTCTGGAGTCCTGAGAGTAAAGCGCCTGGAGGCAGACGGAGTTCTCAAGACGTCTCTTCTGGAGTCCTGAGAGTAAAGCGCCTGGAGGCAGACGGAGTTCTCAAGACGTTTCTTCTGGAGTCCTGAGAGTAAAACGCCTGGAGGCAGACGGAGTTCTCAAGACGTCTCTTCTGGAGTCCTGAGAGTAAAGCGCCTGGAGGCAGACGGAGTTCTCAAGACGTCTCTTCTGGAGTCCTGAGAGTAAAGCGCCTGGAGGCAGACGGAGTTCTCAAGACGTCTCAGATGTTACCTTTAGGTATATAGTTCTTTCGAGTACCAGGGAAGAGAAGGTTTGGAACGCCTCCTGCTGCTTTCAGCCACGCACAGCCATCATCCAGGCCTCCCATCCATTCATTGCCACCCACTGTTCTGGCATTAATGTCCCACTGGGGGACGGGGCGGGAAGCGCACCCGGGCTTTGTTCGTCAATGTTTTGGGATCACAGACCCAGGAGTTTTATCTCTAACACTGGCCTGACATTTTCTGGTGGACAAAGGTTAGTGTGAAAGAGAGGCGTAGGTGCTCGGAGCAGTCCACTGAGCGGGGTCCTCGGTAGTCAGAAAGGTGCCCTTCGAAATGATGGGGTTCAGGACAGAAGTGGCGCAGTGAGCTGGTTTCTGACAGTGCTGAATCACGGAGAAAGAGGACACATTAACCGGCTTGTTATCTTCACCCCAGTGGAGATTGAAGTCGCCCAGGAAGAAGAGGGTCTTCGTGTGCAGCAGTGGGGAGGATAGAAACCCCAAGCATTCTCCCACAAACGAGCTGTGTTTATCAGGAGGGCGGTATATGACGTTCATCCTTAGGAGCACAGAGTTCAAGCGAGAGGCATTGGAAGGCGTGGACACATATAAGCCGAGCACACTTGCAGCTAAGCGCATCCCTGTGAAGTACAGCTTCACCAGCACCGTGTCTGGATTCACGGGATCAGCAGAGATGGAATATTGTGGGACGGGGAAGGTCTGGGACACGGTTCAAGCGTTGTTGAGCAGAGTTTCTGTGAGGACCCGGATATCAAGGTCATGTCTGAGAGCTCGTTTATGTGTCATGCAGCATCCATCGGAGGGTTGCGTGGGTGGACGTGACGCCCTCCGTGGGGTCCTGGATGGTGCTATTCTTGGGTGGAGGGTGGGGAGGTCTGTGGCTCTGGATGGTGGGGACAGATGAGATATCCCGTGTACAGTTAATGACTCTATGTTGACTACCTTTGGGTTGCCACAACGACGAGTTTATTGAGATCTGTAGCCGGTGCGGGTTTTGTCCGCTGAGGGCTGGTGTCCCAGTTGCTCACAGGTAGATTTCCACCCCAAGAATTGTTCCTTGGGACATGAAGACTGGGTTGAGGGAAGTGGTGAGAGCGGGGATTAGATCTGGACAGCGAGGAGGCGAGCTTGTGGACAGAGTTCTTGGACAGATGAGTCAGGGAGGGCAGGAGCTCAGGAGAGGAAGATGGCGAGGTGCTTTGGAGGTGGCTTGGACTGAGTATCATCACAGGAGTGAGTTCAGGGGGCTGTTTAGCAGATACATCTGTGAGGAGTTGCATCTTAGAGCAGACAGTTAGGTGTTCAGAGAGACTCCATTGTGTGGAGGGCAGTGGAGAAAATAGGGTGTGAGAGAAGGCAGGGAAGGGAAAGCTGCAGCAAGTTAGCTGAAGTGGTTGTCCCATCCCTACCTGGGTGGAGGGGAACAAAATTAGTGACCTCATCGAGGATGAGTTCAGACTGGGTGGAGTGGGGAAGGAGGATGGGTGGTGGATGAGTTGAGATTGGGTGGAGTGGAGAAGGAGGATGGGTGGTGGATGAGTTGAGATTGGGTGGAGTGGAGAAGGAGGTCGGGAGGTGGATGAGTTGAGATTGGGTGGAGTGGAGAAGGAGGTCGGGAGGTGGATGAGTTGAGATTGGGTGGAGTGGAGAAGGAGGTCGGGAGGTGGATGAGTTGAGATTGGGTGGAGTGGAGAAGGAGGTCGGGAGGTGGATGAGTTAAGATTGGGTGGAGTGGAGAAGGAGGTCGGGAGGTGGATGAGTTGAGATTGGGTGGAGTGGAGAAGGAGGATGGGTGGTGGATGAGTTGAGATTGGGCGGAGTGGAGAAGCAGGACAGGAGGTGGATGAGTTGAGAAAGGGTGGAGTGGAGAAGCAGGTTGGGTGGTTGCTGCGTTGATATTTGGAAGGAAGTGAACAGATTTGTGTCAGAGGCGAGCGTGGGTTTGCAAGAGAGATGTTGGGTGGGTGGTTGATGGATATAGAATGTGGATGAGTTGAGATTGGGTGGAGTGGAGAAGGAGGTCGGGAGGTGGATGAGTTGATATTAGGAAGGAGATGAACAGATTGGTGTCAGATGTGAGCGTGTGTTTCAAAGAGAGACGTTGGGTGGGTGGTTGATAGATATAGATTGTGGATGAGTTGAGAAAGGGTGGAGTGGAGAAGCAGGTTGGGTGGTTGCTGCGTTGATATTAGGAAGGACATGAGCTGATTGGTGTCAGATGCGAGCGTGTGTTTGCAAGAGAGATGTTGGGTGGGTGGTTGATAGATATAGATTGTGGATGAGTTGAGGCTGAGTGGAGTGGAGAAGGAGGACAGTAGGTGGATGAGTTGATTTTGGGTGGAGTGGAGAAGCAGGTTGGGTGGTTGCTGCGTTGATATTAGGAAGGACATGAGCTGATTGGTGTCAGATGCGAGCGTGTGTTTGCAAGAGAGATGTTGGGTGGGTGGTTGATAGATATAGAATGTGGATGAGTTGAGGCTGGGTGGAGTGGAAAAGGAGGACAGGAGGTGGATGAGTTGAGAGCGGGTGGAGTGGAGAAGGAGGATGGGAGGTGGATGAGTTGAGACTGGGTGGAGTGGAGAAGGAGGACAGGAGGTTGCTGCGTTGATATTAGGAAGGCCATGAACAGATTAGTGTCAGATGTGAGCGTGTGTTTGCAAGAGAGATGTTGGGTGGGTGGTTGATAGATATAGATTGTGGATGAGTTGAGGCTGAGTGGAGTGGAGAAGGAGGACAGGAGGTGGATGAGTTGATTTTGGGTGGAGTGGAGAAGCAGGTTGGGTGGTTGCTGCGTTGATATTAGGAAGGACATGAGCTGATTGGTGTCAGATGCGAGCGTGTGTTTGCAAGAGAGATGTTGGGTGGGTGGTTGATAGATATAGATTGTGGATGAGTTGAGGCTGAGTGGAGTGGAGAAGGAGGACAGGAGGTGGATGAGTTGATTTTGGGTGGAGTGGAGAAGCAGGTTGGGTGGTTGCTGCATTGACATTAGGAAGGACGTGAACAGATTGGAGTAAGATGTGAGCGTGGGTTTGCAAGAGGGATGTTGGGAGAGTGCCTAAAAAGGAAAGAAGTGCATATTGAGACAGTATACAGATATTTTATGCACATATATATACACATATACATTATCTGGGCACATATTATAGATCCTACTTATCAATTCTGTCCTATCTTGAATCAGACCTCTTCAGTTACGGAATAGTACATTCATTAACATTAAAAAACAAGGCCGCGTCACAGTGGAAAGTTAGAAGAATACGAAGAAAAAGATTAATAAAGATTCATACAAGACCCTGGGTCTTGTAGGAAAAATTGTTTCTCTCTGTTTTTGAAAATTGATTGATAAAATAAAATCATATATTTTTTAATAATTTCTTGTTTTTGGTCACATATTGCTCTCCAGTTTAGGATAGATCCACTCTGTATTCGTTTCCTACATGTTTATTTGCAAATAAACAAGGACTAGGGCCAGTGAGGGGGGATGGGGAGAGCCAGGGGCCCGAGGCTGAACTGCTGAGGTGTAGAAGGAAAGTAGGATCATGCAAACAGTTGTAGGGTGGCTGTTCCTCGGCTGCTAGTGGGAGAGCTAAGCAGAGAAGATGTTGAGGAATTGAGTGGAAATATTGGAGTGTGACCTGTAAGCAGGTTTAGACAGGGCGGCGACAGTTGCTGGATTAGTGTAGGGATACTCAGGTGGGTAGGAGGAAGAGGGAGAGGGGTTACTGGAGGTGGTCGGTAGCCACTTGGAGTCAGGTCAGCATTGGGTACGGTGGGGGCCGGGAGTCCTGAGGGTGGCAGGAGGGACCCAGTATTCAGCTTGAGACACTCGACGAGGCGATCTACCAGGGCCACATCTGTATCGATTCATTGGAAGATGATCTTTCAGTTTTTTGAAAATGGAAATAGATCGTGACGAGGATGAGACTTTATCCTTCACCCATAGGGGATGTCAGTAGCAGAGGGAATATCTAGGGGTTAGTGTAGGTAGTTACACCCATGACCTATGTTGTGAGTAAAAAGTAGAAGATGGACTTTGAGGGATCCCTTCCAAGCACGCGGACACTGGTCAGAAACCGGGGTTTAATGGGGCGTGGCTAGGACGAGGAGGAAGATGGCCGCTTAACACAGCAGCTTTGTCCCTGTATCAATGGTCCATGTGTTAGAAGTTTGCAGCAAACACACAACTAAACAGACAACTAAAAAGAGCTATGAGCGTCGGAAAACCAGAGCTACTGCTATTTATAATCATTTCTTGAGAAGCCCCACAATAAGGGATCTCTTCATAGGTAAGGGTAACGGTGTTAAAAGTGGCGGCCCGCGGACCCTGCAGCCGAACCCACTGCTAGAGGAAGCAACAAGCATACAGAATGCGGAGCGTGGAAGCTTTCTCACACAACGAACAGCGCATCTCACCCTCATCTACTGAGCTTTGCTGTTGGCTGTCTATGCTTATGTGTGTGACCAGCCTGGTAACCGCAAAAAGTGCGATTGCGCATCGACTGCCGCTTGCAAGATGGCGCCCAACAAGCATCACATGACCGGCAGCGAGCCGCCCTATGACGATCCCTACCCAAAACAAACCTAATCTGACCAGCTTCAGACTCCTGACTGCGGAGCGCAGACATTCACACTTTCCCTCACCCCAAAATTGACACTTTCTGGGGCACTGATCTATCGCCCCAGGATACCCTGGGAAGGGGTGCACTTCTCTACCTGACTTATTGGCCCCCTACATTTTGCTAATGTTACTTTACTTAGGGACTTTAATCTCTATCTTGAGGACTTGGATCCGTAATATGTGCTTTATCGAGGATTTGGGTGTTCCTAATTTGACACTCTTAAATTCATCGCCTACTCATGTTGAGGGCATCTTTGGACCCTATTTTTTCTAACGTCAAATATTTTTGTCGATAAGCCCGCCGCTCCAGCTCTGTTGGTCAGATCACTTTGCGGTGCCGTTTAAGATCAGGGTTCCTTCTCATCGTCCCACAGCACAGCCTCTTCTGAAATCCAAGGTCAGAAACTGATCTAAAACATGAATTACACAGCATGAAATGAGCAGCTACTCAGTACTAAGCCTCCTCTTTCACAGCCGCTTGAGTCAGGTCAAGCTTTGACTCATCAGTGGTCAGATGAGGCTGTTGATATCGCTCTTCCAATGACCAGGAGATGCACGGGCAGATCTCATCCTCCTGCCCTTGGTTCACAGATGTACTCAGATCTGAAAAGAAACGGTGCAAAGCCCTTGAAAGACGCTGGAGGAAGTCAGATGCTGCAGATGCTAAGTCTGAATACAGAGAATCATTAAAAGTTGATCATGGCTCCTCAAGTCTGCCCCTAAGTACTATATCGGAAACTAACTAACGCCCAGAGTGGTCAGAAGACACTTCTTAAAGTGGGGAAAGATTTATCGGATGCTAGTGACATCTCGCCGACGCCCCCTTTCTCACAACGCCAATGTGATGAGTTAGCTCTGTTTTCACTCACAAAGTGGAAAATATTCACTTACAGTTGGCGAAAGATTCTCTGCAGATAGTTGCCAACCTTAATAAGGATGCCACTGGTGTATCTCTAGTGGAGGCTAATCACTTGGCAACTGAGATAGAGTGTGCCGCCAAACCAAGAAAATGGTCTCCTTTGGATTTCGCATCCTTTCTGGCTGCTCTACTATGTATTAAACCAGGCTCTCCGTAGAATCCTCTTCCACCTGAGGAGCTTAGATGGTTGGATACGACAATCTTAACTGCGATCTTGGAGCTCCTTAATACATCACTGAGAGGAGGGATCGTGCCTCAGAGATGGAATCACGCTTTGGTCCTCCCTCTTCTGAAAAAAGCCTATTTGATTCCTTGTTTGTCAAATTTTCGACCTAGCTCCTTACTACAAGTTTTTTCCAAAGTTCTGGAAAAACATGTCAACGCCCATCTCACTGCATTTGTGCATGCCCACTATCCCCTCCACCCTTTACAGTCCGGCTTCAGGGCTGGGCACATCACTGAGTCCGCCCTTCTTGGCGTGACGGAACATCCAAGACAATATCTGGATGAGGGAGGTATGGCTGTGCTCATTCTGTTGAATTTGAGAGCGGCATTCAACACAGTGTCCCACTCTGTCCTGGTTAAGAGACTGCAGTCATTAGGCCTTGAAAGTTCAGCTTTGGGGTGTCTTGTCTCTTTCCCAAAGGACCATATGTTTCAGGTCTCTTCAGCCAATGTATGATCTAAATCGCAGGCTTTGACTTCTGGAGTTCGGCAAGGCTCCATTCAGAGCCCCTTACTATTTAACATCTATGTCCGCCGTTTGGCGGACTTAAAGAGAGCTTGGGACTTACCCTTTTTTCATACGCCGATGATGCACAGATCCTCTTTTCTCTGTCTTCGGCACGGAGCCATGACCCTTCCTTGTTGCTCCTGGGCATTACGAAACTATTGTCATGGATGGCTGAAAATTCACTCAAACTTAATGGAGACAAGACAAGTCATGGTCCTGGGTCATAACACCTCCCTTTGGGGCCCGACACATTGGCCAGAATCCTTAGGGACTCCGCCTACTCCATCTACTAAGGTGAAAAATCTGGGCTTTCCTATGGACGAAAAGCTCTCCATGAAGCCGCAGGTGCCTAATGTAACTGCCACCTCTTTTGTAGTCCTTAAATGTCTGAAAAAGATTCTTTGGTTAATTCCCTTAACGGTTCAAAGGACTGTAATTCAGGCTCTAGTCATATGCAGATTGGATTATGGCAATGTGTTGTGCCTGGGTGCAGGCAAGACCTCTGTCCATCGTTTGCAAATTGTTCAAAATGCTGCTGCTAGGTTGTTCTTTCGCTAAACCAAATATGCTTCAATCTCTCACTTGCTCCAGGAACTGCACTGGCTTAAAGTTACTAAAAGTATTGAGTTCAAAGCACTGTGTTATGTGTTCAAGGTCAAATTTGGCCTGCCACCACGTTACATCCAGTAACTGGTAGTTCCTTATCAGCCGACTCGGTACTTGAGATCCCCGAGTCAAGATTTGTTCATCGTACCAAGGTTTAGTTTAATCCGTATGAAAGGCAATTCCTTTGGCTACCGAGGTCCAAAATTGTGGAATTCTCTGCCAGACGCTCTCAGAAATTGCAAGTCATTTCTCACCTTTCACAAATATCTGAAGACGTGGCTAGTCTAAGTCATTGTTCTGGGACATTTGATCTGCGACTGCTTGCGACGGGAAACCCTTCGGGGTAGCTGTGCACATTATAAGTAGAGGTGGGCGGAGCTCGCAGAGTTTCACTACGTGGAATTCCGCAGAGTTCCGCGAGCGGGCGGAGTTGCTCCACTCGCCCACCCCTAGTCAGTATCAATGTGTGAGTGTTGCCAGTTGCCAAGGAACCAAGATTTGAAGTGGCAGTGAGGTTAGCTGGGCTTGTAATTGCAGAACTCCTAGGATAATAAGTGACCTTAGAGGAACTCGGCGCACTTACAGTTAGCCCCAATTCTTCTTCAGCTGTAATAATCTCGTGAGTAATGGCCCCTACTGCGGAAGTTAAAAATATCAGAATATTGGCGCCTTTGCAAATCCACTTCTGAACATTGGGTACTGGGGAAAATGTGTGCTTACCCATTGTAGGTTATCGGCGGGAACAGCCCAGGGTGGTGGCCCGGTCTGGTCGCGGTCAGGCATCAACAGGCCAGCTCCTAGCCTGGGACAATGACTGGCCACATCCTGCTGTGTGGGACTTTAGCTGTCATTTTCTTTTATGGCACGTTTGGAGGAGGCCTCTGCCCCTCCTGTGGAAGGGACATTGGTAGCAGAAGTCCGCAGCTCACCAGCAAACACTGCTTCACCCGCCAGTGGGACTTCGCTAGCACTATATAGTGTGTTTGTTGATCCTTCCGATTGTGAAGTCTTGTCGTCTTCTCCACCTGGTAGTGGGGTCCGCAAGTCCGAGGGGGTGTATTTCAAGCCCCACGCCTTTGGGAGAACTACCTCGGGGTTAGCTTTAGCGGATGCACTCTCTGGCCCCCCAATTGTTAGGGGGTCAAAGGAAGAAGTGGTCCACCACAACAAGAAAAACCAAGCTTGCGACCCCCCTTCCCGCGTGCACACAGGGCTCAGGTGCGCACCTCCCACTGCCCCTGCGAGCTTGAGCCCAGCCCCAGAGTTATTGCCCACACACACGCGTGCCACCCACCACTACACTAACTTCACAGAATGCAGGGGAGTAAGCACATGTCTCAGGCTTGCACAGTCCGTGCCTGACTACTACAGAGGAGAAGTGGGAAACCAGAGTGCTAACCTTTAAGGAGCCATTTCGGGTGGGTGAACTCCGCCACGCGGCGTAGACGGAGTTATTGCCAAACTCCGCGCTCCATGCTCCATCATCAAGAGCTCAGAATGCCGCTCATCACAAGACAGGCTGAAACGGGGAATGCAAACATTACTCCAAGTGCAATGGTTCGTATTGAACGATCGCTCTGCACAAGACGCATAGCGTTGCAGCAGAACATGCCATCAAGGCCAACCGATGAATGTAACAAGATCTTCCTTGTGAAGTTAAAACATTTCACCCTATGCATGAAATGCACAGGGATTTACAACTGTCCTGAGCAGGCTTTCCTGAAAGTTCTCATTGCCTCCAGTCTCCACCTGTACCAAAGTCGCAGAACCTAGACATCCCCAAAGACTACACAAGTCTTCAGCAAGTCACTCACCAGATAATCGGGCACCGAGAAGTCACACAATAACCTAGCGTGACCCTCAACAACCAGAGATCTGGGGCATGAGCCGATCTTGTAGAACATCCACTCACTTTGGATTCACAAATATAGGCTATAGTCTGCCTGGAACACTGTGGCCTGATTTAGATCTCGGCGGACGGGTTACTCAATCAGAGCAGTGACGGATATCCTGTCTGCCGAAGTATAAATCCCATCATATCCTATGGGATTTATAATTCGGTGGACAGGATATCCGTCACCGTGGTGACGGACTAACCCGTCCGCTGAGATCTAATCAGTACAAAAGGGGATGATGGACGGAACGCTTGAGCCAATCAAACACTCACCCCCAGTCAACTGATCTGGGTTTAATCCATCATCATTCTTTAGCTCACTCCACCACCCCAGTTCAGACATGGCCATAAGCAAATCAGTCTGACCCTGTGCCTCATGGGAACAGTCCAGCCCGAACTGCCAAGCCATGTCTTCCCTGGACCGGAAACAAGCATCCTAGGACCGGTTTCTGGCATTCCAGCCGTCATCAGCCAGGCTTGCTTGAATCCAGTGGCAAAGTGAGCAAGGGACCCACGTCTGGGCATACCCCGCCAACTTAGGGCGAACAAAGCGATACAAAGGGGATGATGGACGGAACGCTTGAGCCAATCGCAAACACTCACCCCCAGTCAACTGATCTGGGTTTAATCCATCATCATTCTTTAGCTCACTCCACCACCCCAGTTCAGACATGGCCATATGCAAATCAGTCTGACCCTGTGCCTCATGGGAACAGTCCAGCCCGAACTGCCAAGCCATGTCTTCCCTGGACCGGAAACAAGCATCCTAGGACCGGTTTCTGGCATTCCAGCCGTCATCAGCCAGGCTTGCTTGAATCCAGTGGCAAAGTGAGCAAGGGACCCACGTCTGGGCATACCCCGCCAACTTAGGGCGAACAAAGCGATACAAAAGGGGATGATGGACGGAACGCTTGAGCCAATCAAACACTCACCCCCAGTCAACTGATCTGGGTTTAATCCATCATCATTCTTTAGCTCACTCCACCACCCCAGTTCAGACATGGCCATATGCAAATCAGTCTGACCCTGTGCCTCATGGGAACAGTCCAGCCCGAACTGCCAAGCCATGTCTTCCTGGACCGGAAACAAGCATCCTAGGACCGGTTTCTGGCATTCCAGCCGTCATCAGCCAGGCTTGCTTGAATCCAGTGGCAAAGTGAGCAAGGGACCCACGCCTGGGCATACCCCCGCCAACTTAGGGCGAACAAAGCGATACAAAAGGGGATGATGGACGGAACGCTTGAGCCAATCAAACACTCACCCCCAGTCAACTGATCTGGGTTTAATCCATCATCATTCTTTAGCTCACTCCACCACCCCAGTTCAGACATGGCCATATGCAAATCAGTCTGACCCTGTGCCTCATGGGAACAGTCCAGCCCGAACTGCCAAGCCATGTCTTCCCTGGACCGGAAACAAGCATCCTAGGACCGGTTTCTGGCATTCCAGCCGTCATCAGCCAGGCTTGCTTGAATCCAGTGGCAAAGTGAGCAAGGGACCCACGTCTGGGCATACCCCTGCCAACTTAGGGCGAACAAAGCGATACAAAGGGATGATGGACGGAACGCTGAGCCAATCAAACGCTCACCTCCAGTCAACTGATCTGGGTATAATCCATCATCATTCTTTAGCTCACTCCACACTCCAGTTCAGACATGGCCATATGCAAATCAGTCTGACTCCTGTGCCTCATGGGAACAGTCCAGCCCGAACTGCCAAGCCATGTCTTCCTGGACCGAAACAAGCATCCTAGGACCGGTTTCTGGCATTCCAGCCGTCATCAGCCAGGCTTGCTTGAATCCAGTGGCAAAGTGAGCAAGGGACCCACGTCTGGGCATACCCCGCCAACTTAGGGCGAACAAAGCGATACAAAAGGGATGATGGACGGAACGCTTGAGCCAATCAAACACTCACCCCCAGTCAACTGATCTGGGTTTAATCCATCATCATCTTTAGCTCACTCCACCACCCCAGTTCAGACATGGCCATATGCAAATCAGTCTGACCCTGTGCCTCATGGGAACAGTCCAGCCCGAACTGCCAAGCCATGTCTTCCTGGACCGAAACAAGCATCCTAGGACCGGTTTCTGGCATTCCAGCCGTCATCAGCCAGGCTTGCTTGAATCCAGTGGCAAAGTGAGCAAGGGACCCACGTCTGGGCATACCCCCGCCAACTTAGGGCGAACAAAGCGATACAAAGAATGATGATGGATTAAACCCAGATCAGTTGACTGGGGGTGAGTGTTTGATTGGCTCAAATGTTCCGTCCATCATCCCCTTTGTATCGCTTTGTTCGCCCTAAGTTGGCGGGGTATGCCCAGACGTGGGTCCCTTGCTCACTTTGCCACTGGATTCAAGCAAGCCTGGCTGATGACGGCTGGAATGCCAGAAACCGGTCCTAGGATGCTTGTTTCGGTCCAGGGAAGACATGGCTTGGCAGTTCGGTCTGGACTGTTCCCATGAGGCACAGGGTCAGACTGATTTGCATATGGCCATGTCTGAACTGGGGTGGTGGAGTGAGCTAAAGAATGATGATGGATTAAACCCAGATCAGTTGACTGGGGGTGAGTGTTTGATTGGCTCAAACGTTCCGTCCATCATCCCCTTTGTATCGCTTGTTCGCCCTAAGTTGGCGGGGTATGCCCAGACGTGGGTCCCTTGCTCACTTTGCCACTGGATTCAAGCAAGCCTGGCTGATGACGGCTGGAATGCCAGAAACCGGTCCTAGGATGCTTGTTTCCGGTCCAGGGAAGACATGGCTTGGCAGTTCGGGCTGGACTGTTCCCATGAGGCACAGGGTCAGACTGATTTGCATATGGCCATGTCTGAACTGGGGTGGTGGAGTGAGCTAAAGAATGATGATGGATTAAACCCAGATCAGTTGACTGGGGGTGAGTGTTTGATTGGCTCAAACGTTCCGTCCATCATCCCCTTTTGTATCGCTGAGATCTAATCAGGCCCTAACTCTCTGGGCTCAGGAACACAAAGACAAGAGCAAGTCTCTAAGCTAGGAAGGTACTTATACGCATATATAATTGTACTGCTAAACAAGGGCTATCTCGAAGCCCGATGCACCTACTGCACGACTCTAGGCAAACATGTAACAATAGAATGACTAACCCAACCCGCAAGGCCAACAATCTTTTCACAATGCCAGAGAAAAAGCTGAACTCCAGCATTAAAGCACAACTACCCGATTTGGGACAGTGCCCGATATGGAGTATCAACGCATCATAAGGTGCCCATAGTGTATGACGCGCCACTGGCTGTTCCCTTACAGGATGGATATGGGATAGCGATTGATACGATGTATCAAAGCATCGAAAGGTGCTTATAGCGTATGACAGGCCACAGGCTGTTCCCTTACATGATGGATATGGGATAGCGATTGATACGATGTATCAAAGCATCGAAAGGTGCTTATAGCGTATGACAGGCCACAGGCTGTTCCCTTACATGATGGATATGGGATAGCGATTGATACGATGTATCAAAGCATCGAAAGGTGCTTATAGCGTATGACAGGCCACAGGCTGTTCCCTTATCGGATGGCTTTGGGATAGTGACGGATACACTGGTCACTTACAGGATGGATATGGGATAGTGATTGATACGATGTATCAAACAATCCTAATGTTCTCATAGCGTATGACGCGCCACAGGCTGTTCCCTTCCAGGATGGATATGGAATAGTGATTGATACAATGTATCAAACCATCGTAAGGTGATCATAGCATATGATGCGCCACAGGCTGTTCCCTTACAGGATTGATATGGGATTGTGATTGATACGGTGTATCAAAGCAACGTAAGGTGTTCATACTATATGACGCGCCACAGGCTGTTCCCTTACATGATGGATATGGGATAGTGAGTGATAGGATGTATCAAAGGAAGGTATGGTGTTCATACTATATGACGTGCCACAGGCTGTTCCCTTACATGATGGAAATGGGATAGTGATTGATACGATGTATCAAAGCAAGGTAAGGTGTTCATACTATATGACGTGCCACAGGCTGTTCCCTTACAGGATGGATATGAGATAGTGATTGATACGATGTATCAAACCATCGTAAGGTGAGCATAGCGTATGACGCGCCACAGGCTGTTTCCTTACAGGATGGATATGGGATACCGATTGATACGATGTATCAAAGCATCGAAAGGTGCTTACAGCGTATGACAGGCCACAGGATGTTCCCTTATAAGATGGCTTTGGGATAGTGACTGATACACTGGCACTTACAGGATGGATATGGGATAGTGATTGATACGATGTATCAAAGCATCGTAAGTTGCTCATAGTGCATGACGTGCCATAAGGTGATCATAGCGTATCACGTGCCACGGGCTGTTCCCTTGAAGGATAGATATGGAATAGTGATTGATACGATGTATCAAACCATCATAATGTGATCATTGCGTATGACGTGCCACAGGCTGTTCCCTTACAAGATTGATATGGGATTGTGATTCATACGATGTATCAAAGTATCGTAAGTTGCTCATAGTACATGATGTGCCATAAGGTGATCATAGCGTATGACGTGCCACAGGCTGTTCCCATACAGGATGGATATGGGATAGTGATTGATACGATGTATCAAACCATCGTAAGGGGATTATAGCGTATGACGCATCACAGGCTGTTCTCTTCCCTTACAGGATGGATATGAGATAGTGATTGATACGATGTATTAAACCATCGTAAGGTGGTCATAGCATATGACGTGCCACAGGCTGCTCCCTTACAGGATGGATATGAGATAGTGATTGATACGATGTATCAAACCATCCTAAGGTGCTCATAGCATATGGCGCCCCACAGGCTGTTCTCTTACAGGCCGGATATGGAATAGTGATTTATACAATGTATCAAACCATCGTTAGGTCATCATAGTGTTTGACGTGCCACAGGCTGTGCCCTTACATGATGGATATGGGATAGTGATTGATACGATGTATCAAACCATCATAATGTGATCATTGCGTATGAAGTGCCACAGGCTGTTCCCTTACAGGATGGATATGGGATAGTGATTGATACGATGTATCAAACCATCGTAAGGTGATCATAGCATATGACGCGCCACATGCTGTTCCCTTACAGGATTGATATGGGATTGTGATTAATACGATGTATCAAAGCAACGTAAGGTGTTCATACTATATGAAGTGCCACAGGCTGTTCCCTTACATGATGGATATGGGATAGTGAGTGATAGGATGTATCAAACCATCGTAAGGTGAGCATAGCGTATGACGCGCCACAGGCTGTTTCCTTACAGGATGGATATGGGATAGTGATTGATACGATGTATCAAACCATCGTAAGGTGAGCATAGCGTATGACGCGCCACAGGCTGTTTCCTTACAGGATTGATATGGGATTGTGACTGATACGATGTATCAAAGCATCGTAAGTTGCTCATAGTGCATGACGTGCCATAAGGTGATCATAGCGTGTGACGTGCCTCAGGCTGTTCCCTTACAGCATGGATATGGGATAGTGATTGATACGATGTATCAAACCATCATAGAGATCACAGCATATGAAGTGCCACAGGCTTTTCCTTACAGGATGGATATGGGATAGTGATTGATACGATGTATCAAACCATCGTAAAGGTGATCATAGCATATGACGCACCACAGGCTGTTCTCTTCCCTTACAGGATGGATATGAGACAGTGATTGATACGATGTATCAAACCATCGTAAGGTGATCATAGCGTATGACGCGCCACAGGCTGTTCCCTTACAGGATGGATATGGGATAGTGATTGATACGATGTATCAAACCATCGTAAGGTGATCATAGCGTATGACGCGCCACAGGCTGTTCCCTTACAGGATGGATATGGGATACTGATTGATACGATGTATCAAACCATCCTAAGGTGCTCATAGCGTATGACCCGCCACAGGCTGTTCCCTTACAGGATGGATATGGAATAGTGATTGATACAATGTATCAAACCATCGTAAGGTGATCATATCATATAACGTGCCACAGGCTGTTCCCTTACAGGATGGATATGGGATAGTGATTGATACGATGTATCAAACCATCGTAAGGTGATCATAGCATATGACGTGCCACAGGCTGTCCCCTTACAGGATGGATATGAGATAGTTTTTTTTTTTTGTCCTCATTCTGCCAACTTTCTTGCTAGGTTGTACTCTAATCCCTCTGAGACTGACGGGGGAGGAAAACAAGAGACCGGAAGAGGGAAAAAGAGTAGTGTCCCACAAGTATACTGCTGTTTCCACGTCCTGTTGTATTCCGCTTTAGGTGTCCGTATATAGGTTTTCCTGAAACATGTCCTTATATAGGCACAATTCGCATTGCCCTTTTTTTAGGCATAAAATCCCAGTCCTTATTTAGGCATTAGCCGTGCACTCCAAATACAGGCATGGTCACCGACATCCGTCCACCCTAACGTCACAACGAGTTCTTAGAAACCAGACCCTTAAGCTCTTGGGAGTTCCCCTAGCACAGGATTATTGATTTCTCCAAGAACTCATCTATTATGCATGAACCGCTATACCTTAAGGGTTCATTCCTGACGTCTTCCTCTGTCCGACTTCACGAAAATGCTAACATTCCAAAGTACCTACCAGGTATAAATATACCTTCCCTTGCCCAAGCAAGTTAGAGGAAACCTCGACTTCAGAGGAGCCCGTTTCCCGGCCTGACGCACTGAGAAGACGCTGTCATCCCTGCTCGCAGAGAATCCAGCTTCCAGTGATCTGACTCCCTTCGCGGGGTGTTAGAGTTCGAGTCCGGAAAGAGATTCCCACCTCTCTCATTCTCAAGGTATGGAGCTGACTAGAACCTAGAGGGACTCTTGGCATACTAGACTTAACATACTCTTAGTATACCATACTAGAGAATACTTCGCCTACTTCTTACCTTGCCCTACACCTAGACTAGGTTAGGTACATTGGGGTAGAACTAGCTTAGAGACGCATCGTATGAGTACTCGCATTTTTAGCTCATGTTATTTATGTATGTGAATATATGCTAAAAGATAATGCTAGCGCAGTATTATTTATTTCTACTGCTTACGCTGTACATTATATATCTTGCATACTGTCTTGTGATCATAACAGCGCATATCTCTTACACGAGAAACAAGACTGTTCAATAAAACCTCTTTATTGAAACGCCCGTCTATTCTTTCTGTGTAACTCTGAGGAAACTAAGCATGCACGATTAGCTGAGAGAAACTGTTATCTAATGTTTCCACGATTCTGAGAAGTGTTCCGATTCTAAAGGGAAACAAAGTTGTCATGTTTATGCGGTTGCCAGAAACTACTCCCTTCTTGTGTTCAAGGAGTTTCTAGTGGCCTCTGAGCTAGCTCGCACAAAGTAATTAAGTTTAATATACTCGATAGGGACATACCGACCTCAGTCCTATGTCAAGCCTATAGGGTATATTATTCCAATGCGCAGAGCCTATTAGGGAAATAGGAACTACACTACATGGCGCCCAAACATTTGGTAAGGCACTAATTTAACGCTAGATACTGAGTAACTCAGTCGTGCTTTTCTCTCAGAGACCCCTACTCACATACTCCATAAGACGTCTGGAGTGGGTTGGGTTAAATATCCGCCAAAGCTAAATAGGACAAAAACCCTATATATTAGCTATATTGGTTTGTTCAACGTTGAAGGATACAGTGTTCCAAAATATTGTGCACCTTATCTTTTGTTTCCTTGAAACTTGTTCTACATTTTTCAAAAAACAAATGTCCACACGCGGGGACAATGACACCGGGAACGGTGTGGCTGCGGCTGAACCAGTCGTAACAGCTTTTAACTTTACAGGTTTAAATGAAACCGAGGAGGTTGTTATAGACATCGCTCCAAACTTAAGAAGAGCCATCACTCTAAAACTTATAAAACACGGCCTACCACCAAGAGGGGGTAGAGCAGTTTTCGTGATAGAGGCACACGAATCCTTTCAGACAGAGGTATTCTATTCATGGATAGTATTCCCAGAATCAAATCCAGTAACAAAACTGTTTCACTTCTACAAAGAAGATGAACCACCAGAGGAATATATTCCTTTCGAGGATATTGAAATTCCACTAACATACCAGGAGCATCAGCTCTGGTTTAAAGGCGCCCTAAAACATCACAGAAACATTACCAGGCTCGGTCCACTAGGTAGACCAGGAGCAACATGGCCGATTCTAGCCGGTTACACTCCTCATCCTGACCTCGATATAATGTCAGACGAGGAATTACTTACTCAACTTACAGAGTTAATAAAAATTTACAGACAATTGGTCCAATATGTGATGCGGACTTTCACAGTCCAACCACCATTGACCATTCCAAATCAAACCCCTCAACAGGGGAATACACTAAAAATTACACCACAGACTTTATACGCAGTCATGGGTAAAATGCCCACAAAACGTGAGCAAATTCCATTCTGGATAGCTCAAAAAATTACTCAAATCGAAGCAGTATTTCCTAATACTAGCCCTTATGAGAAACACAGAATCCTAACAATCTGTTTACCAATGGGGATCACACCACAACTGGAAGATTGCACCACTTGGGGCGCAGTCTTTGCTGCCATCTATACTAAAACACATGGCATTCCGTCAATTGCAGTAATACCTGATGTCCTGAAACAAATTCAAAACGAATACGGGGCAGAGCCTGCTCTAAATTTAGGTATGAAATTACTGAAAAATTTCGACCAGGTCTCAACAATAATATTATCTAATATTAAAGGGGAGGCAGCATCAGTGGCGATCCGCCAACGATTAAGGGAATTTGATGTAACAGAACATCAAACAGAACTACCCAGAATAATAGAACAATCTTATGCAGAATTAGGCAGAGATAGTTTGGGTGGAAGACCATTGAAGCCAAAACTATCTGAGGATCCTGAAATGGACTCTATTAGACAAACTCCTACATCTTCTAAAAATAAGTGGGAAACTAATAAACAAAATTCAAACGAGAAACGTTCTCAATCCCGAGGTAGGTCTCCTCAAAAGGAGCCCTCTGAAAGGAGGTATAACCTCAGGAATAGGGATAATTTAAGAAAGCCTGACAGGTATCAAGATACTGATACACGTTCCTCTCGTACCTTTCAGATATCGTCACAGACATCGGAAAGAAGAGGACGGTCAGAATATAGAGAAGAACGCGTGAAATCCAAAGACGACAAACACGTTCAGAAAAATAAATCGAAACCTCAATCCGCAAAAAAGAAAGTAGCAGGTCTGAAGATCAGACATGCCGAGGATACTGAGAACACAACTCAAGAACGGAGAATGGGCTCAGACAATGCTGGACAGTGCGGCAGAAGTCACAATAGCTCGCCAGAACCTGAAGGAACTTCTGGAGATAGTGGACTTGAATGAGTACATCACAGTAGAAACTGTAGACACCAGGGTTAGTACTCCACAAAAGTTATATGAAATAACACTCCGAATGGAGGGAGACATACCAAGAAAGGTGAAAACACTCTTTGGGAGAAACTTTCAAGGGGTTATGATATACTTCTAGCAGAAAAAGACTGGCCACCACAATTTGTCAGGGAGTGCCCACATGGTGAGGACATTATTATGCCTGCCTTCTCCAACCATATTCCAATTCACCTAAAATATACTTATGCCAGGAAATGGGCAGTAGCCCAGGCCCCAGCATTATATAAAAATCATGTAGGATGGGATGAGGACTCACCTCACCACAAAATACATCTGAAGAATGAACCCACTGCACAAAGGCAGTACCCAATAAAGCAAGAAGCTAAAAAGCAGGTCAGGGAGATCTTAGATCAACTTGAATACCAAGGGGTGATTGAAACATGCACCTCCTCAATGAACAATCCTTTGTTTCCTGTATCCAAACCAGACCATACATATCGTCTAGTTTTGGATTACAGACACTTGAACACTTGTTCTAAAACATTTGCAGTGCAAAATGCACATAGTACAGCATTAATGAATAACATTGTGCGTAAAAATATAAAACCACATTAGACATCTCAAATGGTTTCTTTTGTCAAAACATAGCACCTGAAAGCAGGTACTTAACAACTTTCTCAATAATGGGGACCAAGCGTCAATTTTGTCGACTCCCACAAGGGTTCAAGAACAGCCTGGGGTTATTCTCAGCGAGAGTAACAGAGTTACTACAAATTTATGATAATGAGGCATTGTCATATGTCGATGACATCTATCTGACAGACGATGACCTAGATAGGCACTTGAACAGGGTGAGTACCATTATATTGGGCTTCGCCTCTGAGGGCTATAAATTCAACTTTAAAAAATCCAGAATTGCCCATCTCAATGTCCTTTTTCTAGGATATGAGCTTTCAAGTGAAGGCAAGAGCTTGGCAGCTAACTTTTTAGAAAAGTGTGCGCTGCTCCAACCTCCAAAGACGCAGAAAAATTTACAATCCATCCTGGGTTTCCTAAATTTTGGAAGAACGTACATTCTAAATTACGCAGAAAGGGTTAAACCTCTCTACGCATTAATCAACCCTGATTTTTCAATCAAAATTGGACACAAGAACACACAGAAATCTTGCGTTCACTCCAAGCTAACATGTTAGCAACAAATCACTTACAAACACGCGTAAGTCAACGCAATTTAGTGATCCGAATAATTTCGGGTCAATGCGGATTCACCTACTTAACATTTAATGAGGGTGAAAAAGTACCAATAGCATACAAATCTCATTTGTATACACAAGCAGAAATGCGCTTCACTTCAACTGAAAAAATACTGACAGCAGTTCAAACCGCTGTAGCAAAAGAAAGAGCCCTAGCTCAAGGGAAACGCATTATTGTCGTAACCCCAGTACCAGCCTTAGAAGCGGTCACAAAAGCGAGCATTCCAAATGCAAAAGCTTTACATCCTAGATGGATACAATGGGTTAACTCTCTTGCTGCAACAGATGTTGAATATGTTTTTGATCCTGATTTAAAAACAGAAGCGTTCCTGCAATATGAACACGAATGTCCTCTGCCCAGTGAAATTCTGCCTCTCGATCAGTACAAATTCATAATTTACACTGACGGATCCGCACAACCCGCTACAGGGAGTAAGCAAGCTTACAGTGCAGCATGCGCAATCATTAAAGGTCACATGCAAGATGGTAACTTCAGACCAATGGTCACTAAAACTCAATCTCTAGGAGATTGTACAGCTCAGTGAGCTGAACTACAAGCATTCAAACTGGCACTTGAAAGTACAGATCGCGAATTCCCCACACTGATAGTGTGCGATTCTTTTTACTGTGTTCAGTCGTATAATGAATATATACAAAATTGGCTTGAAAATGGGTTCAAAGATGCAAAAGGTGGCACAATAAAGCATAAAACGCTTTGGGAACAAGTAGTTCAGTTAAAAACGAACTACCAAAGGCTCACATGATACACACGCTGAGTCATCAACGTGATGGCGTTCACGTTGCAGGGAATTCATTGGCTGACGAAGCCGCAAAGGGGCTGTTCAGACGGCTTCCGTAGCTGCGATCACTCGCTCAAAAACGAGAATAGACAGTGAGATATTGTTGGCTGTCAATGCTTCAAGCAAAGGCAGTGGTGCAGTGTTACCAAAAACGTTTCCACTCAAGTACTCTTATGTAATTGATGCGAACAACGTTCCTTTTGCTCGAATCCCTGGAGTGGGGGATAGGGTAATTCCAAACAAGGAACGTAGATTAGGACTAATCCTAGCAGCACATGAAGGGATAGCTTCTGCCCATGCAGGTGTTTCTGCAACAGTATCTTTACTTAAACAAAGATATTGGTGGCCTGGCATTAGGAAACAGACCAAAAACTATGTTTTGGAATGTGAAATATGCCAACAGATGAAAGTCTCCACAGTGAAACGTCCTGCGCAGACACCCCTGTTAATTTCAGACAAACCATTAGCTTGTGTTTACCTGGACCACTGCGGTCCCTTGCAAAGGGACGGTAACTATAAATATATAATGTTCGCAGTGGATTCGTGCTCAAGGTTCCTATGGATATGGCCTCAGCGCTTGGCTGACGCTCGAACTGTTATAAAAGATTTGCGAGTCTTTATCGGCACATACGCAATAGGCACGCTACATTCTGACCAGGGCCCTAGCTCTCGGGCTTACAAAGAAGCCATGGCCAGTTTGGGCGTTGCATTGCGGTACTCCTCTCCGTTTCATCCTGAGGGAAATTCTGTTGTGGAAAGGAAAAACCGGGACATAAAGCAATCTATAACAGCTAGAGTATTAGGTACGGGTGATGGGTGGGTCAAACATCTTTATGGGGTCCAACGCTCATTAAATAATTTGCCAAGAAGTTCTCTAGGGGGGGTCACTCCATATGAGGTCCTATTTGGGACAAGAATGTGGGTTCCTGATCTCGAATGTAAAGGCACAGTGGTGGAAAATAAACCCTTTGATATCAAAGATCGTTTGGCTGTTTTACAGGATCTAAATAAACTAAGATCGAAACAAAGCAACGTATTCCTGAAGCCAACCACCACTGGGGAAAAACCGGCAGTCCCAGCAAGGCCTGTCTGGATCCCAAAAATTGGGGATCTAGTCAGAGAGAAGATTGCGGACAAGAAGGAATTTGGACCTTCTTACAGACAACCAGTACCTGTCCTAGCCGTCCACGGAACAAGAACAGTACTTCTGCCGCCCCTTGCTGGAAAAAAGGAGAAAAGATTTGTGTCAATCGACCTCATCAAACCACAGTATGTGGCCAATACTAAATAGTAGGCCTCGTGGACTCCGACCTAGTAGCAGACGCACTCCTCTCGCTACTATCCAAGAGGTTCAGACTGAAAGACTCATAACAATCGAGAATTCAGCAGTAACAGATGAAGGACTAAGCAACAATGCTATGGAACTCATCCCTCTTGAAACTCAAGTAACAGTTCGTCCAAATACACCTGTCTATACCAATATAACAAGTGATCAACTGGTTCCAGCGATTTCGACAAATCCTGATGCAATTCCAACAATTGACAGAACTGCTTCTGGCTATTTCATTAACTTTGATACGTTTTCTGAGGATCCGAGTGAGCCTGAAACGACGCCAGCATCAAAAGCTTTCAAACAGCAAGTACAAGACTTTTTTCATTTCATGAAAAAGACTTATCTGGTTTCACCATGGATCGAACTATGGATTATTTCTGGAATATTTTTCTTTTTGCTTTGGCTAGCTTTGGTTATGACTATCAGCGTGCTTATAAATGGCAGATACATCCGTTTGGATATTGAAAGTAAAAATGTGAACTTACTTTTGAAACCACACAAATCATCCCATCGTGAAGCAAGAGACTTGTCAGCAGTGAACATCACAGCCGTTCCTATACAGGATGGTATAGTGTGGGACAAAACTGATTTCGATATCTTCGGTCCTACGGAACTTTTGAACATTCCACATTTATTTAAAATTTCACTAAGCGATTTTATTTCGTCCAGTACCTATTCTGATGATTGGGACTTTGAGACTGTAAATGATATGATGTTTGATCTGGAAAGGTCTGCTGCATTTTCTAACAATGAATATTTAGAGGGTTCATCAGACTATGAACAGCTATATTGTTATAACCACTATGGCCATCATTTCTTGCATAAATCTGCAACACCTAGAAATGTGTTTATGTTTAACCAATGGGAGCATTGTCCTACACCACCAAAAGGTAGTTCAAAAACGTTTGCTAAAAAGTTTCCCTATTTTTCAGGGTACAATACATCTGATCCAGAAACATTTTACTATAAAAATATAAACAAAACAGGACAGAAAATTATGTTAACAAATACAAAACAGATTTACTCTGCAGCATTTATTACCCAACTGTCTAGACATGGATTCGATTTGTGGAAAGACACAATAGACACAAAATCTGTCTGGGGTTCTAAAGATTGGCAAGTGCAGGGGATAGAAGCTTTGTTTAGAGCATGTATCATCCCTCAGCAAATAATGTTTTTGAATGACACTGTGCAACAAACGTCTTGCCTTGGTTTAGCCAAGATCAAAGACATGAAAACACCTTCTGTACCAACACCTGCCAGTAATAACAATACACAGGCAGCGGTTACAGTTGACTCAATACTACAAATCAACAGAACAAATCCTGATTGGAGAAAATGGTTGATCTGGCCCACAGACACAAACATCTGTCAAGAAAGATTCCTGAATAAAACACAGGGCTTTACTATTCATAGGCCAGACCCACGATACGTCCAAAGACAACATCCGGGGGTAGTAACAACATACAGTGTAGGAAGATTGTGCCTCGATTGGCTACAAAAATCTACACTTGAGGATGTGAAACAACACTTATCTTTACTTAAAGAAGACGCAGACCTTAGGGAATTCTTGCTAGGACCAAGAAAACCGCGTCAAAAACGTTTCATATATGCCGGCATCTATGCTGCTTATAATGAAGCATGGAAGGTTTCACAGGTAGAGGCCGCAGAACGAATACGTGAACTTGATCGTATTAACTTAGAGAAAACTCTCTCTGTGGTCGACAATGGGTTAACAACTTTGTCATCCAGAATTTATTCATTGGACAACATTGTATCCTCTGCTATTGACATACTGGAACAAGATTTAGCCATGTTACAACAAGGCCAATCTCAGTTACGTTCTATTATGTTATAAAGCTGGACGCTGCAATCTTTGCGTGCGGGCTATGTGCCTTGGCGTTTTATTAACACGTCGTCTCTGTTTGCAGAATACAATCTAACTGATAAACAGATCGAACTGGCACAAAGGGGAGCAAAGTATACAGTGCTGAGCATTGAAAAACTGGCAAAATTACCATTCACTGTGGCAGAAAAATCAGCTACAGAATGGCTTATTCATGGCAAAATTACTCTGCCTGTCACTACTTTTCAGTTTCAGTATTGCCTCAAACAAATGCAAGCGGGCAAATATGAAAGGTTGGGTAAAGAATACATTAAGACATCCTGGGATTTACCTTACGAATACAGATGTTGGAGTGGGGAACGTGAAGTGCTTCTTAGCGGTACACACTGTGAAAATGCACTAAGCGGTTCACTCATATGTCAAGACATTTCTTTACACGGGGCTTGTAATGGTTCTGTGGCAAATTTGTCCTGCCACCAGCAAGGTACACCAGCTGCTGTGATTAATCCAACGTTTGGCCAACTTTCTAATGGGAGTTACCTCATGTTGAATGATCAGAGTTGCTGTGGCATGTTGCCAGGCATCCCATATCTAGTAACGGTAGACTCCAGGGTCACTTGCTGTATGCAAATATTGTTCCCCCCAATAGACACAGTCAGAGAGTCGCCTTTATGGCCTTCGTTGAATGTTTCTTTTATACGATTTGATACTTTAAGCAGAATGAAAGCCATGCTTATACAACAAACTGTGCCTCTGACCTCGGCCAAAGAAATCTATGATTTACAAATTGCAAGGACTTCGGATGAGATACAGGCTTTAATTCGTACAAACTGCCCTATACATTTCGCAGAAATGATGGGACGTATCTTTAACATGTCTGATACGAGCGGAATTGTACATATATTTAAGACCATCTGCTCGGGACTATTCGCACCTTTTCAAGCAGTCCTCGGAATCATCCCAAACTTCGCACATTCGGTGTTTGGTGGTGTGCCATTAATTCTAGCACTTGTTGCAGGAATCCTATTTCTATTTCTACTATTACGCTATGGCAAGCCTATCCGCCGACATCACTCCGAGCGAAGTGGAGAAAGCTCTCCTAGAACGGAAGTGCCGTGAGCGCGTAGTGCAACTTTTGGGCATACCTCGTCTACGGGAACTTAATACAACATGGTTTCTGTCATTCAGACCAATCTGGCAAGATTGCATCTTACCTGTTCTACGCTGCCTGCTATGCGGTGAAGAATGCGTGCTAGACACCTGTCTAACACTCCCATCAGTCATGCCAACGGATATCGATACTCTGCTGGACCCGATAACGGCCCATGCTCTGTGTTGTCCCCAGAGGCTACCAATCCTGATGACGGCATTCATTGAGATCTCACAGACGCTTCCTGCTGCTGCTGAGGTACGAGATGGATCAACAGGCACACAGGTAACAACAGACGCGAACATTACTGCGGCATCTTCTGCTGAAGGCGATGTTTCTCATCTCTGTTCAATTAACCTTCTGAACGAGGTGTTCCAAATGTCACCAACATCGGTTGACGATGTTTTGTCTACGGAAATAGATGATTTCATGTTTACACCAGACTCATACACTGACTTTGATTCGGCTCACAGTGTACCAGTGACGCAATGAATTTGGCCTTCATATTTTCAAAAACTTGGAACTCTTCCCAAAATTGATTTAAAAAAAAAAAAAAATTTAAACTACATGGCAAATCAATATGCTTACAGTAGAACTATTCTTATAAACGGACCTTCTTTGAATACTTCCAGGGACACATTGTCACCTTATTTGTCTAAAATTTCATTTAATACCATGATATGCAATGGCTTTGATTTTTGAAAACTTGTCAACCATTTCATCATATGTATATATTTCTGTTTATTCATTCATGTTGCAATTATTTCCAATATATGCTTAGAATGAAAACATTGCTTTAAAATGTACAGTACCTATTGCATTCAACAGTTTATTTTTAAACTTCTTTTAATATGCTTTCAGAAATGTTTTTAGCAATATGTGGTACTCAAATTTATGTTTAGCATTTAGTATTATCGCTCATTCTAAAGTGGAGTGGGTGTTGTATTCCGCTTTAGGTGTCCGTATATAGGTTTTCCTGAAACATGTCCTTATATAGGCACAATTCGCATTGCCCTTATATAGGCATAGAATCCCAGTCCTTATTTAGGCATTAGCCGTGCACTCCAAATACAGGCATGGTCACCGACATCCGTCCACCCTAACGTCACAACGAGTTCTTAGAAACCAGACCCTTAAGCTCTTGGGAGTTCCCCTAGCACAAGATTATTGATTTCTTGTCAAGAACTCATCTATTATGCATGAACCGCTATACCTTAAGGGTTCAATCCTGACGTCTTCCTCTGTCCGACTTCACGTCAATGCTAACATTCCAAAGTACCTACCAGGTATAAATATACCTTCCCTTGCCCAAGCAAGTTAGAGGAGACCTCGACTTCAGGGGAGCCCGTATCCCGGCCTGACGCACTTAGAAGACGCTGTCATCCCTGCTCGCAGAGAATCCAGCTTCCAGTGATCTGACTCCCTTCGCTGGGTGTTAGAGTTCGAGTCCGGAAAGAGATTCCCACCTCTCTCATTCTCAAGGTATGGAGCTGACTAGAACCTAGAGGGACTCTTGGCATACTAGACTTAACATACTCTTAGTATACCATACTAGAGAATACTTCGCCTACTTCTTACATTGTCCTACACCTAGACTAGGTTAGGTACATTGGGGTAGAACTAGCTTAGAGACGCATCGTATGAGTACTCACATTTTTAGCTCATGTTATTTATGTATGTGAATATATGCTAAAAGATAATGCTAGCGCAGTATTATTTATTTCTACTGCTTACGCTGTACATTATATATCTTGCATACTGTCTTGTGATCATAACAGCGCATATCTCTTACACGAGAAACAAGACTGTTCAATAAAACCTCTTTATTGAAACGCCCGTCTATTCTTTCTGTGTAACTCTGAGGAAACTAAGCAAGCACGATTAGCTGAGAGAAACTGTTATCTATTGTTTCCACGATTCTGAGACGTGTTCCGATTCTAAAGGGAAACAAAGTAGTCATGTTTATGCGGTTGCCAGAAACTACTCCCTTCTTGTGTTCAAGGAGTTTCTAGTGGCCTCTGAGCTAGCTGGCACAAAGTAATTAAGTTTAATATACTCGATAGGGACATACCGACCTCAGTCCTATGTCAAGCCTATAGGGTATATTATTCCAATGCGCAGAGCCTATTAGGGAAATAGTAACTACACTACAGTCCATCTCCTTTACGTACTAGGACCACAGGAGGGTAGGAGATACCATGGCCGACAGCATGATTGGCTTAATCATTGGACTCACTTGCCTTCTCTCTCCACTTTACCAATGGAGCCCAGATCTTATCTTTACTTCTTGGGTCGCAGGCCATATCTACCTAACCCGATTTGGGACAGTGCCCGATATGGAGTATCAAAGCATCATAAGGTGCCCATAGTGTATGACGTGCCACAGGCTTTTCCCTTACAGCATGGATATGGGATACTGATTGATACGATGTATCAAACCATCATAAGGTGCTCATAGCGTATGACGTGCCACAGGCTGTTCCCTTACAGGATGGATATGGGATACTGATTGATACAATGTATCAAACCATCATAAGGTGCTCATAGCGTATGACGTGCCACAGGCTGTTCCCTTACAGGATAGATATAAAATAGTGATTGATACAATGTATCAAACCATCATAAGGTGCTCATAGCGTATGACGTGCCACAGGCTGTTCCCTTACAGGATAGATAAGGGATAGTGATTGATACGATGTATCAAAGCATCATAAGGTGCTCATAGCGTATGACATGCCACAGGCTGTTCCCTTATAGGATGGATATGGGATAGTGATTGATACGATGTATCAACCAATCATAAGGTGCTCATAGCGTATGACGTGCCACAGGCTGTTCCCTTACAGGATAGATAAGAAATAGTGATTGATACGATGTATCAAACCATCATAAGGTGCTCATAGCGTATGACGTGCCACAGGCTGTTCCCTTACAGGATGGATATGGAATAGTGAGTGATACGATGTATCAAACCATCGTTAGGTCATCATAGTGTTTGACGTGCCACAGGCTGTTTCCTTACAGGATGGATATGGAATAGTGAGTGATATGATGTATCAAAGCATCGTAAGGTGCTTATAGCGTATGACAGGCCACAGGCTGTTCCCTTACAGGATGGATATGGAATAGTGAGTGATACAATGTATCAAACCATCATAATGTGATCATAGCGTAGGAAGTGCCACAGGCTGTTCCCTTACAGGATGGATATGGAATAGTGATTGATACAATGTATCAAACCATCGTAAGGATGAATATGGGATAGTGATTGATACGATGTATCAAACCATCGTAAGGTGCACCTAGTGAATGACGTGCCACAGGCTGTTCCCTTACAGGATGGATATGGAATAGCGATTGATACGATGTATCAAAGCATCGTAAGGTGCTTATAGCGTATGACAGTCCACAGGCTGTTCCCTTATAGGATGGATATGGGATAGTGATTGATACGATGCATCAAAGCATCATAAGGATGAATATGGGATAGTGCTAGATATAAAGTAGCAAAGCAACTCTCTGATTGGGCCCAGTGTCTATGTATGTGAGGTGTAGGATGCAAACATAGCAACAAAGCAACAGAATGAAGCACACGCATGGACCAGGGGCTCGATACTCGGAGGGCAGACTGGAAGCTCTAGCTGGATTTGAGCAGGATAGCTTCATCCCATTACCTGATGCCCCTTATGGTTCTTACAGGGGCGTTAGGACCAGTAGGGCAGGTACCCCGACTCTGTGAAAGGGATCATTTTCTATCCTCATCTCGTGCTAGTCCTCTCCTAACCCCTCCTCCCTGAGTGGGACAAGTACACCACACCGTCACTAGCGTAGCTTCATCCCACGACGTTCTGTCCCATAGGCCAATGTCCCACGCAAAAGAGGCAGGAGTGACCACATGATGCCTTTGAGCTGTGGGCCATGTTTCTCGAGGCGTAAATGCACTGGTGAGGTGTCTAGACCATGCACAAAAGGTCCAGGCTTTGCAACTCACACAGTCCCATTGTGTCACAGGATATCGGCTCCCTTCACACAGTCTCCTAGTGAAGAGCCAATGTCCTATGGTGAAGTGCAAGGCGAGCTGGAAACCCCTGAGGACATCAGCTGCTGACTCAGATGTATTTTATTTTTTGGTGGAGGGGTTGGGGGTGCGGGTAGAAGTGTCCCAGTCAGTGCTCGGCACAAAGCCCCAGCCCCTCCAACATCCTCCTCAGATGGTGAAAAACTTTCAGAAATTGTCAGTTCTCAAGTTATCTTATCTGGATCTTGTTATGCTCCCCTACACTGAACCTTGAGAACAAAGGGCTTGGACACCAAGGGTGGTGGTTGATATAACCTCTTCGATGTGTTGGTCGATACTTTCATTTAAGTCCTCATCTATCCTGCTCTTGTACTGTCTTAGGAAAAGTTGGACTTTCGCAAAACAAAAAGAAGATGGATGGAATGCTGAACATTGTCAAACTTTCACCCCCAGTACTGAGATCTGAGCTTAAATCCATTGTTTCTTTGCTCACCATGCAATTCCAGTTTGGACCCAGCCATATGCAAATCAGCCTGTTCCATGGGAACAGTCCAGCCCGAACTGCCAGGCCAGGTCCTCCCTGGACTGGAAGAAAGCATCCTGGGAATGGTTCCAGGGTATTACCCCTCTTCAGCCAGGCTAGCTTGAATCCAATGGCATAGTGAACACGAGACTCACATCTGGGCATACCCTTCCTACTTACAGCAACTATAGCAACAGAAAAAGATGATGGAAGGAATGTTGAACATTGGCAAAATAATCACCCCCAGAACAGAGCTCTGGGCCTAAATCCATTGTTTTTCTCTCACCATGCCATTCCAGTTTGGACCCAGCCATATGCAAATCAGCCTTGACCCTGCTCCCATGCCGTGGGAACACTCCAGCCCTAACTGCCAGGCCAGGTCCTCCCTGCACCTTAAAAAAGCATCCTGGGACCAGTTTGGGGTATCACCCCTTATTAGCCAGGCTAGCTTGAATCCAATGGCATAGTGAACACGGGATCCACATCTAGGCATACCATACCCTGCAACCGGTTCAAGCTAGCCTGGCTGATGAGGGGTGAAACCCCGAAACCAGTCCCAGGATGCTTGTTTCCGGTCCAGGGAGGACCTGGCCTGGCCGTTCGGGCTGAACTGTTCCCATTGGGTGCAGGGTCAAGACTGATTTACATATGGTTGGGTGTAAACTGGGGTGGCGTGGTGAGCATAAGACTGATGGATTTAACCCAGATCTCTTCACTGTGGGCGGGGGGAGGGAGTTGAAAAGTTTGAGCTCTCCGTCCATCATCTCCTTTTGTTTGCTTTGTTCGCCCTAAGTGGCCATGGGTGGGCCTCTTGCTTGCAGTGCCACTGGATTCAGGCTAGTCTGGCTGAAGAGGGGTAATACCCCAAAACCGGTCCGAGGATGCTTGTTTCCAGTCCAGGGAAGACCTGGCTTGGCAGTTCGGGCTGGACTGTTCTCATGAGGATCAGGGTCAAGACTGATTTGCATATGGCTGGGTCCAAACTGAGGTGGCATAGTGAGCAAAAGAACAATGGATTAAACGCAGATCTCTTGACTGGGGGTGAGTGGTTGAAAAGTTTCAGCACTCTGTTCTTCATCTTGTGTTTGAAAAGTTGCACTTTCAACAAATATAGCCTGTGACTGGAGTTGGAATCTAAAGTTATCTAAGCTAGCATCTGCAAAACCTCAGCTGCTTTGAGGGCGCAAGTGAAGGCAAGAAGCTCAAGGCTGCTCCATGGTCCGGTGTCACGTTGTAGTCCTATTTTTAAGTATGTGATCTTGAAACCTAGGTGGCCCGAGGTCTTGTTCCCAGTTACATCACCCTAGTTGTCTTTGGTTACATCCACCCAATTATACATGAGTGCTTCACCACCATCACCTGTGGGTCCAAACATGTTCCCTCAAGGTGAGCACACTCCTCCTACGCGGCTCGCTGAGCAGCCTTTGTGAGAGGTAATCTGTGGGCAGGTTAGCTGCCTTTACCCATGTCTTCATGAGTTGTGGTTGGAAGGGCCAGGAGCTGCTTCTTCACCAACCTCTTGTGTAAAATCGTCTTCTGAATCATTTATCAACAGTTTGGAGAACTCTAAAGTTGTGTGAAGTCATTTGGTGTCATCATTGTTATTCTAAGTTCATGTCTCCATGGCACAAAATCAGCTGGTCACTGAATGTCCCAAAGTGTCTTCAGTGACATTGCTATGAACATACTAGCCATGATTTACAGCCATGAAGCACCTACCATCCACTGCATGCCCTGGTTCCTTCATTCGACTCCTATTCCAAACTGCTCGTCCATATTGGGCTCCACCACAAAGCTGCATGCCCTCTGGCTTACAGCTCTATTTATGCGTATTTGCATTGCCCCTGTCACGACCCAAAGCTATAACACTTCCTTCTCATAAACTAGTAATCACGTGCCCACAACCCGTCAATCCTCCACATTATCCACTCACCCCACCAATCAGTCACAGAAACCAAGATATCCCTGAGCTCCCCGCTAGCGTTCACATCAAACTTCCCAGTGGGACCTCCTCTACCGTATATATTCACCCGGTCAATCAGTCACACAAGCTAACATATGCCTGAGCTCCCCCGCTAGCGTTGACATCAAACTTCCCAGTGGGACCTCCTCTACCGTATATATTCACCCGGTCAATCAGTCACACAAGCTAACATATGCCTGAGCTCCCCCGCAAGCGTTGAAATCAAACTTCCCAGTGGGACCTCCTCTACCGTATATATTCACCCGGTCAATCAGTCACACAAGCTAACATATGCCTGAGCTCCCCCGCTAGCGTTGACATCAAACTTACCAGTAGGACCTCCTCTACCGTATATATTCACCCGGTCAATCATTCACACAAGCTAACATAAGCCTGAGCTCCCCCGCTAGCGTTGACATCAAACTTCCCAGTAGGACCTCCTCTACCGTATATATTCACCCGGTCAATCAGTCACACAAGCTAACATATGCCTGAGCTCCCTCTCAAGCGTTGACATCAAACTTCCCAGTGGGACCTCCTCTACCGTATATATTCACCCGGTCAATCAGTCACACAAGCCAACAAACCCCTCCAACGCCTCCCTAGCAATGACATCTAACTTCCCAGTAGGACCTCCTCTACCGTATATATTCACCCGGTCAATCAGTCACACAAGCTAACATATGCCTGAGCTCCCCAGCAAGCGTTGACATCAAACTTCCCAGTGGGACCTCCTCTACCGTATATATTCACCCGGTCAATCAGTCACACAAGCTAACATATGCCTGAGCTCCCCGCTAGCGTTGACATCAAACTTCCAAGTGGGACCTCCTCTACCGTATATATTCACCCGGTCAATCAGTCACACAAGCTAACATATGCCTGAGCTCCCCCGCTAGCGTTGACATCAAATTTCCAAGTGGGACCTCCTCTACCGTATATATTCACCCGGTCAATCAGTCACACAAGCTAACATATGCCTGAGCTCCCCGCTAGCGTTGACATCAAACTTCCCAGTGGGACCTCCTCTACCGTATATATTCACCCGGTCAATCAGTCACACAAGCTAACATATGCCTGAGCTCCCCGCTAGCGTTGACATCAAACTTCCCAGTGGGACCTCCTCTACCGTATATATTCACCTGGTCAATCAGTCACATAAGCTAACATATGCCTGAGCTCCCCGCTAGCGTTGACATCAAACTTCCAAGTGGGACCTCCTCTACCGTATATATTCACCCGGTCAATCAGTCACACAAGCTAACATATGCCTGAGCTCCCCGCTAGCGTTGACATCAAACTTCCCAGTGGGACCTCCTCTACCGTATATATTCACCCGGTCAATCAGTCACACAAGCTAACATATGCCTGAGCTCCCCGCTAGCGTTGACATCAAACTTCCCAGTGGGACCTCCTCTACCGTATATATTCACCTGGTCAATCAGTCACACAAGCTAACATATGCCTGAGCTCCCCGCTAGCGTTGACATCAAACTTCCAAGTGGGACCTCCTCTACCGTATATATTCACCCGGTCAATCAGTCACACAAGCTAACATATGCCTGAGCTCCCCCGCTAGCGTTGACATCAAACTTCCCAGTGGGACCTCCTCTACCGTATATATTCACCCGGTCAATCAGTCACACAAGCTAACATATGCCTGAGCTCCCCCGCTAGCGTTGACATCAAACTTCCCAGTGGGACCTCCTCTACCGTATATATTCACCCGGTCAATCAGTCACACAAGCTAACATATGCCTGAGCTCCCCGCTAGCGTTGACATCAAACTTCCCAGTGGGACCTCCTCTACCGTATATATTCACCCGGTCAATCAGTCACACAAGCTAACATATGCCTGAGCTCCCCGCTAGCGTTGACATCAAACTTCCCAGTGGGACCTCCTCTACCGTATATATTCACCCGGTCAATCAGTCACACAAGCTAACATATGCCTGAGCTCCCCGCTAGCGTTGACATCAAACTTCCCAGTGGGACCTCCTCTACTGTATATATTCACCTGGTCAATCAGTCACACAAGCTAACATATGCCTGAGCTCCCCCGCTAGCGTTGACATCAAACTTCCAAGTGGGACCTCCTCTACCGTATATATTCACCCGGTCAATCAGTCACACAAGCTAACATATGCCTGAGCTCCCCCGCTAGCGTTGACATCAAACTTCCCAGTGGGACCTCCTCTACCGTATATATTCACCCGGTCAATCAGTCACACAAGCTAACATATGCCTGAGCTCCCCCGCTAGCGTTGACATCAAACTTCCCAGTGGGACCTCCTCTACCGTATATATTCACCCGGTCAATCATTCACACAAACGAACATACCCCTCCAACGCCTCCCTAGCAATGACATCTAACTCCTCTGATTCCACCACAAACAACGGGGCAACGAATGGGTTTCCTCTTTGAAGACTAAAGAGACCACCCGAAAACAGATTGAATTAGCCACTAACCTAGGGTTCTGGAGAGATATGCTACTCCCATAGAGTGCTTCAATAACTCGCCTGGGGCAGTAAGCACTCTATGAATGTAATTACAGTACATCACAATTTAAGAATGTTTTATAGCGGCAGCCAGCCCAGGCAGGCATCTCCGCTGCCATCCCTTTCACCAAGAGAGCAGGGAACAAGTAAAAACAATCTAGGGGAGTAATCAGCATATACTATGCAGAATGATGTCACTTCGTCACAGGCAGTGACCTCACAACCCTATCCTGATCTTCATAAATATATACATACATTTGTTACCCAGAGGCGGATGCCACTGGGTAGTTATAGTAAGGTCAGCATTTCCATAGGAAATGCCTTTTTTTGTTTTGCTAATAACTTTGGTGCCGTTTGACGATTCTTCATGAAACCTTCAAAAAAAGTGCAACTTTCTATCTAGTTTGTACATGGCAAAATTTGGGGTGATTTCTCAAGCAGAACCGAGAAAAAATGGGGGTCTCAAAATCAAAATCCCTATTCATGTTCCATAAACTTTTTAAAGAAGCGCTACCGCAAAAACTGCTAAACAAAACGACGCCAAATTTGGCAGGAAGCGAGATCTTAGTCCAGAAAGCGTCCTTTTTGTGATTTCGAGTAAAACCATACAGCTCCAAAAATAATTGTATATCTGGATGGTTCGGTTCAAGGGAGTCTTGCGAGAGTCGCTTAAAACCAATTAAAAAAAATAGAGCCTTCTGATTGGTCCAGGTTTTTTTTTACCCATGGGCCATCATGCTCCAGCTTTGATTGGCTTTCTTACAAAATGTTGTGGCAGCCATTACAGGGCAGGAGACAAGGGACCAGATGTACGACCATTTTGCGAGTGCAAAATCGCTCACAAATCGATTTGCGCATGCATAATTGGTCGTACGCAATGTACTACAGTCACTCGCAAAACCATTTTTTGCGATGCGACTGAATACCAACTCGCAAAAATAGCGTGTGGAAATAGCGAGTCCCGAATAGTCCCTTGTCCCAAAATTATATAATAAAAAAAATATAAGGGGGCACGGTAGGAATACCCTGTCTCCCTAAACCCCGTGGGGGGTCCCAGAGAGTCTCCCCCTGGTGTCAAAATTGTTTTTTTATTATTATTTTCATTTAAAGTCGCAATCCCGTGAGACTCCCGTGGGTATCCTGCAGGATCGCATCTTTTAAAAAAAAAAAACACAAGTCATCATTTTTATTAATATCTATAAGGGGAGGGGAGCAGGCGGCACTCCCTCCCCTAGCCACAGAACCCCATCTTCCGGGATCAAATGTTAATTAAAAGGGAGGGGTTCATGTGGCCCCCACTCCCCGTGGCAAACAATGAACCTCAGGGGGTTCATTCCACGGAGCCAAAATGATTATAAAGAGGAGGAGAGTGTGTGGCCTCATCCCCCTCCTCGGGCCCAAAAAAAAAAAAAGAGAGGAGAGCCCTCATCCTAGTGTTGCTATCAGTCCTGGAGACCCCATCTCCCGGGGTGAGACACTTAAAAGTGTCCTGGGGTGCCCACCCCGGGACACTGGTTCCCTGCCTGCACTCTCCCAGGCAGGGAACTCTTGTTTGCTCCCGCCCGGCACGAGCAGTAGAAAAATGCTGCTCCTACTCGGGGGGAGCAAACAGAAGTGATGCTCCCACCAGCACACACTCTGGTGTTGGCTTGGGAGCCGGCTGAAGCCTTGGGGCCCTGGGGCTTCCCCCGCGGCCCCCAATGTGCTGGTTTGTGGGTGACCCGGGTGGGCACTCACTAGAGGCCCCAGGGGATGTGCTCCCGGGACCGTTAAGGCTTGGGGAAGGGTGCAGCACACCCCTCCCCTTACTTTTAAATTAAAGGCTCCGGGGGATTGGGTCCCCGGGGGCCTAGCTGGCTCGGGGATAGGGGCCGCATGCCACCCCCACTGTTCTTATAAAAACAACACAGGGCCCATGAGGATAGGGTCCCCAGGGCCTGGGCACCACCAAGCCTTTTTTTAAAAAATACATTATATGGTGCTGCTGGGAGTCCAGCAGCCTCCCATCACCATTAAAAAACCCAGTAAGTCTCATGGGTCATTGAATCCATGACCTCAGGAGAACGTTCCATATTTTTGAAAGTACTCCTAGCTGAAGCACTAGGCTCTTCAGCTGGACTGCGAGGCCCTCTCATGGTTGTTTTTATGACTGCATTTTTCTGGACTGAAAAACGTTTTAAAAAACTCAGACTTTTTTTTTTTTTAAATATGTCTGTAACTATTTATTTTGGCATTTTCACCCACAAAATGTAAAAATAAAAACTATGTAAAAAGAAAGTCACAAACTTTTTTTTATAAAACTTAGTAAACATTTTTATAATAATCAATATTAATAAACATTGCATAGTGTAAATTATTAAAATATACATTTAATTAAAAATGTTTGTGATTTTTAGAGAAATATGATAGATTAACTTTTTATATATTGATATGCTCACCTCTTAATAAAGCCAATAGTCTCACTTTTTATATGTTGGTGTTGCAGAAGGCCGTGCATTGTGTAGGGTTAGCTGCTTGCAAAGCAGGCGCTGTGGCCAACCCCACTCCGCGAAATGGGGGTCGGCTGCCTGCGAGGGGTCGGCCGCATAGCCATTCACTGCGGCCGACCCCCTGAGCGCAAGGCCAAAGGCTGTGCATGGCGAGGGTAGATTTCTGCCTGTGGTGGGTTGATAGCAGGGCCCCCCACCTCGCACGGCTAAAGTCCATGCATGCCGGTGTGTTACGTATGGTAATAAAATATTACATTATGGTAAAAAAACTAAAAATTTACTAAAAAAAACAAAGGTTAGAGTGATGCTATAGTTAGGGATTGTTATTACATTAAAAAAACTAGAAATTCACTGGAAAAACAACGGTTAAAGTGACTTTAGGTGAAAATGTCAGCGACAATGTAACATTTTGAACAAAAAAAAACACAGAAATCCACAAGTAATAGTTAGCAGAGCTAACTATAACTTTCGCCCCTACCATACACTGCTTATGACCTCACATATTACATCACTCATGACATGTTCTATGACATCAATGAGCGCGTTAGTTTGTTTTATACTTTACATAGTGGCAGGTAAGTATCATCCTTCTCTACCTAATAGGTTTAGAGCCTCTTTCCTGCTCATGGGTTTTAGTGTTTACAAAACGCTTGAGCCACTCATGGGTGATAGCTGTGTAGAGATGTGAAGCACACTATGAGTGTTTGTGTACAGGACTAACACTGTGTGCGGGTGACAGCTGAGGACTTGCGTCCAGTATGTTGTCCACAGGTTTTTTGGTTTTGCTATAAGAGTCTCCAATAGGGCAAAGATTCTATGTAGTAGATACTAAGGGCCTTATTACGATGGCGGTCGCACAAGCGTATGACCGCCATCGTATCGGGGTGGTGTCCGACCGACTACATGTCGGTGCTTACACCTGCCCAATTACAATGCGAACGCCATGCAGGCGGTCGGGAAACTGCTCTTTTCCATTGCGGCTTGTGCTGCGGCCCCAGAAAAGAGCTGCAGCACAAGCCACAATGCAAAAGAGCAGTTTTCAAACATCCATGCACCGTGTGCCAGGCACCATGTGGTGCCTGGCACACGGTGCATGGATGTTTGGGGGGCACCATATGTGCCCCCTTGGCCCCATAGCGGAGGGCCATGGGGGACAGGGTCCCTGCTAGGGGCCCCCAAAGTTCCTTTCCGGCAGCCCGTTCATGGCAGTCAGAAAGTGATATCCTAATCTCTACGGTGGAGCCTGCGCAGGCACCGCCTCATTGTAGGGATTAGGAAACCGACAGCCATCCGGACGGGCTCCTTGAGCCTGACGGAGGCGGCGGTCTTTCACCCTGCCTAACTCGTTGGGACAGCCGAAATCGTAATCCTGCGGTCGGACCGATGGCATAGATGTCGGTGGGACCCGGTGGCGGACCCACCGACTTTATAATGAGTCCCCACGTATTGTAAGCAGCCTTGAGGATTTTGAGGGAATCGTCTCAACATGACAGTTTCTACATAGGACAGATGACTGTATTCACGAGGCACTTACCGTACATGCGCTTGATTACCCACCAAAGGTGATGTATTTATAAACTTTTCAGCGGAGTATGAAGGCTATGGGTAGTATGACCTTTAGCACCTTCAGGTCTTGGGTATTAACAGTAAGAGTCTCTCTTTAGAGAGGTTTTGCATAGAGTGAACGCTGTTCTTAGTCTATACTTTTTATAATCTGTGGTGTATTCCTTGTGAGAGTTTGGCTGTCTGCAAACAGTGAGGTACAGGGTCTCTGCATAGGGTAAGGATAATGTTACTTACCCAGTAAGCATCTGTTCTTGGCATGTAGAGCTGTAGATTCCCATGCTTTGCATACTCCTGCCATCTAGTGTTGGGTCCGGATGTTTGCAAGTTGTTTTTCTTCGAAGAAGTCTTCCCAGTCACAAGGTAAGGTGACTCCTCCTTTCGGTGATAGTGCGCATGGGCATCGACTCCATTGTTAGATTGTTTTCCCGCAGAGGGTGAGAATAGAGTTAGTAAAGGTAGAATAGAGATGTCCATGCATATGTGTATAAGATAATAAAGAACTGCAACAGGTATAGGTACCCGGGGAGGCGGGTGGACGCATGTGAATCTACAGCTCTACATGCCAAGAACAGATGCTTACTGGGTAAGTAACATTATCCATTCGAGGCATGTGAGCTGTAGATCACATGCTTTGCATAGACTATACAGCAGTATTCTCCCAAAGCGGTGGCTAACCTGTAGCTGTTGCCTGAAAGAGTGTTTTAAGTACTGCCTGGCTTACATTAGCTTGTTGCCTCACTAACACATCTACACAATAGTGCTTGGTGAATGTGTGCGGTGTAGACCATGTTGCTGCCTTACAGATGTCAGCTAGGGGAATATTCCCTAAGAAAGCCATAGTAGCCCCTATTTTGCGGGTGGAATGCGCCCTAGGGGGTATTGTCAAGGTTCTTTTCACTTTTGTATAACATGTTTGAATACATTTAACAATCCATCTAGCAATACCTGATTTGGATATAGGATTGCCTTTGTGAGGTTGAGCAAAAGCAACAAAAAGTTGTTTTGTGTTACGAAATGGTTTTGTTCTTTCTATGTAATATAACAAAGCTCTTCTAACATCTAAGGTGTGTAGAGGTCGTTCTGCAACAGAATCAGGTTGAGGAAAGAACACAGGTAACTTGAACGATTGATTGATGTGAAAGGCAGATACTACTTCAGGTAGAAATTTAGGGTTGGTACGAAGGACCACTTTGTCTTTGTGAAGCTGGAAAAAAGTTTCTTCTATGGTTAGTGCCTGTAGCTCACCCACTCTCCTCAGTGAAGTAATTGCAATGAGGAAAGCGATTTTCCATGAGCGAAATTGCAGTTCACATTTATGCATTGGCTCAAAAGGCGGACACATTAATCGTGTAAGGACTATGTTAAGATTCCATACTGGGGCAGGTGGAAGTCTTGGTGGTATAACTCTTTTTAGTCCTTCCATAAATGCTTTGATAACCGGTACTCTAAACAGAGACAAGTGCTGTGTATTTTGGAGGTGCACGGCTATTGCAGCCAGATGTAAGCGATGGATGTGTACGCTAATTCTGACCGCTGCAAATGTAATAAATAACAGATGATACTTTGTATGGAAGCGTCCAAAGGATTGATTATGTTGTTATTGCAATAGTTAACAAATCGTTTCCATTTAGCTGCATAACAAGCTCTTGTAGAGGGCCTTCTAGCCTCTCTGATAATGTTCATACAGTCTGGAGGAAGATTCAGATATCCAAACTATGATTTCAGGAGCCAGATCGCTAGGTTGAGTTCTTTGGGATCTGGGTGCCTGATTTCTCCATGGCTCTGTGAGGAGACTGGATGTGAGATGTAGCTTTTGATGTGGAACTATTGATAGCTCCAAGAGGGTCGTGAACCAAGGTTGACGGGCCCATGTGGGAGCTTTTAGGATTAGTGTGAGGATTTTTGCCTGAGTTTCCGAACCACTGATGGAATGAGTGGGAGAGGCGGAAAAGCACATGCAAATATCCCTGACCAGTTCATCCATAGTGCATTGCCTTTGGAGAGCGGGTGTGGATACCTGGAGGAGAAGCTTGGGCATTTTGCGTTTTCGTGTGTGGCGAAAAGATCTATTTGAGGAAACCCCCACTTTTGAAAGTATAGGAGGAGAACTTGAGGGTGAAGTTCCCACTCGTGGATTTGCTGCCTATGTCTGCTGAGAAGGTCGGCAATTTGATTGTTTACTCCCGGAAGGTGTGCTGCCAGGAGACACATTTTGTGGTGTATGGCCCATTTCCAAATGGCTTGGGCTAGGTGTGACAGTTGGAGAGAGTGTGTCCCCCCCTGTTTTTGTATATAATACATAGCTGTCATGTTTGTCTAGAAGGTGAATTTGAAAAGCTTTGAGCGCTAGAAACACTGCTAGCAGCTCTAGATGATTTATGTGGAGAGCCTTTTGCTTCTGACTCCACAAGCCTTGAATTGTGTGATTGTGAAGATGAGCTCCCAACCAGTGAGCGATGCGTCTGCTGTTAGCACTGTCCGTGGAACAGGGTCTATGAAGGGGCGCCCTTTTGATAAATTTTGTGGGTTCCACCACTGCAGAGAGCAATGGGTGTGGCCATTTACCAACACTAGATCGGTCAAATGACCCTGCGACTGGTTCCACTGACTTGCTAAGCATTCCTAGAGGGGACGCATATGAAGCTTTGCATGGGGGACAATCATGATGCAAGAGGCCATCATTCCCAGCAGTTGCATATAGACTCGAGCTGGTAATGAGTGGTTGGGCTGAAACTGAGCTATTAGAGCCTGAATATTGTGAATCCTGGCTGCATTGGGAAAAGCGAGAGCTTTGTGAGTATCTAAAGTGGCTCCTAGATAGGTTTGTGTGTTGGATGGTTGGAGATGAGACTTTAACACATTGACGGTAAATCCTAGTTGGTTCAGTAACTGGAGTGTTATGTGAGTGTGCTGGAGACACTTTCTGTAAGTGCTGGCTTTGATGAGCCAGTCGTCTAAGTACGGGAAGACATTAATATGTTGTCTTCGTAGGTGAGCAGCCACTACTGCCAGACATTTTGTAAATACTCTGGGAGCAGTGGTGACTCCGAATGGGAGTACTTTGAACTGGTAATGCTGCCCCGCTACCACAAATCTGAGATATTTGCGATGAGCGGGGTGTATTGGAATGTGGAAATATGCATCTTTTAAGTCTAGAGTAGACATAAAGTCGCCTTGCTGTAGAAGTGGGAGCACATGTTGAAGTGTCATCATGTGGAAATGATCGGATTGTATGTAGTGATTTAACTCTCTGAGGTCTAAAATGGGTCTGAGAGAGCCGTCCTTTTTGGGTATTAGAAAGTACAGGGAGTATACACCGCACCCTTGATATTGTAGTGGTACGGGCTCTATGGCTCCCTCTAAAAGGAGAGACTGAACCTCCTGTTTGAGGAGGTGTAGATGATCCGGTGACATTTTGTGTAAACGCGGGGGAATGTTTGGAGGATTGTTGGTAAGCTCCAGGCAATAACCAGATCGGATAATTCCTAGCACCTATTTGTCTGTAGTTATTGATTGCCAGACAGGGAGGAATTGTGAAATATGTCCCCCGACAGGTGTTGAAAGATCAGAGGGAATCGTAGGCAAGTCACTGTTTGAGGGGGAGGTATGTGTTGTGTTGTGTGTACCCTTGCCATTGTTGCCTCTGTAGCCTCCTCTAAAGAAACCTTTTGAAGAAGAGGGCTGATTGTTGCCTTTGTATGGTGTAGAGACTGTGTCTGAAGAGATATTTTTGGACCCCCCCACGATAGAAGGTGCGCCGAAAGGACCCACGGCTGGAAGGGGACTGTATGGCTCCCATAGATTTCGCCACATCTGTGTCCTTTTTCATTTTTTCTAAGGTCGTGTCTACTACCGGACCAAAGAGATGTTGTTTGTCGAATGGTGTGTTAAGAATAGAAGCCTGAACTTCGGGTTTAAAACCCGAAATCCTTAACCATGCGTGTCTTCTTAGTAACACACTGGTATTGACGGCTCTAGCCGCAGTATTGGCTGCATCTAATGCACACATGATGGGAGAATTACAGATTCTCTTGCACTAAGTCTTGGGCTTTGGATTTGTGCTCATCTGGTAGACACTGGAGCAATTGCTCCATTTCAACCCAATGCGCTCTATCGTACCTGGCTAAGAGGGCCTGGGTATTAGCAATACACCAGTAATTTGCAGCTTGGGAGGCTACTCTTTTCCCGGATGCGTCTATGAGCTTTGACTCTTTGTCTGGAGTGGAGCATCCCCTGACGTCTGTGAATTGGCCCGTTTAGGGGCATTAGGCACCACTAAAGAGTCTAAAGGTAACTGCCCCTAATGAAAGCTGGATCTGATGGTGCAGGTTTATACTTTTTATCTATCCTGGGGGTAAGAATGCGCGCACGAACAGGGTCGTTAAATATGTCGTCAACATGCCTTAACATACCTTTAAGCAGAGGGAGTGTGTGTGTGGTTCTTTGGGAACTACTAAGGGTTTCAAAGAGGAAATCCTTCTCCAGGGATTCCTTATGTAACTGTACCCCATGATATTCAGCAGCCATGCTTAGCAGCTGTATGCAGCCTACATTATCGTCTGGTGGAGAAGGCTTGGTAGGATAAAGATCAGGGTCATTATCCGTGGGAGAGTCTGTATTATAATCCTTCCAGGGGTCTGCAGGTGAAGGATCATTGCCCCCACCCCCATCATCCTGATGATCAGGTGTTTGTCGTCGTGGCAAATTAGTAGGAGTAATTAGTAAATGCTGTGTTTGTGGGGAAGGAGGTGATGGAGGAGGAGAAGGGTTAGTACCAACATGTTTCCTTTTAAAAGGAATGTGATAAGTGTCCTCTGAGTCAGATTTGCGTTTTTGTGGCAATTTCGTTGCAATATGTCCAATTTTTGGATTAATATACAGTTCTTTTTGTTTTGGGTCCGGTTTGGAAGGCGGGGCGTCGAAACAAGGCTCCTGTGATGGTTGCGGAGCATTTCTATGCTTCAGTGCCAAAGTTTTCGGTGTCGTTGTCTTTGGTGCCGAAGATTTCGGATCCTTAGACGGTTTGGGTGTCGAAGGGGTTGGGCCTGAGACTGGTTTCGGTTTTGAACCCGAAGTTTTCGGCTCAGTGCCCGAGTGTGGATGACTCGATCCCATACCGGAAGGCTTTAACGTGTGTTTCGGTGCCGAGCCAGAAGGTGGGGCGTTGGAAACATTTTGTCGGTGCCGACCATGGCCCGAAGGCAGAGGTAGGAGCGGAGCCTTTTTCTTAGTCTGAGTGGGACTTTGGGGCAAGGGAGGTTCGGTACTCACGATACACTGACCTTGTGGAATCTCTTCGTCCCCATCGGAGCTGGATTCGGAGACAGATATAGGATCCTCCTGTTCTTCCTCGGCCCCTAGTGCCTCACCGGTCTCTTGTTCGGAATCTTCTCTGAAGAGGTCCGGAATGGAACCGGTGTGTTGGCTCTGCATGTCGCGGCGTCGAGCCCGACGATCGTGGAGCATTTTCTTCGAGCGGAAAGATTTACACGCGTCCGAGTCCTGTTCGTTGTGCTCCGGGGGTAAACACAAGTTGCACAGTTCGTGTGAGTCGGTGCCTGGAAACTTCGCGTGGCACCAAGGGCAAAATTTAAATGGAGTCCGTTCCATCGACTGCGAGGTGGATCGACGCAGGTAGGCCCGACCGCCTTCCACAGGTTTCCCGATCGAAAAGAGTTTTTGTATTTGACACGATACGCGAAGAAAGTTGAATACGCGATCGAAAACAATATCGTCAAGGGTAAGTGGATTGCGCACCGAGGGGAAACTGAGAAACGGTTTCGAACTGGATCGCAGCAATTCACGTCGAACCCGATGGTGGAAAAAAACAATCTATCAATGGAGTCGATGCCTATGCGCACTATCACCAAAAGGAGGAGTCACCTACCTCGTGACTGGAAATACTTCTTCGAAGAAAAACAACTTGCAAACATCCGGACCCAACACTAGATGGCAGGAGTATGCAAAGCATGTGATCTACAGCTCACATGCCTTGAACACACTGTTTACAGTACCCACTTTCCTACTCATGTCTGATTCATTTCTCACGAGAGATTCGCTAACTGTGAAGGGTTTGATACAGACTAAAGGCTGTCCGTAGTAGGGCATTAGTTATGTAACAGGGCTTAAGTGTCTGGAGGAAGTTGGTTTTCTCTCAACAGTTGTACACAGATTGAACACCACGTCCAATAGGGGTCGCCCATCTATGTGTGGTTGATAGCCACCATGAGGTTGTTACCCGTGAAGTGCATGGTATAGGGTCAATGTCGCACATAACAGAAGCTTGCTTCACCGATGGCGGTTGTACGTGTGACGGCCTTAACGATGCTTCATATTATTCTCAGGTATTTGGTACTTGCTTTGATACTTCTAATGCCGTACTCCTGCATAGATTAATGTGTTCAAAAGAACATTTTCAGCAATGTTATCGATTACAAATCCAGCAGTATGGAGTATGGAGGGACTCAATGACTAAGGTAAGCTTGGAAGGTGCATTGAAAGGGCCGCTTCAATGAGCATGACACATATACAGGGTGCATTTATCTACAGTGATAATGTGTTGGTGTAAGCACTCTGTATGAGTGTGAGGCCATAAATGGCCTCCCCTGGCAAACATTAGACAGGATAATCAAACTATGATGACACACCTTCTAAAGCAGGGGTCCCCAACCTTTTCTGTGCCCCGCACCCCTGGGAAATGTTTGATTACTGTTCGCACCCCCGAAAAAGTCTTGCCGGACTCCTATTATGCATACAGTACATACTTTCCCTCTTTGTCGCACCCCCTGAAATGCCGTCGCGTACCCCCTGGGGGTACGCGCATCCCAGGTTAGGAACCCCTGGACTAAAGGAGTATTTTTATGAGTGGTCTTTCTAATTTCACTCACATATACATGCACCATCATTACAAAAAAACAATAAGCCATTATCATGAAAATTAACATCCTGCCAAACTTTAATCAAAAGAGTGTAATACGCCTCTAATTAATATGCGATATACACATGAAGGCATGGTGGGGTATTCTAAGATAAATACAAGTGTTCTTATAAACAAAGATATGAATAAAGAAAGAGTAAAGAAGAGAGAGAGTGAGAGAAGAGAAGAGTGAGGGAAGAGAAGAGTGAGAGAAGAGAAGAGAAGAGAAGAGTGAGGGAAGAGAAGAGTGAGAGAAGAGTGAGAGAAGAGAAGAGTGAGGGAAGAGAAGAGTGAGAGAAGAGAAGAGAAGAGTGAGAGAAGAGAAGAGTGAGGGAAGAGAAGAGTGAGGGAAGAGAAGAGTGAGAGAAGAGAAGAGTGAGAGAAGAGAAGAGAAGAGAAGAGTGAGGGAAGAGAAGAGTGAGAGAGGAGAAGAGTGAGGGAAGAGAAGAGTGAGAGAAGAGAAGAGTGAGAGAAGAGAAGAGTGAGGGAAGAGAAGTGTGAGAGAAGAGTGAGAGAAGAGAAGAGTGAGAGAAGAGAAGAGTGAGAGAAGAGAAGATTGAGGGAAGAGAAGAGTGAGAGAAGAGTGAGGGAAGAGAAGAGTGAGGGAAGAGAAGAGTGAGAGAAGAGAAGAGTGAGAGAAGAGAAGAGTGAGGGAAGAGAAGAGTGAGAGAAGAGAAGAGTGAGGGAAGAGAAGAGTGAGAGAAGAGAAGAGTGAGGGAAGAGAAGAGTGAGGGAAGAGGAGAGGAGAGTGAGAAGAGAAGAGTGAGGGAAGAGGAGAGTGAGGGAAGAGAAGAGTGAGAGAAGAGAAGAGTGAGGGAAGAGAAGAGTGAGAGAAGAGAAGAGTGAGAGAAGAGAAGAGTGAGGGAAGAGAAGAGTGAGGGAAGAGAAGAGTGAGGGAAGAGAAGAGTGAGAGAAGAGAAGAGTGAGGGAAGAGAAGAGTGAGGGAAGAGAAGAGTGAGAGAAGAGAAGAGTGAGGGAAGAGAAGAGAAGAGTGAGGGAAGAGAAGAGTGAGAGAAGAGAAGAGTGAGGGAAGAGAAGAGTGAGAGAAGAGTGAGGGAAGAGAAGAGTGAGAGAAGAGAAGAGTGAGAGAAGAGTGAGGGAAGAGAAGAGTGAGAGAAGAGAAGAGTGAGGGAAGAGAAGAGTGAGGGAAGAGAAGAGTGAGAGAAGAGAAGAGTGAGGGAAGAGAAGAGTGAGAGAAGAGAAGAGTGAGGGAAGAGAAGAGTGAGAGAAGAGTGAGGGAAGAGAAGAGTGAGGGAAGAGAAGAGTGAGAGAAGAGAAGAGTGAGGGAAGAGAAGAGTGAGAGAAGAGAAGAGTGAGAGAAGAGAAGAGTGAGGGAAGAGAAGAGAAGAGTGAGGGAAGAGAAGAGTGAGAGAAGAGAAGAGTGAGGGAAGAGAAGAGTGAGGGAAGAGAAGAGTGAGAGGAGAGAAGAGAAGAGAAGAGTGAGGGAAGAGAAGAGTGAGAGAAGAGAAGAGTGAGGGAAGAGAAGAGTGAGGGAAGAGAAGAGAAGAGTGAGGGAAGGAGAAAAAGAAAATAAACAAAGGGGTCGGATTAGTTTCATAAAAGGTTTAAACATCAAATATAAAGCGCACATGAATGTTATACCATAAAACCTAAGCATTCTTTTTAACCACAGTAATAATAATGTGTAATGTTAAGGCGGGTTAGAACTCTGCATCTGTCATCAATCTTTGAGGAGCATCGAGATAAGATGTATTTAGGAAGTCAGTAAAAGGAGACCACCGCGCGCTCTCTTGCTCCAAGGGCCCCACCCATCCATCCACCTTAAAGCCATCAGTGTCAGGGTCCAAACGTGCATCAGAAAGATAACGTCGCTTCACGGCCGCCCGCGCTTCGAAAGGTTATTTTTCTTGACGCTGTCAATGCGCCTTCGCTGCCGTTGATTACAGATGTAAAGTCCTGTTTGAAGGCAGGTGGTGTCCGCCATCGGTGCAGGGGCCCCAGATGAAAGGGCCGCCATGTCCCATTCAGTCTTTGGATCCTCCTTCATCCTACAGCGGGCTAGGCCCGGATTAATGAGCCCCTCGTGTGAAATATTGTTGTGGGTCCTGTGCCCATGGGCTATGCCACCCCTCCCTCCCTGGCACTCACTGACGCTGCTGCCAGCAGCAGATAGCGCCTGAGAAACAGCACATATTTACTATTTGTCTTGCGGTCACACCCAGGGGACCCCAAGCCCCCATTCAAGAACGTGGCATGATATCACCCTACACGAGGGGATGTGTGCTGGAAGTGTGTGGTCTGAAGGGAATGCACACATCAATCAATCAATCAATCAATCATGTCACTTATAAAGCGCACTACATACCCGCGAGGGTCTCAAGGCGCTGGGGGAAGAGGGGAGTGGTGCTGCTACTGATCGAAGAGCCAGGTCTTGAGGAGTCTTCTGAAGGCCAGTAGGTCTTGGGTCTGTCGGAGGTTGGTGGGGAGGGTGTTCCAGGTCTTGGCGGCGAGGTGGGAGAAGGATCTGCCGCCGGCGGTAGTTTTCCGGATGCGGGGGACTGTGGCGAGGGCGAGGCTGGTCGAGCGGAGCTGGCGGGTGGGGGTGTAGAAGCTGAGTCGTCTGTTGAGGTAGGCTGGTCCGGAGTTGTGGAGTGCTTTGTGTGCGTGGGTGAGGAGCTTGAAGGTTATCCTCTTGTTGACAGGGAGCCAGTGCAGGTCTCTCAGGTGGGGTGTGATGTGGCTGCGTCGGGGGATGTCGAGGATAAGACGTGCAGAGGCGTTCTGGATGCGTTGCAGCCGTCTCAGGAGCTTAGCCGTCGTTCCTGCGTAGAGGGCGTTTCCGTAGTCCAGCCTGCTGGTGACGAGGGCCTGGGTGACTGTTTTTCTTGTTTCGGTGGGGATCCACTTGAAGATCCTGCGGAGCATTCGGAGGATGTTGAAGCAGGATGAGGAAACGGCGTTGACCTGCTTAGTCATGGAGAGGGTGGGGTCGAGGATGACCCCTAGGTTGCGTACGTGGTCGGTGGGTGGCGGGGCTGTTCCCAGTGATGTTGGCCACCAGGAGTCGTCCCAGGCTGAAGGGTTGGAACCAAGGATGAGGACCTCCGTCTTGTCCGAGTTCAGCTTCAGGCGGCTGGTCCTCATCCATTCGGCGACGGCCTTCATTCCTTCGTGGAGGTGGGCTTTGGCGGTGTGAGGGTCTTTGGTGAGGGAGAGGATCAGCTGGGTGTCGTCGGCGTAGGAGATGATGTTGAGGTTGTGCTGTCGGGTGACGTGGGCGAGGGGTGCCATGTAGATGTTGAACAGCGTTGGGTTGAGGGAGGGGCCTTGGGGTACGCCGCAGATGATCTTGGTGGCCTTGGATCGGAAGGGGCGAGGCGGACGCTTTGTGTTCTGCCGGAAAGGAAGGATGTGGTCCAGTCCAGGGCCTTCTCTTGGATCCCGGCGTCGTGAAGGCGTGTTCGTAGTGTGTGGTGGCAGACCGTGTCGAAGGCGGCTGATAGGTCCAGGAGGATGAGGGCTGCTGTTTCTCCGTTGTCTAGCAGGGTCCTGATGTCATCGGTGGCGGCGATGAGGGCGGTTTCGGTTCTGTGGTTGCTGCGGAAGCCGGACTGGGAAGGGTCCAGGATGTTGTTCTCCTCGAGGTAGCGGGTCAGTTGTTTGTTGACGATTTTCTCGGTGACCTTCGCGGGGAACGGGAGCAGAGAGATGGGTCGGAAGTTCTTGAGGTCCTTGGGGTCTGCCTTGGGTTTCTTGAGTAAGGCTGTGATCTCGGCGTGCTTCCAGCTTTCCGGGAAGGTTGCTGTCTCGAAGGAGATGTTGATTATTTTCCGGAGATGGGGCGCGATGGCTGTACTGGCTTTGTTGAAGATGTGGTGAGGGCAAGGGTCTAGCGGTGACCCGGAGTGGATGGTGTTCATGATCTCGCTGGTGTCCTCGTCGTTGATGTTGGTCCAGGAGAGCAGGCGGTTGGTGGTTGTGGGGGCAGTGGTCTCGGTGGTTGCCGGGGCGGTCGTGGTGTTGAAGCTGTCGTGGATGTCGGCGATTTTGCGGTGGAAGGAGGTGGCCAGTGAGTCGCACAGGTCTTGCGACGGCTGGATGTCGTTGGTGTTGGAGCTGGGGTTGGAGAGTTCCTTCACGATGTTGAAGAGCTCTTTGCTGTTGTGTGCGTTGTTGTCTAGGCGGTCTTTGAGTGAGGCCCTTTTGGCGGATCTGATGAGGTGATGGTGATTGCGGGTGGCGCTCTTGTGGGCGGCGTAGCTGTCCGCTGTCCGTTCGTGGAGCCAGATCTTCTCCAGTTTTCGGCATGTTCGTTTGGAGGCCTGGAGGTCTTCGGTGAACCAGGTGGCTTTCTTGCTGGTGTGGCTGTTGGGCGGATTCTTGAGCGGGGCGAGGGTGTTGGCGCAGTCGTCGATCCACTGTCTGAGGTTGCGGGCGGCGGTGTCGGGGTCGGAGGGTTCGGCGGGTGGGCTCAGGGCGAGGGTTGTGGTTAGCTGGTTTTCCTTGACTCTGCTCCAGCAGCGGCGAGGCATTTGTTCGGTGCGGTGGTGCGTGGTGGGCTTCCTGTAGGTGAAGTGGATGCAGTGGTGGTCAGTCCAGTGGGGTTCGGAGGTGTGGTTGAAGGAGACGTGTGGGCTTGCGGAAAAGATGGAGTCTAGCGTGTGGCCGGCGGCGTGGGTGGGTGTAGTCACGAGCTGTCTGAGTCCGAGGGTGGCGAGGTTGTCGATCAGGGTGGTGGAGTTGGTGTCCTTGTTGTTCTCGAGGTGGAAGTTCAGGTCCCCGAGGAGGATGTAGTCCATGGAGGCGATGGCGTGTGTGCTGACGAAGTCAGCGATGGAATCGCTGAACTGTGGTCGGGGTCCGGGGGTCTGTAGATGAGGGTTCCTCTGAGGGTGGTGTTGGGATCGGTGTGGATCTGGAAGTGCATGTGTTTGGCGGTGCTGAGGGTGTCGTCGGTGTTGGTTGAGACTCTGAGGGTGTTCCTGTGGACGATGGCGATGCCTCCTCCGACTCCGTTGGTGCGGTCCCTGCGGGTGATCTTGTATCCGTCCGGGATGGCAATGGCGATGTCGGGGGCTGAAGCGGGATTCAGCCAGGTCTCCGTCAGGAATGCGACGTCTGGGGAGGTTGAGTCGAGAAGGTCCCAGAGTTCGATGGCGTGTTTGCGGGCGGAGCGGGTGTTGAGGAGGATGCATCTGAGGTAGTTGGGTTCTTTCCTGGGCGGTGGTTTGGCGGGGCGGGTGCTGGCGAAGCTGCAGTTCCGGCAGGTGAAGGGCCCTTGGGTGCGCTTCGGGGTGGCCTGGTAGCAGGCGTGATCTTTTCCGGGGTTGAGTGCGTGGAGGGTGCTGGCGTCGTATCGGCGTCTGTTGATGTGGCGGGCGCGGGGGATGCCCGGACCAGGGGGTCTGGAGCTGGGCGCGGCCACGGCGCGGACGGGCTTGCCTTAGGCGCGCCAGCGGCGCGGCCGCGCATCGGCCGCCATAAATGGGGAGGTGGGAGGGAGGAGCAGGGAATGGGGCAGCGAATGGGCAGTGAGGGGGCGGGGCCGCAGGGGCGCAGCGGCGGGAAACAGGCACAGAAAGGAAAAACGATCACAATCAGGGGCAGCAAGGGGGCACAGAAAGGAAAAACGAGCACAATCAGGGGCAGCAAGGGGGCACAGAAAGGAAAAACGAGCACAATCAGGGGCAGCAAGGGGGCACAGAAAGGAAAAAACGATCACAATCAGGGGCAGCAAGGGGGCACAGAAAGGAAAAAACGATCACAATCAGGGGCAGCAAGGGGGCACAGAAAGGAAAAACGAGCACAATCAGGGGCAGCAAGGGGGCACAGAAAGGAAAAAACGATCACAATCAGGGGCAGCAAGGGGGCACAGAAAGGAAAAACGATCACAATCAGGGGCAGCAAGGGGGCACAGGAAGGAAATAACGAGCACAATCAGGGGCAGCAAGGGGGCACAGAAAGGAAAAAACGAGCACAATCAGGGGCAGCAAGGGGGCACAGGAAGGAAATAACGAGCACAATCAGGGGCAGCAAGGGGGCACAGAAAGGAAAAAACGAGCACAATCAGGGGCAGCAGCAGGGCACACAGACGGAGCTGTGTGGTGGGGGAGCGACCTACCAGTCAAGGTCAGGGGTCTGTGCTGGGGGTGTGTGGTCTGAAGGGGCATCACACAAGGGGGTCTGTGCTGGGGGTGTGTGGTCTGAAGGGAATGCACACATGGGGATCTGTGCTGGAGGTGTGTGGTCTGAAGGGGCATCGCACGAGGAGGTCTGTGCTGGAGGTGTGTGGTCTGAGGGGGCATCACACAAGGGGGTCTGTGCTGGAGGTGTGTGGTCTGAAGGGGCATCACACAAGGGGGTCTGTGCTGGGGGTGTGTGGTCTGAAGGGGCATCACACGAGGGGGTCTGTGCTGGAGGTATGTGGTCTGAAGGGGCATCACACGAGGGGGTCTGTGCTGGAGGTGTGTGGTCTGAAGGGGCATCACACGAGGGGGTCTGTGCTGGAGGTGTGTGGTCTGAAGGTGCATCACACGAGGGGGTCTGTGCTGGAGCTATGTGGTTTGAAGGGGCATCACACGAGGGGTCTGTGCTGAAGGTGTGTGGTCTGAAGGGGCATCACACGAGGGGGTCTGTGCTGAAGGTGTGTGGTCTGAAGGGGCATCACACGAGGGGTCTGTGCTGAAGGTGTGTGGTCTGAAGTGGCATCGCACGGGGGGGCTGTGCTGGTGATGTGTGGTCTGAAGGGGCATCACATGAGGGGGTCTGTGCTGGAGGTGTGTGGTCGGAAGGGGCATCACACGAGGGGTCTGTGCTGGAGGTGTGTGGTCTGAAGGGGCATCACACGAGGGGGTCTGTGCTGGAGGTGTGTGGTCTGAAGGGGCACTACACAAGGGGGTCTGTGCTGGAGGTGTGTGGTCTGAAGCGGCATCACACGAGTGGGTCTGTGCTGGAGGTGTGTGGTCTGAAGGGGCATCGCACGAGGAGGTCTGTGGTCTGAAGGGGCATCACACCAGGGGGTCTGTGCTGGAGGTGTGTGGTCCGAAGGGGCATCACACGAGGAGATCTGTGCTGGAGGCGTGTGGTCTGAAGGGGCATCACACAAGGGGGTCTGTGCTGGGGGTGTGTGGTCTGAAGGGAATGCACACATGGGGATCTGTGCTGGAGGTGTGTGGTCTGAAGGGGCATCGCACGAGGAGGTCTGTGCTGGAGGTGTGTGGTCTGAGGGGGCATCACACGAGGGGGTCTGTGCTGGAGGTGTGTGGTCTGCAGGGGCATCACACAAGGGGGTCTGTGCTGGGGGTGTGTGGTCTGAAGGGGCATCACACGAGGGGGTCTGTGCTGGAGGTATGTGGTCTGAAGGGGCATCACACAACGGGGTCTGTGCTGGAGGTGTGTGGTCTGAAGGTGCATCACACGAGGGGTCTGTGCTGGAGGTATGTGGTTTGAAGGGGCATCACACGAGGGGTCTGTGCTGAAGGTGTGTGGTCTGAAGGGGCATCCTACGAGGGGGTCTGTGCTGAAGGTGTGTGGTCTGAAGGGGCATCACATGAGGGGTCTGTGCTGAAGGTGTGTGGTCTGAAGTGGCATCGCACGGGGGGGCTGTGCTGGTGATGTGTGGTCTGAAGGGGCATCACATGAGGGGGTCTGTGCTGGAGGTGTGTAGTCGGAAGGGGCATCACACGAGGGGGTCTGTGCTGGAGGTGTGTGGTCTGAAGGGGCATCACACGAGGGGGTCTGTGCTGGAGGTGTGTGGTCTGAAGGGGCACTACACAAGGGGGTCTGTGCTGGAGGTGTGTGGTCTGAAGCGGCATCACACGAGGGGGTCTGTGCTGGAGGTGTGTGGTCTGAAGGGGCATCGCACGAGGAGGTCTGTGGTCTGAAGGGGCATCACACGAGGGGGTCTGTGCTGGAGGTGTGTGGTCCGAAGGGGCATCACACGAGGAGATCTGTGCTGGAGGCGTGTGGTCTGAAGGGGCATCACACGAGGGTGTCTGTGCTGGAGGCGTGCGGTCTGAAGGGGCATCGCACGGGGGGGTCTGTGCTGGTGATGTGTGGTCTGAAGGTGCATCGCACGAGGAGATCTGTGTGCTGGAGGCGTGTGGTCTGAAGGGGCATCACACGAGGGTGTCTGTGCTGGAGGTGTGTGGTCCGAAGGGGCATCACACGAGGGTGTCTGTGCTGGAGGTGTGTGGTCCGAAGGGGCATCACACGAGGGTGTCTGTGCTGGAGGCGTGTGGTCTGAAGGGGCATCACACGAGGGTGTCTGTGCTGGAGGCGTGTGGTCCGAAGGGGCATCACACGAGGGTGTCTGTGCTGGAGGCGTGTGGTCCAAAGGGGCATCACACGAGGGTGTCTGTGCTGGAGGTGTGTGGTCCGAAGGGGCATCACACGAGGGGGTCTGTGCTGGAGGCGTGTGGTCCAATGGGGCATCACACGAGGGTGTCTGTGCTGGAGGCGTGTGGTCCGAAGGGGCATCACACGAGGGGGTCTGTGCTGGAGTTGTGTTGTCCGAAGGGGCATCACACGAGGGTGTCTGTGCTGGAGGTGTGTGGTCTGAAGGGGCATCACACGAGGGTGTCTGTGCTGGAGGCGTGTGGTCTGAAGGGGCATCACACAAGGGTGTCTGTGCTGGAGGTGTGTGGTCCGAAGGGGCATAACACGAGGGTGTCTGTGCTGGAGGTGTGTGGTCCGAAGGGGCATCACACGAGGGTGACTGTGCTGGAGGCTTGTGGTCCGAAGGGGCATCACACGAGGGTGTCTGTGCTGGAGGTGTGTGGTCCGAAGGGGCATCACACGAGGGTGTCTGTGCTGGAGGTGTGTGGTCCGAAGGGGCATCACACGAGGGTGTCTGTGCTGGAGGCGTGTGGTCCGAAGGGGCATCACACGAGGGTGTCTGTGCTGGAGGTGTGTGGTCTGAAGGGGCATCACACGAGGGTGTCTGTGCTGGAGGTGTGTGGTCCGAAGGGGCATCACACGAGGGTGTCTGTGCTGGAGGCGTGTGGTCTGAAGGGGCATCACACAAGGGTGTCTGTGCTGGAGGCGTGTGGTCTGAAGTGGCATCGCACAGGGGGCCTGAGCTGGTGATGTGTGGTCTGAAGGTGCATTGCACGAGGAGATCTGTGCTGGAGGTGTGTGGTCTGAAGGGGCATCACACGAGGGGTCTGTGCTGAAGGTGTGTGGTCTGAAGGGGCATCACACGAGGGGGTCTGTGCTGGAGGTATGTGGTCTGAAGGGGCATCACACGAGGGGGTCTGTGCTGGAGGTGTGTGGTCTGAAGAGAATGCACACATGGGGATCTGTGCTGGGGGTGTGTGGTCTGAAGGGGCATCGCACGAGGAGGTCTGTGGTCTGAAGGGGCATCACACAAGGGGGTCTGTGCTGGAGGTGTGTAGTCTGAAGGGGCGTCACACGAGGGGGTCTGTGCTGGAGGTGTGCTGTGTGAAGGGGCATCACACGAGGGGGTCTGTGCTAGAGGTGTGTGGCCTGAAGGGGCGTCACACGAGGGGATCTGTGCTGGGGGTGTGTAGTCTGTGCTCAGTTACGGCTCCTCGGAGGAGCGATGCCCCACTGCTTTTAAGCAGTGCAAATAAAGGAAACATAAAATGATAATAACTTTGAGTGTGGTCTGAAGGGGCACTACACAAAGGGGTCTGTGCTGGAGGTGTGTGGTCTGAAGGGGCATCACAAAAGGCCGGTGGTCAGAGCAAGTGCTGCAGTGAGTGCATTGACAGGCGTTCAGGCAGGGGTTTGGAGAGTGCTGCAGAGGGGGGTGGGGAGTGCTGCAGATGAGTGTGGAGAGAGCTGCAGAGGGGTGTGGAGAAAGATGCAGGCAGGTGTGGGGAGAGTGATGCAGAGGGGTGGGGAGAGCTGCAGAGGGGTGTGGAGAAAGATGCAGGCAGGTGTGGTGAGAGTGATGCAGAGGGGGGTGGAGAGTGCTGCAGCGAGTGCATTGACAGGCGTTCAGGCAGGGGTTTGGAGAGTCCTGCAGAGGGGGGTGGAGAGTGCTGCAGATGAGCATGGAGAGAGCTGCAGAGGGGGGTGGAGAGTGCTGCAGATGAGTGTGGAGAGAGCTGCAGAGGGGTTTGGAGAGTGCTGCAGAGGGGTGTGGAGAGAGCTGCAGAGGGGTGTGGAGAAAGATGCAGGCAGGGGTGTGGAGAGAGCTGCAGAAGGGTGGGGAGAGTGCTGCATGCAGGGGTGTGGAGAGAGCTGCAGAGGGGTATGGAGAAAGATGCAGGCAGGTGTGGGGAGAGTGCTGCAGATGAGTGTGGAGAGTGCTGCATGCAGGGGTTTGGAGAGTGCTGCAGAGGGGGGTGGAGAGTGCTGCAGATGAGTGTGGAGAGAGCTGCAGAGGGGTGTGGAGAAAGATGCAGGCAGGGGTGTGGAGAGTGCTGCAGAGGGGGGTGGTGAGTGCTGCAGATGAGTGTGGAGAGAGCTGCAGAGGGGGGTGGAGAAAGATGCAGGCAGGGGTGTGGAGAGAGCTGCAGAGGGGTGTGGAGAAAGATGCAGGCAGGTGTGTGGAGAGAGCTGCAGAAGGGTGGGGAGAGTGCTGCATGCAGGGGTGTGGAGAGAGCTGCAGAGGGGTATGGAGAAAGATGCAGGCAGGTGTGGGGAGAGTGCTGCAGATGAGTGTGGAGAGTGCTGCATGCAGGGGTTTGGAGAGTGCTGCAGAGGGGGGTGGAGAGTGCTGCAGATGAGTGTGGAGAGAGCTGCAGAGGGGTGTGGAGAAAGATGCAGGCAGGTGTGGGGAGAGTGATGCAGAGGGGGTGGAGAGTGCTGCAGAGGGGGTGGAGAGTGCTGCATGCATGGGTGTGGAGAGAGCTGCTGAGAGGTGTGGAGAGGGATGCAGGCATGGTGTGGGGAGAGTGCTACAGACAGGACACGGAGAGAGATGCGGGCATGATGTGGGGAGAGTGCTTCAGACAGGGCACGGAGAGAGATGTAGGCATGGTGTAGGGAGAGTGCTTCAGACAGGGCACGGAGAGAGATGTAGGCATGGTGTGGCGAGAGTGCTTCAGGCAGGGCCCAGAGAGAGATGCAGGCAAGGTGTAGGGAGTCTGCTGCAGGCAGGGCACAGAGAGAGAAGCAGGCATGATGTGGGGAGTACTCCAGCAGGAAGCGCTGTGGAAACTCAAGTGTTGCAGGCCGGGCCCTGCGGAGTGGTACAGCTGCCTCAGACATTATGGAGAGAGGTGTAATACCAGGTCAGAGGTGGGGTCCCACAGATACTTGCACCACAAACAGGTCAGAGGAAATTGGCCCCAATGAAACACGTTTGGCCACAGGCCCGCATTCCCCAAAATACCACATAGCTAGATACGACATGTAGATAGAAACACTCAACCAATCAGGACACGACATACACAGCACACGTAGTGATCACGCGCTTCTCATACCAAACATCCGGACACATACACACTTGCCAACACTAGCTCTCCCCGAGGTCGAGAGCCATCTGTGTCCTTATCAGATGCCCGCATTTGTTGATTTATGACTGAGATGCTTTTTTGGAATATAGAAAATTGCTTTATTGTACCTCATGAACTGTATATAACAGCGGCCAAAACTTTCTACACGAGAGACTTTGAGACGCACTCTGTTGAGGCTCTCCCGACTACAGTGTTTAATTAAACAAACCTGTTCGTGTTTTGCCAAACGCCTCTTGTCTTTTCATTTATTTAAGGTAAACTCAAATCGGAGCAACAGATCTATCAGGCCTCAGTGGCTGTGCCCCTTGTACAGATCTGTGGGACACCAGGCCTTAGTGGTTATTCAGTGGAAGTCCTCCCCAGACTGATAAATCAGACTCCAGACCTCAGTGCTGTATCCCTGATCAGATCTGGGGGACCCCATCCTCAGTGGTTATTCAGTGGCAGCACCCACTGAACTGATCTATCAGGCTCCAGACCTCAGTGCTGTATCCCTGATCGGATCTGGGGGACACCAGGCCTCAGTGGTTATTCAGTGGCAGCACCCCCTGAACTGATGTATCAGGATCCAGACCTCAGTGGCTGTGTCCCTGGTGTACAGATCTGCGGGACACCAGGCCTCAGTGGTTATTCAGTGGCAGCACCCGCTGGACTGATCTATCAGGATTCAGACCTCAGGGGCTGTGTCCCCGGTACAGATCTGTGCGATGCCAGGCCTCAATACTTGGTGTCAAAGGCCTCAGCCGTAGACAGTGAACGTAAGCCGCTTACCTCCATTCTTGCCGACGGGCCGGAAGCACTGCCAGAAGGCGCGCACAAAGGACGAGCGGTTGTGTGGCGTGGCCTGTACAAATCCATACTCTCGAAACAGGATGTGAGTGCCCAGCCGCACACTCCGAAAGCTGCAGAGACAAAATGGAAAGATGGAGTCAGAAACAGCACAGAAGGAGCTCCCACTGTAGCAACTCAAGTTATAAAGGGAAACAAATCAGGGAGACTGTGTTTTCCTCATTGACTTCTATTGAAGCAGAAACAATATCAGGAGTATTTTTTGGATTAAAAAATCAGGAGGCTGCTGCCTGAATCGGGTCTGTTGGCATTTACGGTGAAGAGGAGGCCATGAAACTAGTCTTCCAGCTGTGAGTGTAGACGTGAGCAACGGGAGACCTGGCAAACCCTCTCTTGGTCATGGTGTGTGAGTAGAAAGGGTATGTGTGTGTGGATGGCTGTGGATGACTCTCTCAGTAGTGTCTGTACATAGTGTGGCTTATTTACAAGCCCTGTGTGCTGCAGGAACGTCACTTTTTCGGACATTCAGGCAGCGTAGAGTACAAAGCCGTATCTATGAGGCCACAAGAAGCCACCCTGCATGTCTTTTCAGGGCCTCGTAGATATGGTGTAAGGCAACGCAGCGCAAGTCGCTGCATTGCATCACACTCCGCAGTGGGTGTTGTGGTGGGTGTTCCCACTCAACGCCCATGGATTTTGACACATTCCTAGATTTACAACATAGCATGAATCTGGGAATGCATTAAAACTGTGCGCCTCCCCAGGGGTGGTGTAACAAAGAGAAAACACTTTATTTCTCCAAGAAAGAGGAAAACACATCCATTGATTGTTTTCGTGCAGGAAGGTGTTCCTTCCTGAACAAAAACAATAATTCCTACAATGCGGACCATGGTGCAAGGCAGCCATTTGTGCGCCAGCGCAGTGGAAGAGAATAGAATGCACTGTATCTCAAACATACAGCGCATTCCTGCCCTTTTCTTTTGACACAGGGCAGCGCAGCAAAGTGACGTGCAGCGCTGCCCTGTGTCAAAAGGTTGTAATTGAGGACCTGTGTATGGAAGGTGTAGAGCAGACTTAAGCATGTCTGTAAACGCAAAGGACGTGTGGGAGAAGGGAACTCAATGACCTGCTGAGCCATAAGTATGCCCGTGTGTGGAAGGAGTGAGTGCCATGAAATGGGTTGTGACCCATACAAACTCTGTCTTTGGCTCTGGTTCTTGAATCTCTGCTGTGTGGCGAGTGTCCCTCTTGGAGTCTCACACACTGTAAGCTCTGGTTAAACTGCATTATGAGCCGCAGCCTGGGGTGCTCGCCTTCTAACCGAAGGTCAGATGCCTCGGACAGCCAGGGTAGGGCATCTGGACAAGCTGCAGGAGCCATGTATGCTGCGTGTGTGGGTTAAGGTGAGCATGGATTATGTCTGTAGTGCTCCACAGCAAGATGACAGGAATCCACTCTGGAACCCCTGGTGTTTGTGGAACACAGGAGAGAGAGCCTGCCAGGCAGGAATGTAGAGCATCCCTGAGGGCCTTTGAAGCAACGGGAAGGGGCGCGCGGTACAACGGAGGATGTCCTCATCTGGCTGGACCATCAAAACCAGTACCTAAAATCCACCCGTTCTATCTCCGTTACCAGCATGGCTTCCCCAGATCACAACATCTAAACAGATCACGGAGGGCTGCGCACTACTACGCACTTTAAACCCACGGCTAAAAACAACCTGCTGCATTATGATAGTTTCCACCCACGCAGTGTATGGGAGAAGCTCCCGTACGGCCAGTTTCTGAGACTGCGGCTAAACTGTAGCAACATCACAGATTATAAGGCACAGGCAGAGTCACTGTAGGAAGGTGGAATCTGACTACATGGTTGCCCCCACTTTTTTTCTGGTGTTTTGCTGGTTTATGACTTAGTTGGACTGGGATCCTGCTATTCAGGGCCCCAGTCTATCTGCTTTCTCTGTAAAAAGGTTTCCATGTGCCTTAGGCACATCTCTGATTGGAATCTGGAGTGCCCTTATAAGTCCCTAGTATATGGTATACTATGTACCCAGGGCATAGGTACCTCAGAGGCCTACCAGGGGCTGCAGCATGTATTGTGCCACCCCTGGAAGGCCATCCAAACTGACACCACAGGTCTGCTACTGCAGCCTGGGTAAGGTGGTGCATGCACCTCTTACTGTGATATAGGCTACCTATATCACTGTATACATACACACATATAAACCTATAAGTCACTCCTATGGCAGGCCTTATCAATCCTGAAGGCAGAGTGCGTGGTTCCTATGTGAGAGGGTGCCCCTGCATGAGCAGGGCCCCTCTGCAGCGTTCGAGTCCCTTCTCTGATGCTGTTTGTAGTGCAGCCTGACTATATACTCTTAAGCGCATTATAACCTTGTGTTAATTGCTAACTTTGGAATGGCTGCACCGGAACATGTCGTGTTTGGTGTCAAACATCTTGGAATACTACCCCCCCGCCAATTCTGGCGGCGGGGGTAGCATTCCACCCTTCTAGAGGGAGAGACATGTTAACCCTGGCCTGGCCGGTAACTTCTTTCTAAAGCCCTGGCATCACAAAATGGATGCTGCTGCCACAGACACAAGTCTGGCCTCCTGCTGCTGGATGAAACTCCGGCAGGGGAGGCCTGGAAAATAGGTTTCCTGTCCCAGGGAGGTGTGACCACCTCCCCAGACAGGATAGTGTGTATTGGGGCTGGGCGGGAGCACTTTCGGGTGCTTTGAAGTCCTGCACTGGGGGCCCACTTGGTGTCCCTGTGCATACCCCAGTTCAAACCGGATCAGGGGCTTGCAGCCCCTGCTTTGGCGCGAACTGGACAAAGGGAAAGGGGTGTAGCCACCCCTCTGCCCTGACCCACCCATAGGTGGGGCCACAGAGTAAGTCCAACCCCTAAATTTAGTATAAGTATAGGAACCCAGTCCTTAGGACTTTAGATTATCCCTGGACGAAACTCTGACACAGAATCCTGGACCTTCGACGCTCTACTACAAGATTAGAGGACAGAAGAATCTCCCTTGGGGTGAAGGAGTGACTCCCCTGCTTGGCAGGCACCAAAGAAGCAATTGTCCGGTCTGCATCGCCTAAGCTCCCGTCGGACGCCGAAGTCTTTGCATCACCAGAGGTGGATTTCCAGACTTCCCCGAGGCTGCCCTGAGTCCCCAGCAAAGCTGAGGCCCGTAGCTGTCGTGGGTAACGTGGAACCGTGACCCCTGGACACCGCACGCATTTGCAAGTGCATCCTCTTCTGGGTCTCCCACGAAGTCGTGCTTTGGGCTTCGAGTAGCCCTAGCCTCCAGCACCAACTGCACCGAAGATCACTGGCCTCCACTCCACGAGTGTCCTGTGAGCCAGCTCCACGTGCACCGTCTCGAGGCTCCTTCGCGGTCGCTAGCCCGTTGGCTAGTAGCCCTTCACGAAGGCCAATCTTTTTCCTACTTGGGCTCCCTGGTTGCTCCAGGCTTGCCCTCACTTACCCTCGCTGGGTGAGTTCCTCAGACCTTGCTGGTCTGCATCATCGTCAATCTTCATCTACATCGAGACTTGCCGTTGCCAAGGCTTGTTGGGTCCAATCCGGTCGCCGACACCTCAGCACTCGACAGACATCGTGTACCAGCCCGAATCCTGCTCCTGGTTGCCGACAACGCCTCCTGGACCTCGTGGCTGAAGAGTCAAGACGACCGTCAACCTACCTGAAGCACTCGACATCGGTGGGCATCTGCTCATCGCCTTCCTGGTCACTGGCTAGTGACCCAGACTCTGTCCCCTCTGCTTTCAGGTCCTTCAGATCTCCGATCCACCTTTGGATCCACCCGGACACTTTTCACTTGGTCGCCAGCAGCACTTTGCAGCAGATCGCCATTCAAATTGACGACGAAACCCGACCCCGAAAGGCACCTATGCACCCGGCTTCCCTGGGTGAGGTAACAAGAGTACTCCGGTGCTCCCGTGGGTAGAGACTCTAGAACGACCTAGTTCTCAAAGGGTTTGCTCCAAGTCCTTCTTTAAGTGTCCCTTTTCTTTAATTTCCAAACCGCGACTTTCTCCATAGAAGTTAACGGCGTTTCGCGGCTGTGTTATTACACTGCACGCGTCCCCCGTGGGTCCCCTGTGTCACTACCTTGGGTGGTTCCTTGTGGTCCAAGCACTTCTAGAGGCTCTAGGCCTAGTGTCTAGCTCAGTCGTGGTTCTTATACCACTTTATTGGTATATGGTTTGAGTACGCCCCTAGGGCCCAAACGTGTATTTGTGCTATTACTGTGTTTAAATACCTTATAACTTATGTACTTCGAACTCTAGCCTCATAAAGAGACTAGAGGGGTGTGTTTAGCAATAAATACATATATTTTGAATATATACCTGGTGTGGTGCTCTTTCATTTGATCACTCAAGAGATTATAGACTGGTAAAACAAGCTGCTTTACATTCCTTCAAGACTTAGCCTGAAGGCTGCTCTCCATAGCTACCACTAGGATAGCTTTCAATAAGGTTGTCTTTAACCTATCTCCAATAAGGGGTTGTTTGGACTGGTGCAAGGTGCCCACTATAATTAGTGGACAGCATATGCCAGGCCAACTTCTCACAGTCACTATCTCTTAAACTGAGACACAGACACTACCCATAGCCTATCATTTCTAAAGTAAATAAGAGGGTTCGTAACAACAGGGCCGCCCTCCTAGTACCACCTGGGAGGAACAAGGAAGACCCCTGCCATATCTGCGTAACCACTTACAATATAGCCACTCGCACAGTTAGAAAAACAGTCAATAAACCTTGGGGCATGCTGAGTGCGGGCACATTGAAGTTAAAGCCACTTTTTTCAAATGAAAGGATGGCAAGCTTCAGAGACTCCCTTATGCTCACACACACCCGCAGATACAACCAGAAGTCAGTCAGGTACTCCTTGGGGTCTACCAAAGCTAACGGGGCACTGCCCCTGTGAATCATGCCGCATCTGCAACATGACAAGGACAACATAGTCCTCAGCCTGCCTTCCAATTGGAACTTTGTAGCCTGACAAATTGCAACTCAGAAAGAGCAGTCTACTCGGTCACGTGCCCATGTGGACTGCGCTACGTGAGCATGACTTGTAGGAAGGTGAAAAGCAGAATCTGAACATCGCAGTAACATAAGATGCAAAAGAGAACCCACCGTATGAGCTGCACATTTCATTAGACATTCGCACACACTCAATGACTTCAACTGGGTTGTACTGGAACAACGTGAGAACAGCAGTAACTCAGAGAATATCCTCTTTGAAAGAGAACAACGTTGGGTGTAGCAACTACAGACACATAAGAAAGGCCTTAACGACGAGATCCTTTGGAGCGCGTTCAGCTAATAGGGCCATTTGGACAAACTGCCACCTGGGATGCTAAGCATTGTTGTTCCAAACCAGCGATACAAACATTCTGCTTATTTCAATCACTTTTATTCATTTATATCGGTTTTTATACATCCACTATCAGCTATGTGCCTTGGAGTTTGTAGTGTCCCTTAGTTATACCCCGGAATAGCCATAACTATATTATTAGCTGTCATCTAATTTGCCAGGGAATCCTTGAAGCATTTGTTTGCTTTAGATGTTTGAATATTTTAACATTTTACAATGTTTTAATGTGTTGGATATTTTAAATATTTTTGGTATCTTGCGCATGTACTCGCAGGGGTTTCTTGGCTCAGGATCTGCTTGCGTCCTTTGAGGTGGGGACAACCTGGGCAAGACCCATACTAGGAAAGCTGGAGACTGTCTGGAGAAAGGGAGATGCTGCCTGCTGGAGAAAGGGCATTGCGGGACAACATCTGCTGGAACAGAAGCCTGACTTGTGGATCCCGGAAGAGTGCTCTACAAGAGGAAAAGGGTCTTGAAAAGGAGAAGCAAGCTGTGCTGAAGGACAAAGAGCTACCATTAACCAACTCTAGAAGAACCTTCGAAGACGATGGTGGGGTTAGACCCAGCATCTGACCCGGCAAGGTTCACATAGTGCCAGGATGCCTGTTAGGTGAATGCTGCACTTTACAAATGTTATTAATAATAATAATAAAAAGATCCAATCACCAGGCGCAAAAGGATGCCACCCCTGGCAAATCGGTGCAACATGAGGAACTGGCAGAGTATTTTGTTAGAAAGGTAGAACTCATCTACTCGAACTTTGCCTCTGATACCGGGGTCTCTTGTTTAGAGGCGCCTATCAGCCATTCCCCGCCTCTCCTATGTTCTTTTCCTCTGCGCTCCAAACTCTCTGCAACAAAGTCAAATTGGGTTCCCCTGTCGACCCCCTTAGGCCTGACCTGTTTCTTAAGTTTCAAGACTGTCTTCTCCTATCCTGTCTCGAACTGATAAACCTTTCTCTGTCATCGGCGTTGGTACCTGTTGCGTGGAAACATGCCAAAGTTATCCCTCTTTTAAAAAAAACGGCTTTGGATGCTTCCAAACCCGAAAACTTCCGTCCTATTTCCCTATTACCTTTTGTCACCAAAATCACAGAGTCTCACATCAATGACACTCTAACAAACTTCTTAGAGTTTAACCTTACTCTGGATTGCTCCCAAAACGGCTTTAGACCACAACATAGCACGGAGTCCGCTCTGCTGGCGGTCATCGCGCATCTGCGCGGGTCTTTAGATGAGGGCAGTTCTTCTGCTCTGATTCTGCTTGATTTAAGTGCTGCACTGGCCCCCTGTGGACAAGAGAATTCATTTCAAGGTTCTATGCATTGCTCATAAAACCCTCACCTCTCAGGGGCCTTCTATTCTTTCTAATCTGCTCCACCCATATGTTCCCTTGCGGGCCTTGCGCTCGGCTGATCTTTATTTGGCCCGTGTTCCTCGTGTCAGAAGAGCGAGAGCAGGAGGGCGCTCTTTTTATGCCAAAGCTCCTGCCCTCTGGAATGCACTACCTCTGTCCATCATGAGCATTCTGAATCACCGGGCCTTCAGAAGAGCATAGAAGACCTGGCTATTCTCTGCCTAATCCTCTGTTTATCTTCTTGTCATTCTTTCTATGGCTAGCGCTGAGACGCCCCGTTGCTGGCGCAGCCATGCGCTTTACAAATATTCTAACGTAACATGACCAGAGATATCTTGCAAAAATACTGTTGCTTGCCTTAACAGCGGCCAGAATGCCTGGAAGGGTGACATGTCAGAAGCCCCCAATAGGATCAGTGGATTTCACCAGGGAGCGCATGAGCTGGTGGGTTTCTAATGAGATCTTTACTATAACTGCATTATTTTTGTAGAATCCCCTCTTTAAAGGTGAGGGACCGCCATATTGTCATACCTGCCTAGAGAGCCGCCAACCGTGCTCTCCTACCTCTCCCTTAGCAGGCAGACAGGATGAACCGGCTAGGTCTCCTCCAACGTGGGACCCTTCTTTGAAGTCCGAGGCAGCTGGATCGGAGAACCACAGGTCGCCCCAGAAGCCCCTATGCTGGGAGAAAAGTATATTTGGAGAGCCGATCACCGCTGGAAGCAGCAGAGCACTGTGTCCCATAATCACCCAAGATGCCTTTCAAATATTTGCATATTGGTAAGAGGGTGCTCCTGAGCGGCCAAGTGACCTGCACAAGCAGAGTTAGAAGGAAGTCAGGAGGTGAGTGTTACACCATGATGCACCCAGAGGGGGAAAATACTGTCCAGTCCTAAGTATCCCAGGAGGTAGAGTACAGCTGGCCCCAACAGGAGGGCTCGGCCATGACCGGTATAGTTTGTACTGGTGCTCGTCACTAAAGGTAAAGCAAACACAAGGAGATGATGGACGGCGTCACTGGAATAAAGCTAGCCTGGCTGTTGAGGGGTGATACCCCGAAACCGGTCCCAGGAGGTAGACCACATCTGGCCCCAACAGGAGGGCTCTGCCATGGCCGGTATAGTTTGTACTGGTGCTCGTCACTAAAGGTAAAGCAAACACAAGGAGATGATGGACGGCGCCACTGGAATCAAGCTAGCCTGACGGATGAGGGGTGATACCCCGAAACAGGTCCCAGGAGGTAGACCACATCTGGCCCCAATAGGAGGTCTCTGCCATGGCCGGTATAGTTTGTACTGGTGCTCGTCACTAAAGGTAAAGCAAACACAAGGAGATGATGGACGGCGCCACTGGAATCAAGCTAGCCTGACGGATGAGGGGTGATACCCCGAAACAGGTCCCAGGAGGTAGACCACATCTGGCCCCAATAGGAGGGCTCTGCCATGGCCGGTATAGTTTGTACTGGTGCTCGTCACTAAAGGTAAAGCAAACACAAGGAGATGATGGACGGCGCCACTGGAATCAAGCTAGCCTGGCGGATGAGGGGTGATACCCCGAAACCGGTCCCAGGAGGTAGACCACATCTGGCCCCAACAGGAGGGCTCTGCCGTGGCCGGTGGTGCTCGTCACTAAAGGTAAAGGCCTGATTTAGATCTCGGCGGACGGGTTACTCCGGCACAACGGTGACAACGGACATCCCGTCAGCCTGAATATAAATCCTATTATATCCTATGAGATTTATATCTCGGCTGACTTATATTTCGGCAGATGGGATATCTGACCATTGTCTGTCATCCGAGATCTGAATCAGGCCCTAAAGGTCTTTCTATAGCTGTTGCTTTTTCCTCTGTTTTATCATTATTAATGTATTGCAATGTTTTGTACTCCTCATGAGCTTTGAAAGTGCGCTTTTAGTTCTCATATTCAAGTACTTGTACTTTGAATAGTGTTTTTATATCAGTATAGTGAGGCTGTCTGTGTAAAATTGGGAAATTCTTCTCTCGTGGGAATTTCTCTGAAGCGACGTCACCAGTGACAAGGATATTTTTCTCACGATGGTTTTGACAATCAGTATAAAGTCCGTGTTTTCAGTCTCTTGAGGAAGAAAAGGAGAGACAGGTCTTTGGGGAGTTTGTTGTCTTCCTATCAAGGCTGCAGGCTGAGAGCATCCTGCTTCTGAGCGTCATCAGCTCTGGGCTGCTTGTTCCTGGCATCCAGGCGTCCAGGAACCTCGAGGGCCTTGGTAAACCTTTCAGAGCCAATTATCACCAGCGAGGATTTACTTACGAGGGAATTCAGTTCATACATCACGTTGTGTGTGTTCGTTACTTACATTTATAATTGCTATATTTATTTTCACATCAACTGTAATTCTTTTATATTTAGTTATGCATCAGACTGACGCAAAATAAAGCTTCGTAAAATAACACTTCTCATTTCATCTATTTGCAGAAAAGGTAAAGGGAGGGGCCGCCTGAAGCCTCCTCTCTCTGACACATACTATTTCGTTCCTGTTAAGTCGCAGTGCTTTAAATGGGCCGGTACTCACCGGTACTGAGTACCGGCACTTCCAAATTTTCTAGCCCTCAGTGCCGGCACTTTTCTTTAGTCAGGGAGAGTACTGGTACCCTTATTGATGGCACGGCAGGCTCAGGTTCCGTTTCCCCTCCCAGCAGGACAGATGCCGCTCTGCTTCCGGATCTCGCAATCACACTGAGCCATTAAGTCGACTTTTGCAGAGACTATGGTAAAGTCCAGAGGCGCCCCTTTGCAATTCCTCACACTGCAGGGGTTTGAGAGGGCTTGCGTCACGCTGTGATTAACAGAGCAGGGTCTAGCCAGACCGTGCACTGTTGATTAGGTGTCTAACGACCATTCAGCTGTAAATGTCTGATTGATTGATTGAAAGGAAACACCAGCATGATAGTTTTTTTTCTCTTTAAGGCCTTGATTATGATAACCATGGATACAGATGCAAAATATATTGCACCTGCTTAAGTCTGATAACTGGAGGTTTGGAATTTAACAAGAGCGAAAATGATCACCGACTCTAAGCTAAGCCTTTCACAATGGAGCATGACGAATTGGTGCTTTCTGGGTATTTTCTGCTCCAAATATCGGCATATTTGACCTGCCATTATGTACATGGGAATATAGAAGAGGTGAGGACTTTATCACACCCTCTGCTGGGTGTTGTAAACTTAGCGCTACTCATAATTCCCTCACCTGGGCAGAGATATTTTGTCGAAGCCTTAGGCTTCAAGCATTAGGCAAAAGCCATTAAGTTGTTTAATGGCTAGTTTTAACTGAGTAAAAACTCTTTCAAAATCCAGGCAAAAGAATCAAGACAAAAACGAACATGTTGGCTGTAGATACTTTCAGCTTGGAACTTGCTTTCAAAAATGAAATGCACCTAACTGTGGCGATTTTAATGTCTCTCCCTCAGGTGCATGAAATAGCCTGGGCTGGTGCTGCACTGGCCACACTTAAGCGAGTGGCAGTTCAACACAATCGTCTACCTTCCCCAAAGCCGGTTTTCTTTTCAGGTTTGTTTTTTACAGCGCAGGAGCTGCTTCCCTTTGTGTGCCCCATCAACACTAATCGCCGCATTTACATAACAGCGAGGGACCCATGGGTGTGAAAGTAGCCCTTCCCAAAGAGCAGTGTAGAGCAGGGAACGCGGCAGCACTCCAGAAATGACCTCCCGTGACAACTGCAATGGATCTGACTGGGGGGAAAACGAGATGATGAACATAGAAGGAAGGGGAGGGAGGGATGTAAAAAGGTGATGTGACAGCTGAAGTTAGGATTGGCACTTTTTTCAGTTAAAAGTACCAGATATTTGTTCAGTTGTTCAGTTCTGAAATCGGGGCTTAAAAATGACATTTTAACACAGATTAGTGCAGAGTTCAAAATCTGCTATATTTCTTGTTAACTTTCATTATCGTTTTATATATATATATATATATATATATCCCAAAACAAAAGTCCAATGAAGTACGCTCTCAGGATAAGAAGCAGGACACAAATGTAGTTAATCCAAGTTTATTCCACAACGCGTTTCGGCTGTAAACAGCCTTGATCACGTGAAAAGAACACACAGACTACGGTAGCTGATAAAGTTTTCACGAGTACAAACACTAGAAATCAAAAGAGGACATGTCAGAGGACAGAAACTTGGCGGCCATGATGGAACAGTAAAATAATACAATACCATCTCCTATGCATATCACCAAATGAAGAATATAGCCGCATACAAAAAATTATTATACATTTATAATCAAAACAAAATATGCGCACATATTCATGCAAAGTCACAATCCAAATTAGAAAACGCGTCTATACTCTGGCTGCAGCCTATAGTCACGCTGATGAAAACGACAAATTCGAAGGGACTATGCCGCTTACCAATTATCCTCAATCTGCCTACATGATCGACATATTAATTTAATATAGTTTTTTAGTCGAACCAAATGAGCTAAAGGGCAAGTGCCCTGGCATAATACAGTGGCTCTTAATAAATCACGTGATGTAATGACGAAGCCACTAAATTCAACATCCATAGGTGGCAAAACAAACTCGTGCATCTGATATTCATCAACTACCGTAACATCTCAAATATACAAAAGTGAACAGTGACAAGGGAAGTATTCAGTGAAAAAGGAGGAGAATGAAAAGGGTAGGTTGCCCGTGTAGGTCTGTACCAGTGAATGGGCCCCTTCCTTTCCGCCTGCAACAAAAACAAAAGAAAATTATATAGATTAAAACCAAGTAACATAATGTTAAACAAACATTATCACATAACAAATATGAAGATCCATTAAAAACATACTTCTAATGCACACTTTGCAAGGAGGAAGCGGCAAAAAATTTTCAAGAATCCTCTTGTCAACAAAGCCTATACGGAACAGAGTACACTCATACAGCTCAGCAAATCAGACACAAGGGAGAATTCAGCAGCTTTCCCTAAGATGTATAGATAATTCCTCGTCCATATTCAACCCTCAGGGGTTTTAGTGTGAAAATCAATAATATACCTAGATTCACGTTGTCTGAGTGTAAGCACTCTGTCTCCTCCTCTAGGATTTTTAGGAATTTGTTCGAGAATTAGATAACTTAACTCTGCTATGTTAGAAAAATGTTTTTCATAAAAATGACGTGCCACAGGATATTTAGGATCATTATTAGTAATTGCCCTCAGATGCTCGAGGACCCTTTTCTTTGCTGTACATGTGGTGCTCCCAATATACCATAGCTTACAACTGCACTCAATAGCATAGATGACAAAGCTAGTGCTACAGGTTAGAAATTGGGTGATTTTCTTGGTAACACCCCTATACTCTAATGTACCCCTGAATTTACTATGTCTACACGCTTTGCAATGGCCACACGGGAAAAACCCTATGAGGCCATGGCTAGCGGTAGTGGGGTAGTGGGTGATATCATTCTTAACCACCAAATCACGGATATTTCTATCCCGTCTGTATGTCACGTTAGGTCTGTCTGTCATGGTATTGCCTATGATCCCATCACTTTTCAAAATGTCCCAGTTTTTTGCTAAAATACGTTTGACTTCCTGAGAGTCAGAATTGTAGGTAAGAATCATACGTGTACTGTCCATCTCCTGTTCCCCTTCATCCACTGGTTTATCTCGCAGAGTATGAGATCTCTCTACCCCGCCACCCTCTCCCTAGCTTTATTCAGGACCCAGTTTGGATAACCCCTGGTTCTGAACCTGCTGATGATGATCTTGCTCTCCTCAGCATAGGCTACAGCATTGTTACAATTCCTTTTCGCCCTCAGCAGTTCTCCATATGGTATACTCCATTTTAGTGCCTCAGGGTGACTGCTGAGGGCATGTAGGATACTGTTACCTGCCGTTGCCTTCCGAAACAGAGAAGTACATACTTTCCCTTCTTTTATTTCAAGGCAAACATCAAGATATTCTGCTTTAGTGGCATCGATGTTCCCAGCGAGGAAGATGTTATACTTGTTGATATTCAGTTTGTTGATGAAAACCTCAGCCTCACCCCTAGAGCCCCTCCAGATGATGAAAAGGTCATCAATGTAACGTGACCACATGATGACTTTCCGGAGGTCCTCTTTGAGGGTGAGGCTGGCAAGATTTCCTCCTCCCAGTAGCCCATGAACAAATTAGCAAAACTGGGAGCGAAACAAGAACCCATCGCCGTGCCTGTAGTCTGCCTGTAGAGGGCGCCATTGAAGGAAAAAATATTATTTTTAAGACAGAATTCTGTCATCTCAATGATCATACGACTATGCTCACGATACTTCAGTGGTCTATGCTTCAAAAAATGTTCACAGGCCTCCAGACCCTGCTGATGATCAATTATGGTGTAAAGGGAATGTACATCAAGGACAATGATAAAATAGTCCGGATTCCATGTCAGATTTTCCATTTTGCACAGAAAATCCTTTGTGTCCCTTATGTAGCTTGGTAATTGTGTGACAAAATTCCTCAAAAATTATCGACATATTTAGAAATATGTTCGGTGACACTCCCTATAGATGACACAATAGGGCGCCCTGGTGGTCTAGTGCTGTCTTTGTGGAGTTTGGGCAGAAGATACAATATAGGTAGTCTGGGATGGTCATTCTTCAAATAACAGAACTCCTCCCACTCCAGAAGACCTTTGTCCTCCAAATAACCAGCTTGTCCCATATATCAATAATACTAAGATTGTATATTTCATGGGTAACCTGCATGTAAAATCTGTTGTCTTCAAGTTGTCTTAAGGCCTCATTAATGTAGTCATCCCTATCAAGGATGACCACATTGCCACCCTTGTCTGCTGGACGAATGACAATGTTGGGATCCTCAATAAGAGCCTTAAGTGCCTGTCTCTGCAAGAGAGAGAGATTGTTGTTAAAACGTCCTTGTTGTTTTCTAATTTTCTGTCTCAAATCACTGAGTGCCCTGACAGTACAGTCGTGAAATGTATCGATATTATCATGTGGGAGTAAAGGTACAAAAGTTGATTTAACCCTAAAATCAGTTCGTGCGGCTGCATCATACTCAATATCCATACTCTCAAGAGTTTGCGTGGCACCAATAGGATCACTGCTCTCTCCCGTATTCTGTTCCAATTCAATCAAGGTAATAAGCGTGTCTACATCACTAGTCAAAAGATTACTTTCAGTCCCCCTGTTACTATTACTCCTAACATGACTATGTCCCAATCTCTTCAATGTATGCCATTTCTTCAATTTCAGCTTTCTCACAAATTTAAAAGATCAATACGAGTGCTAGTATAATTGAAGGGGAGGAGGGACAGAAGGAGAGCCCTAAACACAGAGTCCGTTTCTCCACATCACTCATAGGTCTTTTAGAGAGGTTGACAACTGTTCTATTTACCATTTCGGTATCCATTAATAGTTCCTGTTGGAGCGTGTCCTGCGATTACCCATGGTGCCCCTTCCTCTGCCTGTATTGCCAGCGTTGATGGAGTCTCTTTTTTCTGTTTCGGCGTTTGATTGGCCTCTGCCTCGTCCTCGTCCTCGTGCTCTCGGTGGTTGATTGTCCCTCGCTATTTTTGGCCCTTGCGTAGGACCCGGAACTCGTCTAAAAATTCACCTGTCTTGGATTACGTTCTTCACCTGATGTGTTACCAGCAGATATGTCAGATTCCGTATCACTTATAGTTGAATTCACTGTGACTATCGGAGTTATCGTGTCTACCGGTACCTCATCATTGGTGTCTTGATCTAGATACAAATGATCATATTTCTTGCTGAAAGTGAGTATCCTCCCAGACTCATAATCCACATAGTCCCGATTTAGTTTTCTTTGTTTCCTTGCCTTGATTTCATCTTCATATCTCCTAAGCCGCTCTTTCATCGATTCAAGTGTTTTTGCAGAGTTTCAGAGTCCATCACCTGTTGTAATTCGGCCAGGATGTCTTTGATCTGTTTAAGTATCTCATCCCTGTCCAGCCAGGCATACTTGATTAGTATTTCCAACATTTTCTTGGAGCTCATCGCCGAATGCTCAGACCACTCTTCGAGCATTCTAGGATTTGGTGCCTCATAGGTTGGAGTTATGAATATCCTGAGTCCCCTAGGTACCATTGCCTGGTCAACATAATTCTGAAGGGAGATTGCCTCCCACCACTTAGATGTTTCCGAACGTTTTAATTTTTCTAGTTTTCTAATTTTCTCCTCAAGTGGCTGTATAGCTGGAATTGATTTGTCTGCTTTGTTACTAGTTCCAGGCTTTCTGCTAAATAACGTTAGAGCAGCCGCTCTCCTCTCCGCTTCCTCCTCCATACTGTGCTTCACTTGGACTCGTAATACAGTATCTCAAGCTTGAATCCCCTATCCAATAGAGTGGAAAGTTCCCTCTGCCTAATGCGTCGTGTCTCTATTATCTGCCGTAGGTAGATAGTATCACGAACACTGTAGTACTTCACATACGAAAGAAAATGTTATTTATGAGCCGAAAATCTCATCCTTGCACCATCCTCTAAGAAGTGTGATGCCGGTAGTGATCACAGCGTATCACAACAGTACAAGTAACCCCGAGAAGGCAGGGGGGAGATATAAACAGGCACAGATGAGCCACTAAACCCACCTCCACGTAAGTACGGCGCTCACAAAGGCAGTGACTGCTCGTATCGCCGCTGCCCCGGGAAGCGTCGCGGACCCGCATCCGCCGGTGACGGGCATCGGCGGATGCGGGTCCGCGACGCTTCCCCGGGGCAGCGGCGATACGAGCAGTCACTGCCTTTGTGAGCGCCGTACTTACGTGGAGGTGGGTTTAGTGGCTCATCTGTGCCTGTTTATATCTCCCCCCTGCCTTCTCGGGGTTACTTGTACTGTTGTGATACGCTGTGATCACTACCGGCATCACACTTCTTAGAGGATGGTGCAAGGATGAGATTTTCGGCTCATAAATAACATTTTCTTTCGTATGTGAAGTACTACAGTGTTCGTGATACTATCTACCTACGGCAGATAATAGAGACACGACGCATTAGGCAGAGGGAACTTTCCACTCTATTGGATAGGGGATTCGAAGCTTGAGATACTGTATTACGAGTCCAAGTGAAGCACAGTATGGAGGAGGAAGCGGAGAGGAGAGCGGCTGCTCTAACGTTATTTAGCAGAAAGCCTGGAACTAGTAACAAAGCAGACAAATCAATTCCAGCTATACAGCCACTTGAGGAGAAAATTAGAAAACTAGAAAAATTAAAACGTTCGGAAACATCTAAGTGGTGGGAGGCAATCTCCTTCAGAATTATGTTGACCAGGCAATGGTACCTAGGGGACTCAGGATATTCATAACTCCAACCTATGAGGCACCAAATCCTAGAATGCTCGAAGAGTGGTCTGAGCATTCGGCGATGAGCTCCAAGAAAATGTTGGAAATACTAATCAAGTATGCCTGGCTGGACAGGGATGAGATACTTAAACAGATCAAAGACATCCTGGCCGAATTACAACAGGTGATGGACTCTGAAACTCTGCAAAAACACTTGAATCGATGAAAGAGCGGCTTAGGAGATATGAAGATGAAATCAAGGCAAGGAAACAAAGAAAACTAAATCGGGACTATGTGGATTATGAGTCTGGGAGGATACTCACTTTCAGCAAGAAATATGATCATTTGTATCTAGATCAAGACACCAATGATGAGGTACCGGTAGACACGATAACTCCGATAGTCACAGTGAATTCAACTATAAGTGATACGGAATCTGACATATCTGCTGGTAACACATCAGGTGAAGAACGTAATCCAAGACAGGTGAATTTTTTAGACGAGTTCCGGGTCCTACGCAAGGGCCAAAAAATAGCGAGGGACAATCAACCACCGAGAGCACGAGGACGAGGACGAGGCAGAGGCCAATCAAACGCCGAAACAGAAAAAAGAGACTCCATCAACGCTGGCAATACAGGCAGAGGAAGGGGCACCATGGGAAATCGCAGGACACGCTCCAACAGGAACTATTAATGGATACCGAAATGGTAAATAGAACAGTTGTCAACCTCTCTAAAAGACCTATGAGTGATGTGGAGAAACGGACTCTGTGTTTAGGGCTCTCCTTCTGTCCCTCCTCCCCTTCAATTATACTAGCACTCGTATTGATCTTTTTAAATTTGTGAGAAAGCTGAAATTGAAGAAATGGCATACATTGAAGAGATTGGGACATAGTCATGTTAGGAGTAATAGTAACAGGGGGACTGAAAGTAATCTTTTGATTAGTGATGTAGACACGCTTATTACCTTGATTGAATTGGAACAGAATACGGGAGAGAGCAGTGATCCTATTGGTGCCACGCAAACTCTTGAGAGTATGGATATTGAGTATGATGCAGCCGCACGAACTGATTTTAGGGTTAAATCAACTTTTGTACCTTTACTCCCACATGATAATATCGATACATTTCACGACTGTACTGTCAGGGCACTCAGTGATTTGAGACAGAAAATTAGAAAACAACAAGGACGTTTTAACAACAATCTCTCTCTCTTGCAGAGACAGGCACTTAAGGCTCTTATTGAGGATCCCAACATTGTCATTCGTCCAGCAGACAAGGGTGGCAATGTGGTCATCCTTGATAGGGATGACTACATTAATGAGGCCTTAAGACAACTTGAAGACAACAGATTTTACATGCAGGTTACCCATGAAATATACAATCTTAGTATTATTGATATATGGGACAAGCTGGTTATTTGGAGGGACAAAGGTCTTCTGGAGTGGGAGGAGTTCTGTTATTTGAAGAATGACCATCCCAGACTACCTATATTGTATCTTCTGCCCAAACTCCACAAAGACAGCACTAGACCACCAGGGCGCCCTATTGTGTCATCTATAGGGAGTGTCACCGAACATATTTCTAAATATGTCGATAATTTTTTGAGGAATTTTGTCACACAATTACCAAGCTACATAAGGGACACAAAGGATTTTCTGTGCAAAATGGAAAATCTGACATGGAATCCGGACTATTTTATCATTGTCCTTGATGTACATTCCCTTTACACCATAATTGATCATCAGCAGGGTCTGGAGGCCTGTGAACATTTTTTGAAGCATAGACCACTGAAGTATCGTGAGCATAGTCGTATGATCATTGAGATGACAGAATTCTGTCTTAAAAATAATATTTTTTCCTTCAATGGCGCCCTCTACAGGCAGACTACAGGCACGGCGATGGGTTCTTGTTTCGCTCCCAGTTTTGCTAATTTGTTCATGGGCTACTGGGAGGAGGAAATCTTGCCAGCCTCACCCTCAAAGAGGACCTCCGGAAAGTCATCATGTGGTCACGTTACATTGATGACCTTTTCATCATCTGGAGGGGCTCTAGGGGTGAGGCTGAGGTTTTCATCAACAAACTGAATATCAACAAGTATAACATCTTCCTCGCTGGGAACATCGATGCCACTAAAGCAGAATATCTTGATGTTTGCCTTGAAATAAAAGAAGGGAAAGTATGTACTTCTCTGTTTCGGAAGGCAACGGCAGGTAACAGTATCCTACATGCCCTCAGCAGTCACCCTGAGGCACTAAAATGGAGTATACCATATGGAGAACTGCTGAGGGCGAAAAGGAATTGTAACAATGCTGTAGCCTATGCTGAGGAGAGCAAGATCATCATCAGCAGGTTCAGAACCAGGGGTTATCCAAACTGGGTCCTGAATAAAGCTAGGGAGAGGGTGGCGGGGGTAGAGAGATCTCATACTCTGCGAGATAAACCAGTGGATGAAGGGGAACAGGAGATGGACAGTACACGTATGATTCTTACCTACAATTCTGACTCTCAGGAAGTCAAACGTATTTTAGCAAAAAACTGGGACATTTTGAAAAGTGATGGGATCATAGGCAATACCATGACAGACAGACCTAACGTGACATACAGACGGGATAGAAATATCCGTGATTTGGTGGTTAAGAATGATATCACCCACTACCCCACTACCGCTAGCCATGGCCTCATAGGGTTTTTCCCGTGTGGCCATTGCAAAGCGTGTAGACATAGTAAATTCAGGGGTACATTAGAGTATAGGGGTGTTACCAAGAAAATCACCCAATTTCTAACCTGTAGCACTAGCTTTGTCATCTATGCTATTGAGTGCAGTTGTAAGCTATGGTATATTGGGAGCACCACATGTACAGCAAAGAAAAGGGTCCTCGAGCATCTGAGGGCAATTACTAATAATGATCCTAAATATCCTGTGGCACGTCATTTTTATGAAAAACATTTTTCTAACATAGCAGAGTTAAGTTATCTAATTCTCGAACAAATTCCTAAAAATCCTAGAGGAGGAGACAGAGTGCTTACACTCAGACAACGTGAATCTAGGTATATTATTGATTTTCACACTAAAACCCCTGGAGGGTTGAATATGGACGAGGAATTATCTATACATCTTAGGGAAAGCTGCTGAATTCTCCCTTGTGTCTGATTTGCTGAGCTGTATGAGTGTACTCTGTTCCGTATAGGCTTTGTTGACAAGAGGATTCTTGAAAATTTTTTGCCGCTTCCTCCTTGCAAAGTGTGCATTAGAAGTATGTTTTTAATGGATCTTCATATTTGTTATGTGATAATGTTTGTTTAACATTATGTTACTTGGTTTTAATCTATATAATTTTCTTTTGTTTTTGTTGCAGGCGGAAAGGAAGGGGCCCATTCACTGGTACAGACCTACACGGGCAACCTACCCTTTTCATTCTCCTCCTTTTTCACTGAATACTTCCCTTGTCACTGTTCACTTTTGTATATTTGAGATGTTACGGTAGTTGATGAATATCAGATGCACGAGTTTGTTTTGCCACCTATGGATGTTGAATTTAGTGGCTTCGTCATTACATCACGTGATTTATTAAGAGCCACTGTATTATGCCAGGGCACTTGCCCTTTAGCTCATTTGGTTCGACTAAAAACTATATTAAATTAATATGTCGATCATGTAGGCAGATTGAGGATAATTGGTAAGCGGCATAGTCCCTTCGAATTTGTCGTTTTCATCAGCGTGACTATAGGCTGCAGCCAGAGTATAGACGCGTTTTCTAATTTGGATTGTGACTTTGCATGAATATGTGCGCATATTTTGTTTTGATTATAAATGTATAATAATTTTTTGTATGCGGCTATATTCTTCATTTGGTGATATGCATAGGAGATGGTATTGTATTATTTTACTGTTCCATCATGGCCGCCAAGTTTCTGTCCTCTGACATGTCCTCTTTTGATTTCTAGTGTTTGTACTCGTGAAAACTTTATCAGCTACCGTAGTCTGTGTGTTCTTTTCACGTGATCAAGGCTGTTTACAGCCGAAACGCGTTGTGGAATAAACTTGGATTAACTACATTTGTGTCCTGCTTCTTATCCTGAGAGCGTACTTCATTGGACTTTTGTTTTGGGATATTATTGCCGGTACGCTCTGCCGGCGTGTACGCCACCCTCCTTGGGTCCCTGCACTCCAGAAGGAGCTTTGTGCGTTTTTGGATATATATATATATATATATATACACACACACACACATACATGCCAATAGCTCCGATTCAGACGGGAGACTACCGATTTTTCAAGCCAAAAATGGCTTTATTTTAGCTGTCTCCCGCCTGAAATTGCATTTTCTACAATAGAAGTCAATGGGGAATTTTCATTCTCCCGATTTTTTATTTTAAATTTCCCACGTCCCTGTCCTAAACTGTTGGCATGTATGATATATATATATATATATATATATATATATATATATATATATATATATATCCAAGTATTACCGTTTCTCTCCACCACAATCCTTGGTAAAAACGGGTACGGACCACAAAGTTCGGTGCTCATAAATATTTAATAGTGCAAGTCGCCATGACGCGTTTCAGCCCTTCCTCAGGCCTTGATCACATGACATAGTTTTACATTTTCATAGGCTATTTAAAGTGACTAGTGCAAGCGTAATCATTGACACGTGATATTTCGATACCACAAACATGAACAAAAGACTGTATAATTTATATATATATATATATATATACGGAAATACTTTTGCACTTTTGAAGTGATTGAATGATTTATGCTTTTATTTACTGTTATATATCATATTAGGTATCATCATGTCTTGCCCTTAGCCCCGCCCCTAGCCCCGCCCACTCGACACACCTCTAGCTCATTTTAATGAGTACCTGCACTTATTTTTTCCCATTTAAAGCACTCACAAACACCATCTCTCTCTGGGTCTGTTCCGCAGAGACCCCTGGGATAGCGCCTCTTCGCTTCCCACGCTCAAGCTGGCGCCTCTGTTTGCAATAGGGTCACACGACGTCCACAAGGCCCGGAAGTGACCAGGAAGTGACACCCAACATCCCAGGACTGCTTTCCATCTTCACGTGGCTGGTCCTCGCAGGTCGGTGGGATTAGGAGGGTTGCTAGGCAACGTTCGAAGCTATGAATAGATGTTTCATGTCGCAACCTGCAATTTAGATGAAATGTTCGTTTGCAGTGAAATCTCCATTTCTGGTGAAATCGTCCCTTTGTGGTAGAAATCTTGCTTTTGGGTAAACAGAGGACCTTTTTCTAACATGATAGAACAAAGTAGGAGAGAGAATGTTCAAGATTACATTTACCGGGCAGCAATCCCCAAATCCAAAGGTCTTTCTTGGTAGTGTTCCATGATGACCCTCCTTCGAGGCGCTACACTCTCGCCATGAGTCTCCACAGTTTATTTCAAATTATTGGATTGAAACTAATGGACTATTTGATAATATTGGATTGGAATGAATTTATCTCGAGTTGTACCAGGCTCAGGGGCCCCGCGAGGCTTGTTTCTTTCGCTGGTGCACCCATTGACGTCACCGGATCAAAGCTTCTGACATTTTTCAAATGATGCTTCAGTGCAGAATTACCACAAAACTCAAACTTTGGGAAAGATTCAAGTGAGTGCACTCGCCTCTTATGCTGTATCCAGGATGCAAACACAAGGAGATGATGGACGGAGCGCTGAAACTTTTCAGACACTCACCCCCAGTCACAGTATCTGGGTTGACTCCATCATCATTCTTTAGCTCACTTCGCCACCTCAGTTCAGACCCAGCTATATGCAAATCAGTCTTGACCCTGTGCCTCATGGGAACAGTCCAGCCCGAACTGCCAAGCCAGGTCTTCCCTGAATCGGAAACAAGCATCCTGGGACCGGTTTCTGGGCAACACCCTTCATCAGCCAGGCTAGCTTGAATCCAGTGGCAAAGTGAGCAAGGGACCCACGTCTGGGCATACCCTGCCAACTTAGGGCGAACAAAGCAAACACAAGGAGATGATGGACGGAGCGCTGAAACTTTTCAGACACTCACCCCCAGTCACTGATCTGGGTTGAATCCATCATCATTCTTTAGCTCACTTCGCCACCTCAGTTCAGACCCACCTATATGCAAATCAGTCTTGACCCTGTGCCTCATGGGAACTGTCCAGCCCGAACTGCCAAGCCAGGTCTTCCCTGAATCGGAAACAAGCATCCTGGGACCGGTTTCTGGCGAATACCCTTCATCAGCCAGGCTAGCTTGAATCCAGTGGCAAAGTGAGCAAGGGACCCACGTCTGGGCATACCCTGCCAACTTAGGGCGAACAAAGCAAACACAAGGAGATGATGGACGGAGCGCTGAAACTTTTCAGACACTCACCCCCAGTCACAGATCTGGGTTGAATCCATCATCATTCTTTAGCTCACTTCGCCACCTCAGTTCAGACCCAGCTATATGAAAATCAGTCTTGACCCTGTGCCTCATGGGAACAGTCCAGCCCGAACTGCCAAGCCAGCTCTTCCCTGAATCGGAAACAAGCATCCTGGGACCGGTTTCTGGGCAACACCCTTCATCAGCCAGGCTAGCTTGAATCCAGTGGCAAAGTGAGCAAGGGACCCACGTCTGGGCATACCCTGCCAACTTAGGGCGAACAAAGCAAACACAAGGAGATGATGGACAGAGCGCTGAAACTTTTCAGACACTAACCCCTGTCACAGATCTGGGTTGAATCCATAATCATTCTTTAGCTCACTGCGCCACCTCAGTTCAGACCCAGCTATATGCAAATCAGTCTTGACCCTGTGCCTCATGGGAACAGTCCAGCCCGAACTGCCAAGCCAGGTCTTCCCTGAATCGGAAACAAGCATCCTGGGACCGGTTTCTGGAAAAACACCCTTCATCAGCCAGGCTAGCTTGAATCCAGTGGCAAAGTGAGCAAGGGACCCACGTCTGGGCATACCCTGCCAACTTAGGGTGAACAAAGCAAACACAAGGAGATGCTGGACGGAGCGCTGAAACTTTTCAGACACTCACCCCCAGTCACAGATCTGGGTTGAATCCATCATCATTCTTTTGCATTTGTCACCCCGAGTGGGACGGGTATGCCCAGACGTGGGTCCCGTGTTCTCCATGCCACTGGAGTCAAGCTATCCTGGCTGATGAGGGCTGAAAGCCCGAAACCGGTCCTAGGATGCTTGATTTCAGTCCAGGGAGGACCTGGCCTGGCAGTTCGGGCTGGACTGTTCCCATTGGGCGCAGGGTCAAGACTGATTTGCATATGGCTGGGTCCACACTGGAATGGCATGGTGAGCAAAAAAACGATGGAGTTAGGCCCAGATCTCTGTACCGGGGTGAATGTATGACATTGTTCTGCATTCTGTCCATCAATTGTTCTTTTTGCATTTGTCACCCCGAGTGGGACGGGTATGCCCAGACGTGGGTCCCGTGCTCTCCATGCCACTGGAGTCAAGCTATCCTGGCTGATGAGGGCTGAAAGCCCGAAACCGGTCCTAGGATGCTTGATTCCAGTCCAGGGAGGACCTGGCCTCGCAGTTCGGGCTGGACTGTTCCCATTGGGCGCAGGGTCAAGACTGATTTGCATATGGCTGGGTCCAAACTGGAATGGCATGGTGAGCAAAAAAACGATGGATTTAGGCCCAGATCTCTGTACTGGGGTGAATGTATGACATTGTTCTGCATTCTGTCCATCAATTGTTCTTTTTGCATGTATCCAGGATGCTCCAGACATTTTCCCCAAGGGAGCGCTTTGCAGGACACTTGTCCTTGCTAAAAGCCAAGATTTGGTCCAACGTCTAGAGATAGGAGAGACAATTCTCTGTGGATTGCTTGCACCATCAGATCTCTCTCTAGTGACAAGTAGTACTTGGAAGCTGGCACGGGGGTGTCATCTGAACCTGTCCATACTCTGTATACAACAGCGTAGAGACACCAAAGGAGTGCGTAGGAGCTTCAAACAGCAGCACAAGGTCACTGCTGACCTGATGGACTTCCATTCGGTGAGCATGCCAGGGGGCAAAGCCCTGATCCAGAGTTTCATCTCTCGAATCAACACCAGCCTGCTCTGATGGAACCAAGTCAGAGTCAGCTGTCCAGTGCCTTCGGCTACCCTGGACTCTAAGGGCAAGGATTTTACTACTTGCATCTGACACACACTGTGCCTATGGTTTTTTGATATCTCCTTTTTTGAAAATTGAGCTCACTGTGGCACCTTTCCAAGACTTGGGGATTGTTGCTGAGGCAACTGTGCAGTGGAAGGAGCGAGAGTTGTCATCCATCAGCTAAAGATGCAGGTCAGTGGCAGAGCTGACATGTCCTCAGGACCTGCAGGTCTCCTCACCTATAGACTCTGGATAATGCCTAGGATGTTCCATCGAGTGATGCTAAGCTAGCATTAGGAAAGGACGGCCTGAAAGAAAACACGGGTTTCACTCAAATAAAGAACCAAGCGGTAGTAGTATGCCAGGGATGGACAGCACCGTGCCAAGAATGCCACAGCCTGCCAAATCATGCCAGCATTATGTCACGAATGCCAGGAGTGGCTACTGGTTTATGCCTGGGATGGGGGCAGTCATGCCATGGATGCTCACAAGATCAGTATGCCAGGAGTGTGCATCATTATGAAAAGGAAGCCTGGCATAGGCCAAGAATAACACCACTGTGCCAGGACTGGCACCAGCCTGCCAAGGCTCCCCACAATATGCCAAGAATTACACCACTGTGCCAGGGCTGGTACCAGCCTGCCAAGGCTCCCCACAATATGTCAAGAATTACACCACTGTGCCAGGGCTGGCCACCAGCCTGCCAAGGCTCCCCACTGTGCCAGGGCTGCCACCAGCCTGCCAAGGCTCCCCACTGTGCCAGGACTGGCACCAGCCTGCCAAGGCTCCCCGCATTGTGTCAGAATTACACCACTGTGCCAGGGCTGGAACCAGCCTGCCAAGGCTCCCCACTATATGTCAAGAATTACACCACTGTGCCAGGACTGGTACCAGCCTGCCAAGGCTCCCCACATTGTGTCAGAATTACACCACTGTGCCAGGGCTGGCCACCAGCCTGCCAAGGCTCCCCACTATATGTCAAGAATTACACCACTGTGCCAGGACTGGTACCAGCCTGCCAAGGCTCCCCACATTGTGTCAGAATTACACCACTGTGCCAGGGCTGGTACCAGCCTGCCAAAGCTCTCCACAGTATACCAGGAATTACACCACTGTGCCAGGGCGGGCCACCAGCCTGCCAAGGCTCCCCACTATACGTCAAGAATTACACCACTGTGCCAGGGCTGGTACCAGCCTGCCAAGGCTCCCCACAATATGCCATGAATTACACCACTGTACCAGGGCTGGTACCAGCCTGCCAAGGCTCCCCACATTGTGTCAGAATTACACCACTGTGCCAGGGCTGGTACCAGCCTGCCAAGGCTCCTCACAATATGCCAAGAATTACACCACTGTGCCAGGGCTGGTACCAGCCTGCCAAGGCTCCCCACAATATGCCAAGAATTACACCACTGTGCCAGGGCTGGTACCAGCCTGCCAAGGCTCCCCACATTGTGTCAGTATTACACCACTGTGCCAGGGCTGGTACCAGCCTCCCAAGGCTCCCCACATTGTGTCAGAATTACACCACTGTGCCAGTGCTGGTACCAGCCTGCTGAGGCTCCCCACAATATGCCAAGAATTACACCACTCTGCCAGGGCTGGTACCAGCCTGCCAAGGCTCCCCACAATATGCCAAGAATTACACCACTGTACCAGGACTGGCACCAGACTGCCAAGGCTCCCCACTGTGCCAGGGCTGGTACCAGCCTGCCAAGTCTACCCACAATATGCCAAGAATTACACCACTGTGCCAGGGCTGGTACCAGCCTGCCAAGGCTCCCCACTGTGCCAGGACTGGCACCAGCCTGCCAAGGCTCCCCACTGTGCCAGGAATTACACCACTGTGCCAGGGCTGGTACCAGCCTGCCAAGGCTCCCCACAATATGCCAAGACTTACACCACTGTGCCAGGGCTGGTACCAGCCTGCCAAAGCTCCCCACAAGATGCCAAGGCTCCCCACTGTGCCAGGGCTGGCCACCAGCCTGACAAGGCTCCCCACAATATGCCAAGAATTACACCACTGTGCCAGGGCTGGTACCAGCCTGCCAAGGCTCCCCACAATATGCCAATAATTACACCACTGTGCCAGGACTGGCACCAGACTGCCAAGGCTCCCCAGTGTGCCAGGACTGGCGCCAGCCTGCCAAGGCTCCCCACTATATGCCAAGAATTACACCACTGTGGCAGGGCTTGTACCAGGCTGCCAAGGCTTCCCACAATATGCCAAGACTTACACCACTGTGCCAGGGCTGGTACCAGCCTGCCAAGGCTCCTAATAATATGTCAAGAATTACACCACTGTGCCAGGGCTGGTACCAGCCTGCCAATGCTCCCCACAATATGCCAAGAATTACACCACTGTGCCAGGGCTGGTACCAGCCTGCCAAGGGTCCCCACAATATGCCAAGAATTACACCACTGTGCCAGGGCTCGTACCAGCCTGCAAAGGCTCCCCACAATATGCCAAGAATTACACCACTGTGCCAGGGCTGGCACCAGCCTGCCAAGGCTCCCCACTGTGCCAGGAATGACACCACTGTGCCAGGACTGGCACCAGCCTGCCAAGGCTCCCCGCATTGTGTCAGAATTACACCACTGTGCCAGGGCTGGTAACAGCCTGCCAAGGCTCCCACAATATGTGAAGGCTTACACCACTGTGTCAGGGCTGGCACCAGACTGCCAAGGCTCCCCACTGTGCCAGGGCTGGTACCAGCCTACCAAGGCTCCCCACAATATGCCAAGACTTACACCACTGTGCCAGGGCTGGTACCAGCCTGCCAAGGCTCCCCACAATATGTCAAGAATTACACCACTGTGCCAGGGCTGGCCACCAGCCTGCCAGGGCTCCCCACAATATGTCAAGAATTACACCACTGTGACAGGGCTGGCACCAGCCTGCCAAGGCTCCACACAATATGTCAAGAATTACACCACTGTGCCAGGGCTGGCCACCAGCCTGCCAGGGCTCCCCACAATATGTCAAGAATTACACCACTGTGCCAAGGCTGGCACCAGCCTGCCAAGGCTCTCCACTATATGTCAAGAATTACACCACTGTGCCAGGGCTGGCACCAGCCTGCCAAGGTTCCCCACAGTATGCCAGGAATTACACCACTGTGCCAGGGCTGGTACCAGCCTGCCAAGACTCCCCACTATATGGCAAGAATTACACCACTGTGCCAGGGATGGTACCAGCCTGCCAAGGCTCCCCACTATATGTCAAGAATTACACCACTGTGCCAGGGATGGTACCAGCCTGCCAAGGCTCCCCATTATATGTCAAGAAATACACCACTGTGCCAGGGCTGGCCACCAGCCTGCCAAGGCTACCCACTGTGCCAGGGCTGCCACCAGCCTGCCAAGGCTCCACACAATATGCCAAGACTTACACCACTGTGCCAGGGCTGGTACCAGCCTGCCAAGGCTCCCCACTATATGCCAAGACTTACACCACTGTGCCAGGGCTGGCTACCAGCCTGCCAAGGCTCCCCACAATATGTCAAGACTTACACCACTGTGCCAGGGCTGGCACCAGACTGCCAAGGCTCCCCACTATATGCCAAGGCTCCCCACTGTGCAAGGGCTGGCACCAGCCTGCCAAGGCTCCCCACTATATGTCAAGACTTACACCACTGTGCCAGGGCTGGCACCAGCCTGCCAAGGCTCCCCACTATATGCCAAGGATCCCCACTGTGCCAGGGCTGGCACCAGCATGCCAAGTCTCCCCACAATATGTCAAGAATTACACCGCTGTGCCAGGGCTGGTACCAGCCTGCCAAGGCTCCCCACAAGGCTCCCCATATATGTCAAAACTTACACCACTTTGCCAGGGCTGGCCACCAGCCTGCCAAGGCTCCCCACTGTGCCAGGACTGGCACCCGCCTGCCAAGGCTCCCCACAATATGCCAAGAATTACACCACTGTGCCAGGGCTGGCACCAGCCTACCAAGGCTCCCAACTGTGCCAGGACTGGCACCCGCCTGCCAAGGCTCCCCATTATATGCCAAGAATTTCACCACTGTGCCAGGGCTGGTACCAGCCTGCCAAGGCTCCCCACAATATGCCAAGACTGACACCACTGTGCCAGGACTGGCACCAGCCTGCCAAGGCTCCCCACTATACGCCAGGAATTACACCACTGTGCCAGGACTGGCACCAGCCTGCCAAGGCTCCCCACAATATGCCAAGAACTACGCCACTGTGCCAGGACTGGCACCAGCCTGCCAAGGCTCCCCACTATACGCCAGGAATTACACCACTGTGCCAGGACTGGCACCAGCCTGCCAAGGCTCCCCACAATATGCCAAGAACTACGCCACTGTGCCAGGGCTGGCCACCAGCCTGCCAAGGCTCCCCATTGTGCCAGGGCTGGTACCAGCCTGCCAAGGTTCCCCGCATTGTGTCAGAATTACACCACTGTGCCAGGACTGGCACCAGCCTGCCAAGGCTCCCCACAATATGCCAAGAAATACACCACTGTGCCAGGGCTGGCCACCAGCCTGCCAAGGCTCCCCACTGTGCCAGGGCTGCCACCAGCCTGCCAAGGCTCCCCACAATATGCCAAGAATTACACCACTGTGCCAGGGCTGGCCACCAGCCTGCCAAGGCTCCCCACAATATGCCAAGACTTACACCACTGTGCCAGGGCTGGTACCAGCCTGCCAAGGCTCCCCACAATATGAAAAGAATTACACCACTGTGCCAGGGCTAGCCACCAGCCAGCCAAGGCTCCCCACTGTGCCAGGGCTGGTACCAGCCTGCCAAGGTTCCCCGCATCATGTCAGAATTACACCACAGTGCCAGGGCTGGTACCAGCCTGCCAAGGCTCCCCACAATATGCCAAGAATTACACCACTGTGCCAGGTCTGGCACCAGCCTGCCAAGGCTCCCCACAATATGCCAAGAAATACACCACTGTGCCAGGGCTGGCCACCAGACTGCCAAGGTTCCCCACTGTGCCAGGGCTGGTACCAGCCTGCCAAGGCTCCCCACAATATGCCAAGAATGACACCACTGTGCCAGGGCTGGCACCAGCCTGCCAAGGCTCCCCACTGTGCCAGGACTGGCACCCACCTACCAAGGCTCCCCATTATATGCCAAGAATTACACCACTGTGCCAGGGCTGGTACCAGCCTGCCAAGGCTCCCCACAATATGCCAAGAATTACACCACTGTGCCAGGGCTGGTCCCAGGCTGCCAAGGCTCCTCATAATATGCCAAGAATTACACCACTGTGCCACGGCTGGTAACAGCCTGCCAAAGCTCTCCACAGTATGCCAGGAATTACACCACTGTGCCAGGGCTGGCCACCAGCCTGCCAAGGCTCCCCACAATATGCCAAGAATTACACCACTGTGCCAGGGCTGGTAACAGCCTGCCAAAGCTCTCCACAGTATGCCAGGAATTACACCACTGTGCCAGGGCTGGCCACCAGCCTGCCAAGGCTCCCCACAATATGCCAAGAATTACACCACTGTGCCAGGACTGGCACCAGCCTGCCAAGGCTCCCCGCTATATGTCAAGAATTACACCACTGTGCTAGGGCTGGCCACCAGCCTGCCAAGGCTCCCCACTATATGTCAAGAATGGCCACCATTAGGTGAAGACCAGTGTTATGCCAGAGACTAGGGATTTTATGCAACGGGCGCCCATGATTTCTCAAGCATGGCATTAATGGTGCCGCAGATAGGCCCTAATATGCAAAAGATGTGTGGATGGGAACCCCAGAAGTCATGGGTGGGCAACTGGATTCAGAGCAGGGGGCTCCTAAGGATGGACAATGCCAAATAGGGGGGTCACCACAGACACACCCTTACAATGTGGGGTACACACACACAAACGTACCAATGGTAGGCGAAGACATACTATAACACACACAAACACATCTTCATAGAGACACACAGCCATGCACACCCCAGCCACTGCAGCAAACAAGATGTATCTGTCTCCTCCACTCCACTTCCACACTGGCTCCCATTCAGGGCCTGGGCCACAGTGTTCTGCTCTATTCCCTTGGCGCGCTGAGTGGCAGGTCCCGCTGACACATGGTGTGATTGACAGCACAAAGCTGCTGTCCATCATGCTGCCAGATCTATATGGGGATATGGTGACTGGCTAACTTGCGAGCTATACATTGGCAATTACACCTCCAAATGACCACCGCTGGAGCTACCTTCTTCATTACAGAATAGTTTTTCTGCACTCCTTGATAATCTTGAGGGAAACACCATTATTTTGTTATCTCCATTTATATCCCATTTTAACATAGCACCCAAAGGTGTACAACTTGCATCCGTCATTATGGTGCATAAATGACGTGGATCAAAACTTTGTAAACAGGGTTCAAATCATTTTTTCAGTGAATGAAATTCTGCACTACACTCCTTGTACCAAATAAATAAACAGTGTTTTCTTAAAAGGTGTCTCATCAACAAAGTTTGACTTGCAATTGTTTTTATAAACTTAGCATAACATTCTATCATACCAAGAAACAACAACAGAGCCTCCTTATGTCATCAGACATGTTTGTCATTGTTCTATGATTAAAGTCGGACACACAAGCCCATATTGAGTTCTTAAAAATCCAAACACCTCCCATGGACGTAATGAAAGCTGTTAACTTCCTAGGAGTTTCCTTTGGATGTATTTCATGCTATACCGAGGATACATCAAGTGTCGAAAAAAACGTAGCTCCACGCAGCAAAGTTACCATTTCAAATGTATTTGCTAACGGAAATCTATCTACAATGACACTCTTGCTTGATGCTCTGAAATCTATACAAACACAAGTATGTCCCTCAGGTTTTTCAGCTAGGACCACTAAGGCCAGCCATTTAGTGGCTTCTGTAGAATCAACAAACTTATCATTAAACGGTTTCTTCAATTTATCCACAACTTCTCTGACACTAATCTGTATATTCTGCACTTTACTAACAGCAGGTGTTGCACCTTCTTTCAGCTTAATCTTATGAGTATCATCTTTCAAACAACCTAACTCATCTCTGAAAAGAATTGGAAATGCATTTTTGTAGTCCATATTTTTAACTCTGATCTCATTTATCACTATGGAGGAATCAGTATAATAATTAAGCTTTAAAATGTTATCTCCGTCCAACGAGATATACAACTTTCCTAAGGTGAGTACACAAAAGGCTCTACCACTCTCACTCTTTGCTGGACTTCGGCACTCTCACTCTTTGCTGGACTCTGGCACTCTCACTCTTTGTTGGACTGCGGCACACTCACTCTTTGCTGGACTACGGCACTCTCACTCTTTGATGGACTCCGGCACTCTCACTGTTAGACTTGGCATCTTTTGGCGTGTTTCCCCTGACTTTTTGCTTTCTGACCTCCCGGTTTTGACTCTGTTTTTGCTGGTGTGATGATTCTGCGCACTTTCCTCACTGCGGTCCAGTGGGAAAGTGCAAGTGCTCCTGTATAAAATGTGTTATGGATTGGTGTTTCCATGATTGGCCTATTTGGTTTATGTGTCAGTCCCTTGTAAAGTGCACTGCGAGTGCCAGGGCCTATAGACCAAATGCTGTTGGTGGGCTGCAGCACTGGATTGTGCCACCCACGCAAACAGCCCGTAAAGTGTAACTCGGGCCTGCCATCGCAGAGCCTGTGCGCAGCCTGGGGCTGCCATGTCGACTTGGCAAGTGCACACACTTGCAAGTCCCTAAACCTTCCCTTTGCTACATGTTAGTCACCCCTAAGGTAGGCCCAGGGTACCCCTGTGGGCAGGGTGCGTTGTACGCGAAAGGTAGGACATGCCCGGGTGTGTGCGGCATGTCCTGATAGTGAATTACAGCCTAGTTCGTTTTTCACTATTGCAAGGCTACCTGTTCCCCTAGGCCAGAACGGCCAGTTTTGATTATTACAGCTTATAATCCTAACTGACCCCGGGAACATGGTAGAAATTCGAGTTTAGTATGCCTGGACTCAGAAGGATAAAATGCAGCTTTTAGTAAGGTTGGTTTTAACATTCTGTGTTTGAAAATACCACTTTTAGAAAGTGGGTATTTTCTTGTCTAACCATCCAAGCCTGCCTCTGCGAGATTGTGTATTCCTTGTCTGGAATGTGAGTGACAGGGGCTGGGGGATGCCAGGAGACAGGGTGAGTCAGCGCAGGGCTGAATAGCCAGATCGACCTGGAGATGGGTGGGAGGGGTCGCACCTGGGCCCTGAATAGGACAGTGCCTTCCCTCCACAATGCTGGCTCCACCTCCTGTGGTGCGTCTGATGTCCCTGGCCTACTCACTGAAAGAAGGGACGGAGACTTGTCAACAAAGTGCTCCAGAACTGGTTTGGACTAGGCAAAGGCCTCTCTGCCTTCAGAGAACAAAGGAATTTGGGATATAAATATTGGGGCCCTGACCCCATGAATTTAGATCTCGCTGGAATCAAGGAACCTGCCAAGACGAAGAGCTGGAAGAGCTGCCAGGAGGAGTACTGCCCCTTTGCTGTGTTGTTGCTTTGTTGGGCTGGCCTGCAGCTGCTGCTTCTGCCTTGGGCAGTGAAAGGACTGGACTGAACTTTCTACAAACTTGTGCTGAGTATCTCCAAGGGCCAGGAACCGAGCTGGCCTCCTGTTAAGAAGTCTCAGGGACTACAAAGACTTCACAAGCCTCTGGGTACCGCTTCTGGAACGCTGTTTCAGTTGCCACAGAGGAAGGGAACCGCAACCGACTCCGTCAACCGAATCCATCCCTGGCCGGTGACCTGTTTGCACCGCAGACCGCATCGCCCCGCTTCGCATCGCAACCCTGGTCTCACCGTGGGCGACGTCCGACGCCGTCAACATCGAGCCGCTGCTTGCACCGTGACCTGTGGGCACCGCAGTTCGCATCGCATCGCTCCACTGGGCCAGCCGGACCAGACCGACACTGTCGCTGCAACTGGCTCAAGAGTCGAGACCGCACCGCATTTGGGGCACCGCTCGCACGTCTGCGACGCACCTCTCCGACTCGCACCGCTGTCCGACGCCAGCTCCCGCACTCCGGCTAGGTCGCCGGCATTGCAACCTGTCAGCACCGCATCGAGCATCGTCTCACCCTGCATCG